>CM046954.1:103997218-105223429 GCA_025698515.1 Gossypium sturtianum
TGAGTTATTAAGTTATTATTAAATAAAACAAACAACCGGGATTACCTCTGATACGAGAAGTTGAGTTTGGTATTGACTTAGTGCCGGGAATGACTCCTATCTTAATAGCTTCGTATAGAATGGCACTGATAGAATTGAAAGAATTGAAGTCTCAGTTGCAAGAGTTGACAGATAGAGGATTTGCACGACTGAATTTTTCGCCCTGGGGTGCTCCTGTGTTGTTTGTGAAAAAGAAAGATGGCACTATGAGGATGTGTATTGATTATCGACAGTTGAACAAAATGACGATAAAGAATAAATATCCTCTACCACGAATCGATGATTTGTTTGATCAGCTGAAAGGAGCTACAGTGTTTTCAAAAATAAATCTGAGATCGGGATATTACCAGTTGAGAGTGAAAGAATCAGATGTGCCAAAAATTGCTTTTAGAACGAGGTACGGACATTATGAATTCTTAGTTATGCCTTTTGGACTAATGAATGCTCCTGCAGTGTTTATGGATTTGATGAATCGGATATTCAGACAATATTTGGATCGATTTTTTGTGGTATTTATTGATGATATTTTGATTTATTCTTGTGATGAGACGCAACATGCCGAGTATTTGAGAATCGTGTTATAGACTCTGCGCGAGAAGCAATTGTATGAAAAGTTTAGCAAATGTGAGTTATGGTTGCATGAAGTTGGTTTTTTGGGACATATTGTGTCAGCATCTGGTATACGAGTTGATTTGAGCAAAATTTCAGCTATTTTGGAGTGGAAGCCTTCGAGGAATGTGTTTGAAGTCCGTAGTTTTCTGAGACTAGCGGGATATTATTGACAGTTTGTGAAAGGCTTCTCGTTGATTGCGACTCCATTGACAAAATTACTACAAAAAGATGTTAAATTCGAGTGGTCAGAAAGGTGCCAACAGAGTTTTGATCAGTTGAAAGCATTGTTAACAGAAGCACCAGTGTTAGTTCAACCTGAATCGGGTAAAGAATTTATAGTTTACAGTGATGCATCGTTGAATGGTTTGGGTTGTATGCTGATGCAAGAGGGCAAAGTTATATCTTACGCTTTAAGATAGTTAAAGCTGCATGAAAATAATTACCCGACATACGATCTTGAATTAGCAGCTATTGTATTTGCATTGAAGATTTGGCGTCACTACCTATTTGGTGAGAAATGTCACATTTATACTGATCAAAAGAGTTTGAAATATTTGATGACTCAGAAAGAATTAAATTTGAGACAGCGAAGATGGTTAGAATTACTAAAAGACTATGAATTTGTAATTGATTATCATCCGGGAAAAGCTAATTTTGCTGCTAACGCTTTGAGCCGAAAGTCTTTATTTACTTTGCGTGCAATGAGTACTCAAATAGATTTGTGTGATGATGGTTCAGTTATGGCTGAGTTGAAGGTTAGGCCAATGTTTATACGTCAGATTTGTGATGCACAGAAAAGTGATATGATGATTCAGAATTTCAAGTGGATAATGATGATTGTTTGAGATTCAGAGGTCAGATTTGTATTCCGAGGAATTCAGAGTTGATTCAGTTGATTTTAAACGAAGCTCATAATAGTCATTTGGCTGTTAATCCAGGAAGTACAAAAATGTATAATGATCTGAAATAGTTTTATTGGTGGCATGGTATGAAATGAGATATCTCAAAATTTGTTTCGAGATGTTTAGTATGTCAGCAAGTAAAAGCTGAACATCAGGTTCCATTCGGTTTGTTACAACCGATTATGATTGCTGAGTGGAAATGAGAGAGAATTACGATGGACTTTGTGTCGGGATTACCTTTATCTCAGAGAAAGAAAGATGCAATCTGGGTGATAGTTGACAGATTGACGAAATCAGCTCATTTTGTTCTGGTGAGAACAGATTATTCACTTGATAAATTAGTTGAATTGTATATTTCTGAGATTGTTAGATTGCATGGGGTGCCACTATCCATTGTATCTGATAGAGATCCGAGATTTACCTCGCAGTTTTGGAAGAAATTACAAGAGGCCTTAGGTACTAAATTGCATTTCAGTACAGCTTTTCACCCACAGACGGATGGTCAATCTGAACGGATCATTCAGATTCTCGAAGATATGTTAAGCTGGTACATTCTTGAGTTTGAAAGCACGTGGGAAAAGCATTTGCCATTGATCGAATTCGTGTACAATAATAGTTTTCAATCTAGCATCAAAATGGTACCATATGAGGCTCTTTACGATCGAAAATGCCGAACTCCATTGTACTGGATTGAGCTTAGTGAGAATCAGATTCACGGGGTTGATTTAATCAAAGAGACTTTGTAACATCCCAAAATTTGAGTATTAGTTGTGTTGGCTCGGGTATGAATTTTGTGTGTTAGCATAGTCTTATGAAGGCTTGATTTTATTTAGGAAGTTAGAATAATTTTTAGTATGGTTTATTTAATGAAGTGGATTAAGTGAGCTTGACACTTAAGTTAATTTAAGTGTTAATTAAAGCATAAGAGGAGTAAGTGGCAAGTTGGTTAAGGAGCTTGAAAGGTGGCTTGAGGTTAGAGGTTCGAGTATCATGGAAAGCATTTTTTTTGAAGACTTTATTTTGTGTTCTAGCATTGATGGACGGTCAACCTATGTTTATGATAGGTTGGACCTTAAGTTTTTAGTAAGTTGAATTTTGGATTAAGGAAAGCATGAAATAGGGGATAAGAATCTTAAGGTTATGGAAGGTTGGGGAGACATAAGGCTTGGTTGTAGGAAAATGTTTTGGAAAGTAATCCTAGGCCTTTAGTGCATGTATGTGGACGGCATGGGTGTCTAGGGGTGGCCGAATGTTGTTAGGTAGCTTGGGGATAGTTGGCCAATTTTTGTCATTTGAACATCTTTTGCAATTGTTTTTTTCCTCTCCAAAAACTTTCCTCCTTGGCCGAATGTGTCTTGTGCATTTTGGTGCATTTTGCTTTTGATTTTAGCCTCATTTTGTTGAATCAAATCATACCATTTTCCTTTCTTTCATTTGCTCTTTTGAAACCGAAACAACAATCTATCTTTGTGCATTTTTGTGCACTTTCTTTTTGCAAAGAAGTGTTTGGCTGAATCTCTCCACATCTCTCTTTTCTTCATTTGACTTTTGTTTAATCACATTTTCTTTCATCCTCTCTTGGCCGATCTTTACCCATCTCAAATTCCATTTCTTTTCTTTCACTCAAAGTTTAAACATCCATTACCATTCTATTTCTCTTTTCTTTTCACTTCACCATAGCCGAATTTTCTACTTCCTTTTAGTATTATTTTTGGCCGAATATTCAAGGGTAGACTCTCTTTGATTTTTCTTCAATCGATTTTGGAAAAGGGTAAGTGTTCTTGGCGTTTCTTCTTCAATTCTTTTCTCGTCTCTATGTTATTTTCTTGTGGACTAAGGCCGAATCTATGGGCATTGGTTTGCAAGGTTCTAATCATTCTTAGAAACCGATTTCTTTTAGGCTCTTCGGACGTTGGAAGCAATCAATCTAAGTCTCGATTCGTTGACAATCGTTTTGGGTAAGTTTAGGTAAGACTTGGTTTTTCAAGGATAATTATCCGATTTAGTGTTATGGCCGAATGGCCTTTGTTCATAATCTTAATATTGGCCGATTGTAGGACAAGGTGATCTAGTGGTAGATCGGATCTTCGGACGTTAGTTATTGCTTTGGTGAAAGGTGTGTATCTTACACACTTTATAACTTGGTTAATATATGTATTTATGTGTGTTATAACTAATCATATTATGAAAGTGGGAAAAACGATGAGATTTGGATATGATACCATGATGGTATGAATGAGGACTCGGGTAAGTCCGTTTCGATATGTTGTTAACACATGTGGATTGAAATCATGATCTACGATTTATGATACATTTGTTATGAAATACATACCAAAGTATATTGACATGATCTGTTTATTTATTGCATTGGCATGGGCAATATGAGAGGAGGGGGAAGATTATTTGTGACTTCGGTCACCAGTGATTTGGTATCACATTCGTGTCTTCGGACACCAGTGGTTTGGCACCACCAGTGATTTGGTATCACATTCGTGTCTTCAGACACCAGAGGTTTGGGACCTCATAGCGAATCGTCCCTGTGGTTAACACCACCGTGGGTTGGCCCCACTTTTGAGATATGGGATCGTCTGCCAGTGATTTGGTATCACACGTGGGTTGGGCCCACAACATGATGATTCGTGTCTTCGGACACCAGTGGTTTGGCACCACCAGTGATTTGGTATCACATTCGTGTCTTCGGACACCAGAGGTTTGGGACCTCATAGCGACTCGTCCCTGTGGTTAACACCACCGTGGGTTGGCCCCACTTTTGAGATATGGGATCGTCTGCCAGTGATTTGGTATCACATGTGGGTTGGCCCCACACTTGATTATTCGTGACTTTGGTCACCAGTGATTTGGTATCACATTTGTGTCCTTGAGACACCAGTGGTTTGGTACCACACGGGGTAGAAAAGGAGTTATGGATGGCTAGGTTGGGTGCATTATACATATATATGCTTTGTTATAATTTTGTGTAAGTACGTGGCATTTACCCGGGAGAGGGAATATGCACTGAGTCTTGGTGACTCACCTTCTCCCTTATCATTTCAGGTGATTCGTGAGATCGCGGATGAGGAGCCGGATGAACTCGAGGAGGCCATGAAATAAATTTCGGTTCTACGTGAACTTTGGTTTGAGAACTTTACTTTATTTAAATTTGGTTTTTATCTTTTGTGGGTTTGTAATAAGGCCTCTCTAAATTATGGTTTGGATTATTTTTATGTTTTGAGCATGTTTTAAATATGGGTTATAAATTTCTTGATTATTATAATAAATTGAGCACAAAGTTTTCTAAACTACACAACGCGATAGTTTTAAAAACGTTACCATCGGGTAACCTAAATTATTTAACAATTTTAACAACTTAAGTGTTTTCGATAATTTAAATGATTTTCAAATATTAAGTCTCTACATTCAAATGCAAATGGTTTTCAAGTAATAATTCGAGTTTTCTTAAAATGATATAAATGTTTTCTAACCTAGGATTTATTCGCCTATTTTAAAGTTTTACGTAATTTCAAAGTAAATTATTAGTTTTAACTTATTATACACCTGAATTCTACAAATATAGAATTACAAAAAGTTTCTTACTAAAAATTTATTCGTTCACTTGTTTTTCTTCAAAGTATTTTCCTCAGTGACATACCAGATTCGGTCGTGGCGTTTTGACCGGGTTTGGGAAATATCATTGGGGCTAATGTTGGACCGGAGGGAAAGGATGTTTCGAGTGTGGCTCGCTGGATCATCGTGTGAGAGACTGTCCACGTAAGCTAGCCAGGAATCAGTCCGAGGGTCAAGGTCGTGCTCAGTTCAAAAATGAGGGACCGCCACCACAGAGAGGTCGTGGTAATGGTAGAGGAGGTAATGGTTCTAGTCGAGGCCGAGGAGCGTCTGGCAGAGGTGCTGGTAACACTGAGGCAAGACAGCCTGGTTTGGTGTATGCAGCGAGGCGTCGAGAGGAGGGCGACGCACCGGACGTTATAACCGGTACGTTCTTAATCTTTGGTGTGCCATATACTACTTTGATAGATGTGGGTTCGACACATTCGTATGTTGCCAGTAACATAGTAGAGGCTATGAATCTAGACTCTGAGACTACTTCTAGGAAGATGACAGTACTTAGTCCTCTAGGTCACTCTGTAGAAGTAAATAAGCTGTATAGAGATGTGCCCCTAGAACTCCAAGGGGTAGTGTTCGTAGCTGATCTGATGGAATTGCCATTTGGGGAGTTTGATCTGATTCTTGGGATGGACTGGTTGGTCAAGTACCAAGCAAGTTTGGATTGCGCTGCTAAGCGCATGGTTTTGAAGACAGCTGATGGCGAAGAAGTGGTTATGATAGGTAATAGAAGAGATTATCTATCTAACGTGGTATCTGCGTTGAAAGCTGTGAAGTTGGTTAGGAAGGGCTGCGAGGCATTCGTGGTCCATGTGTGTACGTTGGAGGCTAAGGAGTCTAAAGTGGGGAATGTCCGCACGGTAAAGGAATATGTTAACGTATTTCCTGAAGAACTTCCGGGACTACCTCCGGACCGTGAAGTTGAATTTGGTATAGATCTGCATTGAACGGCGACGGCGTTGTCTATAGCTCCGTATAGATGGCAATCGAAGGAATTGATGGAATTAAAGGCTCGATTCGGGAGTTCTTTGGATCGAGGTTTCATTCGACCAAGTGTTTCGCCTTGGGAGCGCCGTACTCTTCGTCAAGAAGAAGGATGGTGCGATGCGGATGTGTATAGACTACCGCCAGATTGAATAAGTGATTTATCAAAAACAAATATCCTTTGCCGAGGATAAATGACTTGTTTGATCAGCTTAAGGGGGCAGCGGTTTTCTCCAAGATTAATTTAAGGTCTGGATATCATCAGCTAAAGGTGAAAGAGGCTGACATCCATAAGACAACTTTTCGCACTCGGTATGGGCACTACGAGTTTCTGGTGATGCCAATTGGGTTGACTAACGCGGCCGACAGCATTCATGGATATGATGAATCGGGTATTCCAACAGTTTTTGGATCAGTTTGTTGTGGTATTTATAGACGATATTTTGGTATACTCAAAGTCAGAGGAGGAGCATGATGCGCATTTGCGAGTAGTGTTGCAGATTCTGAGGGAAAAGCAGCTGTACGCCAAATTTAGTAAGTACGAATTGTTAAATTCATATCAATGACTTATGAAATGAATGAATGTATGGTTATTGAATTAGAGATGTTAATTGTGAACTTCAGAAATGTGGAACTAATTGTGCGAAATAGAATTTATACAGTAATGAATGGCACTGTGTGTGCGAAATAGAGAAAGTATCGACTATACTGATTGGCACTGTGTGTGCGATACCGAATCAAGTTTGGTTTGATATAGAGGCAGTAAGTGTGAGATGTTATTTAAGCTTTGGCTATGAATTGGGCACTAAGTGTGCGATTGAATCGAAGAGATAATGAAGATTGATCAAAATGTGGTATCGAGCATTGAGTATCAAAATTGGTTGTTAACTAGGTGTTACATTTTATTGGTATCAGAGCTACAATTTAGTCGATTCTAGGACTAACGTAGCGCGTGTGAGTCTAGCTATACATGCCATATATATAATTTCGATAGTGTGATGAATCTTGACAGTTAAAAATGTGTTTTTATATAGCAAATGGACCCCGATCAAGCAGTTACTGATGATGTAGAGAGCAATGCGCCTGCTCCCGCTCAAGAGACAGCGCCAACCGAATCTAGGCCGATTGCTAGTAGCCAAGAGGGAGAGGCTAAGCAAGCCTTCTTTCGAATGATGAGTGAGTGGTTTTTAGAGTTCGTTCGAACAAATCCGGCTTCAACACAACCTCCACCCCCACAAGTACCTGTAGTGCCACAATTGACATATTCAATCCGACTGAGTAAGCCTCCTATGGATAAAATTTTAAAGTATGGGGCTGAAGAGTTTAGAGCTATGGTTGATGATGAAGCTAAACGAGCTGAGTTTTGGCTCGAGAATACAATTAGAGTGTTTGATGAGATGTCATTGACTTTCGATGAATACTTGAAATGTGCTATTTCGTTGTTGAGAGATACGGCATATAATTGGTGGAAAATGTTGATATCCGTGGTTCTGAGAGAAAGAGTCACCTGGGATTTCCTTCAAGCCGAATTCTGAAATAAATATATCAGTCAAGGATTCATAGATCAGAATCGTAAAGAATTTCTTGAGCTAAAATAGGGCCGTATGTCAGTTACAGATTATGAACAAGAGTTTGTGAGATTGAGTCAATACGCGCGGGAATGTGTTTCGATCGAAGCTACTATGTGTAAACGTTTCATTGAAGGGTTGAATGAAGATATTAAATTGCTGGTTGGAATACTTGATTTGAATGAATTTGTAGTGTTGGTTGAAAGAGCCTACAAAGTTGAAGAACTTAGTAAAGAAAAGAAGAAAGATGAATCTGAAGCTAGAGATGAAAGAAAAAGATCAATGAGCAAGTCATATCAACCTCTATCAAAGAGATTCAGAGACGCAGTTAATCACTCAAATGTTTTCTTTGGACATTCGGGTAGAGATCGTGTGAAATAAAGTGTTGGTCCAAGAACTCAAATTCCGACTGAATCGAGTGTTGGAAGTGTCAAAAGCAACAAACCTGAGTGTAGACAGTGTGAGAGGCGACATGTCTGAGAATGTTGGGGCAAGTAAAATAATAGAACTTGCTACAAATGTGGATCACGAGATCACTTCATTCGAGATTGCCCAGAGATGGTTGAGAAAGACAATGTTCAGAGTGTGAGACCGAGCAATACGACGGCTAGGGGTAGACCACCCAGAAACACCAGAAATGTAAGTGGTAGTCAGATAGGGACGACAGATACAGCTGTGAGATCTGAGTCAAGAGCACCTGCCTGAGCCTATGCTATACGCGCACGAGAAGAAGCGTCATCTCCAGACGTCATTACTGGTACTTTTACTCTATTTGATACTGATGTGATTGCATTGATAGATCCAGGATCTACTCATTCATATGTATGTGTGAAACTAGTATCAAGTAAGACTCTACCTGTTGAGTCTACTGAATTCATGATTAGAGTATCGAACCCCTTAGGCAAGTGTGTTTTGGTTGATAAAGTGTGCAAGAACTATCCGTTGATGTTTTGAGATATTTATTTTCCGGCTAATTTGATGCTGCTACCATTCAATGAATTTGATATAATTCTGGGTATGGATTGGCTCACTTTGCATAATGCTATTATGAATTGTAAACGAAAGAGTATTGATTTGAGAAGTCAAAATGGTGAGATAGTTCGAATTGAATCCAGTGATTTGAATGGGTTACCAGCTGTGATCTCAGTGATGAAAGCTTTGAATTATGTGAAAAAGAATTGCGAAACCTATCTTGCGTATATGATAGATACAAATGTGACTGAAAAGAAAGTTGAATCTGTACCTGTAGTTTGCGAGTTCCCAGATGTGTTTCCTAAAGAACTACCGGATTACCTTTGATACGAGAAGTTGAGTTTGGTATTGACTTAGTGCCGGGAATGACTCCTATCTCAATAGCTCCGTATAGAATGGCACTGACAGAATTGAAAGAATTGAAGTCTCAGTTGCAAGAGTTGACAGATAAAGGATTTGCACGATCGAGTTTTTCGCCCTGGGGTGCTCCTGTGTTGTTTGTGTAAAAGAAAGATGGCACTATGAGGATGTGTATTGATTATCGACAGTTGAAAAAAATGACGATAAAGAATAAATATCCTCTACCGTGAATCGATGAATTGTTTGATCGGTTGAAAGGAGCTACAGTGTTTTCAAAAATAAATCTGAGATCGGGATATTACCAGTTGAGAGTGAAAGAATCAGATGTGCCAAAAATTGCTTTTAGAACGAGGTACGGACATTATGATTTCTTAGTTATGCCTTTTGGACTAATGAATGCTGCTGCAGTGTTTATGGATTTGATGAATCGAATATTCTGACAATATTTGGATCGATTTGTTGTGGTGTTTATTGATGATATTTTGATTTATTCTTGTGATGAGATGCAACATGCCGAGCATTTGAGAATCGTGTTACAGACTCTGCACGAGAAGCAATTGTTTGCAAAGTTTAGCAAATGTGAGTTCTGGTTGCATGAAGTTGGTTTTCTGGAACATATTGTGTCAGCATCTGGTATACGAGTTGATCTGAGCAAAATTTCATCTATTTTGGAGTGGAAGCCTTCGAGGAATGTGTTTGAAGTCCGTAGTTTTCTGGGACTAGCGGGATATTATTGACGGTTTGTGAAAGGCTTCTCGTTGATTACGACTCCATTAACAAAATTGCTACAGAAAGATGTTAAATTTGAGTGGTCAGAAAGGTGCCAACAGAGTTTTGATCAGTTGAAAGCATTATTGACAGAAGCACCAGTGTTAGTTCAACCTGAATCGGGTAAAGAATTTATAGTTTACAGTGATACGTCGTTGAATGGTTTGGGTTGTGTGCTGATGTAAGAGGGCAAACTTATAGCTGACGCTTCAAGACAGTTAAAGCTGCATGAAAAGAATTACTCGACGCACGATCTTGAATTAGCAGCTATTGTATTTGCATTGAAGATTTGGCGTCACTACCTATTTGGTGAGAAATGTCACATTTATACTGATCACAAGAGTTTGAAATAATTGATGACTCAGAAAGAATTAAATTTGAGACAGCGAAGATGGTTAGAATTACTAAAAGACTATGAATTAGTAATTAATTATCATCCGGGAAAAGCTACTTTTGTTGCTGACGCTTTGAACCGAAAGTCTTTATTTGCTTTGCGTGCAATGAGTGCTCAAATAGATCTGTTTGATGATGGTTCGGTTATGGATGAGTTGAAGGTTAGGCTAAAGTATATACGTCAGATTTGTGATGCATATAAAAGTGATAATGAGATTATGACAAAACCACCTCAATGTGGTTTGAATTCTGATTCAGAATTTCAAGTGGATAATGATGATTGTTTGAGATTCAGAGGTTGGATTTGTGTTCCGAGGAATTCAGAGTTGATTCAGTTGATTTTAAATGAAGCTCATAATAGTCGTTTGGCTGTTCATCCAGGAAGTACAAAAATGTATAATGATCTGAAACAGTTTTATTTGTGGCATGGTATGAAACGAGATATCTCAGAATTTGTTTCGAGATGTTTAGTATGCCAGCAAGTAAAAGCTGAACATCAGGTTCCATCCGGTTTGTTACAACCGATTATGATTCCTAAGTGAAAATGGCAGAGAATTATGATGGAGTTTGTGTCGAGATTACCTTTATCTCAGAGAAAGAAAGATGTAATCTGGGTGATGTTGACAGATTGACGAAATCAGCTCATTTTGTTCCAGTGAGAATAGATTATTCACTTGATAAATTACCTGAGTTGTATATTTATGAGATTGTGAGATTGCATGGGGTGCCACTATCCATTGTATCTGATAGAGATCCGAGATTTACCTCGCGGTTTTGGAAGAAATTGCAAGAGGCCTTAGGTACTAAATTACATTTCAGTACAGCTTTTCACCCACAGAAGGATGGTCAATCCGAAGGGATCATTCAGATTCTCGAAGATATGTTAAGATGGTGCATTCTTGAGTTTGAAAGCACGTGGGAAAATCATTTGCCATTGATCGAATTCGCGTACAATAATAGTTTTCAATCTAGCATCAAAATGGCACTATATGAGTCTCTTTACGATCGAAAATGCTGAACTCCATTGTACTGGACTGAGCTTAGTGAGAATCAGATTCACGGGGTTGATTTAATCAAAGAGACTGAGCAGAAAGTGAAAGTGATTTGTGACAGTTTTAAAGCGGCCTCAAATCGTCAAAAATCTTATGCAGATTTGAAACGAAAAGATATTGAGTTTGAGATCGGTGATAAAGTGTTCTTGAAAGTATCTCCACGGAAGAAAATACTCCGTTTTGGCAGAAAAGGCAAGTTGAGTCAGAGGTTCATCGGGCCATATGAGATTATTGAAAGAATTGGGCCAGTTGCTTATAGATTGTTGTTGCCACCTGAGTTAGAAAAGATTCACAATGTGTTTCACGTATCGATGCTTTGACGATACAGATCTGATCCATCTCATGTGATTGCTCCTATTGAGGTTGAGATTCAATCAGATTTATCGTATAGTAAAGAATCGATCTGAATTTTGGCAAGGGAGACTAAAGAGTTGAGAAACAAAAGAATTTCTTTAGTGAAAGTGTTGTGGCACAAACACGGAGTTGAAGAGGCTACGTGGGAACCTGAAGGTGTTATGAGAGAACAATACCCGAACTTATTCACTGGTAAGATTTTCGGGGACGAAAATCCCTAAGGGGGAGAGTTGTAACAGCCTGGTTTAGACCCTAGTCAGAATAGTGGTTTCGGGACCACAAATCCGAGGTCAAAAAAATATTTTAATATTATTTTTGGTGTTTATAATTTGTGATTAAGCATGTGTGAAAATTTCGTGTAAAAAAATTATCGATTGTATGTCGAATTATGAAAAAGGACTTAATCGCATAAAATGTAATAGCTGTGTGATGAATGTTAAAGTGATTAATAGGCATGGCTTATTAAATGAGAAGTCCTTATGTTAATATTAGACTATTGATAGATGGGATGGACAAAAATGGGCTTATATTAGTAGAATTTTAATGTTTTAATTAAAGGTTAAAATGGTAATTGAGTTACTAAGTTATTATTAAATAAAACAAACAATTAAATTGCCATTTTATCATCTTCTTGTGCCGAAACTTGAAAGAAAAAGAAAAAAAATAGGGCTTTGAAGCATTCGGCCATAGTTGCTCAAAATAAAGGTATGTTTTGAGCTCGGTTTTTTATGATTTCTACGTTTTTGTGATCATTGTTTAGTATATTATCAAACCCATGCTTAAATTTTAGAATTTGATGGTGATTTTGAGATATGCCATTGATGAATGCTTGAGCTTTATGATAGTTGATGATGGAATATGAAAGATAGGTGAAAGATTAACATATTTTGTCTTTGAATTTTTAGTGAAATTAAGTAATTTGGGCTTAATTGTAAAAATAAGAAATTGGAGGACTAAAATGTGAAATAAATGAAATGTGTGAGCTTGTACGGACATAAGGAGAATTCGGCTAGGCATGGGTGAAATGAAATTATGTGTATTTGATGATTTTATGAAATAAGGACTAAAGTGTCGAAATGTGAAAATGTGAGGGCTATTTTGTAAAATGCCCTAAATATATGTGTTTGGACTAAATTGAATGATTTGATGATTGAATGAGCTAAATTTGATTATGTATAGACCAAGAAAGGAGAGATTCGGATCGAGGTCGAGGCAAAGACAAAGTACTTGATTGATCGACTAGTCTCGGTATTTCTACATCCGAGGTAAGTTCGGATATAATACGAATTGTTAAATTCATATCAATAACTTATAAAATGAATGAATGTATGGTTATTGAATTAGAGATGTTAATTGTGAACTTCAGAAATGTGACACTAATTGTGCGAAATAGAATTTATACAGTAATGAATGGCACTGTGTGTGCGAAATAGAGAAATTATCGACTATACTGATTGGCACTGTGTGTGCGATACCGAATCAAGTTTGGTTTGATATAGAGGCACTAAGTGTACGATGTTATTTAAACTTCGGCTATGAATTGGGCACTAAGTGTGTGATTGAATCGAAGAGATAATGAAGATTGATAAAAATGTGGTATCGAGCATTGAGTAGCAAAATTGGTTGTTAACTAGGTGTTACATATCACTTGTCATGTATCATCATTTTCTTGTATTTCATGTAATATTCTTTTCATGTCATATTTCCATATCGTATACATCATTCCATGTCAATTTGTCTTAAATTCATATTTTCCCCTGTCAAAGCCTTGCCCGTTGATTTATTTTAATTATCGATCGATACACAGGTAGTACACTCAAGGTGTACAAATCAAAATCTGTCAATTCATGTCCAATAGTACCCATAAGGTACAATTTCAGGGAGTGTACTCTCGAGCCACACACGTATACAACAGGATTACCAGTCCAGGCTAATTCCTTTTTGTGACATATGCTCTAAAGAGCTTGATCTGGATTACCCGTCTGCGCTAAATCCAATTCATAACATATGCTCGAGAAGACTCACATCAGGATTACCCGTCCGGGCTGAATCCTTTCAGAAATGAGGTCAATAGGATTACTCGTCCGAGCTAAATCCCACCAGCAACAAATGCAGGGCCTCATTCATTTCAGGAAATCACATATCCATCGATTTTCCATTTATTCAATCGGGATTTAAACATTTTCAAACATTATCGGGCATGTGATTATTTCATACATCTATAATCAATCATATAATTCAAATGATCACACTTCACATTCATTCCAAGCATAAAAGTAACATTTTCATCGTTTGTCATTTATCATCTATCGGGCATTATCATTTAAATTAGACATTTTTATTTATCGGGCTTGATCGGATATGTAACCATTTCACATATTTATGAAATTTATACAATTTACATAAACACAATCAATGCAAGCATGTAAATAAACACAATTTAGTTATACGAACTTACCTTGACAAAGGTCTGTGTACAAACATCTACTAATCTGACATTTTCCTCTTTTACTCATTCTAACTCTGAATTCGGGGATCTATATAAATAAATTTAATCGTGAATTTCATACATTTTATACTCATTGGGACTCAATTTACGTTCTAGGTAAAATTACCATTTTGCCCCTAACTTTTCTATAAATTCCATTTTCATCCCTATGCTCGAAAAATGAAACTTGTGCAAATTACTCCCTATTCCAAGCCTAACCAAAGCCCCATTACAAAATTTACAACACATGTATTCATAAAATTTCAAAATTTTTCCTTCAATTTCACAAGTTTACATTTTAGTCCCTAAATCATGTTTTCATCAAAAATCACTTTGTAAAAGTTGTTTATCTATCAATAATCTTTCATTTTCTACCATAAATTTCTAATTTCCATCATATACATACATGACCCATTTTTCATACCTTGATAACTTTTCAAATTAATCCCCCAAATGAGAGATTAAGCTATCCCGATTTCAAAAATATCAAAATTACTAAAAACGGGACAAGGAAACTTACCCAATTAGGCCTTGAAAGTTTCTTTTCTCTCACCTAGGGCTTCCATGTGTTTTAAGGTTGAAGATTATATAAATTAAGATGATATCTTTTATCATCTTTTTAATTAATTAAACATTTTTGTAATTTCCAATTTAGTCCTTGCCTTTTTTCTATATTTCCATGGATGAGTCATCAAGAAAAATCTACATACTTTTCTTAATGGTCTAATTACCATATAAGGACCTCTAGTTTTGAATTCCATAGCTATTTAATCCTTATAGCTACTAGAATTCAACTTTTGCATTTTATGCAATTTAGTCCTTCTCGTAATTAAGCACTGAATCAATAAAATTATCGTACCAAAATTTTCACATGTCATATCTATCATCATATGAACCATATAATAAAATAAAAAAAATTATATTTTTGGGTCAGATTTGTGGTCCTGAAACCACTGTTTCGGTTTCACCAAAATTTGGGTTGTTACAACTCTCCCCCCTTAAGGAATTATCGTCTTCAAAAATTTTACCAGTAAGGAGATTCAGACATTACTCTCTCTCATAATTTCCTCCAGTTCCTAGGTAGCTTCCTCTATATCATGTTATTGTCAGATAACTTTTATTAAAGCTACCTTTTTATTTCTCAATTTTTCTCTACAAGTGCCAGAATTTCATTCAATCTTTCACTGTAAGTCGTGTCAGGCTGAATTTAACATTTATAATAGTAATAACAGATGATGAGTATGATCGATTGTAACATCCTAAAAATATGAGTATCGATATGATGCATGTTTTGGTGTTTAGCTTGTGAATGATTAAATTTGTGTGCTTAATATAGTCTTGAGAAGGCATGGGATTATTTGGAATTAGAATAAATTTTAGTAATGAGTACTTTATTGAAGTGGAACAAGTGACCCTGATGCTTAAGGTAATTAAATGGCAAAAACTAGCATAAGATGAACTAGTAGCAAGGTGGAATAGGCGCCATGAGTGTAGCTTGAGGGGAGAGGTTTGAATCCCATGGATAGCATTTTAGTGACATTTATTTTTGCTCTTTCTTAGCAAGTGTCGGCCAAGCTCTATTCTTGGTAAGGATGGACTAATTCTTTTATGGTAAGGTGGCTAAAGGTTATGGCAAACATGAATTTAGGGATAGAATTTGCTTGATTTTGGGGATAGGATTTCAAAACTTTTGGAAGGGAGGAACATAAGGCACCTCTTAAGGGAGAGTGTTTTGGAAAGGTATGATGGCCAAGTTTGACCATGTATGTGGACGGCATAGGGGGCTAAGGAGGATGGCCAGTTTTTTGTTCTAGCTTGGTAGGATTAGGTGCTTAATGAGCACATCTTTCATTTGGTTATTTTGGGTGCTTTTCTTAAAAAAAATTCTCCATTTTTCCCTCTGCCTAGCCGAATGTGCCATAAGCTTTAGGGAAGCAATTGTTTCTTTTGGCCATTTCTTTCTTTTACCATTTCGGTCTTAGGATTTATTATTCTCCAAACCTTTTTCTTCCCTTTGTGACCGAAACCATATAACCATCTAGGACCATTTCTTTTCTTCTCTTTTTCCTCTTCATTGCCGAATGCATATTGGTTTCAAAGTTTCTTCTTGGTTCATCTTCCATCCTTGAGAACCGAAATACAAACCTCTCATCTCCATTTTTTCTTTTCTTTTTACTTCTCACAAAAGACTCACAAACATTTCTCTCTTCCAAAAATTTTCCACTATGTCCGAATGTTGATGACAATCTCCTTAGCCGAATCCTTCTCTCCACATCTATTCATTTCTCAATCATTCTTTTTATTCATACCTTGATCAATCGTGGTGTAGTGGAGTGTCGATCATTTCTTCATCGATAATCGATCTTAGTCATCATAAGAACGTGTGGAAAAGGATTTCATCATTCAAGGTAAGGGATTCATTTTATTTCGAAGGGGGTTCTATGTTATTTTTTATTTGGCTTATGATGGTATTGATTAATCGATTCTATCATAAGGACCCTATTAATCGACTCTCTTTTTGTGAACGTAAGAACTTCATGGCAATTAAGATAGGGACAAAAAGGGTTGTTAATAGCGTTTAGAAGAGGGGTGGTTCCGCTATCCCCCCTAAATTCAAACGAAGGACTATTTCAGCAATTCGAGATTTTCCACCGGGTTGTGGACCCTCATCCGGCGAAAATCAATTATTTGAAGTCATTCGTACTCCTGAGCCTTTGACAGTTCGTGGTTCTTCATCGGGTTATGAACTATCGATCGAGGAGAAATCACAAATAGCTGTTGTTCGAGATTCCAAGGGTAAAGATCTAGATCGTTCATCATTAGAATAGCTTTATATTAAATATTAGTGTTCTAATTAAGCATGATAAATATTTAGGTATCGACGAGCGGGAAAGTATAGTACTCACCGTAATCAGGTGTGTAACTTCACACTTATCTCATGGGTTATACTATGCCGTAAGTATTCGATTAAAAATCGTAAAGTCGGTAAAATTGGAAAATACGGTTTATTAGCACTTTTGGTGGGAAAGCATGAAAACGGTATTAAAGTTATGAAAATTACGAATATGCCCTTAATAAGCTATATTGTTAAAAAGTGATATTTTGGGCCATATGAAATATTTTTGATAAATTGGCCAAGTGAGAAAATTGTGAAAAGGGCCTCATGTGTATATATGGGCCAAAACTGCTAGATCGATATATGGGCCAAAACTGATAGATCGATATAAGGGCCAAAATTGCTAGATCGTTAAATGGGTTAAATTGTTATTTTGACTAATGGGCCAAGTTGATAACTTGTAATACAGGTTTTTTGTTGGAACTTACCTTATGAATATATTGTGATGCATTCTATATATACATGACTGCATGGGTTGGGATAATTGACGAAGAGAAGAAAGGCCTGTTGCCAAAATCTAGTTCGGTGACTCTGTCACAATCCAGTTCGGTGATTCTGTCACAATCTAGTTCAGTGGCTCTGCCACAAATATTTTAAATGGCTTAATGCCTGTGATTGGTGTGTTGGCGGGGTGGGTTGACTTGATCCCCACAGGTGTGATGGTTGGTACGGGTGGTGTGTAGCGGATGGAAATTAGGCTTGGTTGGGAATTGCATATCACAAGCATTTTTTTTATATTTGATTTATATATTGTATTTTTGTAAATGGGCTCAAGCCCAATTCAATGCTTAAATGGATTTGGCCCGGTGGACACGGTAAGTGGGTTACACATTGAGTTCTAAGTAACTCACCCTATTTTTCTTACCCTTCTCAGGTGATAATAATTGATGGAGGCTTGGGCCGAGGATGACTTCGTGTGGAGGCCATACTACGAATGATGGGTTTTTATAAACTTGAACTTCTTTTTAATATTTTTATTTTTATTTAAGTACTATTTCGATTGCGATGTAATAAGGCCTCTGGTATTATTTTATGGATTTTTATTCGTGGATGGAATTTTAATATGTTTTAGTTACTTAAATGGGGCTGTTTAAATTTTATAAATGATTTCTTAAACTTGCGTATAAAGAAAAATAAAAAATAGGGATTTTCTTAAATATCACTTAATCCAAAATATTTTGTGAAAACTCTTTTATAAGTTTAAGATTTCCACCAATTATTTCTCTGAAAATCAAATTGTAAATTCTTATGTTTTAAAATTATGGTTTTCAAATAAATCTCAGTTTATGATAAATTCTATTTTTTCAAAATCGTTTTGAAGAATTATTTTCATTAAAAGCAGTGATGACTAGATGTAAGTTCGAATTGTGTGGCATGCCAAGTCTGGTCTTAACGCATAGGTCGGGTTTGGGGTGTTACATCGATACTGTCATATCACATATACTCATAAAAACATTGTGAATTCTGTAGAACTCTGATAATAATACCAATCAATGCACAACAGGTCTAATTCTTTTCCATAATCTTATATAACCCGATAGACCACGGGCCTGATTCGCCTTTACGGCCAAACCAGGGAACTTTCTACCATGGTGGATTTTTAGAAATACCTTGTTACCATCAGAAAATCTATTTCTTTTCAATTTAGATTCGCATCGGATTTCTGACGATCAAATAATGCTTTTAAACAATCTCAGATCATTTTCATCTTTCTTCAGTTTCAAAGAATCAAACCTACTACATGTATCTTTTCTCACTAAACTCCATCCAAAACACCAGAGTTTTACATTTTTGACCATATAAAGTCTCGTACAGTAAAATTTTGTACTTGACTGTTAACTATTATAATAAGCAAATTCAAACCAAGGCAAATACTATTCTCAGTTACCTTCAAATTCAAGTACACAACATCGAAGCATATTTTCCAAAATCTGAATCATATGTTCAAATTGATCATCCGTATGAAAATGAAACACGGTACTAAAATGTAACCGTATACCCAGAGTTTCTTATAACTTGTTTCAAAATCTGAATACAAACCATAGATCTCTATCAGAAATAACAGAAACTAGCACATCATGAAATCTGACAATTTCAAAAATAGGTTATTCAAGCAACCTATCAAGTGAGAAATCCATTCATACCAGGATAACATGTGCAGGCTTCGTCGAACAATTGGCAATTACTCAAATCGTATCTTTCTTTTTCATAGACAGGAATAATTCCAATATAAAATTCCATAGTAACTTTGTCCCATTTCCATTTCGGTATCTTCGTTGGCTATAACCATCCTGAAAGTTTCATCCTTATCTTGCTGGTACATCCAACATTTAAATACAATTTCAGAAATACCACATTTCACTTCCGAGCTACTAATACATCTTTTTCAAATCATTAGGCAATTTATCATTTTCCGGATAAACCGACATAGTACCACTGTGATCATTCTTGTATAATTTTTTGTACAAGCTTCAAATCCTTCTGTACACAACTCTGTCTTCGAATAACAGACATTTATCGAATCTATTCTGAAATTTTGAATCAGAAATTACGTGGTTGTTATACGACGTTCACAGAGTTTTAGGCATATTTTGAAAATATTGAAAATAAGTCCAAATTTATATACAATAAAATTGGAGGCCTTAAACAACACGAAATATTTTGAAAATTTACATAGCTTGGTTTTATATTTTCTGGATATTTTATTAAATTTATGATTTAGTCCTTAAACTTCATTTTGAAATTAAATGAGTTTTAAACGTCATTTTAAGCTGCATTTTTCACAAATGATTTAAAATAAAAACCTAAGACACTGAATGAACCAAATTTCACAAATTACGAGTTTTGCTTATGATGTGTAAAATGATAGTTTTACCTTTATTTATAATTTGTTGTTTTGTGTTAGGCGAAACATGATTTAGGCTTGTATGTTTAAGATTAATTGTTTAAGCATGTTTTTTGGGTGTGATTGTTGAATTTATGGTCTGTTTGAATGATCGGTTAGGAGAGTCACATAAGTAGCTAATGTGGGGTTTTAGATTCGAGTTGGTCCATTCTGACCAGGTTTGGGGCGCTAAATTTGGTGGTATTAGGGACAAGTTTGCAAAAATTGGTTGGCAATGATAGGTTTCTCGAAAACTAGGCTTTCCAAGGTTTATTAACTTTCGGGTTTTCAAATTTTTGAAAATTAAAATAAGGATTTAGTTTTAAAAATAAAACCAAAAATTTTTAAGCGTTGGACTGAGATACTCATGTTTGAATTGCTTATTTCTAGGTAGGAATGGGAACACATTGCCATCTATTAAATGTTTTTCTTTATAGGAATTTGCCTTGGATCACTTGCCACTTCTTACACATTTGTAATTTTTTTTAAATGTTATAGTGTAGTTGATATGCCTTTTAGGCGTGGTAGAGTAAATGCGAATATACCTTCTCCTCAGGGTCAGGCGACACCAGAAGTGGGTATGGAGCCTTTAGTATAGGCTATGATAGGAGCTTTTCTGCATATTGCGGGTGGTAGTCCTGCACCTGCTCATCGGGGACTACCACTCAAGGGTCTACGTGCTCTAAGCGGACGCGAATTTAGAGGAGCAAAAGGAGCTGATCCGACTGTAACATCCTGAAAAGGGCCTATGCATTTTCGGTTTAATTGTACGAAATGACATGTCTTATGTGTTATGAATGAATTTTTTTTAAACCTGGAAATGATTTAGAAATGATTCAAAAGAGGGAAAGCGAACATTTTTGGAAACTAGGAAATGTAAGGAAATGATTTAGAAATGATTCAAAAGAGGAAAGCGAACATTTTTGGAAACTTGGAAATGTCAAGTTTAAAGAGGGAAACGAAAATTTTTGGAAACTTGGAAATGTAAGGAAATGTCATAGAAATGTTAAGTTTTAAAGTTTAAAAAAGGGAAACTAAGGCATGGTGGTCTTAAGAGAAAATGAATGTGAAATATGGCATACAAATGGCCTTGGTAAAATGGCTACAAGGCACCACTTAGGGCATAGAAAGTGACGCCATGTTCAAGGAGGAAGGGGCCACGGTTCAAGTCACATAGGAAGCAAAATAAAAGAATTTTTTTTTATTTTGCTACAAGGGAAGGGAGTTGGACGGCACCAAGGCACTTGGAGAAGAGTTTTATTCTCTTTAAATTTCGGCTAAGGGGTGGATAAATGGTGATTTATTTTCGATTATTTTCAAAGAGATAATTAGAGGATTATTCCTATTAATTTTAAATAAAGAGATAAAGATAAGAGGAGTGATGGCCAAGTAAGGGATACTAGGCCTAGTAATTTTGGCATTTAGAGGAAAAGAGAGGCCATTCTACCTATTTTCTTTTCTTCCCAACTAAGTCTCTGCCGAAAATCCCCTAGCAAACTTTCTTCTTTCTCTTTATTTTTGCCAAGCCGAAATCCTCTTCTCCCTAAGTCCACCAATGCCGATCCCTTCCAAATCCCACACTCTTCCATTGAAGCCAAAGACAAGTTCCTTCTAGGCCATAGCCGAATACTCAAGGTAGTCCTAACCGATTACTCCAAAGCCGAATACCCCTGTGGTGACAGAGATAGGTTTTGTCGATTTCTTCAGTAAAGGTAAGATCAAGTTTGATTTCTATTCTTTCCTTTAAAGGACTTGTCGAAAATTTCTGTAACATCCTAAAAATATTAGAGTATCAACTTGTTATTTGTGTTAGCTCGGATATGATTGTTATTGTGTGCTTAGTATATTTGTGTGAAGGCTTGGAAATATTAGCTAAGCTAGAATAATTTTTAGTGAGGAAAATTTAGTGAAGTGGATTAAGTGAGCTTGACACTTAAGATAATTTAAGTGTTAAATTAAAGCACATGAGGAGTTAGTGGCATAGTGGATAAGGAGCTTGAAAGGTTGCTTGAGGGAAGTGGTTCGAGTAGCATGGAAAGCATATTGAGGATTTTATTATTGTACATCCTAGCATTAAGTGTCGGTCAACTATACATATAGATAAGATGGACAATTTTCTTTTTTTTGGCAAGAAGACTTAAGGTTATGGTAAGCATGAAATAAGGGATAGAATTGCTAGATTTTGGGGATAAAATTCCTTCAACTTTGGGAATGTAGAGGATTTCAAGGCTTGGATGATGGAAAATGTTTTGGAAACTTTTCTTAGGCCATTAGTCCATGAATGTGGACGGCATGTGTGGCTAGGGGGAGTGACCGAATCTTGGTCTTGTTGGTAGCTAGTTGGTGCCAAAATTTCTTTTGGATGGTGGTCATTTTCGGTTAGTTAGGAATGCTTACATTTCTTGTTTTGAGTCATATCAAAAATCCCTTTAGAACCTTACCAATTCTTCTCTCTTGTGCACCAAAGTGAACCATAGCCGAATGCCATTAGGTGTTGTTGATTTTTCCTCTTAGGCATTTGGCCGAAACTCATTTGGAACCTCCTCTCATCTTTTAAATTCTTTGTAACCTAAAAGAACCTCTTTTGGTTCTCATCTTCCTATTCTTTTCTTCACATATATGTTAACACTTGCAAATTGGTTTTACTTTCTTTTGGCCGAACCTCTTTCTTCCCCAAACTCTCTTTTCTTTTCTTCCATTGTTGCTTAAGCCGAATCCTCCCTCTCTTATTTTTATTCTCTTTTCTACTCACGTACTTCATTTCTTTTTAGTCTCTAATCAATTGCTTTCTTCTTTTCAAAATATAGCCGAAAATCCCTTCACCATTTAACCATATTGCCGAAACTTCCCATTTCCTTTTTGATTTGTCTTGACCAAATATCAACAAGGGTAGGTCTTCATTTGGTTTTCTTCAATCGGTTTTGGAAAGGGGGTAAGTATTCATGGCCGTATTTCCTTTGTGTCTTTCCTCTTTTCTTTGTAACTTATCAAGAGGGCAAAGGCCGAATTTTTGGACAAATGTTGCAAGGTTCTAACTATTATTAGGAACCGATTATTCTTATAGGCTCTTTGGGACTTTGGAAGCATTTGATCTAAGCCTTACTTCTCTAGCAATCAAAGTTGGTAAGTCAAGTGGTAAGGATTCTTGTCGATTCATCATTCTTTTAATGGTTGAAAAGCCAAAGGCTATTGGGATTAAGATGTGATGTTGGCTGAATGGTTTTGCTTATAATCTTGTGGTTTGGCCGAATGTAGGACAAGGTGATCTAGTGAGGTAGATCGGGTCTACGGAAGTTAGTATTTGTGTTAGTGAAAGGTGTGTATCTTACACACTTTATAACTTGGTTTATATATATATATGTGTGTTAAATAACTATTCAAGTTGTTAAAGCCGAAACTATGAGATATTGATATGATACCTTGATGGGTATGAGCAAGGATACGGTAAGTCCGTTTCGATATGATGTTGCTATATGTTGTTTAATATCACGATCTACGATATGTATTGGTTATATGTTCATATCAAAGTATATTGACATGATTTGTTTATCTATTGCATTGGTATGGGCAATATGAGAGGAGGGGGAAGATTGATATTCGTGTCTTCTGACACCGTGAGGTTTGGCACCTCCAGGTGATTTGGTATCACATTTGTGTCTTTGGGACACCGGAGGTTTGGCACCTCATAGCGACTCGTCCCTGTGGATTAACACCACTGTGGGTTGGCCCCACTTTTGAGATATGGGATTGTCGCCAGTGATTTGGTATCACAAGTGGGTTGGCCCCACAATTTGATTATTTGTGACTTTGGTCACGGTGATTTGGTATCACAATATTGAATATCGTGACTTTGGTCACCAGTGGTTTGGCACCACCAGTGGTTTGGTACCACACGGGGTAGAAAAAGGAGTTACGGATGGCTAGGTTGGGTGCATAATATATATATTGCTTGGTTATAATTTGTGTAATTATGCGGTATTTACCCGGGAGAGGGAATATGCACTGAGTCTTGGTGACTCACCTTCTCCCTTATTTTTTTCAGGTAATTCGTAAATTCGCGGATGAGGAGCCGGATGAACTCGAGGAGGCCATGCAATGAAATTTGGTTTTACATGAACTTCCATTTGGGTACTTGATTTTAATTTGGTTTTCATTTTTATGGGTTTGTAATAAGGCCTCTTTAATTATGTTTTTGGATTATTTATATGCTTTGGATTTGTTTTAGGAATAACTTGCAAATTACATGATTGATTTAATGATATGTGAACAAAGTTTTCTAAAATACAAAGCGCGATGGTTTTTAAAACGTTACCATCGGGTAACCTAAATAAATTGATAATTTTTAACAACTTAAGTATTTTCGATAACTCAAACTATTTCACAACACTTAAGTTTTCAAATTTCTATTAGATACGATTTTCAACCTAATTGCTTTAGTTTCTCTTTAATTTATAAATGGTTTACGAATCTAAGCTGCGACTAAGTTTTAAAAATCTATTTACGGAATTGCAAAGTAAAATATCAGTTTTCAACTTAATTTTCTACAAATTTAGAATAATAAAAAGTTTTTCACTAAAATTTAACCGTTAACTTGTTTTTCTTCAAAACGTTTTCCTTCGTGGCATGCCAGATTCGGTCATGGCGTATTGACCGGGTTTGAGGTGTTCCAAATTGGTATCAGAGCCAAGTTCAAAAGCTCGGCTGTGGGCCCGAGGCCCAAAATGATTTAAAGTATGGTCTGAAAATGTTTTTATTTAAAATTATATGGTTGGAAAGGCATGGCACCGAGTCTCTGGCACCGGTCCGCCCGGGTATGTATCTCAAACTGTTGCTTTTGATGATATGATTATAATGATGATGGCATGACTGATTAGTAGTAGAAACTACTCTAGAGACCCAAACTATAGGTTGAATGTACTCGCGGAACAACTTCTTATTAAAACTTTTCATAAAACTGTGCTTTAAAGAAAGTGAAATATTGACTAATGCATAAAACTTTTAAATCAGATAAGTCGAGACTTTTAGATATGAGTACTCGAGGTAGAGGTCGTATTGCTCATGGACGTGGTCGGGGTAGGATGGCTGTGTCTGAGCCAGTGAGGGCTGGTCAAGGATCCGAGAATGAGGTACCACCACCCCCACCACCAGCGGTTGGAGTTGAGCATCAGGATCAAACGGGGGATGATGCAGTGTCACAGGTGATGCTGCGAGTTCTTAAGAGGGTAGCTGGAATAGGTGGAGGCGCGGGAATTTAGAAATCCGTATCTAAGTGACTTCGAGCCAATAGAGCTGAGGTATTTCGAGGTGTTTCAGGTGTGGCTCCCAGTACGGCAGAGTATTGGTTAGAGGCGACGGAGCGAATCATGGATGACTTGGATCTGAATGCCGAGGAAAAGCTGAAAGGGATTGTATCGCTTCTTCGGGATGAGTCATATCAGTGGTGGCTCATGGTGCGGAATAGTGCTGCAGCAGAGGATCTCACTTGGGATTATTTTAAGGCAGCGTATCAGAAGAAATATGTTGGGTCTAGTTACATTGATGCACTACGTAAGGCATTTCTGAGTTTGGTTCAAAGGAGTAAGTCTGTATCAGAATATGAGGCAGAATTTTTAAGATTGAGCCGGTATGCTGGAGGTATCGTGGCTTCGGAGCACGAGCGATGTGTCCGGTTCGAGGACGGTTTGAGAGATGAGCTGAGATTGCTGATTGCTCCACATCAGAAGCGAGAGTTTGCTGCTTTAGTTGAAAAGGCTAAGATAGCCAAAGGGATAAAGTAATCTATAAGGCAGAGTCACGATCGGAACAAGCATAAGAGAGGTTATGGATCATCCGGGTCAGCCGGTAATTCTCAAAAGAGGGTTAGGCAGAGTGGGCCGAATCAATCTGGGAGGCCTATTACTGCTAATCAGGGACCAGCACAGTGTAACAGATGTGGGAAATCTCATTGGGGCGAATGTTGGACCGGAGGGAAAGGATGTTTTGAGTGTGGCTCGCTGGATCATCGTGTGAGGGATTGTCCACGTAAGCTAGCCAGGAATAAGTCTGAGGGTCAAGGTCGTGCTCGGGCCTCGAAATGAGGGACCGTCACCACAGAGAGGTCGTGGTAATGGTAGAGGAGGTAATGGTTCGGTCGAGGCCGCGGAGCTTCTTCGGGCGAGGTGCAGCAAAGACCGAGCCAAGACGACTGGTTTGGTGTATGCGACAAGACGTCGAGAGGAGGCGGCGCACCGAACGTTATAAGCGATCACGTTCTTAATCTTTGGTGTACCATATCGCTTTGATAGATGTGGGTTCGACACATTCGTATGTTGCTAGTAGCATAGTAGAGACTATGAATCGAGACTCGAGACTACTTCTAGGAAGATGACAAGTTTAGCCCTCTAGGTCACTCAGTAGAAGTAAATAAGTTGTATAGGGATGTACCCTAGAACTCCAAGGGGTAGTGTTTGTAGCTGATCCGATGGAACGCCATTTGGGGAGTTTGATCCGATTCTTGGGATGGACCGGTTGGTCAAGTATCAAGCAAGTTTGGATTATACGCTAAGCACATGGTTTTGAAGGCAAACCGAGGGCAAAGAGGTGGTTATGATAGGTAATAGAAGAGATTATCTATCCAATGTGGTATCTGCGTTGAAAGCTGTGAAGTTGGTCAGAAAGAGCTGTGAGGCATTTGTGGTTCATGTGTGTGCGTTGGAGGCTAAGGAGTCTACTGTGGGGAATGTCTGAACAGTAAAGGAATATGTTGACGTATTTCCAGAAGAACTTCCGGGATTGCCTCCGGATCGTGAAGTTGAATTTGGTATAGATCTGTTACCCAGAACTGCGCCAGTGTCTATTACTCCGTATAGGATGGCGCCAAAGGAATTAGTGGAATTAAAAGCTCAGATTCAGGAGTTGTTGGATCGAGGTTTCATCCGACCAAGTGTTTTGCCATGGGGAGCGCCGGTACTTTTTGTCAAGAAGAAAGATGGTACGATGCGGATGTGTATAGACTATCGCCAGTTGAATAAGCTGACGATCAAAAACAAGTATCCTTTGCCGAGGATAGATGACTTGTTTGATCAGCTTAAGAAGCAAACATTTTCTCCAAGATTGATTTAAGGTCCGGATATCATCGGCCAAAGGTGAAAGAGGTCGATATCTATAAGACAACATTTCGCTTTTCGGTATGGGCACTACGAATTTCTGGTAATGCCGTTTGGGTTGACTAACGCGCCGGTAGCATTCATGGACATGATGAATCGGGTTTTCCAGCAGTTTTTGGATCAGTTCGTCGTAGTATTTATAGACGATATTTTGGTATACTCAAAGTCAGAGGAGGAACATGATGCGCACTTGCGAGTAGTGTTGCAGATTCTGAGGGAAAAGCAGCTTTATGCCAAATTTAGTAAGTGCGAGTTCTGGCTTAGGGAGGTGACTTTCTTGGGTCACGTAGTATCAGCTGAGGGGATTAGAGTGGATCCTCGGAAGATTGAGGCAGTGTTGGATTGGAAGCCGCCTAAGTCAGTGGCTGAGATTCGGAGTTTTCTAGGTCTGGCGGGGTATTACCGAAGATTTGTAGAGGGATTCTTTTTTATATCGGAGCACCTATGACTAAGTTATTGAGGAAAGGAGTTCCATTTGTGTGGACCGAGAAGCAGCAAGGAAGTTTCGACAAGTTGAAGAAGATTCTAACTGAAGCTCCGGTTTTGATTCAACTTGAGGCAGGCAAGGAATTCACGGTTTACTGTGATGCATCACATACTGGTTTGGGATGTGTGCTGATGCAGGAAGGGAAGGTAGTGGCTTATGCATCTTGATAGTTGAGACCACATGAAGTTAACTATCCGACGCATGACTTGGAATTAGCTGCTGTGGTTTTTGCTTTGAAGATTTGGAGACACTATTTGTATGGAGAGAAGTCAATAGTCTACACGGATCACAAGAGTCTTAAGTATCTTTTGACTCAGAAGGATTTGAACTTGATGCAGCGTAGATGGATTGAGTTGTTAAAGGACTCTGATCGCTCGATTGAGTATCATCCGAGCAAGGCTAACGTGGTGGCGACGCGTTGAGCCGTAAGGTTGTGGACCCGACTTAAGATCGATGTTTGCTCGTCTTAGCTTATATGACGATGGGAGTCTTTTGGCTGAATTGCAAGTCAAGCCGACAGGGTTAGAGCAAATCAAGGAGAAATAGTTAGAGGATGATGGTTTAAATGATCGAAGGTTGCAGGTTCAGAACGGAGGTTTAGAGGAGTATTATGTTTTAAAGGGAGAGCTTGTATGCCAAAGGATGTTGAGTTGAGACAAAGGATTCTTCGGGGCATATACTGCCCATACGCTATGCATCCCGAAGGTAGCAAGATGTATCGGGATTTAAGAGAGCGATTTTGGTGGCAGTGCAGGCGGAGGTAACTGAGTTTGTGGGTAAATGTCTGACGTGCCAGCAGGTCAAGGCGGAACATCAGTTGTCGTCTGGGTTACTTCAGCCGGTGAAGATTCCACAGTGGAAGTGGGAAAGAATAACTATGGACTTTGTCAGTGGATTACCCCTTACACCTAGTAAGAAGGACTCAGTTTGGGTGATTGTGGATCGTCTGACTAAGTCAGCTCATTTCATTCCGGTAAGGGTGGATTACTCGCTTCAGAGGTTAGCTAAGTTGTATGTGGCTGAGATAGTGAGGTTGCACGGTGTGCCAGTGTCGATCATCTCGGATAGAGATCCTAGATTTACGTCGAGGTTTTGGAGAGTGTTACATTAGGCTTTGAGTACGCGGTTGGATTTCAGTACGGCATTTCATCCACAGTCTGACGGGCAGTCGAAAAGAGTTATTCAGATTTTGGAGGATATGTTGAGAGGATGTGTTTTGGACTTCAGAGGCAGCTGGGAAGAGTTTTTGCCATTAGCTGAATTCGCATACAACAATAGTTATCAAGCAAGCATTAAGATGGCACCATATGAGGCATTGTATGGTAGGAGGTGTCGCACACCTACATGTTGGACAGAGTTGGATGAGTGTCAGATGTTAGGACCAGAGTTGGTTGCAGAGACTGAGGATAAGGTTAAGATGATTCAGGCTCGTCTGAAGGAAGCTTCGGATAGGCAGAAGTCATATGCCGATCTCAAGTGAAGGGATATAGAGTTTACCGTGGGTGACAAGGTTTTTCTGAAGGTCTCGCCATGGAAAAAAGTGTTAAGATTTGGGAAAAAGGGCAAGTTAAGTCCAAGGTTTATTGGACCGTATAAGGTGTTGAGACGAGTGGGACCAGTAGCCTATCACCGAAAGTTGCCATCGAGTGAGTCGATTCACGATGTGTTCCATGTCTCCATGCTTAGACGCTATCGTTCGATCCATCGCATGTCGTGGCGAAAGAGAAATAGAGGTGAGTCCAGATTTGACGATAGAAGAAGAACTCAGCGATTCTAGATCGAGATGTGAAAGTTTTGCGTAGGAAGTCCGTTCCTTTAGTGAAGGTTTTATGGCGGAATCATGGCGTGGAAGAAGCTACGTGGGAACCGGAGGATGCGATGAGGCGTGAGTACCCTCAACTCTTTTGAACAGGTAATTTCGAGGACAAAATTTTCTTAAGGGGTAGAATTGTAACATCCTAAAAATATTAGAGTATCATCTTGTTATTTGTGTTAGCTCGGATATGATTGTTATTGTGTGCTTAGTATATTTGTGTGAAGGCTTGGAAATATTAGCTAAGCTAGAATAATTTTTAGTGTGGAAAATTTAGTGAAGTGGATTAAGTGAGCTTGACACTTAAGATAATTTAAGTGTTAAATTAAAGCACATGAGGAGTTAGTGGCATAGTGGATAAGGAGCCTGAAAGGTTGCTTGAGGGAAGTGGTTCGAGTAGCATGGAAAGCATATTGAGGATTTTATTTTTGTACATCCTAGCATTAAGTGTCGGTCAACTATACATATGGATAAGATGGATAATTTTCTTTTTTTTTGGCAAGAAGACTTAAGGTTATGGTAAGCATGAAATAAGGGATAGAATTGCTAGATTTTGGGGATAAAATTCCTTCAACTTTGGGAATGTAGAGGATTTCAAGGCTTGGATGATGGAAAATGTTTTAGAAACTTTTCTTAGGCCATTAGTCCATGAATGTAGACGGGATGTGTGGCTAGGGGGAGTGACCGAATCTTGGTCTTGTTGGTAGCTAGTTGGTGCCAAAATTTCTTTTGGATGGTGGTCATTTTCGGTTAGTTAGGAATGCTTACATTTCTTGTTTTGAGTCATATCAAAAATCCCTTTAGAACCTTACCAATTCTTCTCTCTTGTGCACCAAAGTGAACCATAGCCGAATGCCATTAGGTGTTGTTGATTTTTCCTCTTAGGCATTTGGCCGAAACTCATTTGGAACCTTCCTCTCATCTTTTAAATTCTTTGTAACCGAAAAGAACCTCTTTTGGTTCTCATCTTCCTATTATTTTCTTCACATATATGTTAACACTTGCAAATTGGTTTTACTTTCTTTTGGCCGAACCTCTTTCTTCCCCAAACTCTCTTTTCTTTTCTTCCATTGTTGCTTAAGCTGAATCCTCCCTCTCTTATTTTTATTCTCTTTTCTACTCACGTACTTCATTTCTTTTTAGTCTCTAATCAATTGCTTTCTTCTTTTCAAAACATAGCCGAATATCCCTTCACAATTTAACCATATTGCCGAAACTTCCCATTTCCTTTTTGATTTGTCTTGACCGAATATCAACAAGGGTAGCTCTTCATTTGGTTTTCTTCAATCGGTTTTGGAAAGGGGGTAAGTATTCATGGTCGTATTTCCTTTGTTTCTTTCCTCTTTTCTTTGTAACTTATCAAGAGGGCAAAGGCCGAATTTTTGGACAAATGTTGCAAGGTTCTAACTATTATTAGGAACCGATTATTCTTATAGGCTCTTTGGGACTTTGGAAGCATTTGATCTAAGCCTTACTTCTCTAGCAATCAAAGTTGGTAAGTCAAGTGGTAAGGATTCTTGTCGATTCATCATTCTTTTAATGGTTGAAAAGCCAAAGGCTATTGGGATTAAGATGTGATGTTGGTCGAATGGTTTTGCTTATAATCTTGCGGTTTGGCCGAATGTAGGACAAGGTGATCTAGTGAGGTAGATCGGGTCTACGGAAGTTAGTATTTGCGTTAGTGAAAGGTGTGTATGTTACACACTTTATAACTTGGTTTATATATATATATGTGTGTTAAATAACTATTCAAGTTGTTAAAGCCGAAACTATGAGATATTGATATGATACCTTGATGGGTATGAGCAAGGATACGGGTAAGTCCGTTTCGATATGATGTTGCTATATGTTGTTTAATATCACGATCTACGATATGTATTGGTTATATGTTCATATCAAATTATATTGACATGATTTGTTTATCTATTGCATTGGTATGGGCAATATGAGAGGAGGGGGAAGATTGATATTCGTGTCTTCGGACACAAGAGGTTTGGCACCTCCAAAGTGATTTGGTATCACATTTGTGTCTTTGGGACACTGTAGGTTTGGCACCTCACAATGACTGGTCCCTATGGATTAACACCACCGTGGGTTGGCCCCACTTTTGAGATATGGGATTGTCGCCATGATTTGGTATCACAAGTGGGTTGGCCCCACAATTTGATTATTTGTGACTTTGGTCACCAAAGATTTGGTATCAAAATATTGAATATCGTGACTTTGGTCACCATGGTTTGGCACCACCAAAGGGTTTGGTACCACACGGGGTAGAAAAAGGAGTTACGGATGGCTAGGTTGGGTGCATAATATATATATTGCTTGGTTATAATTTGTGTAAGTATGTGGTATTTACCCGGGAGAGGAATATGCACTGAGTCTTGGTGACTCACCTTCTCCCTTATTTTTTCTGTAATTCAGTAAATTCGCGGATGAGGAGCCTGATGAACTCGAGGAGGCCATACAATGAAATTTGGTTTTACATGAACTTCCATTTGGGTACTTGATTTTAATTTGGTTTTCATTTTTATGGGTTTGTAATAAGGCCTCTTTAATTATGTTTTTGGATTATTTATATGCTTTGGATTTGTTTTAGGAATAACTTGCAAATTACATGATTGATTTAATGATATGTGAACAAAGTTTTCTAAAATACAAAGCGCGATGGTTTTAAAACGTTACCATCGGGTAACCTAAATAAATTGATAATTTTTAACAACTTAAGTATTTTCGATAACTCAAACTATTTCACAACACTTAAGTTTTCAAATTTCTATTAGATACGATTTTCAACCTAATTGCTTTAGTTTCTCTTTAATTTATAAATGGTTTACGAATCTAAGCTGCGACTAAGTTTTAAAAATCTATTTACGGAATTGCAAAGTAAAATATCAGTTTTCAACTTAATTTTCTACAAATTTAGAATAATAAAAAGTTTTTCACTAAAATTTAACCGTTAACTTGTTTTTCTTCAAAACGTTTTCCTTCGTGGCATGCCAGATTCGGTCATGGCATATTGACCGGGTTTGGGGTGTTACAATTTCAAAGGCCTATTTCTTATTATTATTCTTTGGCCGAAATCTTAAGGAGGGATTTCGGGATCTTTGCTAGTGTCGACTTTTAAGGGAGATAGTACAAGACCTAGCCAACAAAGGTAAGTGCATATTCGGCCAAGGCCTATCTTAAGTACTTAGATCTATTTGTTTTAACCGAAAACTAACCGATTCAAGGGATCTAGTGATTAGCCGATTTCAAAGGGGAAGAATACAAGTTTTCGGGATTTGAATTTTTTAATCCAATCGGCAACAAGGAACTTAAGATCTAAATTAGTAGATCGGTTTTCAGGATTTTAAGGAATTCGTTAAGCATATCAGGTGTGTACCTCACACTATTTCTTAATATATATATATGGCAATAATTAATCTATATGTGATTATAAGAATGTGCAAGAATATGGCTAAGGTACCATGTTACGGTACAAAGTACTCAGGTACGTTTCCTACTCCTACTAGGATTATGAAATATGTTATATTAAACATGTGATAAGTTATAAGAATGTGAAAGTTGGCATGATTAATGCATAATAAGTATGAGATGGGGCATATGGGTTATTGGAAAAGGGGAAGTGAATGTGGTGGCCTAAGACCACGAAATCTGAATGTGGTGACCTAAGACAACGAAATCTGAATGTGGTGACCTAAGACCACGATATCTGAGTGTGGTGACCTAAGACCACGAATACTCATAAGGGCGATGAGCACGTCGACTGCAGCGACTGCCTTCGATGGTGTGTAGCGGATGGAGGGTTGACTTAGTAGTCCCCACGGCGTGCAGGTTGGTACGGGTGATGTGTAGCGGATGGCATCTAGGTTTGGGTTCGGTTGCATCATAATTTTTATCTCATTATATGTATTGATACGTGATATGATTATGTAAGCCTGAATTGTTAAATTTTAGTGTTGGTTACACATTGAGTCTGTTTGACTCACCCCTTTGGGGAATATTTTTCAGGTGATGATCAGTGATGGACCGGGTTGGCAGAAGCTTCGGGGTGGCCATGCAAAATTCAGATTTTATTTTATTTCGGACTTTCTTTTATTTCTAAGTACCTTGAATTTTATTTTGGGTTTAATTTGATGTAATAAGGCCATAGTGCACTATTTTATTTCTGTTTTTATCTATTATGTTACGAAATTTTATTTATTAAAGATTAGGTTAATTTCATTTAAAATAAACTCTAATTGTTTTGTCACCTGAAATAAATGGGTTTCTAATATAAGATAAACTTGTTTTTTTTTTTTACTCGAGCCCAACCCAAAAATAATTTCTCTCTCAAAACACATGGTTTTTCCAAAGTAACAAATGAGTTTGTTGAACCGGTTTTCTTCGAGGAGCATACCAGATTCGGTCAAGGCTTGTGGGCCGGGTCTGGGGTGTTTCAATTTGATATCAGAGCCCAGATTTAAACTCTCGGCCTTGGGTTTAAAGCCCACTATGTTTTTAAATTAAGGCCCAAATGAATTTTGAGAAAGTTTTTAAGCAGGTTTTTCTTGCATGGCACCTAAGTCTCTGACCCGACGTCCACCAGTTAAGTACTTCTATCCATTGGGTGGATTATGTTATGATGTGTAGAAGGGTAGAAATGGAATGGAACGTAGATTAGCATGATAAGTACTTGAACCCTAGGACTAGTTTTCCCCAACACTTACATAAGACTTAAGTGCCTAATTAAACAACCCTCTGGCTAAGTCGCCGAGTTAGGGTGTGGTAACCCCTGTGCGCATGTCTAGGATTGGATTCGAAAGAGCCTGGTACTTAAGCAGTCCTAGTGACTCACCTCCTCTTCGCAGGAATCCTACCTGGTGCGTAGCCTCGGTTCACCCTAACCAAGAGGACTCGGTCATAGGCTAAACAATAACTAAAACCCGAAAGGGAACTAGCCGTGTTTTTTATAAAAACCCTAGTTTTAAAGACTTTTAAAATTACCTTTTTAATTTGTGAGAACTATTTTTACAAAATTTTCCGAAAAATTTCTGAATTGCAAAATGTTCAAAATACCCACAGTCCTTATTCAAAATTCCGTTACTTTATAAAATGTTCAAAAACCCTAATTTGCAAATTCTCAAAAATACCTTGATTTTGGAAAATTACGAAATTGCCCCTAACCTACAAATTACCAAAACGACCCTAACTTCCAAAATTTCTGCAACATCACCGTTTTGGAAAACAAAGTCTCAAAAAGAACCCTCAAAGTGTTGCAAATTTTGAAATACCCCTGGATTTCAAAATTTTTCAAAGTACCCCTGGGAATTTAAAATTACCAAAATACTTTTTGACAAAATCACCAAGGAACTTTTCCTTTTCAAAAAAAAAATTGAAAATACCCCTGTAGGACAAATTACGAAAATACCCCTGCGTAGTGGAAAAACAACAACAATGGAAACTACAACATTTCTCTGAATGAACGAAAGTTCATGATTGATTGATGGATGTATGAATGCAAAGACTGTGTGCATGTATGAATATGAAAGAACCACTCCTAAAATTCTTTTCATAAAACTTCTTCGCAGATAATAAGTGAAACGAGGACTAATTCATAAAACTTTTTAATCAGATCGCGATAATAGAAATGAGTTCTAGAGGATGTGGACGTAACGTACGAGGATGCGGTAGAGGTAGAACGACCGTGTCGGAACCCGTTAGATCGGGTCAAGGGTCTGACAATGAGATACCACTGCCACCACCACCCCCAGCTATTGGTGTTGAACAGCAAGCTCAGACGGGGGATGACACTGTGTCGCAGGCTGTGCTGCGAGTTATGGAGTTGGTGGCTGGCGCAGGAGGAAATTCGGGAGCTCGAAAGTCGGTACCTGAGCGACTTCGTGCCAATGGAGATGAGGTATTCCGTGGCGTATCTGGTGTAGCACCCAGTACGGCCAAATATTGGTTGGAGGCAACCGAGCGTATTATGGATGAGCTCGATCTGACCCCTGAGGAGAAGTTGAAAGGAATGGTGGCACTGCTACGCGATGAAGCGTACCAATGGTGGTTAACTGTTCGGGATGGTGCCACAAACGAGGATCGACTTGGGACTATGTTAAGGCGGCATATCGGAAGAAATATGTTGGCACACGTTATACTGATGAGCAAAGGAAAGCTTTTCTGGGGTTGGTTCAAGGGAATAAGTCTGTGGAGGAATATGAAGCTGAGTTTCTGAGGTTGAGCCGTTATGCTCGAGGAGTGGTGGCTACGGAGCATGAACGGTGTGTCCGATTTGAGGACGGTTTGAGGGATGATTTAAGGCTGTTGATAGCTCCGCATCAGGAACGAGAGTTTTCTGCTCTAGTAGAGAAAGCTAAGGTAGCTGAGGGGATTAAGGACTCTACAAAGCAAAACTTTGACCGGAATAGGCAGAAAAGAGGTTTTGGATCGTCAGGATCATCCGGGAATAAAAGGCCTAGAGTTGATAGGCCGCGAGGTCAGCAAGCTGCTACAGGAGGGCAGTATCGTACTTGTGACCAGTGTGGGAAGAAACACTTAGGAGAGTGTTGGAAAAATACGGGAGGATGTTTTAGGTGTTGGTCTAAGGACCATATGATCAAGGATTGTCCTACGAAACCGGATGGGAATCAACCAGCAGCTCAGAATGTTAGTCAGGCTGGTAGAGGTGTACAACAGCCTCAACGAGGTCATGGTTCGAATAACAGAGGTAATGGTGCTGGCAGAGGATGTGGAACGCAGGGCAGAGGTGCTGCTAATGCTGAGGCAAGGCAACCGGGTTTGGTTTATGCGATTCGCCGGAGGGAGGATGGAGACGCGCCGGACGTTATAACCGGTACGTTCCTTATTCATGGCAAGCCCTATTTTGCTCTTATTGATGTGGGCTCGACCCATTCTTATGTTGCATGTAGTATAGTGGAAACACTAGGCCTAGACTCTGAACTTTTTGATAGGGAGATGATCGTAGTAAGCCCATTAGGCCAAACGTAGTGGTGGATAAGATCTTTCTGGAGTGTACCCCTAGAAATTTAGGGAGTGAACTTTCGGGCTGACTTAATGGAGTTACCCTTCAGAGAATTTGACCTCATACTTGGTATGGATTGGTTAGTAGAGCACCGGGCCGTGTTGGATTGTGCGGCTAAACGAATGGAACTAAGAACCTCGGAGGGTGAAGTGGTTATCATGATAGGAGAAATAAGAAACTACTCGTCTAATGTAGTTTCGGCGCTAAAGGCGGAAAGGGTGCAAGGCATTTTTAGCCTTCGTAAGTGTGTTAGATGGAAAGGAGGAAGGATTCAATGGAGTTAGAACGGTAAGGGACTTCATGGATGTGTTTCTAGAGGAATTACCAGGAATACCCCCAGATAGGGAGGTGGAATTTGGAATAGACTTGCTACCAGGAACAGCTCCTGTGACAATCGCTCCATACCGAATGGCGCCAAAGGAGTTAGTTGAGCTCAAGGCTCAGATTCAAGAATTACTGGATCGTGGGTTCATCCGACCCAGAGTGTCTCCGTGGGGAGCACCGGTCCTGTTTGTGAAAAAGAAGGATGGAACTATGAGAATGTGCATAGACTATCGTCAGTTGAATAAATTGACCATCAAGAACAAGTATCCTTTGCCAAGGATAGACGACTTGTTCGATCAGCTGAAGGGGGTGGCTGTGTTTTCGAAGATAGATCTACGGTTGGGATATCATCAGTTGAAGGTAAAGGAGGCAGATATCCATAAGACTGCCGTTAGGACAAGATACGGCCATTATGAGTTTGTAGTAATGCCGTTTGGGTTGACAAACGCTCCAGCCGCGTTCATGGATATGATGAACCGGGTCTTCCAACCCTACTTGGATAGGTTCGTCATCGTGTTCATCAATGACATCTTAGTATACTCGAAGTCAGAGGAAGAGCATGATGAGCACCTACGGATAGTGCTACATGTATTAAGGGAAAAAGAGCTCTATGCCAAATTCAGCAAGTGTGAATTTTGGCTTAAGAAGGTGGCATTCTTAGGACATGTGGTATCCGCAGAGGGAATAAGGGTGGATCTTAGGAAGATCGAGGCAGTGTTGGATTGGAAACCACCTAGGTCCGTGGCTGAAATCCGAAGTTTCTTAGGTTTGGCAGGCTATTACAGGAGGTTCGTGGAAGGGTTCTCGTCAATAGCCGCGCCTTTGACAAAGTTATTGAGGAAGGAAGTACCCTTTTTATGGACAGATAAGCAACAGGAGAGCTTTGAGTAGCTTAAGAAGGTCTTGACCAAGCTCCAAAGTGTTAATTCAGGAGGCCGGAAGGAGTTTGTGGTGTCTTGTGACGCCGCATACACGGGATTAGGTGTGTTCTAATGCAAGATAGGAAAGTAGTTGCGTGTGCGTCTCGACAACTAAGGCCTCATGAGGTTAACTACCCAACTCATGACTTGGAATTGGCGGCAGTGGTCTTCGCTCTTAAGGTGTGGAGGCATTATCTTTATGGAGAAAAGTCAGTGATCTACACAGACCACAAGAGTCTTAAGTATCTGTTGACTCGTAGGAGTTGAACTTAAGACAAATGAAGGTGGGTGGAGCTATTAAAGGATTATGATTGTTCGATCGAGTATCACCCAGGCAAGGCGAATGTGGTAGTAGATGCCTTAAGTCGGAAAGTGGTGTCGGATCTGAGGGCGATGTTCGCACACTTAAGCTTGTATGATGATAGAAGTCTGCTGGCAGAATTGCAAGTCAAACCCACGTGGTTGAATGAGGTAAAAGAAAGTCAATTGTTGGATGAGGACTTAAGTGCTAAGCTACAGCAAATACAGAACGGAGAGTTAGAAGATTATGGTGTTAACGATGATGGAGTATTGTGCTTCAAGGGAAAGGTCTGTATGCCAAAGGACGAGGAGTTAAGACAAAGGATTCTTCAGGAGGCGCATATTAGCCCTTATGCTATGCATCCCGGAGGCATTAAGTTGTACAGGGATCTAAGGGAACAGTTTTGGTGGCCTGATCTTAAGCGGGAAGTTACTGAATTCGTAGGGAAATGTCAGACGTGTCAGCAAGTTAAGGATGAACACCAAGTTCCATCGGGATTACTTCAGCCAATCGAGATTCCACAATGGAAGTGGGAAAGAATCACCATGGACTTCGTTAGTGGGCTTCCCCTTACGCCTACTAAGAAGGACTCGGTATGGGTAATAGTGGACCGTTTGACCAAGTCCACGCACTTCATTCAGGTAAGAGTGGATTATTCACTCCAGAAGTTGGCCAAGTTATATGTGGCAGAAATTGTGAGGTTACACGGAGTGCCGATGTCAATCATTTCAGATAGAGACCCAAGGTTTACGTCTCAGTTTTGGAGGGCACTTCATCAAGCTTTAGGCACTAAGTTGGATTTCACTACGGCCTTTCATCCACAATGGACGACGGCGATGCGAGCGGGTAATCAGTGTTAGAGGATATCTTTGAGGGTCAGTGTGATGGATTTCCGAGGAAGTTGGGAGGACTATTTGCCTTTAGCAGAGTTTGCCTACAACAACAGCTACCAAGCTAGTATTCGGATGGCACCGTATGAAGCGTTGTATGGTCGGAAGTGTCGAACTCTGACGTGTTGGACTGAACTAGGAGAACGTCGAGTTTTGGGTCTGGAGTTAGTAGCAGAATTCGAAGAGAAGGTGGAGATAATTCGGGCACGGTTGAAAGAAGCCTCTGACAGGAAAAAGTCGTATGCCGACCTTAAGCGGAAAGAGATAGAGTTTGAAGTGGGGGACCAAGTGTTTCTGAAAGTCTCACCTTGGAAGAAGGTGATGAGGTTTGGTCGCAAAGGGAAGTTAAGCCCAAGGTTTATAGGGCCCTATCGAGTGTTGAAGCGAGTTGGACTAGTGGCATATCAGTTAGAGTTGCCACCGGAGTTGAAGCAGATGCACGACGTATTCCATGTTTCCATGCTACGTCAATACCGATCGGATCCATCTCACGTAGTGCCGGTTGAAGAGGTGGAGCTAAGGCCAGACTTATCCTACGAAGAAGAGCCGATTCAGATCTTGGAACGAGATGTGAAAGTGTTACGGAGGAAGTCAGTTCCTCTAGTCAAAGTGTTATGGCGCAACCATGGATTGGAAGAAGCTTCGTGGGAACCAGAAGAGGCAATGCGACAGCAATACCCTCAATTATTTTAGCTAGGAAATTTCGAGGACGAAATTATTTTAAGGGGGTAGAATTGTAACATCCTGAAAAGGGCCTATGCATTTTCGGTTTAATTGTACGAAATGACATGTCTTATGTGTTATGAATGAATTTTTTTAAACCTGGAAATGATTTAGAAATGATTCAAAAGAGGGAAAGCGAACATTTTTGGAAACTAGGAAATGTAAGGAAATGATTTAGAAATGATTCAAAAGAGGAAAGCGAACATTTTTGGAAACTTGGAAATGTCAAGTTTAAAGAGGGAAACGAAAATTTTTGGAAACTTGGAAATGTAAGGAAATGTCATAGAAATGTTAAGTTTTAAAGTTTAAAAAAGGGAAACTAAGGCACGGTGGTCTTAAGAGAAAATGAATGTGAAATATGACATACAAATAGCCTTGGTAAAATGGCTACAATGCACCACTTAGGGCATAGCAAGTGACGCCATGTTCAAGGAGGAAGGGGCCAAGGTTCAAGTCACATAGGAAGCAAAATAAAAGAATTTTTTTATTTTTTGCTACAAGGAAGAAGAGTTGGACGGCACCAAGGCACTTGGAGAAGAGTTTTATTCTCTTTAAATTTGGCTAAGGGGTGGATAAATGGTGATTTATTTTTGATTATTTTCAAAGAGATAATTAGAGGATTATTCCTATTAATTTTAAATAAAGAGATAAAGATAAGAGGACTGATGGCCAAGTAAGGGATACTAGGCCTAGTAATTTCGGCATTTAGACGAAAAGAGAGGCCATTCTACCTATTTTCTTTTCTTCCCAACTAAGTCTCTGCACTAAAATCCCTAGCAAACTTTCTTCTTTCTCTTTATTTTTGCCAAGCCGAAATCCTCTTCTCCCTAAGTCCACCAATGCCGATCCCTTCCAAATCCCACACTCTTCCATTGAAGCCAAAGACAAGTTCCTTCTAGGCCATAGCCGAATACTCAAGGTAGTCCTAACTGATTACTCCAAAGCCGAATACCCCTGTGGTGACAGAGATAGGTTTTGCCGATTTCTTCAGTAAAGGTAAGATCAAGTTTGATTTCTATTCTTTCCTTTAAAGGACTTGTCGAAAATTTCAAAGGCCTATTTCTTATTATTATTCTTTGGCCGAAATCTTAAGGAGGGATTTCGGGATCTTTGCTAGTGTCGACATTTAAGGGAGATAGTACAAGACCTAGCCAACCAAGGTAAGTGCATATTTGGCCAAGGCCTATCTTAAGTACTTAGATCTATTTGTTTTAACCAAAAACTAACCGATTCAAGGGATCTAGTGATTAGCCGATTTCAAAGGGAAAGAATACAAGTTTTCGGGATTTGAATTTTTTAATCCAATCGGCAATAAGGAACTTAAGATCTAAATCAGTAGATCAGTTTTCGGGATTTCAAGGAATTCATTAAGCATATCAGGTGTGTACCTCACACTATTTCTTAATATATATATGGCAATAATTAATCTATATGTGATTATAAGAATGTGCAAGAATATGGCTAAGGTACCATGTTACGGTACAAAGTACTCAGGTACGTTTCCTACTCCTACTAGGATTATGAAATATGTTATATTAAACATGTGATAAGTTATAAGAATGTGAAAGTTGGCATGATTAATGCATAATAAGTATGAGATGGGGCATATGGGTTATTGGAAAAGGGGAAGTGAATGTGGTGACCTAAGACCACGAAATCTGAATGTGGTGACCTAAGACCACGAAATCTGAATGTGGTGACCTAAGACCACGATATCTGAGTGTGGTGACCTAAGACCATGAATACTCATAAGGGCGATGAGCACGTCGACTGCAGCGACTGCCTTCGATGGTGTGTAGCGGATGGAGGGTTGACTTAGTAGTCCCCACGGCGTGCAGGTTGGTACGGGTGATGTGTAGCGGATGGCATCTAGGTTTGGGTTTGGGTTGCATCATAATTTTTATCTGTTATATGTATTGATACGTGATATGATTATGTAAGCCTGAATTGTAAAATTTTAGTGTTGGTTACACATTGAGTCTGTTTGACTCACCCCTTTGGGGAATATTTTTCAGGTGATGATCAGTGATGGACCGGGTTGGCAGAAGCTTCGGGGTGGCCATGCGAAATTCAGACTTTATTTTATTTCGGACTTTCTTTTATTTCTAAGTACCTTGAATTTTATTTTGGGTTTAATTTGATGTAATAAGGCCATAGTGCACTATTTTATTTCTGTTTTTATCTATTATGTTACGAAATTTTATTTATTAAAGATTAGGATAATTTCATTTAAAATAAACTCTAACTGTTTTGTCACCAGAAATAAATGGGTTTCTAATATAAGATAAACTTGTTTTTTTTTTTTTTTTTTTACTCGAGCCCAACCTAAAATAATTTCTCTCTCAAAACACATGGTTTTTCCAAAGTAACAAATGAGTTTGTTGAACCGGTTTTATTTGAGGAGCATACCAGATTCGGTCAAGGCTTGTGGGCCGGGTCTAGGGTGTTTCACCGACCATCGTCGAGTATTGGTTGGAGAGTGTGGAGAGGATCCTTGAGCAGATGGATTTCTCAGATGAGGAGAAACTGGGTTGCACAATATCCCTGTTAAATGGTGAGGCTCATCGAATGTGGTGCACGGTTAGAAGATGAGTTACCTCTAATTGTTTGGCATGAGGTTACTTTTTGGAGGTGTTCAGGAAGAAATATCTGGGCGAGCTATACATGGATGTGAGTAAGTCGGAGTTCATAAATCTGGTTCAGGGTAGTATGATCATGGCGGAGTATGAGTCAGAGTTTCTGAAGCTTAGTTAGTACTCTCTCGGGATGGTTCATTTTGAGAGAGATAGGTGTAAGAGATTCTGGTTGAACCATAATATCCATGTCTATCTGGTAATGCATGGAGCCGAAGCCTTCAATGAAATGGTCAAGAAGGCTATGGTAGTTGAGGAAGCATTGGTCGAACCACCAAGACCAATTGCAACTTAGTCCAAAAAGAGGGGCTCTGATTAGTCTAGAGTTTCAAGACGATCACCGATGAGGTGTCGTGACTCACAAAGTTTGGGTAGGAGTTCTCGACAGAATCAGTCTGAGTAGCAGGGTAGTGTTGTGGTCAGTGTTGCTGGTTTGGGGGGTGGTTCTAGATGGCTGCCCTGTGAGCATTGTAACCGTAAAGCATCTAGAAGAGTGCTGGAAGAGGGCAAGAGCTTATTTTCGGTGTGGTTCAAAGGATCACCTGTTTGGGGATAATCCAGAGAGGACTGAGGTGTCCCAGACACAGAGTTGTATGCCCACTTTTGCTAAAGGCTGAGGTCGTGGTCGTGGAGATAATAGGAGACTAAGTGGATAAAGGTTTGTTGCCCATACTATATCTGCATAGATCGAGTCAGGAGGTCCAGCTTGTGTATATGCAGTCAAAGAGCCATAGGATCGGAAAACAAAAGATGTGATAGCAGATACTTTAACCCTATAATGTATTCCTTTGTTATCATTGATAGATTCTGGTTCTACGCACTCTTATATTCTGAGTGACCTAGTTAGTAAGTTAGGCATTCCAGTAGAGGTTATCAGTTTGGGTATGATGGATACGAGTTCATTTGGCAAGCATGTTGTGGTGAATAGGGTGTTCTATAGATTCCCTCTAATGATTCAAGGGTATGTCTTTTCGATGGATTCGATGGAGCTTCTATTACATGGTTTTGACGTGATTCTTGAGATGGATTGGTTGACCAAGAATGTGAATTTTGAGACGAACGGATCACCTTATGGGTTTCGAATGGTTTGGAGGTCGTAGTCGTTGGGGAGAGACCCTAATTTCTCTCTAACGTAGTCGTTGGAGAGTTCAGGATATTTGTATCGTAAGAGATTTTCCTGGTGTTTTTTTTAAAAGAGCTACCCGGTCTACCACTAGATCAGAAAGTGAAGTTTGGTATCGAGGTATATCATGGTACTAGACCGGTGTCCATTTCACCCTATCGCACATCATCGAAAGAACTTAAGGACTTGGAGATCCAATTGCAAGAGTTGTTGGATCAAGGGTGTATCCGACCAAGTGTGTCTCCTTTTGGTGTATTGGTATTGTTTATGAAGAAAAAGGATGGTACTTTGAGCCTGTGTATCGATTACCGACAACTGAAGAAGTTGACCATCAAAAACAAGTATCCCTTGCCCCGAATTGATGACTTGTTTGATTAGTTTAGGGGTATGACTATGTTCTCGAAGATTGATTTGAGGTCTATTTTTTATCATCTCATGGTGAAGGAGTCTGATATCCTGAAGACTACGTTTAGGACCCGGTATGGTCACTATGAGTTCTTAGTCATGCCATTTGGGTTGACTAATGCCCCAGCTGCATTCATGGATTTGATGAACCATGTTTTTCACTCACATCTGGATCAACTCGTAGTTGTTTTTATAGATGACATTCTCGTATATTATCAAACTGATGATGATCATGATGCCTATCTACGGATTGTTCTTAAGATTTTGCGAGAGAAATAGTTGCATGCTAAGTTGAGAAAATACAAGTTTTAGTTGTGAGAGGTGATGCTTTAAGGGCATGTGGTGTCTTCTGAGGGGATTATGTTGACCCAAAGAAGATTGAGGCTATCTTACAGATGAAATAACCGATGAGTGTCACTGCGGTATGGACTTTCTTGGGGTTGATTGGCTATTACCTTAGATTCATTGTGGGGTTCTTTATCATAGCAGCACCCTTAACGAAACTACTTTAGAAGAACGTGGTTTTTGAGTGGACTGATGAACATTAGAAAAGTCTCGAGAAACTTAAGGCAATTTTGATTGCGGCATCGGTATTGATTCAGCTAGAGTTTGGGAAAGAATATGTGGTTCATATTGATGCATCACATACAGACCCTCATTGTGTACTGATGCAGGATGGTTAGGTGGTAGCATATGCCTCGAAGTAGTTGAAGTCACATGAGTGTAATTACTCGACCCATGATTTAGAGTTAGTCGCAATGGTCTTTCAGCTCAAGACATGATGTCATTATCTGTATGGTGAGAGATGTGTCATCTACACCAATCACAAGAGTCTTAAGTATCTCATCACCTAAAAGGAGTTGAACTTGAGACAAAGGCATTGGATTGAGCTACTGAAAGATTATAACTGTGTGATCGAGTGTCATCTTGGCAAAGCAATTTTGTTGTTGATTATTTGAGCCAGAAATCGAAGGTAGAGCTGCTAGCGATGTTTGAACGTCTTAGTGTGACCGGTGATGGTGGCTTGTTGGCTGAACTACAAGTGAAGTTGACTTTGTCTCTGCAGATTAGGGAGAGACATTTGGTTGATGACAGTCCGATGAGGAAGATCCGACAGGTAGAGGAAGGTAGTGGATGTGATTTTGAGTTGAATCATGATGGTATTTCAAGTTTTCGAGGGAGATTATATGTGTCTGTTGATGTGGAGCTTAGGCATGCGATTCTTACTGAGGAGCATAGTAGCCCATATGCTATGCATACTGGTAGTAATAAAATGTATCGGGATCTTTAAGAGTTGTATTGGTGGCTTGAATTGAAGTGTGATGTGGCAGACTTTGTGGCCAAGTGTTTGGTTTGTCAGAGAGTTAAGGCAAAGCACCAACATCCTTCGGATTTGCTTCGACAAATTCAGATATCAGAGTGGAAATCGATAATAATCACGATGGACTTTGTCTCGGGTTTCCCTCTAACCCCGAAAAAGGACTCGGTATGGGTAATTGTTGATTGGTTTTCGAAGACTGCACATTTCCTTGTTGTGCGTAGGAACTATTTGGTGCAGAAGTTAGCCGAGCTGTATATAGCTGAGATTGTTTGACTTCTTGGCGTGTCTATTTCTATCATTCTAATAGAGATTCGTGTTTTACTTCAAGGTTTTGGAGGAGTCTTCAAGAAGCTTTGAGGTTGAAGCTTAGTTTTAGTACGACTTATCATCCTCAGGCTGAAGATCATTCAGAGAGGCTTATTTAGATACTCGATGACATGTTGCGCCGTTGCGTCATCGAGTTCAGTTGTAGTTGGGAGCAGTATCTACCTTTAGTCGAGTTCGCCTACAACAGCAGCTATCAGACAAGTATTCAGATGGCACTGTTTGAGGCGTTGTATGGTAGGAAGTGTCAAACTCTGTTATGTTAGTCCAAGTTTGATGAAAGACCAAAGAGAATGTGAAGCTGATCTATAAGCGATTGAAGGCTGCTTCTGATAGCCAGAAATCTTATACGGATTTGAAACATTGTGATATCGAGTTTCAAGTTGGAAGAAGGTTTTGAGATTTGGACAAAAGGGAAAGCTGAGTCTGAGATTTATTGGGCTTTAAAAGGATATCGAGAGGATTGGATTGGTCGCATATTGACTCAGGTTACTATATGAACCTGAGCGTATACATGACATGTTTCATGTGTCCATTTTACGAAAATACCATTCTGGTCCTTCGCATGTAGTTCTAATTGAGGAGATTAAGGTTTGACCTGATCTGACATACGAGGAAGAATTGATTGAGTTCTGGCACATAAGACGAAGGTATTGCGGAATAAGAGTGTACCTTTGGTTAATGTTTTGTGGCATAATCACAAAACCGAGGAGGCTACTTGGGAAGTCGAGGACACAATAAGATGTCAATATCTCTATCTGTTCGGTTCAAGTAATTTCGAGGATGAAATTATTTTTAGAGGGGAGAGTTGTCACATCTGAAAAATCAGGTTAGTAGATTCGGGTTAGTAACTCGGGGGTTAGCGAACCAGAAACAATAATTAGGTTAGATAATTAAATAATTAGGAATAAATTAAATAAAATAATAAAATGTTAAATAATAAAAAATTAAGTTAAGAAATTAAAATTAAGTGGTCGAGAATTAATTTGGTTAAAATGGATTTTAAAATCAAGACTTGCTTGAAAATAATTTTGAAATTAGCTTTAATTTAAAAATAAGGACCAATTGGGAAAAGGGGGAAAACTGTAGGTGGTCAAAGGGGAAAATGCCCAATGTTTAATTCTGGTTGGCTATTTAAAACCACCCATATTTCTTCCCTCCCATTTATCATCTCTTTCAAAAATTTTGTCAAATACAAATCAAAGCTTTTCTCTAAAAATTAGTTCATCCTTTTTTATTTCGAAGCTCTCCAAACACAAAATCTCCTTTCAATTTCAAAGAATACTTATGTTTTCAATCTCAATTTCTCTAAAGTTCTTCACACGTTCAAACTCGAATTAGCTCCATAGCACATCGATTTTGCAAAACTGAGGTAACAAACTGCCTTTTCATCATCAAACTAAGTTTGTTATCATTTCAAACTGAGTTTAAATCGATTAAATCACGATTTCAATAGATTAATTGATTTTATGATAATTTTAAGCTTAAAAATGGGGGATCTTGTATTATTAAGTTAAACTAATGTCTCAAAGCTATTTTCAACTTATTTTGATCCTAGTAGAATGTTTTTAATCCTATTTTAACCAGTCTTTAAGTAATTTTGAAAGATTTGAATGATCTCCTCTCTTTAAAGTTAATCTAGCTTGATTTTTCTGGAAAAATTAGATTAACAAAATTTGACTAAATTGAAGGTTTAAATATGTAATTAGATGATATTTAGGAAGATTAGGATCAAAATTAAGGTTTAGAAATAAGATTTGAGTGGTGAAATTGTATTTTTGACAAAACTAGCTAAGTTTTTGGTATAGATATCTAGAGGCTTTGATTTGTGATTTTAGAATGAATTAATCTTGTTTGATGTTGTTTGTAATGCCTTTGTATTTAATTTGATATCTATGTAAAGTGTCATCTTATTTGGGAGCCTCTACAAGCAAGGACAAAGGAAAACAAAAGCTTACTTGAGCTTTGTTGTGGAAGCTAATTGCTAAGGTGAGTGATCTTGTGTGTTATAATTAATGCACAAAATAGTGAGTTAAAGGGGGCTTAGGTGATCAAATCATCTTACATAAGTCCTAGAATTAAGTTTTCTAACTTGAGTTTTAATTATTTGATAAACAAAATTATATGTGTTGTGAAAGCCTAAGTGTGTGATGTGATTATATATGTTGAATATGTAACTGAATATGCCTCGTGGATAGTTGGATTTATGCACACACCTCTGATATGAAAGTGAGTTTGGCTCAATGAGCAATATGTTAACACTTCTGGTGCATTATATGAAAGTGATAAGTGATATGAACATGATAAGTGTGAATGTGCATAAACTAGAAAATTAATGTGTGAAATGGATATATTGGCCTTGTGAACCTTTGAAAACATTGGATATAGTTGGCATGTCATAGGATTTGAGTACTCATTTATATGTTTTGTTATTGGGACATGTGGAGGGATAAGGTAATGTAGAGCATTGCTACATTCATGGGACATATTGGTGTGTTGGAGAGTGTTAGCTTCATAATACACTTACTTGGGATCTATAGATTCTTTTGAGTAATGGTGTGATAGAGACCCATGTATCCAATGAGAGCCTTTGACATGCATTTTCATCCTCAGAAGTTTCCAGTGTATCATTATGATATGGTATTTGATGATGATATGTGATAAGTGTATTTAGCATGCTTGTTTTTAGCTCTTGTGTTTGTTGTTTATTGTAGCATTTTAAATACTCACTAATATTGGTTAAGCTAGCACTCATTTGTGACTATTTTCGCAAAGACATAGCTTGTGTGGAGTGGTGAAGTGAGCAAGTTGGGGATCCAAAGGCAAAGGCACATTGATTTTGCATGTGATATGGTTTTTAGTTTGTAATGGATGACAATGTGGGTTTAAATTTGAGGGACTAGACATTACTTTTGTTTTGGACTTGTAAATGGACTTTCCATGAACTGTTTAAGGAGTTTTATAACTAATCTGTGGATGTTTATATCGCTTGGATGATTGCATGATGCCTACTAGGTGAATGCTTAATTAATTGTTGAGTAGCATGCACGTGATTTATTAATTTGTGGTTAAAATGGTTTAAATGATGTGTTGAAGGCTTGGACAGGTGCAAAATAACCAAATGGCAAGGTATGTACCTTATTGCACTTTAAATTGCCTTATATGCAAATTTGGTAGGTTGAGTAATTTGATTTGAGACTTTAGAAAAGTATGACACATAAGTAATTGATTTGGTTGCCAAAGCATGTTAATGTATGATCTTATGTATTTGAGCATGATTTATGTGTATTATGTAGGCTATATGACATGTTGGAATAGGGAAAATGACATGAAATCACAAAATGTTATGTGCATGAAAGTGTCAAAGTGTCATATGTAAGTGCTACAATTTTTCTACAAATTTTTAGCTAATATCGCGATATTGAGTCAATGTCGCGACACGACGTTCACATAGTTCTAGGTATATTTTGAAACCAGTGCAAATAAGTCATGAATTTTATACAATAAAATTGGAAGCCTTAAACAACATGAAATATTTAGAAAATTTACATGAATTGATTTTATACATTGAATTTCAATATGGTAACTTCAATTTTTAAAATGATTTATCTAGATATTTTGTAATATTTACGATTTATTCCTTAAACTTCATTTTGAAATTAAATGAGTTTTTAACGTCATTTTAAGCTGAATTTTTCACAAACTATTTAAAATAAAATGCCTAAGAAACTGAATGAACCAAATTTCATGAATTACGATTTTTGATGTGTAAAATGATAGTTTTACCCCTGTTTATAATTTGTTATCTTGTGTTAGATGAAGCATGATTTAGCCTTGTATGTGTAAGATTAATTATTTAAGCATGCTTGTTGGGTGTGAAGGTTGGCTTTATGATGTTTTTGGATGACTGGTAAGGAGATTCACATAAGCGACTAATGTGACATTCTGGATTCAGGTCGGTCTGTTCTGGCTAGGTTTGGGGTGCTATATACTCATGTAATGAAAAGCCAAAGCCTCCTTTGCATATGGTTTTTATCCTCTTTGGAGGAGTCTTCCACGTAAATATCTGTGTGTTTGATCTTCTCTATTTTACTTATTCATTTCAACAAGTCGATCCCCAACACTAAACAAAAGCAGAAGATTCGTGAATACTAAAGAACAAAGAAGGATTAAACACAGGTTAAGTCTCACAAATTTATTAAATTAAACTTCAATAATCCTTTGACTAGAAAATGAAGTGTTTAAAAACTCATAAATAAAATAAAACTAAGGTGGTTAGGCCTAGTGATCGCTGTAAATCAGAGTTTTAAAATTTATAAAAAGAATGATCGAACCTGGAAACTAACTCTGACAACGATTGAGGCAAGTGCACCTATCGAACAGTAGTATAGCTTAGGCAAGACTGGATTATCGAACCCAAAGGAACTAAAAGTACTAATACTAACTTTCTTTTTATTATCTAGCCTAAAATAAGTGAAGTTGTTTATTAATCTAAATTAATTAACTACTAAACTAAAGACTCTAAGACAAAGAAGAATGAATTTGGAAAATAACTTGGGAAAAACTCAGTTGATTTAGGAGATACCCTAGGAAGAATCCACCTAGACTTCACTTGTTATCTATCACTGAACCATATGATTTTATTTACTTAGTTTGATCCGTAAGACTCCCTAACGTATATTAAACCCTCTCTCGAGGTGAATAACGTCTAACCCTAGGTTAATTAGTGGAACTCTCGTTCTCTTATAATAACCCCCTAGAATAGCAGTAAATCGATCTATGGATTCCCATATTAGGTTTCACCCTAATCCGGCAAAATCTCATCACCCTATCTCTAGGCGAGCGATCAACTCCACTTAATTATGTTGGATCTACTCTTAGGCAGGGTCTATTCCTCCTCCACCTAAGCACATTAAATTTGGATTAAGCTCACATAATTAAGAACAAACTAAGTATTTATCATATAATTCAAATAATCAAATAACAAGATTCATCATAGGTTTCATCCCCTTCGGGTATTCGAAGGGTTTAGTTCATAACAATAAAGGAAAACATCTCAAGAGAAAAGATAAAACAAAACATAAGAAATCCCTAAAACCCCAAGAAGGAATTGAAGAGGAGATCCTCCGTCTTGAGTATAACTCGCTTCTTGAGATGGATCAACGGCTATCCCCGAGTGAATCCCAACAAATCGCCTTCTCTGGCCTAGCACGACGCCCTGACAAAAGCCCCGCGTAAGGCTTCTGCCGAACTCCCCTTCTAAGTTGCTACCTGGGGTGTTTATATAGGCTTTGAGATGTGTTACTTGGCCTCCAAGTATCCTAATTTGAGTGCAATTCCTATTTGGGAGTTTAAGTAGACTTAGGAATGTGTTTCTTTGCCTCCAAGCATCCAAATCCGAGTAAAATTCCTCTTTCCCGCGGCAGGGACACGGGCATGGCACACACCTGTGTGAATCGTGGCCAGGCCGTGTTGGACTCCATTGATGAGGCACGGCCGTGTAAATCATGGCTAGGCCGTGTTCTAGATAATTAAGGAGGCACGGTCGTGTGGCTTGAAGTCCAGGCCGTGCTGATTTCGTGGCTTGGCCCAATTTAGTCCGTTTTAAGCCCGTTTCTCGTTCTTTTCGTCATCGAGTGCTTTCCTGAGTATAAAACATGAAAAGAAAGGATTAAGAGCACCTTTTTACATAAATTGAGGCTTAAATCATCCAAAAGCATATTAAATTTGGGCTTTAAATATGTTACTTTTATGGTTCATTAAATACCCCCACACTTAAGCTTTTTCTTGTCCTCAAGGAAAATTCTCAACTCATAATTAAAACAAACTCCCCTCAATTCATAATAGTCATTGATAATGTTTCATCATAATTCAAGGATAATTCATACATGGATGATTCAACTCAAAGAGTCCTAAAGATTCAAACAATCTAAGTCATACATTTGTAGCACAAAACATAGGTTTTTCCCTTCATCTAAATAATTACCTCTGATCCAAAACCTACAAGGGTTGACATCCTCACTAAAGATTCACTCAAATCACTCAAAGTGTTTAAGGTTCAAAATTAGGCACTCAAAAGTCGAACATGAAGAGTTAATCCCATAGGCTTGCATGAAAATCAAATCTCCACCACTGTAATATGAGATGATACACAAATCAAAAGGTCTTTAATTAGGGTTGTAACAGGGCTTAGGTTAAAGGGTGTGGATATAGGCTGAATTAGAGGGTTAAAATCGAGATTGAATTGACAAATTACCTAACTAAGAACTAATGAACCAATAATAATAATTACATCAACTGAAAACTATTAATACTGATAATACGATCTTCTTCTTCGATATTTTGAATAAATGTATAAGCTCATTTAATCACATGAATAATAATGAATATACTTCGTTTTTTTTTAACATCATAAATACATAATAAATACATTAAAAAGGATAAGTTACTGAAATAAAAATCATAATTAGGCAACTAATCAAATTAAATCTCGATATAAGGGTAGTTAAAAAGAATGGTGATAACAAATAAAAAGGGTTTTGGGTTAATATTAGTGGGTGAGTCAATAAATGGGTTGTTAGGATTAAACGGGGTTCACTAGGGGTTAATTATGAAGGTGGGTTTTTAGTGGAGTAAGTGGGTTAAATCCTAGGTGCCTTTATCATCTCTGTATATCAAATCAAAAAAATGTGGTCTCGACATGTATAATCGATGTAAGTTCTAGAATAACAGATCGATGTTGACATACTCATAATCAATAAAGTGAGCAAGAAAAAGAATTTATGCTCTATAAGGCTCAAAATCTCACAAAAATTATGGGTATTTTGATGTCAACCTCGTAAATTTTAAATTTCAAAGTAATATTTAAATTCAGGTAGACAACCTAAAAAAATTTTAATTCTAAAAAATAGACTTATCAAGCTTGATTCTCTAGTTTTCTTAGAATTTAATTATCAATGCACAATTATCAATGACTTAATCTAAAACATATCAATAAAAATCATAAATCAAAGGAAATTTCATTCTAATCATAATATGAGAAACTTACTTTAAGACAAGGCATAATTTAGGGATTTTCAAATAATACTATGGTTAACCCCCCCACACTTAAGATGTACATTGCCCTCAATGTACAAAGATAGATAATGGTCATATAGTAAGAAAATCAAAAGGGAGGGAGAGAAGTGAAACTTCCTGAATTTTGGATGGAGTTAATGAAGAGAAACGTAGGGAGTGCCTTGAGCTGTTTGAACTTGAATCCTCAAAGTAGCCGGTCTGGTTTTATTGTATCCTAAACTAAATCTAAATGGCATGAATAATAAGAAGAAAATAATAAAGAAAATAAAAATAAAAGAAAAATAATAATAAAAATAAGAATAAGAATAAGAATAAAAAATGAAAATAAAATAAAATGAAAATGAAAATAAAAATGAAAATAAGAATGAAAATAAAAATCAAAATCAAAATAAAAATAAAAATTGAATAATTAAATAGTGATACGGTCCACACCCATGTGCCGACCCGTGGTGTTCACACGGCCACGGCCACGGCCGTGTGTAAGGTCGTGTGGGTATGGAAATCTGCACTTTGGTTAGTTTGTAGTTAGGTGCTAAAAAGGAAAAATAAAAGTAAAAAAAGAATTAAGAATGTAAAAATTAATGAGGTTAGTGCTCGGGTTGCCTCCCGAGAAGCGCTCGTTTATAGTCTTAAGCTAGACTTTACCTCTCATTCGTATGGTCATGGTGGTTTGAGGAGGTGAAAATCCTTTCTCATGCGATCAACTCGATTTTTGATAGAAAGTTTAAGTCGAGTAGTGTTTACCTCAAAAGTGCTGAATTTAGGATTGCTTACCTCGACTGTCCCGTATAGGAAGACATTAAGTACCTCAAAAGTGATTTCTTCGGTTGTCTTGAGGTTTGAGTTGGCGATTCGAGGGTCTTACTTATTCAACAATACCTGATCCCCTATTTTGAAGTGATTTGTTGTTCCTATCAGCTCGTCTGGGGTTTCCTTCGGTTTCACTTCGTGTATTCCTAGTTTCTCTTTAAAGTGTGTTTTCCACTTGACTAGTTCCTCGACCTGAAGCCTTAGTCCTTCATGAATTATTTCTTTATGGGTACAATGTCTAAGATCTAGCTCAATTTAGGTGATTTAAATGATGCTTCCTGTAAAGAAGGTTGAACCAAATGGTTATCAATAGAATTAACGTTCGTACCTTTATTACTCGATGTCCTAGCCGAGTCAAGAGCTTGAAGAGTGATTATTTCATCGTCTTCACGAAGTGTGAGTTCACCGACTTCTTCCTCTGTGTGGTCTTTCTTTATTGCATCGGGATATGGCACACGAGGTTGGTACTCTGTAATTGCCGATTTTGATATATCATGGCACACTTCAACCTTACCTTCGCTTACCACATGTTCTTCCCTTGGGTTTGGTTCGTCTAACCCTTCACTATAAATAAATGGCTTGATTTTGCTCACTCGGGTTAGTTTCAGATGTGCGTGGCAAGCTTTCTTGTGGTAGTTCTGAGATCACCAGCAAGTTGTATAACTGACTTAGTAAGTTCCCCAACTGACTCAGTGACTTCCCTAACTTGGCTCTCGATCCCTTTGATCGATGCTTGTTGGGTCTCAAGGGTGGTTTCAATGTCTTGGAGACGGTTATCGGTAGCTGCCATGAATTTTGTCAGAATCTCTTCAAGGTTCGACTCCTCTTCCTGTTGGTAAGGTGGTTGTTGAAAATTTAAAGGAAGTTCCTGTCTTTGGCTACTTTGATCATCCCACGAGAAATTAGGATGGTACCTCCAACCTGCATTATAAGTGTCACTATAAAAATTATTTTGAGGTTTAGAATATTTACTCATATAGTGGACTTGTTCGCTTTCCATGCCATGTCCGTAGGGTGGTTACTCAGGATTCGCCACGCCTCCGCTTGTTTCACACTGCATAACTCGATGTACCTGCGAGGAACCGTATAAACCATTAAATTTTTTATGTAACATCTCTAACTGGTTTGATAGCCTGGTTACTGGGTCGAGGTCGTAGATATCGGCTGCTTTTGTTGGCTTTGTCCTCGTAACTTGCCACTATTAGTTATTCAGTGCCATCTCCACTATCTGTCAAAATCAAATAAAAGAAAATTTAGCAAAGTAATAATAATAATAAATAATAATAATAAAATAAATTGCAGAAAATAAAAAAATGGCTTAAGTAATAAAAATAGAGCTTTCTTTATATTTTAGTTCCCCGGCAACGGTGCCAAAAACTTGATAGCTGTAAATCAGAGATTTAAAATTTATAAAAGAATGATCGAACCTGGAAACTAACTCTGACAACGATTAAAGGCAAGTGCACCTATCGAACAGTAGTATAGCTTAGGCAAGACCGGATTATCGAACCCAAAGGAACTAAAAGTACTAATACTAACTTTCTTTTTATTATTTAGCCTAAAATAAGTGAAGCTATTTATTAATCTAAATTAATTAACTACTAAACTAAAGACTCTAAGACAAAGAAGAATAAATTTGGAAAATAACTTGGGAAAAACTCAGTTGATTTAGACGATTCCCTACGAAGAATCCACATAGACTTCACTTGTTATCTAACACTGAACCATACGATTTTATTCACTTAGTTTGATCCATAAGACTCCCTAACGTATATTAAACCCTCTCTCGAGGCGAATAACGTCTAACCCTAGGTTAATTAGTGGAACTCTCTTTCTCTTATAATAACCCCTAGAATAGAAGTAAATCGATCTATGGATTCGCATATTAGGTTTCACCCTAATCCGGCAAAATCTCGTCACCCTATCTCTAGGCGTGCGATCAACTCCGCTTAATTATGTTGGATCTACTCTTAGGCAGGGTCTATGCCTCCTCCACCTAAGCACATTAAATTTGGATTAAGCTCACATAATTAAGAACAAACTAAGTATTTATCATATAATTCAAATAATCAAATAACAAGATTCATCATAGGTTTCATCCCCTTCGGGTATCCGAAGGGTTTAGTTTATAACAATAAAGGAAAACATCTCAAGAGAAAAGATAAAACAAAACATAAGAAATCCCTAAAACCCCCTTAAGGAATTGAAGAGGAGATCCTCCGTCTTGAGTATAACTCTGGCTTCTTAAGATGGATCAACTGGCTATCCTCGAGTGAATCCCCACAAATCGCCTTCTCTGGCCTAGCACGACGCCCGACAAAAGCCCCCAGCGAGAAAGGCTTCTGCCGAACTCCCCTCCTAAGTTGCTACCTGGGGTGTTTATATAGGCTTTGAGATGTGTTAATTGGCTTCCAAGTATCCTAATTTGAGTGCAATTCCTATTTGGGAGTTTAAGTAGACTTAGGAATGTGTTTCTTTGCCTCCAAGCATCCAAATCAGAGTAAAATTCCTCTTTCCCACGGCAGGGACACGGGCATGGCACACACCCGTGTGAATCGTGGCCAGGCCGTGTTGGACTCCGTTGATGAGGCACGACCGTGTAAATCGTGGCTAGGCCGTGTTCTAGATAATTAAAGAGGCACGGCCGTGTGGCTTGAAGTCCAGGCCGTGCTGATTTCGTGGCTTGGCCCAATTTAGTCCATTTTAAGCTCGTTTCTCGTTCTTTTTGTCATCGGGTGCTTTCCTGAGTATAAAACATGAAAAGAAAGGATTAAGAGCACCTTTTTACATAAATTGAGGCTTAAATCATCCAAAAGCATATTAAATGTGGGCTTTAAATATGTTACTTTTATGGTTCATCACCTAGGTATCTCCTGGTCTTAGCCTAATAATGTCTATTTATAGGGAAAAAAATAATTTAATGGAGAAACACAAAAGTTCCCTCAATTAAATAATGCATAATTTTTCTAGGTTTCTCGACAATTTTTGGTCAAACTTTCAAGCCATTTTTGGCTGCCTTACTGACACTTTTGGGCTTAAGTCATCAAACAACTCTGGCTAGATCTTTTAATTCCCTTTAAATTGGTATATTATGGGCCCAAAAAAGAGTTTTTTAGTCTACATTATAACCAAAATACTAAAGTTGTGATGTGTTGAAAGTCCAGTCTGCAAAACTTGCCAAAAATAAATTTTACTCTCCTTTTTCTCCAATTATTCCCTAAATCAATAATAAATAAAATATGATTTTAAATAATATAATTAAAAACATAAATAGCATAATTCAATGGGAGAAATATGAAAAATAAATTAAGAAGTTATGCACTTACCATAAGTTAAATATTACATAAAATACATTATATTATAAATAAGGGTTAAAATGTTATTTGACTCAAAAAGTGCTTTTTCTAAACGCAAAAGCTTTTTTTTTTAGCTTTTGCATTTAAGTTCAAAAGCACTTTTCAAAATGACTCTTAACTTAAAAGTTATATGTTTGGCATTGGTTATGACTTCCAAAGCGCTTTTGAAAATCAATGTTAACCAAAACCTTACTATTTCATGAAAACAAACCACCATAAAGTGATGATGACTGATACACATCAAGATTAATTAATTCTAGTATATAAACTAAGCCAGTTTCATAACTTCTCTTACTAAGTGTTATCACAGCAGTTGAGAATTGATCATGAAAACTTTCATTTGGTAAAATATTTTTGAAAAGTTAAAAACAAAGTGAGGTTTAGGATTTTAAAGGTATAACATTTTTGTTGAAAAGTGTTCCGAAAATTTAAAATATCCCTGTTCAAAAAAAAATAATTTAAATGACATTCAATTTCATTAATATTATGATACATAAAATATAAAGGAATAAATTAGATTAGGATCATCCTAAAACCTTAGTTTTAGTCACGAATGAAATAAAGTCATGTCATCAATTTTAATAGATATAAAATATTCATATGTCACATGTCGCGAATCAAAGCCCATTACTAATGCACAAAGAGCTTCTCATGGAGACCAATTAATTAAATAGGGCTCATTTGACCCACTTGAACTAGCTTGATCCTTGGAACATATGAAAAAGTCCATCTACTTAAAGCCTTTGTGACCCAGTGAAGCACTTAAGAAAAACTTAGGTTTCCATGGTAAATATGAAAACTAATCTTAGAAAATTTTATTTTGTAATCTTATAGGATTGTGTAAATCCCTTAAGAATATCAATTGTAGATTGGCTTTAATCTCGACCGTCGATGTAAAGTAAACTATACCGTTAAATCTGGGAAAGTTTAACTATAGATAGAGCGTCACATCTCAAAAATTGGGAGTTAGTAGAATCGAGTTTGTGAATCAAGAGAGAGTGGTCATGCCCTAATTTTTGAGATTATCTATGTGTTTTTAGGAAAGAAATGAGGTATTAGTTTGTTGGTTAAGTGTTAGTGAAACATTCCTTGAAACACAAGTGAAACATTCCTTGAAACACAAGTTAAAATCCCTTCTCTTGCACCATTTTTATTATTTTGCAAATTTTGCACCAAACCCTAGTATGTGACACGCTTTGTTTTTAAAATAAGTATTGCAAAATTATTTCAAGAATGAGAAAATAGCCCAGTGGTTAAAAGAAATATGAGAAAGCATGAAAAATAGATTAAGATCCCAAGTTTGATTCCCTTCCCTTGCAAAATAACTTAATTTTTGCTAAAATTTCACATTCTCCGTACTTTGTGCCGCCCAAGCCTTGAACCCTAGGTATAAATACAACTTTTTCTTATATTTTTCAGCCTTTAAGTCAATTTTCCCTACCTAGTTGCTCAACCTCTTCCTCTCCTCTTTTCTCTTTAATTTTTTTCTTTCTTCCCTTGTGTGCCGCTGCCTAAGCCGCCAACATTCACCATCAATTTCTCTTCTATTTACAATGGGTTCTTGAAACATTCTCTTCCTCTTCTTGCTATCATTTTATCATAAAATTTCCAGCCTTAAATGTAACAGCCCGATTTAGGGGCTAGTCGGAACAGTGGTTTTGGAACCACTAATCCAAGGTTAGAGAAAATTATTTTCATGATATTTTATGAGTTAGAGCATGATTATATAAGTACATGAAATTTTTGGTGCTTTAATTTTAGGGATTTCATGCTTAATCGCGAAAAAGGAGTAAATCGCATAAAGTGCGAAAGTTCAAAATTTCAACCTAAGGGTGCCAAATAGCTATGGAATAATAATTTGAGGTCTTTAAAGGGCAATTAGCCCCCTTAAGTGATGGTTGACCGGCCATAGGAGACAAAATATGTCAAAATTGGTCAAGTTGGTGGATTAGGTGATAAATTGTCTAGGAAATAAAATAAAATAAAGAAGAAAAGATATCATCTTTTTCTCCTTTCCTTCCACCGAAAATTTACAAAAAAAAAATAGGGGTTGAGAGCTCAAAAATTTTAGCACACTCTTCTCCTTACAAGTAAGTGTTCTAGTGATCCTTTCTTGATAAAAATTGTACTTTTGGAACCCCTAAAGCTTAAGCTTTCTAAAGAGGGGACTATTTTGTAAGATGGTGAAGAGTTTAGAGTTTTTCCATGAGAGATTTTAAGTAGTTTGCTGCATTTTTATGGAAGAAAATGAGTATTAGTTGTTAGATGAACAACTTTTGCGAAAGGTGTTACCATGAAAACACCTAAAATGACCTTTTTGTAAAGGTTGAAAAATGTGAGGTAAATGTGTGAAATAATGAGTTTTGATGGTTGCCATAAGAGAAATAAATGTTCACCTAGGCTCGTTAAAAATTTGATTAGAATTGATTACAGAGCCTAGGGGTAAAATGGTCATTTTGCAAAAGTCTAAGGGCAAAATAGTAATTTTTCCAAAATATGATTATTGAAATGCAATTATTAATTTGATAATTAAATGAGCTAATTTGCTATTATAGATCAAGAAGAACCAAGATTTTACCTCGACCGGGGAAAGAACAAAGTATCGGACTAGATCGACGATCTAGCTTATTTTGAAATCGAGGTAAGTTTGTATGTGATAAATTCAACATTTATGCTAGTATGTTTGAGAATGTTTGATATTATAATGATACATGATATTCTATAAAATTGAGTATTGGTGTTGAATGAGAAAGATGATAAAAGTTGATATGTTGAAGCCCCGATTGGACTATAATAAATGTGAGAATACTATCATTGAGACATGAGATGGATAAGGTCCCATGTAAGACCATGTCGGGGACATGGCCTCGGCACTGAATTGAGATTCCGTATAAGACCATATCTGGGATATGGCTTCGGTATTGAATATCAGAATCGTATAAGACCATATCCGGGATATGGCATCGGTACTTGAAGTGAGATTCTGTATAAGACCATATCTGGGATATGGCATCGGCACTCAGAGGTGACCCCATATAATACCACATCTAGGATGTAGCATTGGCTTCGTGTTTATGATAAATTACGATAAATATGCGTCTTTGAGTATCCCTAGTGAATTAGTGGGATAAATATATAAGCTTGGAAATAGAAATGAGATTAGTACTAAAGTCATGTGATTGAGTGAATACAGGTACCCGTGAATAATTCACGAGGAATGTTTATGATATGTGGCATGGTATATGCTAGATAAGAAAAAGTACGAGTAAGTTATGGCAAGGTGCTTATGACTTTGTGGGGTTATCTAATGCCATGAATTGATGCCATATGAACTTATTTTTGCTATTTATTTTCATGCAAACTTACTAAGCTTTATGCTTACCCCTCTCATTTCCCTTTTCCTTGTAGTATTGCCAAGATAACTCGAGAATCGTGGGACGTCGGAGTTCAGAAATCACACTATCGACATCTCTTTGGTATAACAAGTTAGACATATTTTGAGTATGGCATGTATAGGACTTGGGTATTTTGTTATGTCATTTTGATAGTCAAAGTGTTGGCTATTTATGTTATCAAAGTCATTTTGTAAATGGTCATTGGAATTAGTCCAATACATGACAAGTTTATTTATATTCAATGATGATGAAACTATGAAGTTTATGCTTGTGTGGATGCTTTGAATTGAGTTTTTGGAAATGCCTTAGGGTCATGAGTTATGTTGAAATGAATTGGTATAAGTATGATTGCTATGTGAGGTTGCATTTGGCTTGGAATATAGCCTTTTTAATGTCCACACAGGTAGATACACGGGCGTGTGTCTAAGCCGTGTGTGACACACAGTCAGCCCCATGGGCGTGTTGATCAGTCGTGTGTCCTCTTGCGTGCTAGGTTTGCAAGTCAGTATGCTCAGTAGTAAACACACTAGCAGAGACACGGCCGTGTGTCACAACTGTGTGGGAGGCACGGCCATGGACATGGGCATCTGCCCAGGCCGTGTGAAGTCTGCACCTAAAATTAGGAATTTAATTCGACACACGGTCTAAGGACACGGGCATGTGCCTTGGCCGTGTGACCATAGCGAAGTGATGACATCATAAACATAATGCCATGGTTTTGGCACACGGGCTAACACACATGCATGTGATAGGCCGTGTGATGCAAGTCAGTGTCGACCACGGGTGTGGAACACAGGCGTGCAATTTACCACACGAGCGTGTCCCACTCTTCACACGGGTGTGTGGTCCTTATTTAGGTAAAAATTTTCTAAGTTGTAAAAGTTTCCAGTTTAATTCCGGAACCTTCGGAATGTATTTTTAAGGCCTCGTAGGCCCATAATAAGGATGTTATGCATGTGAATGAGAAGTTTTAAGTCGGAATGAAATTTTATAGCCCAAAGTTGTATGTTCAAGTGAGATAAGTCTAGTAATGCCTCGTACCCGGTTCCGGCGTTGAATACAGGTAAGGGGTGTTACATTAAATATGAAATTTTAACACTCAAGATCGGCCTCTATTGATTCCCCAAAAGAACTCTATTGCCGCCCCTATTTTCTTACTTGAGTAAGTGTCATTTTCTTTCATTTTTCTTTATGGATATTTCAATAAAATACTCAATTTTCCATACCTGGAATAGGGGTGATTTTTAAATATTTAATGGGTATTTTTCCATCCTTTAAAGTGATTTGAACTGTGGTTTTAAATCAGTCTCGATTTCGCCACCATTGGTGGTGGTGTACTATGCCTAGAGGCACAAAAGGGGGTTGTTGTTTCTTTAATTTTTCCCATCTTTTTCTAGAAATATCTTGCGTTCTTGAACCTTTCCTAATCAAACTTTAATCATGTGTAATTTAGGAAAAATCAATCTTGATCATTCGGCGACTCAGAGCTAACAATTCGGGAAGCGTAAGTGTGGTTCATTATGGACTAGTGTGTAGTTTCGGTTTAGATGTTGGGTAAATTGTTAAGAGATTTAATTAAATATTTTAATATTGGATTATCTACTGATTTTTCAGTATTTATGTGTGTTAGGTGCCAAATTAAATGCCTTAAATGAACAGTGAAGCCGATAGATGTTGACGTGTGCGATTCGCATCAAACCAGTGCAAGAAACCTAATTAGTTTGGATTTGAAAAATAGATATAATTGTAACGATCGGATTGAACCATAGGAGGGTGATTGGTGGTTGTTTAAATGGTATATTAATTTTTTAAATGATGATTTTTAATTTAGGTTCGTTTGAAAGTCTTAAGGAGAAACCACGAGATTTGCAAGTGTGTTGCAGTAGAGCGTAATTAAGGTGTGGGTCCTAACTAATTAACTTGAATGTTTTAATATTATTTTTAAATGATATAATTGATGAGAAATCTTTCTGGTCGGGCTTGGCTAAGTGACTAAGTAATTAAATTGTAAGTGGTCAAACCAGGTACGTTTCGAGCCCTAATTGTTTGGCAAGCTAGCAAAAATGTGAGAATGATTGAATGATTATATGGTTGAAATTGTTGTGGATGATTAGTTAATATGATGAATGTTGGTTGTGTGTATAGCATGTTTCCAATTGAGAATGAGGTACGCATGATATATTTTTATGAATGATTTGCTGTGAAATATTTGAAAGACTGATATACATGCACCCGGAAAAGAATTGTAAATTATATGAGATTGTGATATGTTGAACGACACCATCTTAATGGTGAATTGAAAGTTGGATAAATGATCCTAGTTACTAAAAGTATTTGATAATATGAGGGCATGTTGATCATTCCAAAGAAATGTGAAAGTATTGAATTCATGGCCATGTATGAGATTGTATGACATCTTGCATGTGCATTGGGGTGGGATAGATATTGTGGTTGGTGGAGGAGTTCCGTAGAGATTTGGTAGCATATTAAGTCCACATTTATTCGTAGTCAGTGCACTGTACCAGATATTTGAGGGGATTTGGCCATTTTATCGCATTTATCGTTAAATGACAGATTTTATGTAATTATGTTCATTCGGTGGTTTTACCACATCGAGCTTTCCTTGCATTCATTGGAGTTTGGCTAACGAGTTCTGGGAACTCATGGTGTGTAGCGGATGGTTTGGATAGGAACTTTTTCATCGCATCATTTGCACTACCCCATGCTCATACGCCGTTTGACATTAATTTGATAATGACTATGTAATGATATGAATTCCAATGATGGTTATATGTTCTTCTGTTAATGCTAATATGTTTCACAGTATTTGATATTTATGGCTGTTTAAATAACTGTTTGACTCACACTGAGTTTTAATAAGCTCACTCCCCCATAGTGTTTAACTTTTCAAGTAAACCTCGAAACTAAGACCGGACCCGGCCTACGGGGAATCACCTTGGACCTCAGACTATTTTTAATAAGTATTATTAATAAGTCTCTACTAGTTTTGGTTTATAATTTTCAATTATTTCTGGTTTGTGGCTTAGTAACTTTTCATTTGGTTTTTTTTTTTTTTTGCATGCATAGATTACTCAAGCATAATAATCAAAAAATGCATGATAGCTGGCTTAAGTAAAATTTGACATTGTTCCCTAATTTCTGCTGCATTGCAAAGGAACCACTTTTGAAAAAAAAAAAGAAATCGATAATGCAACTAGATTTCCAAAATGACATGAATAATGATTTTTTCCGCTGCATTAGTTAACATCAAGTTTTTACAAAGTAAAATGACGAACAAACGATTTTTTTGAAACAAAACTATCAATAATAAAATGAATCTTAAGTACAGATGACCTGATAAATGAATGTTTTTAAACTAACTCAAAGTAGAACTACGACTTTTCTCTAAAATGAGTTCATTTAAGGTCTTCAAAAGTAACGTAAGTTAGCTTAGCCATTTTGATGGCTAATGTAGCCTTCTCAATCTAGACATGACATCTAGGCCGGGTTAGGGTGGTTACATAGAGGCCTTTCCACTCATTTGAATCATCCAAATGTACTTTATTATTGAGTAATAGAATAATTTGAGAGCATTTACTCAAATACCTTGTGAACATTGCTTTCTTGTTGCTTTTTCTGTTATTTTGTTCCTTTTCTTCCTTTGAGTTGCTTCCGCTTTATTTTCGGTGCCTTGGAGAATTTCTATTTTGTATTCTCACTCTTTGAGAGCTAGACTGACTTAGGTGGATTTGAAACAAAGAAATCGCCTAAGGTCGTACGAATCCCGAACACATACACACCCATATACAATCTCCCTTTAGCTCAATTTAACTTTAATTAAATTGCTTTACAAAATAAACTTTTGAAAAAAGAAGAAATAAACGTTGAGACTTTCCTTAGGGTTATAGAAAAAAAATTTAGAACCTACCTAAATTGAATTTTACAAAGGTGCAATTCTAACATCTTCTTATTCTATTTTTTTCTTGATATATGACTTATACATAGTTTGTATGGGTAAAGTTTTAATTTTTTTAGGGTTGCATGATTCTACTACAATTCTTATACTGTTGAATTTTTTTCACAACTAAGATTTTTTATTTTATTTTTAAACGTCCAATTTAGAAATTCGCGTGTATATATAGTTAATTTAGAAAAAGTTTTTTACTAAAAAAATGAAAGTTTTAAAAGATTGTGCATTTTTGCATTAAAAATATTAAAAGATTCTGAGTAAAGTTTGTTAATTTAGAAGTTGTCTTCATGCAATTAGAAATTGACTGAAAATTTTACAGGATTTTGGTTTAATGCAATTAAAGTTTGAGGGCATAGAATTATCAATGAAGCAATCGAAAAAGCTGAGTCGTAATTCTTTTAGCAGTTAGTGTTAGAATTTTATTTTTATTTTCAATCTATTTTATTTACCGATTATAAAAAAATATACAGTCATGGCAAACTGATAAATTACAAGAGTAGAGATTATTATTTATAATAATTCTCTTCAGGATGAAGCAAATATTGAGGTCCAACAACAAGATTAGATTGGTGTTGGTTCAATTGAATGCACTAAAAGGTAACCAACTTAAAATTTTGTGCCTCTAGTGGACCGTTAGAACCATGCAAAGGAATGCAATTTAATGAGCTAGAAGATGTCGAGGCATGTTATAAGGCATATTCTAGACGAACAAGTTTCAGTATTCAAAAGATTCATTCTCGATTGTCTCGCAATGATAAATCTTTAATTGGAGTAGATTACACTTGTTCAAGAGAAGGCTTTCAATAGAAAAATTGTAAAAAAAAAAAAAGAAGATGCAAAATATGTGGAACGTCCAGAAATAAGAATTGGTTGTAAAGCAATGATGGGTTTCAAGAAAGATGAAGGCAAATGGGTAGTAAGTTGTAGATTTACACAATCATGAACTTATTGTACCTTGAAGTACAAGTTTTCTTCGTGGACATCAAAAAATAATGACAACCCAAAAGAATCTTATCAATACATTGAACGAAGTCGATGTGCCAACATGAAAAATTGTATTTTCCTTAAGTCAAGAATCCAGTGGTCATTAAAATATGGGTTGTACTTTAGTTTATATACAAAATTATCTAGGAAATAAAAGAATGAAGCTTCTTGAAGAAGGGGATGCTCAAAGGTTATACAAGTACTTTAAAGAATGTGAAACAAAAGATCTTGGTTTCATTTTTGCAATTTAAGTTGATGATTATGGTCGTATGGGAAATTATTTTTGGGTGGATGCAATATCGAGAATGGCATGCCAATAATTTGGAGATGTTGTCACTTTTGATGCTACATATGTAGCAAATCAGTATGATATGCCTTTTGTGTAACACCCCTTACCCGTATCTGATGCCGAAATAGGGAACGAGGTATTACCGGAACACATACACTTGTAAACGTATTAAACCGAGTCATAAAATTTCATCCAAATTAAGATCCGTTAATTTTCCCTGAAACTAGACTCACATATCTTCTTACCATAAAATTTTCAGAATTTTTGGTTTAGCCAATAAGAACAATTTATTCTTTAAAGTCTCCCCTATTCTACTATCTCACAGTTTCGACCCTTCTTCACTAAAAATTAATTATCTCCTCGTACGAGATCATGATGTTCCCATTTATTTCTTTTGAAGATAAACTCATTAAGGATTTTAATCATGTAAATTATAACCCATAATTATATTTGTACAATGTTTAATGATTTACCAAGTCAAAACAGGGGATTCCAAAATCATTCTCACTCTGTCTCATAAAAATTCAAATATCTCAGAATATGAAATTCTTTCTCTTACACCGTTTCTTTTATGTGAAAATAGACTCAATAAGCTTTAATTTCATATCTTATTCAACTAATTCGATTTCCACCATTTTTGGTGATTTTTCAAAGTGATACAACTGCTGTTGTCCAAACTGTTTTATTACTAATTTTACTCTATCATGTTTTCTTTGTATTAATTTTCATTGACACACATATAACACTAAAGTATATCCATAGTTAGCCATGCCAATAGCTAGTCATCATCAAATATTTACAAGTCTTCATTGCAACACTTACTCCATATCAACCTTACCAAAGTTCGATCACATATCGAGCACATTGCTCATGAATATATATATATACATGTACCTGCACTTGTTCATCACATAATCGCATTCAATTACACTTAGTCATTTTCCCGTTGAACACATCAGAATATTATTGGATACATCGGAAGTTTGCAAATAAGTTCCACACTTGTAGCCAAAGCTACTTCACATCACTTTTCACATAGAGGCTCGTTCTCAAGCTATTCACTTTCACGGGTCTGCTCACACAAGCTGTGGGTCATTTGTTACTACTCAGTGCTGCTCACACAAGCTGTCAGGTATCCGCAACACATGCCGGTATACCCAGCCACTGGTAGAACTTAAGACCAGCACCCGGATTCACTTAGTCACAATTTCACATAGATTTCACATAGGTCCCTAGTGACATGTCACTCGTATCCATTTTTATTCCTAAGGTTCAACCGGGAAATTTCTCACTTGTCGATATTTTGTCAATTACATCAAATATTCAGCCACAATTCATACCATTTATCAAAATATGAAAACTTAATTAAAAACGATGCATTATTTACATACAAACTTACCTCGGTAGCATAATCGGTGAAAAGGACTTATTCGTCAATTTCTCGTTTTTCCCTCGTTCTAGTTCCAAACCTCGTTTTCCTTGATCTATAATATAACATTTAATTTATTTATTATTCAAATTATTCAATGTGAACCAAAAATCATATTATGGAAAAATTACATTTTTGCCCCTAAAGTTTCACATATTTACAATTTTGCCCGTAGGCTCGTAAAATGATTTTCATTCAATTTCTTTGTACTTTAAACCTAGCCGAACCATTTTCATAACTATAACAGCCCACAATTTCCATTAAAACACACTTTTATGACACATTTTATAACTTTTACAAATTAGTCCTTTTAGGCATTTTCACCGAAAATCACTTAGTAAAAGTCATTTCTCTAACCATAAACATGCATTTTCTACCATTAAACACAAAAATACACACATATTCATCATGGGTCAAAAACCTAGACTTTAAACATATCTCAAATTAGTGGTAGAAATAGATAGATCTTGTTACGAGGATTTCAAAAGCGTAAAAATCATTAAAAACGAGGCTAGAATAGACTTACAATAGAGCATGGAAGCTTGAAAAACCCTAGACAAGGTTTCTCCATGCAAGTTTCGGGCAAGGGGTTGAAGATGGACAAAAAATGGCTTTTAATTTTGTTTATTTAATCATTTAATCACTAAATGACCAAAATGCCCCTAACTTAAAAATATTCTATTTCACCTATTTCATGTCCATTCTTGTCCAAAAAATTAACAAATGGTCTAATTACCATTTAAGGACCTCCAATTTAAAATTTCATAACAATTAGACACCTCTAACATGTAGAACTCAACTTTTGTACTTTTTACAATTTAGTCCTTTTGACTAAATTGAGTGCCCAAACGTCGAAATTTTTGAACGAAATTTTAACGAAATCATTCTGTGAAATTGTAGACCATAAAAATATAATAAAAATAATTTTTTCCTCGTCGGATTTGTGGTCCCGAAACCACTGTTCTGACTAGGCCCAAGTTTAGGCTGTTACATTTTGTACCATTAACTGATGTCAAGCATCATCAACAATCAATAATGTTTGGATGTGCTCTCTTATTAAATGAAACTACAAAATCTTATATATGTTGCTAACCACTTGAATTTTAACGATGTTTGGTCATGCACCAACTACTATTATCACGGATGATGAAAAAGCTATGGGTAAGGCAACTACGATGGTATTGCCTAACACTACTCATAGGTTATACATGTGTTATAGTTTACAAAAGCTTCTAGAACATTTGGTACATATATATAATAAATATCCTTTGTTTCATGATTAACCTCACCATTGTATTGATGATATAGTTACAATTGCAAGTTTGAGCAAGAATGGAAAGAGATTATTTGTAGGTATGGCTTGATGGAAAATAATTGGTTGCAAGATTTATGTTTTCGTCGGGATAAATTGGTACCTGCATATTTGAGAACAAAGTTTTATGTCGGAATGTCAACAATACAACGGAGAGAGAGTATGAACAAAGTTTTTAAAGTTTTTGTTTGTTTTATGATTAGTAGGTGTTTTCATTTATCAATATGAATAGACTTTGAATACACCATATGTTAATGAGAAATAAAAAGATGTGAAAACAAGGAACTTTTACGGAATTTTGAAGACATGCTACAATGTTGAGGCTATAGGTGTAAACACTTACATTAAAAAATGTTTCTGAAATTTCAAAATGAACTTTTTTCTTCTAGTCAAAATTTAAATATAGTAAAACTTCATGAAAATTGGGGTGAAAAGATATATAGAGTGATACATTTTGGGAAAAAATTCAGCATATGAAGTAGTTTTCCCAAAATCTAACAACAAATCGTATGTTCATGCCCTATGTTTGAATTTGTTGGGATTTTATGCAATCATATTTTGCAGTGTTTTTGAAAAAGTCTTTGGTTGAGGGACTTGATCCACATTATGTTTTAGAGAGATGGACAATTAATATGAAGAAACTAGTTGTTGACGGAAATTTTGGAGATGTGACACAAGTTGAGTGACAAGCTTCTATAATTTCTATGAGAAATAGTTTGATGGTGCAACTTTTAGAAATCGCTGAACATGACTCAAAAGCATGTAAAAAAAATGAACATATTTCTATGAATTTGAAAAAAAATTCATGAAGAGCTTTTGTCTATGTTTGACGGTGAAGATGACACAATTTCAGAGGATAGTCATTTGGATTACACGGTTGTGTAGACTGCCTATGTGAAAATCTGCTGCATATGTACAACTTTTGGAATGCTCCAATGTTCTAGTTTCCACCATTTTTCACCCATATTGCTCCTAAGCGCCCTATTAAGCATCAAAACATGAATATATGGGATTAGGAGTATATAATTCACAATTAATACCACATAAACACCGAAAAATACACTAAGAATGAGACTAAAATATGTTACTATTGACACTTATCATAAGCCTTCTATCATAATATATTAATTCACATATCAAATTAATTTTCACTTTATTGTTGGGGATCGACCTGTATAAACAACAAACAAGAACAAAAAAGAGAAAAAATAAAATTGGGCGTACAAATATTTATGTGGAAAATTCCTCCGAAGAGGATAAAAACCACAAGCAAATGAGGCTTCGACTTTTCACTAAATGAGTAAAAAAACGAGAGTACAATATAGAGAAAATAAACCTAAATGTACTAAATGTACATTACCAAAACCTCAAAAACAAATCCCTAACTCGAGAATAAAATTCTCTCCATAGTTACCATAAAACTCTCACTGAAACTTAGATGCGACTATATCTTGTTCCCCTCAAGAAAAGCCCTTGCTGATTGGCGTGACTTAATCAGGGTTACAAAGGCCCTTTAAATAAGCTAAGATTAGAGGTCTAATTGTACTAAAATAACCCTGAAGTAATCAGAGTCCAACGGGGAGAAGAAGTGTTGTTGAGCTATACAAAACGTGGCTGCATAACATCAGGAATTATCGTAATGTGCGTTTCTCCTCATCACGATGTCATCTCCACATCCATTGCCAAAAAATGTCACATCATCCCGACGTCGAAGACCTCCTCATCCCAACATTGAGCCTGTTTTGACCCTCCTTCGGTTGCTCATCGATTGTCGTCTAAGGTGCCTACAATATGTCTGATAAATGCAAGGAACACCCCACATTTATTTTATTAGTTTACCACAAGTTTCATAAAATTTACATTTTAGTACTTATGTAACAACATAAATCAAGGGTACTTATCTATCACCAACCTCAAATCACTTGTTTTTCCGTTCTCGTTATCACTTGATTTAATTTCTCAATTTCTTAATTACTTTCTTCAAAAATAGAAAACTTTCCATTAGAAATCTTTACTTTAACATCATTTCTATACTTTTCCAACAAGATTAAACTTGAAAACATAATGAATCATTGATATTCATACCTTGCATTCTTGGTTTAAAACCTTAACATGAGGAATCTTTACTTCAACATCATTTTTATACTTTTCCAACAAGATTAAACTTGAAAACATAATGAAACCTTGATATTCATACCTTGTTCTCTTTATTTAAAACCTTAACATGATTTTCTCTCTCCTCAAACATGTCAAAATCATAAAACTTTCCATGAGAAATATTTACTTCAACATTGTAACGCCTAAAAATCTAGGTATTTATTTTTGTATGTTGTAACAAAGTACCGGTCTGCTTCAGTAGTTAAGTGATTTGGGTGTGTTTGGGAGTGTCTGAGGAGTCTTGGGTTTAAGCCTGGGCATGTGCAAAAAGTTTTGTTTTTAAGGAAAAAAAACCCTTTCCTATAGTTAGTAGGCTTTTAAATTATTGTGTGTAAAGCAAGACATAAAGAGTCTGCTAGTCTAGGGGGTAAGTGGCGTGTTACCTATGCCAGAGGACTGGTGTTCGAATCTTGGTGGGGGCAATGGAGTATTTATTTTGCTGTTGTGCCATGGGGGTGTTGTGGTTTGACTGAAACACTGAAGTGGTTGAGAAGAATTCAAATTGGGAAGTTGAATGGGATTCAAATTGGGGGGTGGAGAGATTTTATGAGGGATTTTAGGAGAAAATTAAGGGAAGTGAGGGGAGAGGGAGTGTTGTACCGAAATGGGACTCTGGGGCACTCAAGAATTCAGCCAGAGGGGTATGCTCCTCATTTTTAGTTTTGCTCTGTATGTGTTTTTCTCTCTTTTGCTTGATGGCCGAATGTGGTAGGGGTTTTCTGGTATTCCTCTGTTTCACTTTTGGCAACCTTTTCTTTGGCCGAATTGATAAACTGAAATAGTAACACATTTTAGACATACATTTAGTATTCTTTTGGATGAATTATCCCTTGATTTATGTAAAAAGGTGCTCTTAATCCTTTCTTTTCATGTCTTATACTCAGGAAAGCACCAGGGGACGAAAAGAACGCAAAACAGGCTTAAAATGGGACAAATGGGCCAAAGCATGAAATCGACATGGCCTGGACCAAAGATCACACGGCCGTGCCTCACTGATCATCTAGAACACGGTCTTCCCTCAATTCACATGGCCGTGCCTCATTAAAGAAGTCTGAGCACGGCCTGGCCACGATCCACACGGGCGTGTGCCATGGCCATGTCCTTGTCGCTGGAAAGAGCAATTTCACTCGGATTTGGATGGTTGGAGGCAAAGAAACACACTCCAAAGTATAATTAAAACCCCAAATAGGAATTGCACTCAAATTAGGATACTTGGAGGCCAAGTAACACATCTCAAAACCTATATAAACACCCTAGGGGGCAACTTATTGAGGAGTTCGGCAGAAGCCTTCTGCCAGGGCTTTTGTCCGGGGCAGTGAGCTAGGCCAAGGAGCCAAGTCGGAAAGGTTAGAATTGTGGGAATCAATCGAAGGTAGCCAGTTGATCCATCTCAAGAAGCCGGGATTCTACTCAAGACGGCAGATCTCTCCTTCAATTCCTTCAGGGAGTTTTAGGGATTTCTTATGTTTTGTTTTATCTTTTCTCTTGAGATGTTTTCTTATTTAGTTATGAACTAAACCCTTCAGATACCTGAAGGGGATGAAACCTATGATGAATCTTGTTATTATTTTCTAAATTATATGATAAATACTTAGTTTGTTCTTAATTATGTGAGCTTTATCTAAATTTAATGTGCTTAGGTGGAGGAGGAATAGACCCTGCCTAAGAGTAGATCTAGCATAATTAAGCCGAGTTGATCGCACGCCTAGAGATAGGGTGACGAGATTTTGTCGGATTAGGGTGAAACCTAATATGGGAGTTCATAGATCGATTTACTGCTATTCTAGGGGGTTATTATAAGAGAACGAGAGTTCCACTAATTAACCTAGGGTTAGACGTTATTCGCCTCGAGAGAGGGTTTAATATATGTTAGGGAGTCTTACGGATCAAACTAAGTAAATAAAATCATATGGTTCAGTGATAGATAACAAGTGAAGTCTAGGTGGATTCTTCCTGAGGATATCGTCTAAATCGACTGAGTTTTTCTAAAAGTTATCTCCCCAATTTTAGTCTTTTTTCGTCTTTGTGTCCTTAGCTTAGTAATTCGTTAAATTTAGATTAAAAGCAACTTCGCGTATTTTAGGTTAAATAATAAAAAGAAAGTTAGTATTAGTACTTTTAGTTCCTTTGGGTTCGATAATCCGGTCTTGCCTAAGCTATACTACTTTGTTCGATAGGTACACTTGCCTTTAATCGTTGTCGAGTTAGTTTCGTGTTCGATCGTTCTTTTTATAAATTTTAAAGCTCTGATTCACAGCGATCAAGTTTTTGGCACCGTTGCCGGGGAACTAAAATATTAAGAAAGCTTAATTTTTATTACTTTAGCCATTTTTTTTAATGCAATTTTTTTATTATTATTAGTTCATTTTTTTACTTTGCTAATTTTTCTTTTATTTGCTTTGACAGGTAATTTTAGTTTATAGAGGAGATGGCACTAAATAACTATCAGTGGCAAGTTATGAGGACAACGCCAACAAAAGCCGCCAGTGTCTTCAACCTCGACGTGGTCACCAGGTTATCTAACCATCTAGAGATGAATGAAAAGATGGATGGTTTGTATAGTCTCTCGCAGGTACACCCAGAAATGTAATATGACTCGAATCTAGGAAGCGTGGCGAATCCTGATTACCCATCCTACGGATATGGCTTGGAAAACGAGCAAGCTCACTATACGGGTAACTATTCTAGACCACAAAATAATTTTTATAATGACACTTATAATGCAAGTTGGAGGTACTATCCCAATTTCTCATGGGATGATCAAAATAGCCAAGGATCGGAACTTCCTCCATATTTTCAACAACCACCTTACCAACAGGAAGATGAGTCGAACATTGAAGAGATGCTGACAAAATTCATGGCGACCACGAAACTCGTCTCCAAAACACCAAACAAAGACTCAAGATCAAGAGGCATCAATCAAAGGGATCGAGAACCAAGTTGGGGAACTTACTAAGTAAGTTGGACAACTTGCGAAGCTGATCTCAGAACAACTACAAGAAAGCTTGCCAAGCAACACTGAAACTAACCCAAAAGAGCAAATTCAAACCATCACAGCTCATGATAGTAAAGGGTTAGATGAACCCAACTCAATACAAGAACACGAGGTAGAAGAAGGTAAAGTAGAGGTAACACGAGAAAAGCCAAAATCGGTAATCAAAGAGTACCAACCTCGCATACCTTACCCTGAAGCATTAAAGAGAGATGATACAGAGGAACGGTTCGGTAAGTTTCTTAAACTTTTAAAGAAATTACATATTAACTTACCTCTACTCGAATCTCTTTCGCAGATACCAGACTCTAGAAAATTTTTAAGGGAGCTGTTAACGAAAAAGCGAAGGATAGACGAGGAATCACATGTGGAACTCAACGCAAAGTGCTCGACAATTCTACAAAATAGACTACCACAGAAATTAAAAGATCCTGGGAGTTTTACAATTCCATGCATAATTTGTAGTTTATCTATAGAAAATGCGTTAGCCGATTTAGGGGCAAGCATAAATGTTATGCCTTATAAACTGTTTAAACAACTAGGTCTAGGGAAACCCAAACAAACTAGGATGAGCATCCAATTAACTGATAAAACTATCAGAATTCCTAGGGGTATAATAGAAAATGTTCTAATCAAAATTGATAAATTCGTATTCCCAGTAAACTTTGTCGTTTTAAACATGGATGAGGACAATAATATTCCTTTAAGTTTAGGAAGACCCTTTTTAGCAACTACCAGAGCTAAAATTGATATCTATGCAGGTGAACTCATACTTCGTGTAGGCGATGAGATAGTCACTCTTCAAGCTCTTGATTCGGCAAGAACATCAAGTGATAAAGGTGAGAAAGTAAATTCAGTTGATAACCAACTTGTTCAACCTTCAATGTAGGAAACACCACAAAGCTACAAACCAGAGCCAGATCATAGACCTTGTGCCAATAAAGAAGAACTATATGAGGAACGAATCCTTAAGGTCGACGAACTAGACAAGCGGAAAACACACTTTAAAGAGAAACTAGGAATACACAAAGTGAAACCAACGGAAACCCCAGACGAGCTGATAGGAACAACAAATCACTTCAAAATAGGGGATCAGGCATTGTTGAATAAGAAAGACCCCCGAATCACCAATTCAGACCTCAAGACAAACGAAGAAATCACTTTTGAGGTACTTAATGTCTACCTATACGGCACAGTCGAGGTAAGCAATCCTAAATTCAACACTTTTGAGGTAAACATTACTTGACTTAAACTATTTATCAAAAACCGAATTAATCGCATGAGAAAGGATTTTCACCTCCTCAAACCAACATGACCATACGAATGAGAGGTAAAGTCTAGCTTAAGACTATAAACGAGCGCTTCTCGGGAGGCAACCTGAGTACTAACCCCATTAATTTTTACATTTTTTCTTCTTTTACTTTTATTTTTCCTTTTTATCACCTAACTATAAACCAACCAAAGTGCAGATTTCCAGACCACACGGCCTTACACACGGCCGTGGCCGTGGCCATGTGGCCACCACAGGAAGGTACAAGGGCGGGGGCAACCACCAGATCCATAATTTTTATTTATCCCCCTTCTTCCTTTTTCTTTTCCAGTTGTTTTTATTTTTTTTTCATTTTCCATTATTTATTTTTATTTTTATTTTTATTTTTATTTTTATTTATTTTAATTCTCTTTTATTTTTTTATTTTCTTCTTATTATTCATTCCATTTAGATTTAGCTTAGGATGCAATAAAATTAGGATGGCTGCTTCGAGGACCCAAACAGTTCGAGATGCTTCCCCACGTTCACCTCCAATCCTATCCGGTTTCTTTTCATTAACTTTATCCAAAATCCAGGAAGTTTCACTTCTCTCCACATCTTATGATTTTATGATTTTATTTTGCTATTATCTATCTTTGTACATTGAGGGCAATGCACATCTTAAGTGTGGGGGGTGAACAACCTAAAAAGGCGCCTAACTTTTTTCATTATTCTCAAATTTCTGAAATTAGGTGCCAAACTTTTTGCATTGTTCTCAAAATCCTAAATTTAGTCTTGTTTTTAAGTAAATTCCTCATATTACTAATTAGGATGAAATTTCTAATGATTTATGATTTTTATTGATATGTTTTAGATTAAGTCATTGATAATTGTGCATTGATAATTAAATTCTAAGATTACTAGAGAATCAAGCATGATAAGTCTATTTTTCAGAAATTAAAAATTTGCTAGGTTGTCGAACTGAGTTTAAAATATTACTTTGAAGTTTGAAATCTACAAGGTTGATATCAAAATACCCATAATTTTTTGTGAGATTTTGAGCCTTATAGAGCATATATTCTTTTTCATGCTCACTTTTTTATTATGAGTGTGTCAACATTGAACTGTTATTCTAGAACTTGCCTCGATTATACATGTTGAGACCACATCTTTGATTTGATATACTTAAATGATAAAGGCACCTAGGATTTAACCCACTTACTCCATAAAAAGCCTACCTTCATAATTAACCCCTAGTGAACCCCTTTGATCCTAACAACCCTTTTTATTGACTCACCCACTAATATTAACCCAAAACCCTTTGTATATACTCCCTTTTTGTCGAGATTTGATTTTGAGCAGTTGCCTAACTATGTTCTATATTTCAGTTGTTAAAGTTCTTTATTATTACTTGATTTGTTCCTAAAAAAAATGAAGTATATTCATTATTAATTTTTATTAGTTATGTGATTAAGTGAGCTTATACGTTTGAATTCCAAATATTGAAGAAGAAGCTCGTATTATTAGTTTCAAAGTTTCAATTCATGTAATTATTTATTTATCAGTTCATTTTTTCTAGTTAGGTAATTTGTCAATTTAGTCTCGATTCTAACCCTCTAATTCAGCCTTATTCCACACCTTTAACCCAAGCCATGTTACAACCCTGTTAAAGACCTTTTGATTTGTGCATCATCTCATATTATAGTGGTGGAGACTTGATTTTCAGGCAAGCCTATGGGATTAACTTTTCATGTTCGACTTTTGAGTGCCTAAATTTTGAACCTTAAACACTTTGAGTGATTTGAGTGGATCTTTTGTGAGGATGTCAATCCTTGTCAATTTCGAATTAAAGGTAATTATTTAGATAAGGGGAGACACCTATATTTTCGAGATACAAAATCTATGACTTAGATTGTTTGAATTTTTAGAACTCTTTAAGTTGAATTATCCATGTATAAATTATCTATGAATTATGATAAGACATTGTTGATAGGAATTATGAATTATTGAAAGTTCGTTTTAATTGTAAGTTGAGAATTTTGCTTGAGGACAAGCAAAAGCTTAAGTGTGGGGGTATTTGATAAACCGAAATAGTAACACATTTTAGGCCCACATTTAGTATGCTTTTGGATGAATTATCCCTTGATTTATGTAAAAAGGTGCTCTTAATCCTTTCTTTTCATGTCTTATACTCAGGAAAGCACTAGGGGACGAAAAGAACGCAAAACAGGCTTAAAACGGGACAAATGGGCCAAAGCATGAAATCGACACGGCTTGGACTGTAATATCCCGGGTTAGGGGGTTATCTTTGTTATGGCATAATTTGCATGTTAGGAGCTTGCTATGTTGCTGTTTTGGTGTCTTAGGGGCTTAATTGTAGGCTAGGACTATGCCTGAGCAGGTAGGAAAATTTTAGTTTTGGGGCTTTATATGAGAGGAGCTGAAGGAGCTGGGTCATATGTATTTTATTTGGCGTTTTTGAGCACAAGTGATGAGCTAGCAAAGTGGCAAGGCATGCGTCACTTGGAGTGTGTGGTTGGCGTCAATTTCAGGAGGGAGAGGTCCTGAGTTCAAGCTGCAGAGTGCTCCATTTTTGTTCCATTTTGACGGCTTAAGGAGGAGGAGTTGTTGGTAGTTCAAACTCTACCATGGACTTTGTCAACTCAATCAAATGGAGGGTGGAGAGTGAAAGTAGGAGGGAGACTAGTTCAAACTAGTTTGAATTGAGTGGTTGGGAGCTAGTGGGGGAGTTGAGGCCGATTCTTTGGAGGGATTTTGGGGAGTGGACGGCTTGGTGGTGTGGGTAGGAGAGGTAGTGCCGAATTTCATTTGGAAATTTGTGCATTTTTTCGGTCAAGTTGGTAAGCCAATTCTCCCTTGTTGTTATTGAATTTTCAAGAAAACTATCTCTCATTTTTCTTTACTTTTGAAACGAAAAGACCAAACTTCCAAAGGCTGCCGAAAGTTGCATTTTTGTCTCCTAGACTGCTTGATAGCCGAATATTCCTTCCCATTTCTTCCCCTTTCTTTCTATTGTGTAAACCGAAACTACTATCCTCTCTTTTCACATTTGTTTTTCTTCTTCTTTGCTTGAAAACATTGTAGCCGAAACTTCACTTTCTCCATTTCTTTCTTCTTAAACCGAAAGCACCTACCCCTTGTGCATTTTCTCTCTTCTTCTCAGAACCTTGGCCGATTCTCTTCTTCTTCTTGAACATATATTTCTTTTGTTCCACTTTTAAAATACTAGATGAATCCCTCCCTTGTGTTGCCGAAATTTTCTTCTAGCATTTGCTCTCATTTTGGCCGAATATCAACCCCTCCCTTTCTCATCTTTTTCTTGCGCTTTCTTTCTTGGCTTAGGCCGAATCTCCTCTCTCTCCTAGTAGCTCTCTCTTGGCCGAATATCAGTGAAGGGTTGATCTTGGTTGGTTGTTCAATCATTGAACAAGGTAAGTGGGTGGCCGAATGACCATTTTCCCCTCTCTTGTCTCTATTGATTGTGGGTTGGTTAATAGCCGATTTTGGGCATGAGTTGAAGGGGGGTTAATCTTTTGTGTTGAACCGTTTTCCTGCTAGGGCCTTGGATTGTGGTGGTGATCAGGTGAAGCAGTCAATTGAAGCCTTGACTTCGAGTGACCGATTGGTAAGTAAGGGGTAAGTGATTGGTATTATTTTATTAGTTCAATCTTTTGGTTTCGATTAAGCCAAGGGTGATAAAGGATTAACTGTTCTTTTTAATAGGGTGTGTCGATTGTTAAAAGAGGAACCATTGTTGGTTCGGGTTTGGTAGGAAACCAAATGTTTGCAAGGTAAGGGTTAATCGATATACCCTTTGGTTTATATGGTTATGGCCGAATGGTTTAAGTGATTAACCCATGGTTGGTCGATTGTTTTTAGGAGCAAAAGGATCGAGGGTCTTAGACCGGTTCTTAGGATTAAAACCTTCGCTATTTCAGGTGTGTAAACTAACACACTTCTGCTTAGTAATATGATTAATAACCTGATTACTTATTAAGGTGAAACAATATGATTGATGGATTGGGTACCCGATGGGGTATAAGCACGGATACGGGTAAGTCCGTTTCATTACGAGATCTGTAGTGATATATGTGATAACATGTTTTATGATGTAAATACCATGAGATGCCATTTGAGCATGTTAGCATGATTGCATGTTTTATATCATTTGCATTAGTATGACATGTGTGGGTGATATGAGAGGAGGGGGAATATGATATCCGTGTCTTTGGGACACTGTGTCTTTGGGACACCAGAGGTTTGGCACCTCCAGTGGTTTGGTACCACAGATTGATTATTGTGACTTTGGGTCACCGGAGGTTTGGCACCTCGCCGTCGTCGTCCCAAGTGGCTTAGTACCACGGTGGGTTGGCCCCACAGTTGATTATACGGGATTGACGCCAGTGATTTGGGTATCACACGATGGGTTGGCCCCATCATCGGATTTGTGACTCCGGTCACCGTGATTTGGTATCACACTGTGTCTTTGGGACACCAGAGGTTTGGCACCTCATTGCGACTCGTCCCTGTGGTTAACACCACCGTGGGTTGGCCCCACTTATGAGATATAGGATTGTCGCTAGTGATTTGGTATCACACGATGGGTTGGCCCCATCATCGGATTTGTGATCGCGGTCACCAAAGATTTGGTATCACACCGTGTCTTTGGGACACCGAGGTTTGGCACCTCATTGCGACTCGTCCCCCGTGGTTAACACCACCGTGGGTTGGCCCCACTTATGAGATACGGGATTGTCGCTAGTGATTTGGTATCACACGATGGGTTGGCCCCATCATTGGATTATTCGTGACTTTGGGTCACCAGTTGGTTTGGCACCACCGGTGGTTTGGTACCACACGGGGTAGAAAGTGAAATTGGATGGTTAGGATCGGGTGCATTGATTATGTTGCTATGATTTGATGTGTGTTAGCATGTTGTATTATCGGGAGTGGGATTTATGCACTGAGTCTTGCGACTCACCCTCTCCTTTGACATTTCAGGTGACACTTAGATGCGGACATGGAGCCGGGATGGACTCGAGGTGCTCATGCCATGCTTTAATAAAGATTTGCTCAGACTTTATAAAATTTGGTATCTTAGTTTATTTATTACTATTTGGTTTTATTTTGGGTTGTAAATGGCCTTTAAATTATGTTTTTCTATGGTTATGCTTAAAGTAGCTTTTTAATATGCCTTGATAAATTAATTGAGTTAAAATTTGCTAAAAACTTGGAAGGACAACGGTTTCAAAACTATAACGCAATGTGTTTTAAACTATACCATCGGGTATCACACTATGATTTGGTATCAAGGAAACTCAAATGATTTTCAAACTTAAACTCGATTTCTCACCACAACTATAAAGAATATGAGTTTTTTAACGAATGCACAGTTTTTAGACATCCCTTTCATGTGACATGCCAGATTCGGTCGTAATGTTTAGGCCGGGTTTGGGGTGTTACAATTGTGGTATCAGAGCCAAGTTCAAAGGCTCGGCTATGGGCCTGAGGCCCAAAATGTTTTCGAAAGTCTGCTTTAAGTGTTTTGTTTGAAATAAATGGTTTGAAAGGCATGACACCGAGTCTCCGGCACCAGTCCGCCCAGGTAAGTACCCCTTACTATTGCTTGTGATTTATTGATGTTATTGGATGATTGCAATAGTGGATTACTTTAGAAACTGGAACTGATAGGATTCTGTGAACTCGCGAAAACAAAGCTTCTTAAATATTCATAAGACTTTGCTTTAAAATAGTGGAATAATTGCTGATGCATAAAACTCCTAAATCGAGCACGTAGAGAATTTAGTCATGAGCGCTAGAGGTGGACGTGGTCGTGGACGAGGTCGTGGTAGGATGACGGTTTACGAACCCGTAGGATCCGTCGTCGTCGAAAATGAGATACCGCATCGCCCACCACCGGAGGTGGTGAGTTTCAAGATCGGTGGGGATGACGCAGCGTGTCACGAGCGATCTTTGCGAGTGTTGGAAAGGGTAGCCGGTGTAGGTGGTGGTGCGGGAGTTAGGAAATCTATTCTGAGCGACTCCGCAAACGGGGCCGAATTCTTTCAAGGTGTTTCGGTGTTGCTCCAAAGATCGCTGAGTATTAGCCGGAGGCGCGAGAGCGGATCATGGATGATCCGGACTTGATCTGCGAGGAGAAGTCGAAGGGCATAGTATCGCTTCTTCGGGATGAGTCATACCGGTGGTGGCTCACGGTTCGGGACAATATATGGCAAAGAGAGGATCTTACGTGGGATTATTTTAGGGTCGCCTACCGTAAAAGTACATTGGAGCTAGCTACATCGACGCCGCAGCAAAAGCATTTTTTAGGCTAGTCCAGGGAGTAAGTCCGCTTCCGAGTGAGGTGAGTTCTTGAAGCCGAGCCAGGTATGCTAGGGGTATTGTGGCTCACCGAACACGAGATGTGTGTTCGTTTCGAGGATGGTCCGAGAGACGAGTTGAGATCTAGCTGATTGCTCCTCGCCAGAGCGTGAGTTTGCTTGTCTTGGTTGAAAAGGCTAAGGTAGCCGAGGGTGTTAAGGAGTCCGTAAGGCGTGGCATGGACAGAGCAGGCATAAGAGGAGCTTTGGGTCTTCGGATCGTCGGGTAACCCTCGAGAAAAGGCTAGACAGAGTGGGCCGAATCGGTGCCGGTAGGGTTGTTGCCGCTAATCGTGGACCGCCACAGTGTAACCATTGTGGGAAATATCATTGGGAGGCCTTTGGACCGGTGGAAAAGGTTGTTTTGAGTGTGGTTCTCTGGATCATCGCGTGAGGGACCGTCCCGCGTAGGTTGGCCAGATTCGGTTTGAGAGTCGGGCCGTACTCGATTCGAGAATAATGTACCGCCACCGCAGAGGGGCCGTGGTAATGGCGAGGTAGTAATGGATCTGGTCGGGGCGTGGAGCACCGGCGGGGGTGCGGTAGTTCGGCGCCGCAGACGGCTGGGTTAGTGTATGCGACAAAGCGCGCCGAAGAGAGGAGGCGCGCACTGCACGTCATAACCGATCGTTCTTGATCTTTGGTTCTCCTTTTCTTGCTTTGATTGATGTGGGTTCGACGGATTCTTACATGGCCGTAGTATAGTAGAGACCATGGATCTAGACTCGAGATATCTTCTAGGCGGATGACCGTAATTAGCCCTTTAGGTCACTCTGTAGTAGTAGATAAGTTTGTTTAGAGATGTACCCCTAGAACTCCAAGGGGTAGTGTTTGCTCATTGATCCGATGGAACCGCCATTTGGGAGTTCGATTTGATTCTTAGGATGGACTGGTTGGTTAAGTACCAGTGCGAAGTTGGATTGCGCGACTAAGCGCATGGTTCTAAAGACGGTGAGGGTGATGAAGTGGCTATGATAGGTAATAGGAGAGATTACTTATCTAATGTGGTATCCGCTCTAAAGCGCAGAAGATGGTGAGAAAGGGCTGTGAAGCGTATGTGGTTCATGTGTATGCCTTGGAGGCTAAAGAGTCTGCTGTAGAAAAAGTCCGAACAGTTAAGGAATTTGCTGATGTGTTTCCAGAAGAACTTCCGGGTTTGCCGCCGGATCGTGAGGTAGAGTTCGGGATAGATCTGTTACCCGGAACTGCGCCAGTGTCTATTGCTCCGTATAGGATGGCGCCAAAGGAATTGGTGGAGCTTAAGGCTCAGATCCAAGAGTTGTTGGACCGAGGTTTTATCAGGCCAAGTGTTTCACCGTAAGTGCGCGGTACTCTTTGTTAAGAAGAAAGATGGTACAATGCGGATGTGCATAGATTACCGCCAGCTGAATAAGCTGACGATCAAAAACAAGTATCCGTTGCCACGGATAGATGACTTGTTTGATTAGCTGAAGGGTGCAGCGGTATTTTCTAAGATTGACCTGAGGTCTGGGTATCACCAGTTAAAGGTGAAAGAAGCGGATATTAACAAGACAGCGTTTCGGACTCGGTATGGGCACTACGAATTTCTGGTAATGCCGTTCGGGTTGACTAACGCGCCGGCAGCATTCATGGATATGATGAATAGGGTGTTTCAAAGATGATCTGGACCAGTTCGTGGTAGTTTTTATTGACGACATCCCGGTGTATTCAAGAACGTAAGAAGAGCATGATGCGCATTTGCGTATGGTACTGCAGACTTTGAGGGAGAAGCAGCTTTATGCTAAGTTCAGTAAGTGCGAGTTCTGGCTTAGAGAAGTGACTTTCTTGGGACATGTAGTGTCGGCTGAGGGGATTGGAGTGGATCCTCGGAAAATTGAGGCAGTTTTGGATTGGAAACCGCCTAAGTCAGTGGCTGAGATTCGGAGTTTTCTGGGTTTGGCAGGATACTACCGAAGGTTTGTAGAGGGTTTCTCGTTGATTGCAGCACCAATGACCAAGTTGTTAAGGAAAGAGGTTCCATTTGTTTGGGTGAGAAACAAAGCAGGAGAGTTTCGATAAGCTTAAAAAGATTTTGTGAAAGCTCGGTTTGATTCAACCTAAGGCTGGTAAGGAATTCACAGTCTACTGCGATGCATCACATACGGGGTTGGGTTGTGTGCTGATGCAGGAAGGTAAGGTTGTGGCTTACGCATCTCGGCAGCTGAGGCCACATGAGGTCAACTATCCGACGCACGATCTGGAGTTAGCGGCTGTAGTCTTTGCGTTGAAGATTTGGAGGCACTACTTGTACGGAGAGAGATCAATAGTCTACACCGATCATAAGAGTCTGAAGTACCTTTTGACTCAGAAAGATTTGAATTTGAGGCAGCGTAGATGGGTTGAGTTGCTTAAAGATTACGACTGTTCGATTGAGTATCATCCGGGCAAGGCTAACGTGGTGGCAGACGCGTTGAGCCGTAAGGTTGTTTCGGACTTAAGAGCGATGTTTGCTCACTTGAGTTTGTATGACGACGGAAGTATTCTGGCAGAGTTGCAGGTTAAGCCTACTTGGGTTGAGCGGTCGTAGAGAAAGCAGATAGAGGATGAGGTTACGAGTGCGCGGAGGTTGCGGTGCAGAGTGGTGGTTTGGAAGGTTACAACTTGTCTAGTGATGGGGTCTTTGTGTTTTCAAGGTAAAGCTTGTATGCCCAAGGATGTTGAGTGAGGCGAGGATTCTTCAGGGCGCACATAGCGTGCCCTTATGCTATGCATCCCGGAGGTAGTAAGATGTATAGGGATCTCGGAGAGCGCTTTTGGTGGCACAGTCTCAAGAAAGAAGTGACAGAGTTTGTTGGGAAGTGTCCGACATGTCAGCCAGTCAAGGCCGAACATCGATTGCCGTCGTGGTTGCTTCACTGTGAAGATTCCTCGATGGAAGTGGGAAAGGATAACCATGGATTTCGTCGGTGGGTTACCGCTACGCCGAGCAAGAAGGATTCGGTTTGGGTAATTGTGGATCGATCGACTAAATCACTCATTTCATTCCGGTGAGGGTTGACTACTCACTTCGTGAGGTTGGCGGTCTGTATGTTTCGAGAGATAGTGAGGTTGCACGGTGCCAATGATCGATCATCTCGGATAGGGATCCCGATTTACGTCAAGGTTCTCGAAAGCGTTGCATCGGGCTCTGGGTGCGCGGTTGGATTTCAAAGACGGCTTTTCACCCGCATCGACGGACAATCGGAAAGGGTTATTCGGATCTTGGAGGATATCTTTGAGGGGTTGTGTTCTGATTTCGAGGTAGTTGGGAGGAGTTTCTACCATTAGTGAGTTTGCCTACAACAACGATTACTGCGAGCATCAAGATGGCACCATATGAGGCGTTGTATGGTAGGAAGTGTCGATCACCTACGTGTTGGGCGGAGTTAGGTGAACGCCAGCTTGTTGGGACCCGAGTTGGTTGGCGAGACCGAAGACAAGGTTAAGTTGATTCGAGCTCGGTTGAAGGAAGCTTCAGACCCGCGCAGAGTCTTATGCCGATCTTAAGCGGAGAGACATAGAGTTTTCTGGGGGATCAAGTTTTTCTCAAGGTCTCACCATGGAAGAAGGTTTTGAGGTTCGGAAAGAAAGGCAAGCTAAGTCCGAGGTTTATTGGGCGTATAAGGTATTGAGACGAGTGGGACCAAGTGGCGTATCGGCTTGAGTTGCCGCAGAGCTAAGTCGATCCACGACGTTTTCCATGTTTCGATGCTTCGGCGTTATCGTTCGGATCCATCGCATGTGGTAGCAGTGGAAGAGATCGAGGTAAATTCAGATTTGACCATGGAGGAAGAACACATGCGATTCTAGATTGGGATGTGAAGGTTCTGCGTAAGAAGTCCGTGCCTTTGGTTAAGGTACTTTGGCGGAATCATGGCGTAGAAGAAGCTACGTGGGAACCTGTGGATATGATGAGACAGCAATACCCTCAACTTTTTTGATCAGGTAATTTCGAGGTCGAAATTATTTTAAGGGGGTAGAACTGTAATATCCCGGGTTAGGGGGTTATCTTTGTTATGGCATAATTTGCATGTTAGGAGCTTGCTATGTTGCTGTTTTGGTGTCTTAGGGGCTTAATTGTAGGCTAGGACTATGCCCTGAGCGGTAGGAAAATTTTAGTTTTTGGGCTTTATATGAGAGGAGCTGAAGGAGCTGGGTCATATGTATTTTATTTGGCGTTTTTGAGGACAAGTGATGAGCTAGCAAAGTGGCAAGGCATGCGTCACTTGGAGTGTGTGGTTGGCATCAATTTCGGGAGAGAGAGGTCCCGAGTTCAAGCTGCAGAGTGCTCCTTTTTGTTCCATTTTGACGGCTTAAGGAGGAGGAGTTGTTGGTAGTTCAAACTCTACCATGGACTTTGTCAACTCAATCAAATGGAGGGTGGAGAGTGAAAGTAGGAGGGAGATTAGTTCAAACTAGTTTGAATTGAGTGGTTGGGAGCTAGTGGGGGAGTTGAGGCCGATTCTTTGGAGGGATTTTGGGGAGTGGACGGCTTGGTGGTGTGGGTAGGAGAGGTAGTGCCGAATTTCATTTGGAAATTTGTGCATTTTTTTGGTCAAGTTGGTAAGCCAATTCTCCCTTGTTGTTATTGAATTTTCAAGAAAACTATCTCTCATTTTTCTCTACTTTTGAAACGAAAAGACCAAACTTCCAAAGGTCAGAAAAGTTGCATTTTTGTCTCCTAGACCGCTTGATAGCCGAATATTCCTTCCCATTTCTTCCCCTTTCTTTCTATTGTGTAAACCAAACTACTATCCTCTCTTTTCACATTTGTTTTTCTTCTTCTTTGCTTGAAAACATTGTAGCCTAAAACTTCACTTTCTCCATTTCTTTCTTCTTAAACCGAAAGCACCTACCCTTGTGCATTTTCTCTCTTCTTCTCGAACCTTGGCCGATTCTCTTCTTCTTCTTGAACATATATTTCTTTTGTTCCACTTTTAAAATACTAGCTGAATCCCTCCCTTGTGTTGCCGAAATTTTCTTCTAGCATTTGCTCTCATTTTGGCCGAATATCAACCCCTCCCTTTCTCATCTTTTTCTTGCGCTTTCTTTCTTGGCTTAGGCCGAATCTCCTCTCTCTCCTAGTAGCTCTCTCTTGGCCGAATATCAGTGAAGGGTTGATCTTGGTTGGTTGTTCAATCATTGAACAAGGTAAGTGGGTGGCCGAATGGCCATTTTCCCCTCTCTTGTCTCTATTGATTGTGGGTTGGTTAATAGCCGATTTTGGGCATGAGTTGAAGGGGGGTTAATCTTTTGTGTTGAACCGTTTTCCTGCTAGGGCCTTGGATTGTGGTGGTGATCAGGTGAAGCAATCAATTGAAGCCTTGACTGCGAGTGACCGATTGGTAAGTAAGGGGTAAGTGATTGGTATTATTTTATTAGTTCAATCTTTTGGTTTCGATTAAGCCAAGGGTGACAAAGGATTAACTGTTCTTTTTAATAGGGTGTGTCGATTGTTAAAAGAGGAACCATTGTTGGTTCGGGTTTGGTAGGAAACCAAACGTTTGCAAGGTAAGGGTTAATCGATATACCCTTTGGTTTATATGGTTATGGCTGAATGGTTTAAGTGATTAACCCATGGTTGGTCGATTGTTTTTAGGAGCAAAAGGATCGAGGGTCTTAGACCGGTTCTTAGGATTAAAACCTTCGCTATTTCAGGTGTGTAAACTAACACACTTCTGTTTAGTAATATGATTAATAACCTGATTACTTATTAAGGTGAAACAATATGATTGATGGATTGGGTACCCGATGGGGTATAAGCACGGATACGGGTAAGTCCGTTTCATTACGAGATTTGTAGTGATATATGTGATAACATGTTTTATGATGTAAATACCATGAGATGCCATTTGAGCATGTTAGCATGATTGCATGTTTTATATCATTTGCATTAGTATGACATGTGTGGGTGATATGAGAGGAGGGGGAATATGATATCCGTGTCTTTGGGACACTGTGTCTTTGGGACACCAGAGGTTTGGCACCTCCAGTGGTTTGGTACCACATATTGATTATTGTGACTTTGGGTCACCAGAGGTTTGGCACCTCAGCGTCTCGTCCCAGTGGCTTAGTACCACGGTGGGTTGGCCCCACAATTGATTATACGGGATTGACGCCGGTGATTTGGTATCACACGATGGGTTGGCCCCATCATCGGATTTGTGACTACGGTCACCAAAGATTTGGTATCACACTTGTGTCTTTGGGACACCGAGGTTTGGCACCTCATTGCGACTCATCCCCGTGGTTAAAACCACCGTGGGTTGGCCCCACTTATGAGATACGGGATTGTCGCTAGTGATTTGGTATCACACGATGGGTTGGCCCCATCATCGGATTTGTGATCGCGGTCACCACGGTGATTTGGTATCACACCGTGTCTTTGGGACACCGGAGGTTTGGCACCTCATTGCGACTCGTCCCCGTGGTTAACACCACCGTGGGTTGGCCCCACTTATGAGATACGGGATTGTCGCTAGTGATTTGGTATCACACGATGGGTTGGCCCCATCATTGGATTATTCGTGACTTTGGGTCACCAAAGTGGTTTGGCACCACATTTATGGATATCGTGACTTTGGGTCACCAAAGGTTTTGGCACCACCAAAGGTTTGGTACCAAACGGGGTAGAAAGGTGATATGGATGGTTAGGATCGGGTGCATTGATTATGTTGCTATGATTTGATGTGTGTTAGCATGTTGTATTATCGGGAGTGGGATTTATGCACTTTGAGTCTTGCGACTCACCCTCTCCTTTGACATTTCAGTGACACTTAGACGCGGACATGGAGCCGGATTGACTCGAGGTGCTCATGCCATGCTTTAATAAAGATTTGCTCGGACTTTATAAAATTTGGTATCTTAGTTTATTTATTACTATTTGGTTTTATTTTGGGTTGTAAATGGCCTTTAAATTATGTTTTTCTATGGTTATGCTTAAAGTAGCTTTTTAATATGCCTTGATAAATTAATTGAGTTAAAATTTGCTAAAAACTTGGAAGGACAACGGTTTCAAAACTATAACGCAATGTGTTTTAAACTATACCATCGGGTATCACACTATGATTTGGTATCAAGGAAACTCAAATGATTTTCAAACTTAAACTCGATTTCTCACCACAACTATAAAGAATATGAGTTTTTTAACGAATGCACAGTTTTTAGACATCCCTTTCATGTGACATGCCAGATTCGGTCGTAATGTTTAGGCCGGGTTTGGGGTGTTACATGGCAAAAAATCACACGGCCGTGCCTCACTGATCATCTAGAACATGGTCTTCCCTCGATTCACACGGCCGTGCCTCATTAAAGAAGTCTGAGCATGGCCTGGCCACGATCCACACGGGTGTGTGCCATGGCCGTGTCCCTGTCGCTGGAAAGAGCAATTTCACTCGGATTTGGATGCTTGGAGGCAAAGAAACACACTCCAAAGTCTAATTAAAACCCCCAAATAGGAATTGCACTCAAATTAGGATACTTGGAGGCCAAGTAACACATCTTAAAACCTATATAAACACCCTAGGGGGCAACTTATTGAGGAGTTCGGCAGAAGCCTTCTGCCAGGGCTTTTGTCCAGGGCGGTGAGCTAGGCCAATGAGCCAAGCCGGAAAGGTCAGAATTGTGGGAATCAATCGAAGGTAGCCAGTTGATCCATCTCAAGAAGCCGGGATTCTACTCAAGACGGCGGATCTCTCCTTCAATTCCTTCAGGGAGTTTTAGGGATTTCTTATGTTTTTTTTTATCTTTTCTCTTGAGATGTTTTCTTATTTAGTTATGAACTAAACCCTTCAGATACCTGAAGGGGATGAAACCTATGATGAATCTTGTTATTATTTTATAAATTATATGATAAATGCTTAGTTTGTTCTTAATTATGTGAGCTTTATCCAAATTTAATGTGCTTAGGTGGAGGAGGAATAGACCCTGCCTAAGAGTAGATCTAGCATAATTAAGCGGAGTTGATCGCATGCCTAGAGATAGGGTGACGAGATTTTTCCGGATTAGGGTGAAACCTAATATGGGAGTCCATAGATCGATTTACTGCTATTCTAGGGGGTTATTATAAGAGAACGAGAGTTCCACTCATTAACCTAGGGTTAGACGTTATTCGCCTCGAGAGAGGGTTTAATATATGTTAGGGAGTCTTACGGATCAAACTAAGTAAATAAAATCATATGGTTCAGTGATAGATAACAAGTGAAGTCTAGGTGGATTCTTCCTTAGGGTATCATCTAAATCAACTGAGTTTTTCTGAAAGTTATCTCCCCAATTTTAGTCTTTTTTCATCTTTGTGTCCTTAGCTTAGTAATTCATTAAATTCAGATTAAAAGTAACTTCACGTATTTTAGGTTAAATAATAAAAAGAAAGTTAGTATTAGTACTTTTAGTTCCTTTGGGTTCGATAATCCGGTCTTGCCTAAGCTATACTACTGTTTGATAGGTACACTTGCCTTTAATCGTTGTCAGAGTTAGTTTCCAGGTTCGATTCTTTTTATAAATTTTAAAGCTCTGATTCACAGCGATCACGAATATACCTTTTCTTTTCATCTCCTCTTCTCTTCTTTTTCTGTTGTTGGCCGAATATACCTTTTTCCCTTCCTTCGTTTTCTCTTCGTCTCATTTTAATTGCTGCTGATTGCTTGCTAAAAAACTTTCTTCTTCTACTACTTTGGCTTCTCCATTAATCCATTCATTCTCTAAACTCTTTTACGTGCTGCAACTTGTCTTCTCTGTTTTACTTTTGTGCATTGGTAAGTAGTATTTTCACCGCATGTTAATTAATTCTTGGTTGGTGACTAAGGAGATTGTTTTTACTTATGGTAGGCGAAAGGAAGTGATCGGTTTGTACTGCTGCTGAGGTCGGAGCGTTAAGGACAGTGTAACACCCCAAACCCAGCCTAGACGTTATGGTCGAATCTGGTGATATCACATTGAAGTGTTTTTCGAAAACATACTTTCATTGGAAAAACCCGTTCTATATTAATTCTCGTTTATGATCATAACGGACATTTAAGGGTATTTTGTTCATTTAAAACTAAAGTTATTTTTAGCAGTTTGTCGATCATATTACTTTGTTGCTATATTTAAAACAATGTTTGATGCGGAAGCTTTTATCGAATGTTACGAAAACGTGGCATTTTGAAAAACATATCTTTTGAAAATACGCGTCCTACTTCTTTCATATATGAATTAAATAAGTAAAATCCAAAATTAAAAGTTAAAAATTTAAAGAGGCCTTATTACAAAACAAATACCCAAATTAAATTATTATAAATAAAAATCCAATATAGAAGCAGGTGCGGTTGTGTGGCCACCTCCGAATCCCTCGCAGGATCGGTCCGCCTAAGATTGGGGATTACCTATACAGATAAACAGAGGGGTGAGTTTACAAAAACTCAGTGTGTAACCCCATATAAGCAAAATGGCCAATCATGCCATAGGCAAGCACAATCTAGGCCTAAGCCCAAATCAATAACCATTCAGATCAGTTGGGCCTTAGCCCATTCAAGATCGTCGATATCACGTCGGTGTGGGCCTTAGCCCATCTCGATGTGATAACGATTAAATCATGCAAACAGAGATCCTACCCAACCAGCCTCTACACTCCACTCCATCCAGCCCTACACTCTATATGGGGATAAAATCGCCCACCCATCCCTACACTCCAAAATTAGCACCGGTTGTGGCACATAACGATTTTGCGATGAGAGCCACCCGATCTGATAAACTTCCTCCAATCATAATATGTAACACCCCTTACCCGTATTCAACGCCAGAATAGGGGTCAAGGCATTACTAAACTTATATGTAAACAATCAATCCACATCAAAACCTGACTTTCTATTCCCAATTAAAACTTTTGATAGCACATCTTATACAAGCCTACAAGGCCTAATTTATGGTTTAGGAATGGTTCGAAATCAAATCGAATTCCTTTGAAGCTCTCCGAAAGACCTCGGAAAATTTTCTCCAAATAGTCCACACGTTCGTGTGGAGGGAGGGCACGCCCGTGTCATATATCACACGCCCGTGTTTGACACCCGTGGTTGACACTGACTTGCATCACACGGCCAGTCACACGCCCGTGTCCTTCGACCGTGTGTCGAATTAAATTCCAAATTCAGGTGCAGACTTCACACGGCCTGGGCACATGCCAATGTCCCTGGCCGTGCCTTCCACACGGCTGAGACACACGGCCGTGTCTCTGCCCGTTTGTTTACTACTGAGCTTACTGACTTGTAAAACTAACATGTAGGGGACACACGGCCTAGCCACACACCCATGGGACTGACCGTGTGTCACACACGGCCTAGACACACGCCCGTGTGCCTACCCGTGTGGACAAGAACAAGGCTATTTTCCAAGCTCTTTTTATCACCCCAGCTCATACAAACATAGTCACATTCAAATATCATCCCATTCATACATGTTTTAACCAAGCAACCCCATCATGTACCACACACACACTCATGAATAACCTCGTCCTTTCATAGATTAGCATTAATGAGCCATCAACTATGGCAATATACAAAAGAGTTCATCTCTAAAAGAGCCAATACACTTGGCCAAAACAACAAAACATTTCATTAAGCCTAGTCCCTATACATGCCATACTCAAAATGCTAAGTCTAAATGTACCGAGATGAGTCGATAGTGTGGGCGATCTTTCGATTATCTTCGAATCCCGAACTAGCTATTTGACTCTATAAAACAAGGGAAAAGAAAGGGAGTAAGCTTTAAGCTTAGTAAGTTTACGTGTAAACAATAAACATCATAACATGTGCTAATCAATAAATAGAATTACATACTAAGCAAGAACAATCCATATTCCATGCGTACTCATTTCATGTCTTACCACATTCCAACCATATAACAAGCATAATGCTCACATTTAATAGCTTACATTTCCTGCACTTATCACCACAAGGTCACATGAAACAAACACTTAAACAATTTCTCAATGAACCATTGAAATAATACCATACACTCGGTGGTTTCGCACATAGCCCACCATTAATCTATATTTAGGGTGGTATCGCACACAGTCCATCATGAATGATTAGTAAGGTGGTGTCGCACTTAGCCCACCATTAAGAATATTTACAGTGGTATCGCACATAGCCCACCATTAATCTATAATTAGACTAACACGGAGATTACTCAATACCTATTGAATTCAATCCATCTCAATCATAAATAATTTCATTCATACAATGCACCATTTAATAGCAACATGTATATTCAAAATGAATCGTTTACACATAAACTTACCTCGGTGCAAAATGTGTTAATCAACGGCTTAATCCGTAACCTTGCCTTTTCCCCGGTCAAGGTTGTTTCCGCGCTCTTCTTAATTTGTAAGGAGATAGCTTGGCTTAAAGTTTTGAGCTTTAAATCCTCTAATTCTCTTCAATTTTTAGTGGAGAAGAAGCATGAATAATAAAAGGTTTTATTTCTTCTTTTTATCTTATTTTTTCATTCTTTCATCACCTAATTCCACCAAATTGACCAAAAATTTAATGCTCATGTCTACCTAGTCTATATGGCCGGCCAACACACCCTTAATGGCCTAATTGCACTTTAAGGACCTCCAATTTAATATTCTATGACTTAGACACCTCTACCTTGCAAAATAGAACTTTTGCACTTTATGCGATTTAATCCTTTTTCAAAATTAAGCATACAATTGCTAAAATTAAAGCATCAAAAGTTTCATATAACCATATATTTATGCCATAACACATAAAATAATACCAAAATAATTTTCTTCAACCCCGGATTAGTGGTCCCGAAACCACTGCTCCGACTAGCCCCAAAATCGGGCTGTTACAACTCTCCCCTCCTTTAGAGATTTTCGTCCTCGAAAATCTTACCGGTAAAGAGATTTGGATATTGTTCTCTCATGGCTTCTTCCGGCTCCCATTTAGCTTCTTCCACACCATGTTTTTGCCATAACACCTTTACTAAAGCTATGCTCTTATTCCTCAACTGTTTAACTTCCCAAGCCAATATCTTAATTGGCTCCTCTTCATAAGTCATATCCGATCGTATCTCAATTTCCATTAGAGGGATCACATGCGAAGGATCGGAACGATATCGCCGCAACATTGATACATAAAACACATTGTGTATTTTCTCTAACTCTACCGGCAAAGCCAACCGGTATGCCACTGGCCCAATCCTTTCGGTAATCTCATACGGCCCTATGCAGCATGGACTCAATTTGCCCTTTCGACCAAATCTCAATATTTTCTTCCATGGGGATACTTTCAGAAATACTTTGTTGCCCACTTGAAACTTGATTTCTTTCCTTTTTAAATCCGCATACGACTTTTGTCGGTCCGAAATAGCTTTCAGACTATCACGGATCACCTTCACTTTCTCCTCGGTCTCTTTAACTAGATCGACCCCATGAATTTGCTTCTCACTAAGCTCGGTCCAATACAAGAGAGTCCGACACTTGCGACCATATAAAGCCTCGTACGGTGCCATCTGTATACTCGACTGGCAACTGTTGTTGTAGGCAAATTCGACCAAAGGTAGGTATCTTTCCCAACTACCTTCAAATTCTAACACACAGCATTGGAGCATATCCTCAAGAATTTGAATCACTCTTTCAGATTGGCCATCAGTTTGAGGATGGAACGCGGTACTAAAATTCAGTCTCGTACCCAAGGCTTTCTGTAACTTCTTCCAAAATCTCGAAGTAAGTCTCGGATCTCAATCTGAGATAATAGATATAGGCACCCCATGCAATCTCACCAGCTCAGCAATATACAACTCGACCAACTTATCAAGTGAGTAATCCACACGTATCGGTATAAAGTGAGTCGACTTTGTTAATCTATCTACAATGACCCACACAGCATCTTTCTTTCTCGGAGTCATAGGTAACCCCGTTACGAAATCCATGGTGATTTGATCCCATTTCCACTCGGGAACCATCACCGGTTGAAGTAATCTCGAGGGCACTTGGTGCTCGGCTTTCACTTGTTGACAAACTAAACATTTCGTAACAAACTCGGAGATGTCTCTTTTCATACCCGGCCACTAATACAATTTGTTCAAATCATTGTACATTTTTGTGCTGCCCGGGAGTACTGACAAACGACCACTGTGTGCTTCATGTAAAATTTTATGGAATAACTCGTCATCCTTTGGCACACAAATCCTGTCATGAAACATCAAACAACCATCTGAACTAACCCAGAAATCAGAGTCATCTCCCAATTCGTACTGAGCTCTCTTAACTTGTATCTCACTATCATTCTTTTGAGCTTCACATATCTGCTGAATAAATAATGGTCTAGCCCTCAACTCGGCCAATATAGCGCCATCATCAGACAACGCTAAGCTTGTACTCATAGCTCTCATAGCATATAGGGATTTTCTGCTCAAGGCATCCGCAACCACATTCGCTTTCCTCGGATGGTAATCGATTACTAACTCGTAATCCTTTAATAATTCAAGCCACCACCGTTGTCGCAAATTCAAATCCTTTTGGTCCATTAAGTACTTCAAACTCTTGTGATCAGTGAAGATTCGACACTTCTCTCCATATAAATAATGACGCTAAATCTTCAAAGCAAAGACAATTGCAGCCAACTCCAAATCATGAGTCAGATAATTCTTCTCATGCGATTTTAATTGTCTAGAGGCGTATGGTACTACCTTACCCTCTTGCATCAACACACAACCGAGACCATTTAATGACGCATCACTGTAGACTACGAACTCTTTCCCCGACTCAGGTTGTACCAAAATCGGTGCCTCAGTCAACAATTCTTTCAATCTCTCGAAACTTTGTTGGCATTTCTCAGTCCATTCAAACTTAACTTCTTTTTGCAACAGTTTTGTCATCCGGGTAGCAATCATGGAAAACCCTTTGAAAAACCGTCTATAGTACACTGCCAAACCCAAAAAGCTCCTAATCTCAGACACATTCCTTGGCGGTTTCAACTCCACAATAGCCGAGATCTTACTCGAGTCAACTCTTATACCGTCACCCGACACAATGTGTCCTAGAAATCCGACCTCTCGGAGCCAAAACTCGCTCTTACTGAATTTAGCATATAATTGCTTGTCTCTTAAAGTCTGTAAAACGATTCTCAAATGCTCTGCATGTTCACTCTTATCTCAAGAATAAATTACTATGTCATCAATAAAAACAACCACAAATTTATCCAAATACGGTCGGAAGACACGATTCATTAAATCCATGAAAATCGCAGGAGCATTCGTTAAACCAAATGGCATGATAAGAAATTCATAATGGCCACACCTTGTTCGAAATGTAGTTTTTGGTACATCTTGCTCCTTAACCCTCAACTGGTAATAGCCAGACCTTAAGCCTACTTAGAGAACACCATAGCTCCCTTTAGTTAGTCAAACAAGTCATCTATCCTTGGCAAAGGATACTTATTCTTCACTGTCACCTTGTTGAGCTGTCTGTAGTCTATGCACAATCTCATTGACCCATCTTTCTTCTTCACAAAAAGTACCGGATCACCCCACGGTGAATAGCTCGGTCTTGCAAAACCCTTGCCCGTTAACTCTTGCAACTGAACTTTCAACTCTTTCAACTCCAGTGGTGCCATCCTATACGGAGCAACCGAAATAGGTGCCGTGCCAGAACTAATTCAATCCCAAACTCGACCTCTCTAACTAGAGGTAATCCGGTAACTCTTCCTAAATACATCCAATACTCACATACCACCTAAGACTCGATTCAATCTTTACCTCTGATTCTTGAACATTCAACACAAAGGCGAGATAGGACTCATATCCTTTCCTCAAATATCTCACAGCTACCATAGATGAAATTATCACAGGCAAACTATATGACCTACCTGATTCCACCCGAATAACATCTCCATTTTCACATTTCAATTCAATAAATTTACTACCACAGTTCACTAAAACACTATGGGTAGTCAACCAACCCATACCAAGAACCAAATCAAATTCATCAAACAACAACAACATAAGATTTGTCGGAAAACAATAACCTCTAATTGTCAAAGGACATTTCCTACACACCTTGTCAACTAGAACATGCTTGCCTAACGGGTTTGACACCTTTACTACAAATTCCGTAGACTCAACAATCATACTCATACTAGATGCCAATCTCATGCAAATGTAAGAATGGGTAGACCCCGGATCAATCAAAGCAATAACAGAGGTATCATGAAGAGAAAAAGTACCCGTTATCACATCTGGAGATGATGCCTCTTCGCGAGCGCGAATGGCATAAGTCCTTGCAGGTGATCGACCCTCCGATCTCACAGCAGAATCTCAAGGCGCACCTCTACTACTAGTCCTTTCTCCTGGGTTCTTTTGAGATCTACCCCTCAAAGATACATTGCTTTATCTTATCTCTTGCTTTCTTTCCTTTTCATCCCTCTCAGGACAATTCCGGATGAAATGATCGGGTGAACCACACTTGTAACAGTTTCAGTTATTCCCCTAACACTCCCAGTGTGTTACCTTCCACAATTTGGACACTCCGGTTTGGACTTTGGATTGCTCACACTTGCCATCGAGGTGGCTTGAACTCTCGAGCCCGAGTATGTATTACCTCGATCTCGATGTGAATATCCAACTAACGCAGTTGTCCGAGGGTTCATCTCCTTGGACTTCTTTGATTGAACTTGGTATGACTTACTTATTGGCCTTTTTCTTGCATCTCGGGCCTCACTCATGGCTTTCCTCTTTTCCTTATTCAGTTCCTCGGCCTTACATGCCCTGTCAACCAAAACCACAAATTCTTTTAGCTCCAAAATTCCAACTAGAGGTCTGATATCCTCATTCAGCCCATCTTCAAACCTTTTGCACAAGATAGCTTCTGTAGACACACATTCTTGTGCATACTTCCTGAGCCTAACAAATTCACGCTCATATTCCGCCACGGTCATTTTTCCTTGCTTCAATTCAAGGAATTCTTTCCGTTTCTGGTCCACAAACCTCTGACTTATATACTTCTTTTAGAATTCTTCCAACAAGAAGTCCCACGTCACCCTCTCTCTTGGAACCACCGAAGTTAACGTCTTTCACCAACGATAGGCCGAGTCCTTCAGCAATGATACGACACATTTCAAGCTCTCATCGGGGTCATCGTCTATGTTAGCTCTAAATTCCTCGGCCCCTTGCTTTCGAATCTTATCTATCGAGGGTTTAGTCATCCTCACCAATTCTATACCTTGAAGAGCCACGGGAACTAGCTGAGGTATAGGAGGGGGTGGAGGAGGTTGAGCATTAGGATTCGCTCGCACATACTCCGTGTACTAATTACTCATCATGTGAAGAAAGGCTTCCCGAGCCTCTTCACCTTGACCCATAGTCTCGGGTCTACTTTCTACAGCACAGCTCTCATGGGGAGCCACAGTGTTACTAGCAAAATGGCCATCGTTAAATGCTCGATCGGGATCCATTTACTATACAAAAACATAGTTAAATATAGTCACCACACTATCATTGTATTCTATGGCATGTATAGCTAGACCCTTACACATGCTACGTAGTCCGAGAACCGACTAAACCATAGCTCTGATACCACTAAATGTAACACCCCTTACCCGTATTCAACGCCGGAATAGGGGTCGAGGCATTACTAAACTTATATGTAAACAATCAATTCACATCAAAACTTGACTTTCTATTCCCAATTAAAACTTTTGATAGCACATCTTAAACAAGCCTACAAGGCCTAATTTATGGTTTAGAAATGGTTCAGAATCAAATCGAATTCCTTTGAAGCTCTTCGGTAGACCCTGGAAAATTTTCTCCAAATAGTCCACACGCCCGTGTGGAGGGAGGGCACGCCCGTGTCATCTATCACACGCCTGTGTTTGACACCCATGGTCGACACTGACTTCCATCACATGGCCTATCACATGCCCGTGTGTCTGGCCCGTGGTCGCCTCTGACTTGCATCACACGGCCAGTCACACGCCCGTGTCCTTCGACCGTGTGCCGAATTATATTCCAAATTCAGGTGCAGACTTCACACAGCCTGGGCACACGCCCATATCCCTGGCCGTGCCTTCCACACGGCTGAGACACACGGCCGTGTCTCTGCCCATGTGTTTACTACTAAGCTTACTTACTTGTAAAGCTAACATGCAAGGGACACACGGCCTAGCCACACACCCATGGGACTGACCGTGTGTCACACACGGCCTAGACACACGTCTATATGCCTACCCGTGTGGACAAGAACAAGGCTATTTGCCAAGCTCTTTTTATCACCCCAGCTCATACAAACATAGTCACATTCAAATATCAACCCATTCATACTTGTTTTAACCAAGCAATCCTATCATGTACCACACACACACTCGTGAATAACCTCGTCCTTTCATAGATTAGCATTAATGAGCCATCAACTATGGCAATATACAAAAGAGTTCATCTCTAAAAGAGCCAATACACTTGGCCAAAACAACAAAACATTTCATTAAGCCTAGCCCCTATACATGCCATACTCAAAATGCTAAGTCTAAATGTACCGAGATAAGTCGATAGTGTGGGTGATATTCCGATTATCTTCGAATCCCGAACTAGCTCTTTAACTCTATAAAACAAGGGAAAAGAAAGGGAGTAAGCTTTAAGCTTAGTAAGTTTACGTGTAAACAATAAACATCATAACATGTGCTACTCAATAAATAGCACATACTAAGCAAGAACAATCCATATTCCATAGTCATGCTTACTCATTTCATCTCTTACCACATTCTAACCATATAACAAGCATAATGCTTACTGTAACACCCCAAACCCGGTCAATACGCCACGACCGAATCTGGTATGTCACTGAGGAAAATACTTTGAAGAAAAACGAGTGAACGAATAAATTTTTAGTAAGAAACTTTTTGTAATTCTATATTTGTAGAATTCGTGTGTATAATAAGTTAAAACTAATAATTTACTTTGAAATTACGTAAACTTTTAAAATAGGCGAATAAATCCTAGGTTAGAAAACATTTATATCATTTTAAGAAAACTCGAATTATTACTTGAAAACCATTTGCATTTGAATGTAGAGAATTAATATTTGAAAATCATTTATATTATCGAAAACACTTAAGTTGTTAAAATTGTTAAATAAATTAGGTTACCCGATGGTAACGTTTTTAAAACTATCGCGTTGTGTAGTTTAGAAAACTTTGTGCTCAATTTATTATAATAATCAAGAAATTTATAACCCATATTTAAAACATGCTCAAAACATAAAAATAATCCAAACCATAATTTAGAGAGGCCTTATTACAAACCCACAAAAGATAAAAACCAAATTTAAATAAAGTAAAGTTCTCAAACCAAAGTTCACGTAGAACCGAAATTTATTTCATGGCCTCCTCGAGTTCATCCGGCTCCTCATCCGCGATCTCACGAATCACCTGAAATGATAAGGGAGAAGGTGAGTCACCAAGACTCAGTGCATATTCCCTCTCCCGGGTAAATGCCACGTACTTACACAAAATTATAACAAAGCATATATATGTAATATGCACCCAACCTAGCCATCCATAACTCCTTTTCTACCCCGTGGTACCAAACCACCGGTGGTGCCAAACCACCGTGTCTCAAGGACACAAATGTGATACCAAATCACTTTGGTGACCAAAGTCACGAATAATCAAGTGTGGGGCCAACCCACGTGTGATACCAAATCACCGCGCATTTATCCCATATCTCAAAAGTGGGGCCAACCCACGGTGGTGTTAACCACAGGGGACGAGTCACTATGAGGTCCCAAACCTCCGTGTCCAAGACACGAATGTGATACCAAATCACCGGTGGTGCCAAACCACCGGTGTCCAAGACACGAATCATCATGTTGTGGGGCCAACCCACGTGTGATACCAAATCACCGCGCACGATCCCATATCTCAAAAGTGGGGCCAACCCACGGTGGAATTAACCACGTGGACGAGTCGCTATGAGGTCCCAAACCTCGGTGTCCAAGACACGAATGTGATACCAAATCACCGGTAGTGCCAAACCACCGTGTCCAAGACACGAATGTGATACCAAATCACCGTGACCAAGTCACAAATAATCTTCCTCCTCCTCTCATATTGCCCATGCCAATGCAATAAATAAACAGATCATGTCAATATACTTTGGTATGTATCTCATAACAAATGTATCATAAATCGTAGATCATGATTTCAATCCACATGTATTAACAACATATCGAAACGGACTTACCTGAGTCCTCATTCATACCATCATGGTATCATATCCAAATCTCATCGTTTTTTCCCACTTTCATAATATGATTAGTTATAACACACATAAATACATATATTAACCAAGTTATAAAGTGTGTAAGATACACACCTTTCACCAGAGCAATAACTAACGTCCAAGATCCGATCTACCACTAGATCACCTTGTCCTACAATCGGCCAATATTAAGATTATGAACAAAGGCCATTCGCCATAACACTAAATCCCGAGATAATTATCCTTCAAAAACCAAGTCTTACCTAAACTTACCCAAAACGATTGTCAACGAATCGAGACTTAGATTGATTGCTTCCAACGTCCAAGAGCCTAAAAGAAATCGGTTTCTAAGAATGATTAAAACCTTGCAAACCAATGCCCATAGATTCGGCCTTAGTCCACAAGAAAATAACATAGAGACGAGAAAAGAATTGAAGAAGAAACGGCCAAGAACACTTACCCTTTTCCAAAATCGATTGAAGAAAAATCAAAGAGAGTCTACCCTTGAATATTCGCCAAAAATAATACTAAAAGGAAGTAGAAAAATCCGGCTATGGTGAAGTGAAAAAGAAAAGAGAAATAGAATGGTAATGGATGTTTAAACTTTGAGTGAAAGAAAAGAAATGGAATTTGAGATGGGTAAAGATTCGGCCAAGAGAGGATGAAAGAAAATGTGATTAAACAAAAGTCAAATGAAGAAAAGAGAGATGTGGGAGGGAGAGGTTCGGCCAAACACTATTTTGCCAAAGAAGAAAAGTGCACAAAAGTTCCAATGTTGTTTCGGTTTCAAGAGGACAATTGAAAGAAGAGAAATGGTATTTGGTTCACGTAAAATAAGGCTAAAACCAAAAGCAAAAATTGCACCAAAATGCACAATAACATTCGGCCAAAGAGAGTTTTTTGGAGAGGGAAAACAAAAATGCAAAAAGATGTTCAAAAGGCAAAAATTGACCAACTATTCCCCCAAAGCTACTTACAAAATTCAAGCACCCCCCTAGACACCCATGCCGTCCACATTCATCCACTAAAGGCCTAGGATTACTTTCCAAAACATCCTCCATATTCCATGCCTTTTGTCCCCTCTTAATACCATAACTTCAAGATTCTTATCCCCAACATCATGCTTTCCTTAAACAAAATTCAACTTACCAAAAGAAATAGTCCAACCTATCATAAACATAGGTTGACCGACCATCAATGCTAGAACAAAAATAAAGTCTTCAAAAAAAATGTTTTCCATGATACTCGAACCTCTAACCTCAAGCCACCTTTCAAGCTCCTTAACCAACTTGCCACTTACTCCTCTTATGCTTTAATTTAACACTTAAATTAACTTAAGTGCTAAGTTTACTTAATCCACTTCATTAAATAAACCATACTAAAAATTATTCTAGCTTCCTAAATAAAATCAAGCCTTCATAAGACTATGCTAACACACAAAATTCATACCCAAACCAACACAACAGATACTCAAATTTTAGGATATTACAATTCTACCCTCCTAAAAAAATTTCGTCCTCGAAATTACTCCGCTCAAAAGAGTTGAGAGTACTGCTTTGCCTCATCGCATCCTCCTGGTTCCCACGTAGCTTCTTCCACGCCATGATTCCTCCATAAAACCTTCACTAAAGGAACGGACTTCCTACGCAAAACTTTCATATCTCGATCTAGAATCTGCACAGGTTCTTCTTCGACCGTCAGATCTGGACTCACCTCTATTTCCTCTACTGCCACAACATGCGATGGATTAGAACGATAGCGTCTAAGCATGGAGACATGGAACACATCGTGAATCTGACTCAGCTTTGATGGCAACTCGAGCTAATAGGCTACTGTTCCCACTCGTCTCAACACCTTAAACGGCCCAATAAACCTTGGACTTAACTTGCCTTTTCTCCCAAATCTTAACACTTTCTTCTATGGCGAGACCTTCAGAAAAACTTTGTCACCCACGGCAAACTCTATATCCCTCCGCTTGAGATCGGCATACGACTTTTACCTATCCGGAGCTTTCTTCAGACGAGCCTGAATCATCTTAACCTTATCCTCAGTCTCTGCAACCAACTCTGGTCCTAACATCTGGCGCTCACTCAACTCTGTCCAACATGTAGGCGTGCGACACCTCCTACAATACAACGCCTCATATGGTGCCATCTTAATGCTTGCTTGGTAACTATTGTTGTATGCGAACTCAGCTAACGACAAAAACTCTTCCCAGCTGCCTTGGAAGTCCAAAACACATCCTCTCAGCATATCCTCTAAAATCTGAATAACCCTTTCCGACTTCCCGTCAGACTGTGGATGAAATGCGGTACTGAAATCCAACCGCATACCCAAAGCCTGATGTAACGCTCTCCAAAACCTCGATGTAAATCTAGGATCTCTATCTGAGATGATCGACACTGGCACACCGTGCAACCTCACTATCTCCGCTACATACAACTTAGCTAACCTCTGAAGCGAATAATCCATCCTTATCGGAATGAAATGAGCTGACTTAGTCAGACGATCCACAATCACCCAAACTGAATCCTTCTTACTAGGTGTAAGAGGTAATCCACTGACAAAGTCCATAGTGATCCTTTCCCACTTCCACTATGGAATCTTCACCGGCTGAAGTAACCTGCACGATAATCGATGCTCCGCTTTGACTGGCGACACGTCCGACATTTACCCACAAACTCGCCACCTCACGCTTGGACACGGCCACCAAAATCGCTCTCTTAAATCCCGATACATCTTGCTTCCTCCAGATGCATAGCATATGGGCTATTATGTGCATCCCAAGAATCCTTTGCCTCAACTCAACATCCTTCGGCATACAAGCTCTCCCTTTAAAACACAAGACTCCATCATTTGGACAAACTATATTCCTCTAAACCTCCGCTTCGCACTCCGCAACCTCCGATCATTTAAACCATCATCCTCTAACCGCTTCTCCTTGATTTGCTCTAACTAAGTCGGCTTGACTTGCGCTTCAATAAAAGACTCCCATTGTCATATAAGCTAAGACGAGCAAACATCGATCTTAAGTCGACACAACCTTACGGCTCAACGCGTCCGCCACTACGTTAGCCTTGCCCTGATGGTACTCAATCGAATGATCGTAGTCCTTCAACAACTCAATCCATCTACGCCTTAAGTTCAAATCCTTACGAGTCAAAAGATACTTAAGACTCTTGTGATCCGTGTAGACTATCGACTTCTCTCTCCGCACAAATAATGTCTCCATATCTTCAAAGCAAAAACACAAAGAGCTAATTCCAAGTCATGCGTCGGATAATTAACCTCATGTGGTCTCAACTGCCGAGATGCATAAGCCACTACCTTCCCTTCTGCAGATCAAAGACACATCCCAAACCAAGATGTGATGCATCACAATGAACCGTGAATTCCTTGCTGCCTCGAGTTGAATCAAAACCGAGCTTCATCGAATCTTCTTCAACTTATCGAAACTTCCTTGCGCTTCTCGGTCCACACAAATGGAACTCCTTTCCTCAATAACTTGGTCATAGGTGCTGCTATCAAAGAAAATCCTTCTACAAATCTTCTGTAATACCCGCCGCACCTAGAAAACTCGAATCTCACCCACATCGACTTAGGCGGCTTCCAATCCAACATCGCCTCAATCTTCCGAGGATCCACTCTAATCCTCACCGATACTACGTGACCCAAGAAAGTCACCTCCTAAGCCGTAACTCGCACTTACTAAATTTGGCGTACATCTACTTTTCCCTCGAATCGCAACACTACTCGCAAATGCGCATCATGCTCCTCCTCCGACTTTGAGTATACCAAAATATCGTCTATAAATACCACAACAAATCGGTCCAAAACCTGCTGGAATACTCGATTCATCATAACCATAAATGCACCGTGCGTGCGTTAGTCAACCCAAACGGCATCACCGAGCTCGTAGTGCCCATACCGAGTGCGAAAAGCCGTCTTATGGATATCGACCTCTTTCACCTTTAGCCGATGATATCCGCACCTTAAATCAATCTTGGAGAAAATCGCCGCCCTTAAGGTGATCAAACAAGTCATCTATCCTCGGCAAAGGATACTTGTTTTTGATCGTCGCTTTATTCAATCGTGCGTAGTCTATACACATCCGCATCGTACCATCTTTCTTCTTGACAAAAGTACCGCGCTCCCCAAGGCAAAACGCTTGGTCGAATGAATCCTCGATCCAACAACTCCCGAATCGAGCCTTTAATTCCATCAATTCCTTCTTGCCATCCTATACGGAGCTATAGACACCGGCGCCGTTAAGCAATGCAGATCTATACCAAATTCAACTTCACGGTCCGGAGGTAGTCCCTAAGTTCTTCAGAAATACGTCAACATATTCCTTTACCGTGCGGACATTCCCCACTTTAGACTCCTTAGCCTCCAACGCACACACATGGACCACGAATGCCTCACACCCTTCCTAACCAACTTCACGACTTTTCAACGTAGATACCACGTTGGATAGATAATCTCTTCTATTACCTATCATGACCACCTCTTCGCCTCAACCCGACTTCAAAACCATGCGCTTTAGTAGCGCAATCTAAACTTGCTCGGTGCATTTGGCCAACCACCCATCCCAAGTATCGATCGAACTCCTCAAATGGCAATTCCATCGATCATTACGAACACTACCCCTTGGAGTTCTAGGGGTACATCTCTATACAACTTATTTACTTCTACAGAGTGACCTAGAGGGCTAAATCTTGTCATCTTCCTAGAAGTAGTCTCGAGTCTAGATTCATAGTCTCTACTATGTTACCGGCAACATACGAATGTGTCGAACCCACATCTATCAAAGCGAAAGAAACTCTCGCTCCCGATGTGGAGCAATCAACAATCTCACTCGTCCCTCAAACCATCTTCGAATCGAACACATCGCTTTCGTGCTCGATGCCACAATACCTCCAAAGATACCGGCTCGGGCCTCTTAAAAATTCTCATATTATTCGACACGGACTTACTACCTTGGATCAAACTCGAAATGCCTTACGCCGCACATCAATGTAATTAGACCCAACGTATTTCCGCGATACGCCTTGAAATAATCCCAAGTGAGATCCTCCATTGCAACACCATTCTCAGCATCGTGAGCCACCATTGATATGACTCATCCCAAAGAAGCGATCGATCCCTTTCGCCTTTTCCTCGGCATTCGGATCCAAATCATCCATGATTCCCTCCATCGCCTCTAGCCAATATTCAGCCAAGACCGAGCTACGCTGAAACACCTCGAAATACCTCCGCTCCATTGGATCGGAGTCGCCGATACTGGATTTTCGAACTCCCGTGCCTCTACCTATTCCAAATACCCTTTCAAGAACTCGCAGATCGCTCGAGACATCTGCGTCATCCCCGCTTGATCCTCGTTGCTCAACTCCAACTATCGTGATGGGGGTAGTGGTACCTCATTTTCTGATCCTTGACCGGACCTCACTGGCTCAGACACAGCCATCCTACCCCGACCACGTCCACGAGTCATACGACCTCAACCACGAGTACTCATGACTAAAGTCTCGACTTATCTTATTTAAAAGCGTTATGCATTAGTTAATATTCCACTTTCTTAAAACACAGTTTTATGAATAATTTTAAGAAGTTGTTTCATGAGTACATTCAACCTATAGTTTTGGGTCTCTAAAGTAGTTCCTACTACTATACAGTCATGGCCAACATCATCATATCATATCATTAAAATCAACGGTTTGATGTACTTACCGGGCGGATTGATGTCGGAGACTCGAGGCCATGCCTTTCCAACCATATAATCAAAACATTTTAAAATCCATTCTTTAAAACATTTTAGGCCTTGGGCCCACAAATGAAGCTTTTGAACTTGGCTCTGATACCAATTTGTAACACCCCAAACCCGGTCAATACGCCACGACCGAATCTGCTATGTCACTGAGGAAAATACTTTGAAGAAAAACGAGTGAACGAATAAATTTTTAGTAAGAAACTTTTTGTAATTCTATATTTGTAGAATTCAGTGTATAATAAGTTAAAACTAATAATTTACTTTGAAATTACGTAAAACTTTAAAATAGGCGAATAAATCCTAGGTTAGAAAACATTTATATCATTTTAAGAAAACTCGAATTATTACTTGAAAACCATTTGCATTTTAATGTAGAGACTTAATATTTGAAAATAATTTAAATTATCGAAAACACTTAAGTTGTTAAAATTGTTACATAATTTAGGTTACCCGATGGTAACGTTTTTAAAACTATCGCGTTGTGTAGTTTAGAAAACTTTGTGCTCAATTTATTATAATAATCAAGAAATTTATAACCCATATTTAAAACATGCTCAAAACATAAAAATAATCCAAACCATAATTTAGAGAGGCCTTATTACAAACCCACAAAAGATAAAAACCAAATTTAAATAAAGTAAAGTTCTCAAACCAAAGTTCACGTAGAACCGAAATTTATTTCATGGCCTCCTCGAGCTCATCCGGCTCCTCATCCGCGATCTCACGAATCACCTGAAATGATAAGGGAGAAGGTGAGTCACCAAGACTCAGTGCATATTCCCTCTCCCGGGTAAATGCCACGTACTTACACAAAATTATAACAAAGCATATATATGTAATATGCACCCAACCTAGCCATCCATAACTCCTTTTCTACCCCGTGTGGTACCAAACCACTGGTGGTGCCAAACCACTGGTGTCTCAAGGACACAAATGTGATACCAAATCACTGGTGACCAAAGTAACGAATAATCAAGTGTGGGGCCAACCCACGTGTAATACCAAATCACTGGCAGACGATCCCATATCTCAAAAGTGGGGCCAACCCACGGTGGTGTTAACCACAGGGACGAGTCGCTATGAGGTCCCAAACCTCTGGTGTTCGAAGACACGAATGTGATACCAAATCACTGGTGGTGCCAAACCACTGGTGTCCGAAGACACGAATCATCATGTTGTGGGGGCAACCCACGTGTGATACCAAATCACTGGCAGACGATCCCATATCTCAAAAATGGGGCCAAACCACGGTGGAATTAACCACAGGGACGAGTCGCTATGAGGTCCCAAACCTCTGGTGTCCGAAGACACGAATGTGATACCAAATCACTGGTGGTGCCAAACCACTAGTTTCCAAGACACGAATGTGATACCAAATCACCGTGACCAAAGTCACAAATAATCTTCCCCCTCCTCTCATATTGCCCATGCCAATGCAATAAATAAACAGATCATGTCAATATACTTTGGTATGTATCTCATAACAAATGTATCATAAATCGTAGATCATGATTTCAATCCACATGTATTAACAACATATCGAAACGGACTTACCCGAGTCCTCATTCATACCATCATGGTATCATATCCAAATCTCATCGTTTTTCCCACTTTCATAATATGATTAGTTATAACACACATAAATACATATATTAACTAAGTTATAAAGTGTGTAAGATACACACCTTTCACCAAAGCAATAACTAACGCCCAAAGATCCGATCTACCACTAGATCACCTTGTCCTACAATCGGCCAATATTAAGATTATGAACAAAGGCCATTCGGCCATAACACTAAATCCCGTATAATTATCCTTCGAAAAACCAAGTCTTACCTAAACTTACCCAAAACGATTGTCAACGAATCGAGACTTAGATTGATTGCTTCCAATGTCCGAAGAGCCTAAAAGAAATTGGTTTCTAAGAATGATTAGAACCTTGCAAACCAATGCCCATAGATTCTGTAACATCCCAAAGATGGGGCTATTTGGTGGTAAATTATTTTTTCTTAGGTTGAACCACTGTGATATTATTTATGGGAATATATGGGTTAATCTAAGGCTTTGAGTAGGCTCGGTTTGGTAAAAATTTCAGTTTTTAATTTTAAAGGAAGGGAGCCTTAGCAAGAGGGGGGTTATAAGAATAAATGTGGATAATTTGACATGAAAATCAACTTGGAAAAGTGGCAAAAGGAGAGTCACTTAAGAGCTAGCATGTGACGCCACATCAAGCAAGGGGGATCCTGGGTTCGAGTCACAAAATTCCCCTTTCTTTTTGCTCTTTATTTGGACGGTAATGAGAGAGAAAAAAAGGCTCAAATTAGTTTTAATATTAAAGGATAATAAGGATGTTATTTTATTTTAAATGAATAATCATGGGATTAATTGAATGAGGATATTACTTGGTATTATTTGGATTATTAAGAGATTAAAAGTGGATTATTAGGAGATTAATTTAAATTATTTTGAATTAGTTCAAATGTGTGGCCAAGAGTAACTTGGAGTGTGTTGTTTAAATTTAAACTCTTTCTATGAAGAGTGGACTAAAGCAATAAGAGGGTGCCAAATCCTTTATAAACCCTTAGCTACCATCTTGATTTTTCTTTTAGACATTTTTAGTAGTAGCCGAATTTCTTCTTCACTCCCTCCTCCTCCATTATTTTCTCTCACTCTCATCTTCTCAACGAAACTAAACTCTTCTCCTTTTCTTTGACTCGAGTTGCATCCTCATCACCTCCTATTGGCCGAATATTCCTCTCTTGTTGCCGAAACTCCATCTTCTTCTCCCACTGCTTTTATTCTTCTTTTCCAATAGCCAAAACCACACCTTTGGTTGCCAAATTCCCTCCTCTATTTTATGGTGTTGGCCGGATATTAAGTGGATAAATCTCTTCGATTTTTGGTGGTCAAACGACTTGGGAAGGGTAAGTGTATGGCCGAATACCTGTGGATTTTCTCTTTAATGTTCTGTCGACTTTTATAAGGAAAAGTGCCAATTTCGGCAATTGATTATGAAGCCTCTAAACACTTCTCGATAATCAATCTCTTTTAGGTACTCCAGAATTTTAAGCAGTCGACCCAAGCCTCTAATCCCTAGTGTTCGTTTTTGGTAAGTAATGGTAAGATCTAATTTAAGCAAGTTATTTAGTTAGTGTTTAAGCCGAAGACTACTAACATAAGGTTGCCGATTAATAGGAAAGCAGAACGCTTGGAGTAGTTATTCAAAGGCACTCGGGTAAGGATTCGGGTTCAAAAGGAGAACCCTTTTAAATATTTGGTTTGGCCGATTAGGCCATAGTGCTAATTCTAAGGTTGGCCGAATAAAGGTGCAGAGAGATCTAGGGAGGCCGACTCCTCTTTTCGAGATTTAGAACATCCAAGGGTGACAGGTGTGTACATACACACTTATAGTTAATTAAATGTACTAAATCTTTTGCATGTGATAATTGGATCTATGTAGATTCGGAGTTAATACCATGAATGGTATAAGCAAGGATCCGGGTAAGTCCCTGATTGATTATGAGATTCTATGATGCTTTTGGAAAGCGTGGTATGTTGTTTATGATTAATGATAGATCTGATATATGTGATTAAACATATGATGGCATGAGTATTATAAATGTTTGATGTGCGGTTGATGAGAGGAGGGGGCAGTATATTCGCGTTTAGACGGGCACCAATGTTTTGGTAACACACTCGTGACTACGGTCACCGAGAGGTTTGGTACCTCCGAGGTTTGGTACCTCATAGCGACTCGTCCCTGTGTTAAAACCACCGTGGGTTGGCCCCACTTGAGATATGGGATCGTCTGCCCCGGTGATTTGGTATCACACGATGGGTTGGCCCCATCAATCGATTGTGTCTACGGACACCGAGGTTTGGCACCTCCAGTGATTTGGCATCACATCTGCGGACTATATGTCACCAAAGTGGTTTGGCACCACCAGTGTTTTGGTAACACATTGTGACTTCGGTCACCAGTGGTTTGGTACCACATGGGGTAGACAAAGGCGTTTGGTTGGCTAGGTCGGGTGCATGACTTAGTACATGATGATTGATTATATGCTGTGTATGAAATTGTTTAAATACGGGGGAAGGGTTACATACTGAGTCTTGGTGACTCACCTTCTCCTTTAACATTTTTCAGGTGACTCGTAGATGGCGGTTGAGGAGCCGGTTGGACTCGAGGTGGCCATGCAGTGGACTTGAATAAATTGAACTTTAAACTTAGCTATTTTATTTTATTATTGGTTTATTTTTTTTATTTTGGATGTAATAAGGCCTCCATATACTTTACTTTTGTTATTTCTTATATGTTGGATACTTTGTTTTAAACTATATTATTAAAATTAAATTAAAATCACATGTTTTTCTTAAATTAACACGAAAATGTTTTATCGTGCCATCGGGCACATTTGAAATTTGTATAATAACCTGACTCAATTAAATTTCCAAATTAAATCTAAGTATGGTTTCGACAAGATAACCAAAAACGAGAAGTTTTCAACAAAACTTAAATTGGTTTTAAAATGGTTTTCAAAAGTTTCTCCATAACAAACCAAATTCGGTCATAATGTTTGGGCCGGTTCAAGTTGTTACAAAATTGGTATCGAGCCAGTTCAAAGCTCCTACTGTGGGGCCCAAGGCCCAAAAATGTTTTAGTAGGCCTTCAATTGTTTTTGGGTTTTAAGCGGCATGGCCCGAGTCTCCTGGCACCAATCCGCCTGTAAGTACATCTAAACCCCTTGGTGAATTATATTCGTAGAAGGGTAGGAAGCATGGAACGTAGATAGACTTGTAGGAACTTGAACCCTAGGTTTAGATTACTCAAACACACAAACGAAGCATAAGACTTAATGAATTAAACCAACCTATGACTTAGTCAATGAGCTAGGTGTGGTAACCCCATGCGCATGTCTAGGATTGGATCCTAAGAGCACAGGTATTTAAGCGATCCTCGTGACTCACCTCCTCTTCCCGGGTATCCTACCAGTGCGTAGCTTCGGTTCACCCTAACTCGGAGGGCTCGGTGGTGTGGCAACCTCTATGCGCATGTCTAGAAAGGTTCAGTGGGAGCTTGGTACTTAAGCTGTCCAAGGTGACCCACCTCCTCTTCACTCGAATCTGCTCAGTGCGTAGCTTTGGTTCACCCCGACCGGAGGGCTCGGTCATAGGCTAAACACAATGATTAAAACCTGAAAAGGGAATTAGCCATGTTTTCGAAAAAGAATGAAACAACAAACCCTAATGTTTTCAAAACTTGATTGTGGAAAATTACAGAAATGCCCTTAGGGGGGAGTAAAATTACTAAAATGCCCTCGGTTCATAAAATATCAGTTCAATGGTTTTGCTCAAAAATTTCAACTATTTTACAAATATTCAACAACTTAGCTTTGGAAATCATCAGCAAAATATTTTGGTTCTGGAAAATTACGAAAATACCCACAGTAGGAAAAAGACGAAAATACCTGCAAGTTAGAAATGGGCGTAAATGTCCGATGAGCGAATAGGTATGGAAAGTATTAAGGAATGGATGCATGAACTTCTTTGTGTAAACTAGGGTAGGAAATCAAAACCTTGTTTGCTCGAAAGAATCTCTCGATTAAAACTCTATCCATAAAATTTCTTCGTGAATAAGAAAGTGGAACAAACGCTAATGCATAAAATTTTTCTTAATCGATTAAAAGCGCGGTAGATAGAATGAGTTCTAGAGGACGTGACGCCGTGGACGTGGTAGGGGTAGGATGACGGTGTCCGAACCCGCAGTCGGGACAAGGTTCGAAAATGAGGTACCATCGCCACCACCACCTCCTACTTTTAGAGCCGAGGAGCGAGGATCGCACCGGCAGGTGAGGCGGTATCGCAAGTCGCTTTGCGTAGTCTTGGAGATGGTAGCCGGGCTAGTGGAAATTTGGGAGCTCGTAAATCGTCCCCGAGCGACTCCGATCTAACGGAGCGGAGGTATTCCGGGTGTGTCGTGAGTGGCACCAGCAGCGTGAGAATCTTGGCTAGAGTCAACCGAAAGAATCATGGATGACCTTGACCGACCGAGGAAGAAAAGTCGAAAGGGGCGTGTCGCTTCTAAAGGATGAAGCGTGCTCGGTGGTGGCTTATGGTTCGAGATGGGGCTACAGCAGATGATCCGACTTGGGAGTATTTTAAAACCACCTATCGGAAGAAGTATGTGGGCACCAAATACACCGACGCCACAGAGAAAGGTTTTTCGGGATTAGTGCAAGGAACTAAGTCCGTGTCGGAATATGAGGCGGAATTTTTAAGGCTGAGTAGGTATGCGAGAGGCATCGTGTCTACTGAACATGAGCGCTGTGTCCGCTTTGAGGACGGACTCGAGATGATTTGAGGTTACCGATTGCCCCACAAAGAGGTTCGTGAGTTCTCATCTCTAGTGGAAAAGGCTAAGGTAGCCGAAGGGATCAAGGAGGCCGTGAGGCAAAGTTATAGTAGGAATAATCGTAAGAGAGGATTTGGGTCAATCACCGGATCAAGCGGTAGTGTTCGAGAAAAGGCTAGGCCAAGTGGGCCAAATCAAAGCGGCAAGGCCCACGACTACTAATCGAGGGCCGACTGGTGTAACCGCCGTGGGAAAGACCCATTGGGGAGGTTGTTGGACCGGTGATAAAGGATGTTTTGAGTGTGGGTCTTTGGAGCATCGTGTCGAGATTGTCCCCGAAAACTAGCTAAGAATCACCGAGGGGCGTAACCGTGCTCGTGGATAGAAATGTAGGACCACGGAGGGTCGTGGTAATGGCGAGAGGAAACAACGGTCCTAACCGAGGTCGTGGAACTCGTGGCGAGGTTCAGAGCGGCTGGCTTAGTTTACGCAGCGAGGTGTCGCGAGGAAGGTGATGCACCAGATGTCATAACCGGTACTTTCCTAATTTTTGATCTTCCTTATGTTGCATTAATTGATGTGGGTTCGACGCACTCGTACATTGCTAGTAGTGTGGTAGGAACTATGGACCTAAACTCTGAAACTGCTTCTAGGGAGATGACTGTAGTTAGCCCTTTAGGTCACTCTGTAGTGGTAGACAAACTTTATAGAGGCGTACCCCTAGAACTTCAAGGGGTAGTATTTGTGGCTGATCTGATGGAACTACCATTTGGGGAGTTCGATTTGATCCTTGGAATGGATAGGTGGTTAAGTATCAAGTGAATTTGGATTGCGCGCTAAAGCGCATGGTTCTTAAGACGGCTGAAGGTGATGAAGTGGTTATGATAGGGGATAGAAGGAATTACCTATCCAATGTAGTGTCTGCCTTGAAGGCTGAAAAGATGGTCAAGAAGGGTTGTGAGGCGTATTTGGTTCAAATCTGTGCTTTGGAAGCTAAGGGGTTAGTAGTTGGAAAGGTCCGAACGGTTGGGGAATTTACTGATGTGTTCCCAGAAGAGCTTCCGGTCCGCCTCCCGGATCGGGAAGTCGAATTCGTATAGACTTGCTACAGGGCACCACTGTGTCTATAGCACCATACCGAATGGCACCAAAGGAATTGGTGGAGCTAAAGGCTCAAATTCAGGAGCTCTTGGATAGAGGGTTTATTCGACCAAGTATATCTCCGTGGGGAGCACCTGTGTTGTTTGTCAAGAAGAAGGACGGTTCTATGCGGATGTGCATCGACTACCGCCGCGATTAAACAAGTTAACGATCAAAAACAAGTACCCGTTGCCTCGGATCGATGATTTGTTTGACCAAATGAAAGGTGCGTCGGTATTCTCAAAGATTAACCTTAGGTCGAGTTATCATCAATTAAGGGTGAAGGAGGCTGATGTTCACAAGACGCGGCATTCGAACTCGGTATGGGCATTTCGAGTTCTTGGTGATGCCATTCGGGTTGACCAATGCACCGCGGCATTTATGGACTTAATGAATAGGGTATTTCAACAAGACTTGGACCAATTCGTGTCGTGGTGTTCATAGATCGACATATTGGTTTATTCAAAGACGTAAGAGGAGCATGACAAGCATTTGCGGATAGTTCTGCAAGTATTGAGGAGAAGCGATTATATGCCAAACTCGTAAGTGCGAATTTTGGCCGAGGGAAGTGGCTTTCTTAGGGCACGTGGTGTCGGCGGAAGGAATTAGAGTAGACCCTCGCAAGATTGAAGCGATATTGGATTGGAAACCACCTAGGTCGGTGGTGAAATACGAAGTTTTCTGGGTTTAGCAGGTACTATCGGAGATTCGTGGAAGGATTCTCTCTAATAGCAAATACATTAACCAAGTTACTAAGGAAAGGTGTTCCATTTGTATGGACGGAGAAGCAGCAAGGAAGCTTTGATAAGCTAAGGAAAATTTTGACTAAGCTCCGGTTTTGGTACAACTGGCGGAAAGTTATTCACGATCTCATCGTGATGCATCTCACACCGTTTGGGATGTGTGTTGATGCAGATGGGAAGGTAGTAGCCTATGCATCCCGTCGATTAAGACCGCATGAGGCTAACTACCCAACGCACGATTTAGAGTTAGCGGCGATGTCTTTGCTCAAGATATGGAGACATTATTTGTATGGGGAGAAATCGATAGTCTACACGGATCACAAAAGCTTGAGGTATCTTCCGACTCGAAGGATCTGAATCGAGACAGCGTCGTGGATTGAACTACTAAAGGACTATGATTGTTCAATCGAGTACCATCCGGTAAGGCTAATGTGGTAGCCGACGCGTTGAGTGGAAGGTTGTGACGGACTTAAGAGCAATGTTCGCTTCGGTTGAGTCTATATGATGATGGGAGTCTTTTGGCGGAACTCCAAGTTAAGCCAACATGGATTGAGGAGATTAAGGAAAAGCAGTTAGTGGATGAAGGCTTGAACGCTAAGAGGGTACAAGTTCAGGATGGTGGTTTGGAAGGGTACGGTCTGTCTAGGGATGGAGTGCTATGTTTTCAAGGGCGAGCATGCATGCCGAAGGACGAAGAGTTGAGGCGAAAAATTCTCCATGATGCACATAGCAGCCCATATGCCATGCATCCGGGAGGAAGCAAGATGTATGGAGATTTGCGAAAACAGTTCTGGTGGCCGGGGCTGAGGCGTGAGATAACTGAGTTCGTAGGGAAGTGTCTGACGTGCCAGCAGGTTAAGGCTGAACATCAGTTACCATCGGGACTACTTCAACCGATAAAGATCCCTCAATGGAAATGGGAGAGGATCACCATGGATTTCGTTAGTGGGCTACCCCTTACGCCCAACAAGAAGGATGCAGTTTGGGTAATTGTGGATCGCCTGACTAAATCAGCTCACTTCGTGCCGGTGAGAATGGATTACTCACTCCAGAAGCTAGCGAAGTTGTATGTGGCAGAAATAGTGAGGTTGCATGGTGTGCCAGTATCGATTATCTCAAATAGTTTTGGGTCTCTAAAGTAGTTCCTACTACTATACAGTCATGCCAACATCATCATATCATATCATTAAAATCAACGGTTTGATGTACTTACCAGGGCGGATTGATGTCGGAGACTCGAGGCCATGCCTTTCCAACCATATAATCAAAACATTTTAAAATCCATTCTTTAAAACATTTTAGGCCTTGGGCCCACAGCCGAGCTTTTGAACTTGGCTCTGATACCAATTTGTAACACCCCAAACCCGGTCAATACGCCACGACCGAATCTGGTATGTCACTGAGGAAAATACTTTGAAGAAAAACGAGTGAACGAATAAATTTTTAGTAAGAAACTTTTTTGTAATTCTATATTTGTAGAATTCAGGTGTATAATAAGTTAAAACTAATAATTTACTTTGAAATTACGTAAAACTTTAAAATAGGCGAATAAATCCTAGGTTAGAAAACATTTATATCATTTTAAGAAAACTCGAATTATTACTTGAAAACCATTTGCATTTTAATGTAGAGACTTAATATTTGAAAATAATTTAAATTATCGAAAACACTTAAGTTGTTAAAATTGTTACATAATTTAGGTTACCCGATGGTAACGTTTTTAAAACTATCGCGTTGTGTAGTTTAGAAAACTTTATGCTCAATTTATTATAATAATCAAGAAATTTATAACCCATATTTAAAACATGCTCAAAACATAAAAATAATCCAAACCATAATTTAGAGAGGCCTTATTACAAACCCACAAAGATAAAAACCAAATTTAAATAAAGTAAAGTTCTCAAACCAAAGTTCACGTAGAACCGAAATTTATTTCATGGCCTCCTCGAGCTCATCCGGCTCCTCATCCGCGATCTCACGAATCACCTGAAATGATAAGGGAGAAGGTGAGTCACCAAGACTCAGTGCATATTCCCTCTCCCGGGTAAATGCCACGTACTTACACAAAATTATAACAAAGCATATATATGTAATATGCACCCAACCTAGCCATCCATAACTCCTTTTCTACCCCGTGGTACCAAACCACTGGTGGTGCCAAACCACTGGTGTCTCAAGGACACAAATGTGATACCAAATCACTTTGGTGACCAAAGTCACGAATAATCAAGTGTGGGGCCAACCCACGTGTAATACCAAATCACCGCGCATTTATCCCATATCTCAAAAGTGGGGCCAACCCACGATGGTGTTAACCACAGGGACGAGTCGCTATGAGGTCCCAAACCTCTGGTGTTCGAAGACACGAATGTGATACCAAATCACTGGTGGTGCCAAACCACTGGTGTCCGAAGACACGAATCATCATGTTGTGGGGCCAACCCACGTGTGATACCAAATCACTGGCAGACGATCCCATATCTCAAAAGTGGGGCCAAACCACGGTGGAATTAACCACAGGGACGAGTCGCTATGAGGTCCCAAACCTCTGGTGTCCGAAGACACGAATGTGATACCAAATCACTGGTGGTGCCAAACCACTGGTGTCCGAAGACACGAATGTGATACCAAATCACTGGTGACCGAAGTCACAAATAATCTTCCCCCTCCTCTCATATTGCCCATGCCAATGCAATAAATAAACAGATCATGTCAATATACTTTGGTATGTATCTCATAACAAATGTATCATAAATCGTAGATCATGATTTCAATCCACATGTATTAACAACATATCGAAACGGACTTACCCGAGTCCTCATTCATACCATCATGGTATCATATCCAAATCTCATCGTTTTTCCCACTTTCATAATATGATTAGTTATAACACACATAAATACATATATTAACCAAGTTATAAAGTGTGTAAGATACACACCTTTCACCAAAGCAATAACTAACGTCCGAAGATCCGATCTACCACTAGATCACCTTGTCCTACAATCGGCCAATATTAAGATTATGAACAAAGGCCATTCGGCCATAACACTAAATCCCAGATAATTATCCTTCGAAAAACCAAGTCTTACCTAAACTTACCCAAAACGATTGTCAACGAATCGAGACTTAGATTGATTGCTTCCAATGTCCGAAGAGCCTAAAAGAAATTGGTTTCTAAGAATGATTAGAACCTTGCAAACCAATGCCCATAGATTCTGTAACATCCCAAAGATGGGGCTATTTGGTGGTAAATTATTTTTTCTTAGGTTGAACCACTGTGATATTATTTTTGGGAATATATGGGTTAATCTAAGGCTTTGAGTAGGCTCGGTTTGGTAAAAATTTTAGTTTTTAATTTTAAAGGAAGGGAGCCTTAGCAAGAGGGGGGTTATAAGAATAAATGTGGATAATTTGACATGAAAATCAACTTGGAAAAGTGGCAAAAGGAGAGTCACTTAAGAGCTAGCATGTGACGCCACATCAAGCAAGGGGGATCCTGGGTTCGAGTCGCAAAATTCCCCTTTCTTTTTGCTCTTTATTTGGACGGCAATGAGAGAGAAAAAAAGGCTCAAATTAGTTTTAATATTAAAGGATAATAAGGATGTTATTTTATTTTAAATGAATAATCATGGGATTAATTGAATGAGGATATTACTTGGTATTATTTGGATTATTAAGAGATTAAAAGTGGATTATTAGGAGATTAATTTAAATTATTTTGAATTAGTTCAAATGTGTGGCCAAGAGTAACTTGGAGTGTGTTGCTGAAATTTAAACTCTTTCTATGAAGAGTGGACGGCAAGCAATAAGAGGGGGGTGCCGAAATCCTTTATAAACCCTTAGCTACCATCTTGATTTTTCTTTTAGACATTTTTAGTAGTAGCCGAATTTCTTCTTCACTCCCTCCTCCTCCATTATTTTCTCTCCACTCTCATCTTCTCAAGGAAACCAAAAACTCTTCTCCTTTTCTTTGACTCGAGTTGCATCCTCATCACCTCCTATTGGCCGAATATTCCCTCTCTTGTTGCCGAAACTCCATCTTCTTCTCCCACTGTTTTTATTCTTCTTTTTCCAATAGCCAAAACCACACCTTTGGTTGCCGAAATTCCCTCCTCTATTTTATGGTGTTGGCCGAATATTAAGTGGATAAATCTCTTCAGATTTTTGGTGGTCAATCGACTTGGGAAGGGTAAGTGTATGGCCGAATACCTGTGGATTTTCTCTTTAATGTTCTGTCGACTTTTATAAGGAAAAGTGCTAATTTCGGCAATTGATTATGAAGCCTCTAAACACTTCTCGATAATCAATCTCTTTTAGGTACTCCAGAATTTTAAGCAGTCGACCCAAGCCTCTAATCCCTAGTGTTCGTTTTTGGTAAGTAATGGTAAGATCTAATTTAAGCAAGTTATTTAGTTAGTGTTTAAGCCGAAGACTACTAACATAAGGTTGCCGATTAATAGGAAAGCAGAACGCTTGGAGTAGTTATTCAAAGGCACTCGGGTAAGGATTCGGGTTCAAAAGGAGAACCCTTTTAAATATTTGGTTTGGCCGATTAGGCCATAGTGCTAATTCTAAGGTTGGCCGAATATAGGTGCAGAGAGATCTAGGGAGGCCGACTCCTCTTTTCGGGATTTAGAACATCCAAGGGTGACAGGTGTGTACATACACACTTATAGTTAATTAAATGTACTAAATCTTTTGCATGTGATAATTGGATCTATGTAGATTCGGAGTTAATACCATGAATGGTATAAGCAAGGATCCGGGTAAGTCCCTGATTGATTATGAGATTCTATGATGCTTTTCGAAAGCATGGTATGTTGTTTATGATTAATGATAGATCTGATATATGTGATTAAACATATGATGGCATGAGTATTATAAATGTTTGATGTGGGATTGATGAGAGGAGGGGGCAGTATATTCGTGCCGACGGGCACCAGTGTTTTGGTAACACACTGTGACTACGGTCACCAGAGGTTTGGTACCTCCAGAGGTTTGGTACCTCATAGCGACTCGTCCTTGTGGTTAATACCACCGTGGGTTGGCCCCACTTGAGATATGGGATCGTCTGCCAATGATTTGGTATCACACGATTGGTTGGCCCCATCAATCGATTGTGTCTACGGACACCAGAGGTTTGGCACCTCCAGTGATTTGGCATCACATCTGTGACTATATGTCACCAAAGGGTTTGGCACCACCGTGTTTTGGTAACACATTGTGACTTCGGTCACCAGTGGTTTGGTACCACATGGGGTAGACAAAGGCGTTTGGTTGGCTAGGTCGGGTGCATGACTTAGTACATGATGATTGATTATATGCTGTGTATGAAATTGTTTAAATACGGGGGAAGGGTTACATACTGAGTCTTGGTGACTCACCTTCTCCTTTAACATTTTTCAGTGACTCGTAGATGGCGGTTGAGGAGCCGATTGGACTCGAGGTGGCCATGCAGTGGACTTGAATAAATTGAACTTTAAACTTAGCTATTTTATTTTATTATTGGTTTATTTTTTTTATTTTGGATGTAATAAGGCCTCCATATACTTTACTTTTGTTATTTCTTATATGTTGGATACTTTGTTTTAAACTATATTATTAAAATTAAATTAAAATCACATGTTTTTTCTTAAATTAACACGAAAATGTTTTATCGTGCCATCGGGCACATTTGAAATTTGTATAATAACCGGACTCAATTAAATTTCCAAATTAAATCTAAGTATGGTTTCGACAAGATAACCAAAAACGAGAAGTTTTCAACAAAACTTAAATTGGTTTTAAAATGGTTTTCAAAAAGTTTCCTCCGTAACAAACCAAATTCGGTCATAATGTTTGGGCCGGGTTCGGGTTGTTACAGATTCGGCCTTAGTCCACAAGAAAATAACATAGAGACGAGAAAAGAATTGAAGAAGAAACGGCCAAGAACACTTACCCTTTTCCAAAATCGATTGAAGAAAAATCAAAGAGAGTCTACCCTTGAATATTCGGCCAAAAATAATACTAAAAGGAAGTAGAAAAATTCGGCTATGGTGAAGTGAAAAAGAAAAGAGAAATAGAATGGTAATGGATGTTTAAACTTTGAGTGAAAGAAAAAGAAATGGAATTTGAGATGGGTAAAGATTCGGCCAAGAGAGGATGAAAGAAAATGTGATTAAAAAAAAGTCAAATGAAGAAAAGAGAGATGTGGGAGAGAGAGGTTCGGCCAAACACTATTTTGCCAAAGAAGAAAAGTGCACAAAAGTTCCAATGTTGTTTCAAATTCAAGAGGACAATTGAAAGAAGAGAAATGGTATTTGGTTCAAACAAAATAAGGCTAAAACCAAAAGCAAAAATTGCACCAAAATGCACAATAACATTCGGCCAAAGAGAGTGTTTTTGGAGAGGGAAGACAAAAATGCAAAAGATGTTCAAAAGGCAAAAATTGACCAACTATTCCCCCAAAGCTACTTACAAAATCGGCCACCCCTAGACACCCATGCCAGTCCACATTCATCCACTAAAGGCCTAGGATTACTTTCCAAAACATCCTCCATATTCCATGCCTTTTGTCCCCTCTTAATACCATAACTTCAAGATTCTTATCCCCAACATCATGCTTTCCTTAAACAAAATTCAACTTACTGTAAGAAATAGTCCAACCTATCATAAACATAGGTTGACCGACCATCAATGCTAGAACAAAAATAAAGTCTTCAAAAAAAATGTTTTCCATGATACTCGAACCTCTAACCTCAAGCCACCTTTCAAGCTCCTTAACCAACTTGCCACTTACTCCTCTTATGCTTTAATTTAACACTTAAATTAACTTAAGTGCTAAGTTTACTTAATCCACTTCATTAAATAAACCATACTAAAAATTATTCTAGCTTCCTAAATAAAATCAAGCCTTCATAAGACTATGCTAACACACAAAATTCATACCCAAACCAACACAACAGATACTCAAATTTTAGGATATTACACTTACATTTAATAGCTTACATTTCCTGCACTTATCACCATAAGGTCACGTGAAACAAACACTTAAACAATTTCTCAATGAACCATTGAAATAATACCATACACTCGGTGGTTTCGCACATAGCCCACCATTAATCTATATTTAGGGTGGTATCGCACATAGCCCACCAACAAGAGTATTTATTGTGGTATCGCGCATAGCCCACCAAATGATAATATAAACGATGGTATCGCACACAGCCCATCATGAATGATTAGTAAGGTGGTGTCGCACTTAGCCCACCATTAAGAATATTTACGGTGGTATCGCACATAGCCCACCATTAATCTATAATTAGACTAACACGGAGATTACTCAATATCTATTGAATTCAATCCATCTCATTCATAAATAATTTCATTCATACAATGCACCATTTAATAGCAACATGTATATTCAAAATGAATCGTTTACACATAAACTTACGTCGGTGAAAAATGTGTTAATCAACGGCTAAATTTGTAACCTTGCCTTTTCCCCGGTCAAGGTTGTTTCCGCGCTCTTCTTGATTTGTAAGGAGATAGCTTGGCTAAAAGTTTTGAGCTCTAAATCCTCTAATTCTCTTCAATTTTCGGTGGAGAAGAAGCATGAATAGTAAAAGATGATATTTCTTTTTTTTATCTTATTTTATTCATTCTTTCATCACCTAATTCCACCAAATTGACCAAAAATTTATTGCTCTTGTCTCCCTAGTCTATATGGTTGGCCAACAAACCCTTAATGGCCTAATTGCACTTTAAGGACCACCAATTTAATATTCTATGACTATTAAACACCTCTACCTTGCAAAATAGAACTTTCGCACTTTATGCGATTTAGTCCTTTTTCACAATTAAGCATACAATTGCTAAAATTAAAGCATCAAAATTTTCATATAATCATATATTTATGCCATAACACATAAAATAATACCAAAATAATTTTCTTCAACCCCAGATTAGTGGTCCCGAAACCATTGCTCTGACTAGCCCAAAAATCGTGCTGTTACATAATAATCCCATCCCCATGCAACATATCACACATGTATGCAACATATCTATCTCATGGCATGCTCAAATACAATCATACATAACATAAGGCATACAGTCATTTTATAATATAGGGGCATAATAGTCATTTTCTATCATAGGGGCATAGCAGTCATTTATCAGTTTGGGGTCTAGGTATACTTACCGACCCATCAGTCGGTCCACAGTCGTCTCAGGCGACCAGTGTAACCTTTACAGTCAAATACAGAAAATGGACCCAAGGCCCGCAATGCGGGACCATGTGGGCCCACACGCTCGCGTGGCCCACATAGCCCAGAATTGGTCTCGGTCATGAAAATTACATAGTTTGGCCCAATTTTCTCCATACGCCCGTGTGGTTTACCCGTCTGGGGCCTACAAGCCCTTGGGCCCACACGGCCCTTTTCGGCCCAACATGGCCCAAGACCACGAAATTGCTCATAGTGGCCTCAATAGTCGAACACCCACGTTTTACGCGTTCCAGTTACCACACGAGTGAGCACACGCTCGTGTAGTGCCAATGGTCATATTTTTTGGCTTTTGCCAATTCACACTTTAGGCAGTGTTTACACACACTTTTCGGTATTTCACCGATATCGTTTATAGAGTGCTGTTACACACCTGGGTTCTATTTGCTGAGAAAACCACCCACGCCTTTGAAACCTACACTTGACCAGCAATCCTCAATTATTCACTTAAGCAGTTACTTAATCAAATAAGCATAAGTTATCCCAATCTTTATACTCACAACAACTTACCTTTGACCGAGTGATGAAAGAAAGGTTTCGAATGCTTCAATACCACTTGCAAATCCTTCAGTCCTCGAGAAGTTCTAAAAACTGAAAGGAACACAAAAGTATTTGGCTTGTTAGTGTAAGAAAGGAGGAGACTTGTTGCAGATTAAGAGAAAACAAGAAGAAGTCGAGTGCTCTTACCGATTTGTCAGAGAATAGTCGCTACACCGAAGACACAATAGCGATAGAGGAATGAAGTAATCCGCCTGAATACCAAGATGATAAGAGAAATTGGTTTAAGGGAGAAAGAGAAAAGAAAACGAAGGAAGGGCAGAAGGTATATTCGGCCAACAACAGAAAAAGAATATAAGAGGACTAGCCGAACGCACACCTTACACAATTCAGAAAAATAAGAAAAAAGAAAGAGATATGGTAGACTTGAGCAGGGAAAGCAATTGCAAATGAGAGAAAAGAAATAAGTCCCTTGGAGTAATTTCAGCCAAAAGGAAGGTTGTCAAAAATGAAGAAAAGTGAACAGAAGAATATGCCAAAAACTCCTACCACATTCGGCCAAAGAGAGAAAAACACTACAAAACTGAAATGAGGCATACCCAATGAGGAGTACCACTCTTGTCGAAATTATTGAGTGCTTACGGTCCATTTTCGGCAAAACTCTCCCTCTCCCTTCACTTCCCTTGATTTTCTCCTAAAATCCCTCTTCAAATCTCTCCACATGATCACACCTCCCCTCAACCACTCAATTTGAATTCTCCTCAACCACTTTAGTGTTTCAGTCAAACTCCAACTCCCCCTACAGCACAGTAGCAAAATAAATACTCCCTTGCCTCCACCAAGATTTGAACCTCAGTCCACTGGCATAGGTGACACGCCACTTACCCCCTAGACCAGCAGGCTTTTTATGTCTTGCTTTTACCCAAAATAATTTAAAAGCCTACTAACTATAGGAAAGGGTTTATTCCCTAAAAACAAAACTTTTTGCACAAGCCCAGACTTGAACCCAGGACTTCTCAGACACTCCCAAACACACCCAAATCACTTAACCCCTAAGACAGGCAGATATTTGTGCTACAAACATACACAAATAAATTCTTAGATTTTGGGGCATTACAACTCTACCCCCCTAAAAGAAAATTTCGGCCTCAAAATTTACCTGATCAAAACAGATGAGGGTATTATTGACGCATCGCCTCTTCAGGTTCCCACGTGGCCTCCTCTGAGCTGTGATTGCGCCAAAGTACCTTAACTAGTGGGATAGTCTTCTTCTTCAAAACTTCCACCTCACGATCTAAAATCTAAATCGGTTCCTCCTCAATAGTCAGGTCCGGTCTAACCTCAATTTCCTCATTCAAAATCACGTGTGTGGGATCAGAGCGATAATGCCTCAGCATAGTGACGTGGAACACGACATGAATTCGGTCCAACTCTGGAGGTAACTCAAGTTGATAGGCAACTGGTCCCACACGTTTCAGTATGCGATAAGGCCCAATAAATCTAGGGCTTAACTTGCCCTTCTGTCCAAATCTCAGCACCTTTTTCCATGGTGAGACCTTAAAAAAAGCAAAGTCCTCCACAGAATACTCAATCTTCTTACGCTTCAAATCCGCATACGACTTACATGCATGCGATCTCGCCTTTCAATCGATCCCGAATTAATCTAACTTTGTCCTCGATGATCGTAAAACCAATTGAGGGCCCAGAACACGCTGCTCACCCAACTCAGTCCAACACGAAGGAGTACGACACCTATGGCCATATAATGCCTTGTAAGGTACAATCTGTATGCTAGACTGTTAGCTATTGTTATAAGCAAACTCTGCCAGTGGCAAATAGTTTTCCCAACAGCCTCAGAAATCTATTACACAACTCCTTAACATGTCCTCCAGTATTTGAATCACCCTCTCTGATTGACCATCCGACTGAAGCGAAAGTGCGATGCTGAAGTCCAATCTTGTACCTAAAGCCTCGTGTAACTTCTTCCAGAATCGAGACGTGAAACGATGATCTCTATCTGATATTTTGGAAACCGGTACCCCATGCAGTCTCCCTATTTCAGCCACATACAGTTGAGCCAGCTTCTGTAAGGAGTAATCAGTACAAACTGGTATGAAATGGGCTGACTTGGTCAATCGATCCATGATGACCCATACTGCATCCTTCTTAGTAGGCGTTAGGGGCAGGCCACTAACGAAGTCCATGGTTACCCTCTCCCACTTCAAAAATGGAATTTTAATTGGCTGAAGCAACCCTAAAGGTAACTGATGTTCGGCTTTAACATGCTGGCAAGTCAGACACTTACTCACAAAGTCGGTAACTTCACACTTAAGACCTCGCCACCAATATAACTCACGAAGTTCTCGGTACATTTTATTCCTGTGGGGATGCATAGCATAAGGACTACTATGCGCCTCTCGCATTATAGACTGTCTCAAATTAGTATCCCTTGGTACACAGACTCTCCCACATAAACACAGTACCCCTTCGCTATTCAGTCCAAAATCTGAAGTTTCCCCATTCTCAATCTGTCGAAATCGAGGACCCAAAGACTCATCCTCCAACTGTTTACCGTTAATCTTTTCAATCCACGAAGGTTTAACTTGAAGTTCGGCCAACAAACTACCATCATCAAATAAGCTGAGACGAGCAAACATCGCCCTCAGATCTGTCATAGCCCTATGGCTCAGTGCGTCAGCTACCACATTGGCCTTAATCGAATGGTATTCGATCGAACAGTCATAATACTTAAGTAGCGCAATCCATCTACGCTGCCTAAGATTTAGCTCCTTCTGAGTGAGGAGGTATTTGAGGCTCTTGTGATCTGTGTAAATGATACACTTTTCACCATATAGGAAATGCCTCCAGATTTTCAGTGCAAATACCACTGCGGCCAATTCCAAGTCATGCGTCAAATAATTTTCCTGATGAGACTTAAGCTGGCGAGATGCATATGCCACTACCTTACCCTCTTGCATCAATACACATCCCAAACCGATATGTGAAGACAATGAATTCTTTCCCAGGCTCTGGTTGTATTAAAACAGGGGCCTCCGTCAGAACCTTCTTAAGTTTCTCAAAACTCTCTTGCTGCTTATCAGTCCAGTCAAACGGCACTCTTTTACGTAACAGTTTAGTCAGGGGTGCAGCAATCAATGAAAACCCCTCAACAAAACGTCTATAATACCCTGCCAGATCCAGAAAACTTCGAATCTCAGATACCGTCTTAGGCTACTTCCAATCCAAAACAGCTTCAATTTTTCGAGGATCAACTCTAATCCCTTCAGTAGATACCATATGGCCCAGAAATGTTACCTCTCGTAGTTAGAATTCACACTTGCTGAACTTAGCGTATAATTGTTTCTCCCTCAGAATCTGCAGAACAACTTGGAGATGTGCGTCATGTTCATCCTCAGTTCTCGAATACACCAAGATGTCATCTATAAAAACCACTACGAACCGATCCAGATAAGGCTGGAACACTCGGTTCATCATATCCATAAAAGCTACTGGTGCATTCGTTAGTCCAAACGGCATCACAAGGAACTCGTAATGACCATAACGAGTCCTAAACACTATCTTGTGAACATCAGCCTCTTTAACTCTCAGTTGATGGTACCCCAATCGGAGATCAATCTTGGAGAAGACCGAAGCTCCTCGAATCTGGTCGAATAGATCATCAATCCTTGGTAGAGGGTACTTATTCTTAATAGTTAGTTTATTCAGTTATCGGTAGTCGATGCACATACGCATGGATCCATCATTCTTTTTCACAAATAACACCAGTGCTCCCTATGGAGACACACTAGGACGGATGAACCCTCGATCCAGTAACTCTTGAATCTGAGCCTTAAGCTCCACAAGCTCCTTAAATGCCATTCTATAAGGAGAAATGGACACTGGAGCTGTACCCGGTAGGAGCTCAATCCCAAATTCAACTTCACGGTTTGGAGGTAGTTCAGGTAGTTCATCGGGAAAAACATCCGAACAATCTTTGACTGTTCTGATATCTTTAACAGACAGAACCTCAGAATCAACACCACTGATGTAGGCTATAAATGCCTCACAACCCTTACGAACCAACTTCTCGGTCCTCAAGGCAGAAATCACATTTGACAGATAATTCTGATGCTCCCCTATTAGCACCACCTCATCACCCTCCACCGTTTGTAGTACCACCCGTTTAGTACCACAGTCCAAATTCAGTTGATGCTTAACCAGCCAATCCATGCCCAGTATTAAGTCCGTCAAAAAGATTGTTCCTTTTAGTTTCTGTTCAAGGGTGTAGTCGAGGTCATCCATGATCCTCTATGTGGCCTCAATCCAATATTCAGCCACATTAGGGGCAACTCTAGCGATACCCCTAAAAATCTCAGCCCCATTAGACTGGAGTCGTTCCGTGATCGACCCACAGCCCACAGTACCAGTATTGGGCCCAGCGACCCTCTCCAGAATTTGCAACATAGCTTGGGACAATGCGTCATCCCCAGCCGCTCGATCGTGAGACCTAGTCTCAGTCACAAGTGAAGCCGGTGCCTCTCTAGCTTCAACATTAGGCATGTGGCCCGATGACGAAGACCCAGCCCGAGCACTTCTACGGCCTCCGCCACGGCCTCTTGTACCCCTTCCACGAGTACCTCTGGTCCTCATTATCTATTTGCGTATTATCTATTTTTAACAATTTTATTCATCAGTTTACAGTTCCAGTGTTGGTTAACAGATATCTTATGTAAAGCAGTATCAGAATTTAAGAGTTTGTTTTCGCAGAACGCAGTCTTACTACAGGTTTAGTTTTCCCTAACCAGAATATTTCAGTATAGTCTACTACCTATAGTAGTCTCAATATTTCACTTTAAACAAACAGAAGTTTCAAAGGACTTACAATATCGGCGCCGGAGACTCGGTGTACCACACCTCCAGTAAAACTATTTCAAAATACTTTCAGGTCGTTTGGAACAGTTCTTTTTGAAAATTCAAGTTTTAGAAGAAACCCAAAAACCACAGTTGAGTTTTGAACCTGGCTCTGATACCACTAAATGTAACACCCCAAACCCGGCCTAGACGTTATGGCCGAATCTGGCGATATCACATTGAAGTGTTTTTCGAAAACATACTTTCATTGGAAAAACCTGTTCTATATTAATTCTCGTTTATGATCATAATGGACATTTAAGGTTATTTTGTTCATTTAAAACTCAAGTTGTTTTTAGCAGTTTGTTGATCATATTAGTTTGTTTCTATATTTAAAACAATGTTTGATGCGGAAGCTTTTATCGAATTTTACGAAAACGTGGGGTTTTGAAAAACATTTATCTTTTGAAAATCCTCGTCCTACTTCTTTCAGATATGAACTCAATATATAAAATCCCAAATTAAAAGTTAAAAATTTAAAGAGGCCTTATTACAAAACAAATACCCAAATTAAATTATTATAAATAAAAATCCAATATAGAAGCAAGTGCGGATGTGTGGCCACCTCCGAATCCCTCGCAGCACCGATCCGCCTAAGATTGGGGATTACCTGTACAGATAAACAGAGGGGTGAGTTTACGAAAACTCAATGTGTAACCCCATATGAGCAAAATGGCCAATCAGGCCATAGGCAAGCACAGTTTGGGCCTAAGCCCAAATCAATAACCGTTCAGATCAGTTGGGTCTTAGCCCATTACAATATCAGTATCAGTGTCAGTGTGGGCCTTAGCCCATCTCAGTGACAGTAATAGTTCAGTCATGCAAACAGAGATCCTACCCAACCAGCCTCTACACTCCACTCCGTCCAGCCCTACCCTTCATGTGGGGATAAAATCACCCACCCATCCCTACACTCCAAATTTAGCACCGGTTGCGGCACTAAACACAATTTGCAGCAGAGCTGCCAGTACAGTACACTTCCTCCAATCATAATAATCCCATCCTCATGCAACATATCACATATGCATGCAACATATCTATCTCATGGCATGCTCAAATATAGCCATACATAACATAAGGCATACATTCATTTTATAATATAGGGGCATAATTATCACTTTCTATCATAGGGGCATAACGGTCATTTATCAGTTTGGGGTCTAGGTATACTTATCGACCCATCAATAGGTCCACAGTCGTCTCGGGCGACCCATGCAACCTTTGCAGTCAAATAGTAAAAATGGGCCCAAGGCCCATAATGCGGGCTCATGTAGGCCCACACGCCCGCGTGGCCCACATAGCCCAGAATTGGTCTCGATCATGAAAATTACATAGTTTGGCCCAATTTTCTCCACACGTCCGTTTGGTTTACCCGTGTGGGGCCCACAAGCCCGTTGGGCCCACACGGCCTTTTTCGGCCTAAAATGGGCCAAGACTATGAAATCGCTCATGGTGGCGTCAACAGTCGAACGCCCACATTTTACACGTTCCAGTTACCACACGAGCGAGCGCACGCTCATGTAGTGCCAATGGTCATATTTTTCAGCTTTTGCCGATTCACGCTTTAAGCAGTGTTTACATACACTTTTTGACATTTCACCGATATCGTTTATAGAGTGTTGTTACACACCTGCGTTCTATTTACTGAGAAAACCACCCACGCCTTTGAAACCTACACTTGACCAACAATCCTCAATTATTCACTTAAGTAGTTACTTAATCGAATAAGCATAAGTTATCCCAATCATTATACTCACAACACTTACCTTTGACCGAATGATGAAAGAAAGGTTTCGAATGCTTCAATACCACTTGCAAATCCTTCACTCCTCGAGAAGTTCTAAAAATCGAAAGGAACACAAGAGTATTTGGCTTGTCAGTGTAAGAAAGGAGGAGACTTGTTACAAATTAAGAGAAAACAAGAATAAGTCGAGTGCTCTTACTGATTTTTTAGAGAATAGTCGCTACACCGAAGACACAGTAGCGATAGAGGAATAAAGTAATCTACCTGAATACCAAGATGATAAGAGAAATCGGTTTAAGGGAGAAAGAGAAAAGAAAATGAAGGAAGGGCAGAAGGTATATTCGGCCAACAATAGAACAAGAAGAGAAGAGGACTAGCCGAATGTACACCTTACACGATTCAGAAAAACAAGAAGAAAGAAAGAGAAATACGGTAGACTTGAGCAGGGAAAGCAATTGCAAATGAGAGAAAAGAAAGGAGGCACTTGGAGTAATTTCGTCCAAAAGGAAGGTTATCAAAAACGAAGAAAAGTGAACAGAAGAATATGCCAAAAACTCTTACCACATTCGGCCAAAGAGAGAAAAACACTACAAAACTGAAATGAGGCATACACAATGAAGAGTACCACTCTTACCAAAATTCTTGAGTGCTCACAGTCTAGTTTCGGCACAACTCTCCCTCTCCCTTCACTTCCCTTGATTTTCTCCTAAAATCCCTCCTCAAATCTCTCCACCTGATCACACCTGCCCTCAACCACTCAATTTGAATTCTCCTCAACCACTTCAAGTTTGACCAAACTTCAACTCCCCTACGCACAAAGAAGAAAATAAATACTCCTTTGCCTCCACCAAGATTCGAACCTTAGTCCACTGGCATAGGTGACATGCCACTTACCCCCTAGACCAGTAGGCTTTTTATGTCTTGCTTTTACCCAAAATAATTTAAAAGCCTACTAACTATAGGCAAGGGTTTATTCCCTAAAAACAAAACTTTTTGTACAAGCCCAGACTTGAACCCAGGACTTCTCAGACACTCCCAAACACACCCAAATCACTTAACCCCTAAGACAGGCAGATATTTGTGCTACAAACATACAAAAATAAATTCTTAGATTTTGGGGCGTTACAGACAGAGTTGTCGTTGGTAAGTGGATCATGTTTATTAAACCACCCTCGGTATTGGGGTCTTGATTAAATTGTTGTTTTGCGAGTAATAAGTGGGTTTTAATATTCGGCTTGTAAGTTGGTAATTGGGGAACTTTGTTAATTGTGATGACAGTTGAAAGTCTGGAGTGAAGGGTTGTGCTGGTGCTGAATCATTGAAGGAAACTTCCGGTGTTCGTAAGGTAAGAGTTCGGTTAAGGTGTTAAGATGATGTCTTTCGATTTTAGTTAATTTGTTATCGATTGAGGTGTATAATAAAGTGCTATATTGGTTAATTGATAGGCCTTGGGTGCTCAGGTTGCTTTTGCAAAGAATCAAAACCAGGGGTGTAACAGTACTCTATAAACGATATCGGTGAAATGCCAAGAAGTGTGTAAACACTGCCCAAATCGTAAATCGGCAAAAGCAAGAAAATATGACAGTTGACGCTTCACGAGCGTGCGCTCGGTCGTGTGGTAATCTAAATGCTTAAAACGTGGGTGTTTGAAAATCGGGGCCACCATGAGCAATTTTGTGGTCTTAGGCCGTCTTGGGCAATGTTGGGCCGAAATGGGCCGTGTGGGCCCAACGGGCTTGTGGGCCCCACACGGATAAACCACACGAATGTATAGAGAATATTGGGCCAAGCTATGTAATTTACATGGCCGAGTCCATTTTTGGGCTATGTGGGCCACACGAGCGTATGGGCCCAAATAGGCCCGCATTATGGGCCTTGGGCCCATTTTCACTGTTTGACTGTTAAGGTTGCACGGGTCGCCCGAGATGACTATGGACCTACTGATGGGTCGGTAAGTATACCTAGACCCCAAACTGATAAAATGACTGTTATGCCCCTATGATATAAAATGACTGTATGCCTTATGTTATGTATGACTGTATATGACCATGCCACGGTATATATATGTTGCATACATGTGTGATATGTTGCATGGGGATGGGTTTATTATGATTGGAGGAAGTGTACTGTACTGGCATCTCTACTGCAAATACTGTTTTGTGCTGCAACCGGTGCTAATTTTTGGAGTGTAGGGATGGGTGGGTTGATTTTATCCCCACATGGAGTGTAGGGCTGGACGGAGTGGAGTGTAGAGGCTGGTTGGGTAGGATTTCTGATTGCATGCCTGAACTGTTACTGTCACTAAAATTGGCTAAGGCCCACACTAATATTGATACTGTAATGGGCTAAGGCCCCAAATCGAATCGAATCATTATTGATTTGGGCTTAGGCCCAGACTGTGCTTGCCTACGGCATGATTGGCTAATTGTTTATATGGGGTTACACACTGAGTTTTCGTAAACTCACCCCTCTGTTTATCTGTACAGGTCATCCCCAGTCTTAGGCGGATCGGTGCTGCGAGGGATTCGGAGGTGGCCACACAACCGCACCTGCTTCTATATTTGACTTTTTATTTACAAGAAATTTAATTTGCGTATTTGTTTTTGTAATAAGGCCTCTTAAAATTTTAAACTTTTAATTTTGGATTTTACTTATTCTAATTCATATCTGAGAGTAGTAGGACGCGGATTTTCAAAAGATAAATGCTTTTCAAAACACCACGTTTTCGTAACATACTATAAAAGCTTCCGCATCAAACATTGTTTTAAAGTATAGTAACAAACTAATATGATCAACATTCTACTAAAAACAACTTGAGTTTTCAATGAACAGGATACGCTTAAATTTTCGTTAAGATCATAAACGAGAATTAATATAGAACGGGTTTTCCAATGAAACTATGTTTTCGAAAAACACTTCAATGTGATACTGCCAGATTCGGCCATAACGTCTAGGCTGGGTCTGAGGTGTTATAAACATCATTTCTATAATTTTCCAACAAGATTAAACTTGAAAAAATAATGAAACCTTGTTATTCATACCTTGTTCTCTCAATTTCAATCTTTAACCTGATTTTCTCTCTCCTCAAACATGAACACACAACTTCTTCACTTGAAAATCACCTTGCTATAATGTTGTATTCTTGATTTCACTAAGGAATTCTATGGAAATTTGATGGTTTCTAGATTGGGTTTGAAGGTTACGGTGGAAAAGGACCAAATTTAAAGGAAATGAAAACTTTATCCTTTCATGAATTGTAACATCCCAAAAATCGGGGGTTAATAGAATTGGGTTTGTGAATCGGAAGAGAGTGGTCATGCCCTACTTTTTTAGATTATCTATGCATTTTTAGAAAATAAATGAGGTATTGGTTGTTGGTTAAGTGTTAGTGAAACGTTTCTTGAAATCCAAGTTCAAAACCCTTCTTTTGCACCATTTTTATTATTTTGTAATTTTACCTCAAGCCCTAGTATGTGACACATCTTGTTTTTAAAATAAATATTGCAAAATTATTTCTAGTATGAGTAATTGGCCTAGTAGTTAAAGGAAAAATAAGAAAGCATGAAAATTAGATTAAGGTCCCAAGTTTGAATATTTTCCCTTGCAAAATAATTAAGTTTTGCAAAATCTCTTATTTTTTTTAATGTGTGTGACGTCCATAGCCTTGAACCCTAGGTATAAATAAAACTTTTTCTTATATGCTTCAGCCTTTAAGTCAATTTTCCCTACCCTAGCTGTTCACACTCTTCCTCTCCTCTTTTCTCTTCAAGTTTCTTTCTTTCTTCCCTTGTGTGCCGCCGCCCAAGCCACCAAGATTCACCATCAATTTATCTTCTTTTTTGCAATGGGTTCTTGCACCATTATTTTCCTCTTCTTGCTGTCATTTTATCATAAAATTTCCAGCCTTAATTTTGAAATTATAGCACTCAAGATCAATCTTTATTGATGCCCAAAAAGAACTCTATTGCCGCCCCTTTCACCTAGCTTGTGTAAGTTCTTATTTTCTTTCAATTTCTTAATGAATCTTGTGAGTTTGTAACACCCTTAACCCGTATCCGTCACCGAAATAGGGTTTCAAAGTGTTACCAGAACATTCAGAATATTTATTGATTAATTCAGGTAAGTTACTACTCATTAACTGAGATCATTCGTAACGTCCCTTAGATGGACCATTGAGGTCCAATATGAGCATTAGAATCGATTCGGGACTTAATCGGAAGCTCTAAGAATTTTTCATAACATTTCAAAAAATTTCCAAGATGCAGGGATCACACGCCCGTGTGGTCCAAGGGACACACCCGTGTGACCCTTAGACACGCCCGTGCCTCAGGCCGTGTTCAAAACTAGGTAGGTCTCTGACTTGTGCCCCACGGCCATGCCACACACCCGTGTGCTAGGTCGTGTGGTCAATTAATTCAATTCAAACTTGGTGCAGGTTTCACACAGCCAAGACACATGCCCGTGGCTGAGATACACGCCCGTGTCTCTACCCGTGTACTCAATTCTGAGCATTCTGTTTCTCAAAATTAAAGTGCAGGGAACACACAGCCTAACCACATGCCCGTGTTACCAGGCTGTGTGTCACACATGGTCTAGACACACGCCGGTGTGTCTGCCCGTGTGGACAAAATAAAGCCATTTCTAGCTTTATTTCTCACCCAAAATTTCACCCATGACCTGCAACTGAATCACACATTCAAATATCAACCATTTCAAGCATTCAAGATGAGAAAACTCTATCATTCAACATGATATATCATCACAAGCAGTCGTGTTTATAATCTTACTCTTTAATAAGCATATTTTGTAACGCCCCAAATTTTTTGGGCCTAGATGAATTGGGCTTTGGGCTTTGGGTCTCAAAAAATTTTTAGGTGAGCGGGAAAATGACAATTGGCATGTAAGCTTTGAGGGTTAATGAATTTGGAGTGTCTAGGGGTGCTGGAGATGTCCTGGGATCAAGTAAGGGTATAGGAAAAATTTTGCTTTTAGCCCCAAGGGAACTGTGACTTCAGTTAGTAGGCTTTTTAAATAAATGAAGAAGAAAAATGACACAAAAGAGCTTGTCGTGTAGTGGCAAAGTGGCGCCACTTAGGGAGCAGGGAGGTGGCGTCATTAGCAAGCAAGGGAGTCTAAGGTTCGAGTAGTGGCATGGTAATTTATTGGGGTATTTATTTTGCTGTCAGGATGGCTAGAGTTTGTGTTGCAGTGAAAGTCTGATGGATGAGAGGTTTGAAATGGTCATAGAGAGTTTGTAGGAGCTTATCTTTGAGAAAATTTAGGATGAGATAGAGGAGTTATCAGGGAGAAAAGTTAGGAACTGGGAAGTGTGAAGAGTTGGTGTCGTTTTGGGAAGTGGGAAGTGTATAAATTCGACTTAAAAGGGTAAATGAGTGCCGTTTTTGGGTCTTTTAGGGGGTATTACGAATTTTCTTTGTGGCTTTCGGCATTAGGAGAGTTTTACAAATAGGTCAGTCTTACTTTTCTTTACTGAAAATCCTGTAGTTACCCTCACACAAGCACATTTGACCTTTTTCTTTTCTTCTTATCACCTTATCCAAACCCTCTAAAGCTAAATAATTCCACCCTCCCTTTGCGGAAATTCTTTTTGTGCCGTCACTATTTCTTCAACCTAGCCGATTCTTGTGTAAGTACTTTACTCTTTCAATTGATCTTGCTAGAACCGACTTCTCCTCTCCCTCACTCTCTCTAAATCAATTTTGGTAGGGGATTGATATTGAATCTCTGTTCTTCAGATCTCTGCCGAATTACTCTTTATGCGTTTTGGTATTTGGGTAAGTATTCTTCACTTTTGGTTTTGAAGGTTGGCCGAATGGTCGTAAGTAACGTAAGGGTGACTTAAGATGGATATAAGTCACTTATGGTTAAATTTTTAATAATTAAGATTGATGCAGATTTAGGAAGTACTCGTGATTAGTGATCGAGGAAAAGCTATTAAGGCTTGGTGTTTCAGTTAAGGTTAAGGTGAGACTTCGGCTTTTTGGTAAAGTATTCGATAAGTTTATGTGATTAATCATTGAGTGACATCGTTTGTAGGATCGTGGCTAAGGAGATCGCAGCGCGTTTTGTTATCAGGTGTGTACATACACTATACACACACAATGGATTGGGAAATCCCGAAATCTCGAAAGTTTGGCTTCGATAGTCTTACGAGTGTGCGAACACTTGTATGGGGGAAATGGAATCGATAACAGAGACCTCATGAGCAATCTCATGGACTTGGGTCGTGTTTTGGCCAATCGGGACAGGATGGGCAAAATGGGCTCGATGGGTCGTAGGCTCAAAATGGGCTAACTTGATGAGTTGGTAATAAGTGATGAACTTGTCATGCTGGTTACATGGCTTGGAATTGATTTGGGCCATATGAATGTGATTGGGCCAGATGGGCCATACGAATGAGATTGGGCCTGGTGGGCCATATGAACGTATGTGATTTTGTTTGGGCTTTAAAAGGGGTCTTGGGCTTAGTATTTGGTAAGTTGCTTGACCTTGCTTAAAACTTAAATAATTAACTAATTGTGACCGTGGACAAGTCATAAGGTTAAGGTGTGGCAATGGGTATATGCATGTCTAGGATTGGATCTAGGGAGAGCTTGGTACTTAAGCGGTCTTAATGACTCACCTCCTCTTCTCTGGAATCCTACCTGGTGCATAGTATCTGTTCACTTTAGCCAACGAGGACCTGATAACGGGCCAAGGTAAGTAATAGACCCATAACACTGAGAAATGACTGAAATACCCCTAAAGGCGAAAATGACTAAAATGCCCCTATGTGTTGAATGTAAGACTTATGGATGTTGCATGTACATTTGCTGCATTCATATGATATTTTGTTTAGGTTGCATATGGTTGGGAATTATGGAACGGAGGAAGTATATGAGGATTGGATGGTTGCTTGACGACCGTGGATCCACTGATGGCTTTTTAAGCCCATTATATGATTAGCAGCTTTGCTGTAACGTTAGGTAGTACCGCAACCGGGCTACCCTTGAAGTGTATCGGATAGGTGGGTCAATTTAGAAATCCCCACAGAAGTGTTTCGGTTGGACGGAGACGAAGTGTACCGGATGGATTATTTGGGGAGGGTTTGCACAGCATTGCATGTGTGATATTATTATGTTAACAATATGTTATGTATGCTATTTGTTTGACGAGGGTCGTACACACTAAGTTTTCAAAAACTCACTCCCTCTTTTATTTATTTTTCTCAGGTGATCCTCAGTAGGCGGTTCGACGGATGGAGGGACTCAGAGGTGGCCAACTAGCAAGACGATAAGACCTATTTTTCTCAATATCTAAATTCTAGATTTTAAGTGATTTATTTTAAGTTATTTTATTTCGGATTGTAATAAGGCTTGCCCTCTAGTTATTATTCCATTACTTTCACTATGCATTGAAATTTCGAAACGGAACCTGGATTTATTTCTTTTAAACGTATTCCAAGGTTTTTGAAAATAATCTTGTTTTAAGAACGAGCTTCCGCTGTCAAAGGAAATTTTTTTTTCATAGTAACAAGGAAATGGTTTTGTTTTTTTGGATACACCTCGTTTTGAAAGGAAACTGAATTTTACCTAACTTTTCTTTAGAAGGGTTTTCAATGAAAACAAGGTTTTCGCAAAAACACTTTAATATGACACGCCAGATTCAGGCCTAACTTCTAGGCCGGGTTTGGAGTTTTACATTTAGTGGTATCAGAGCCCGATTGCAAAGCTCGGGCTGTGAAATGGGCCTTATTACTTGGGTTTAAAAAAAACTATTTTTGGATTGGATCGAAATGTTTTGGAAATTCTTGTGATGTGGCACACCGAGTCTCCGACGTCGAACCAAGTAAGTTCTCTTATTATTAAGCTTGTTTAACTTGATATACTGTAGATAGTTAGTGGGCTACTTTAGATGATTATACTAAAGCTTTTTAATTAGAGTGAAACTAAAGCCCGTAGGAACTTGAAACTGTAGAGGATTTACAAAAACAACCTCTTTACTTAATACTATCATAAAACATTGGCTTAATTACTGAAACTAACTAAAATTTCATAAAATTCCTAATTCAGATAATACGAGAATCAATGATGAGCGCTGGAAGAGGTGCAAGGGGTCGCGGCAGAGGCCGTGGAAGTGTTAGGGCTGGATCGTCGGCATCGAGCCATATGCCCAATGTTGAAGTAGAAGAGGCTCCGGCCTCACCTGAGGCTGAGACTGGACCATATGATCGGGTCGCGGGGGATGACGTATTATCGCAGGCAATGCTGAGGATTTTGGAAATGGTCGCTGGGCCCAATAATGGTACGGGTAGTCGTGGGTCAGTTTCGGAGCAACTACGATCTAATGGGCTGAGGTCTTTAAAGGTATTGCTGGTGTGGCTCCTAACATGGCTGATTACTGGATGGAGGCCACTGAGAGGATAATGGAGGATTTGGACTGCTCACTTGAGCAAAAGTTAAAAGGGGCAGTGTCGCTGCTTAGGGAAGAAGCATATCAGTGGTGGTTGACAGCGAAAGAGGGTACCCAACCTGAGCAGAACACTTGGGAGTTTTTCAAAACTGCGTTTCAAGGGAAGTACGTGGGTGCAAGCTATGTTGGTGCTAGAAGGAAGGAGTTTCTGAACTTGATCCAGGGGAACAAATCTGTGGCGGAATATGAGGCGAAATTTCTACGCCTTAGTAGGTATGCAAGAGTTATGGTGGCAACGGACTATGAGCGTTGCGTAAGGTTTGAGGATGGGCTTAGGGATAGCCTCAAGGTGTTGATAGCTCCATAGAGAGAGCAAGTTTTCTCGGAGTTGGCTGAAAAAGCAAAGGTAGCAGAAGAGGTGAAACGCACCGAGCGCCTGAATCAGGAGAAAGAGAAAGGCAAGAATAAAAGGGAGGCTGAGTCTTCTGGTGCAGGGCAAAGGCCTAGAGCTAAGGCCAGAGTTGATAGGCCAGTTGGAACGGGGGCCCCTGCTGCTAATCCAGGGGTGCCACCTTGTGCTGATTGTGGGAAAGGTCATACAGGCGAGTGTTGGAAGAGGATAGGAGCTTGTCTAGCTTGCGGATCTATGGAGCATAGGATCAAGAATTGCCCTAGAATGTCGGATCAGGTGCCAGCCGTGGGCCGGGGTAATGTTCAGCTACCAAGGGGAGATCAGCTGCCGCCAAGGGGCCGTGGGCAGGCCAGGGGTAATAGTGGCAATGGACGCGGACGCGGAGCACCGGGCGGAGGTGCAGGTCATTCTGAGGCGAGGTAGCCAGCTTTGGTTTATGCTGCTCGTCGCCGGGAAGACGGGGATGCCCATATGTGATAACAGGTATGTTTTGTGTGGATGCGATATTTTGGGTATAGAAACTGTATGCGTGCAATATTAATCTGCTCAAGTGGGTAGGTTTTTTTTGGGGTAAGTGTAAGAGGGTTCAATTAGAGTTAAAGTGTGTTAGTGTTATTAAAATCAGAGTGCGCAGCGAAAGCAAAGTGGTGTGACTTGAGCGGTACGATTAATAGTTAGTTGGAAATTTCGAGGACGAAATTTTTTTAGGGGGTAGAGTTGTAACGCCCTGAATTTTTTAGGCCTAGATGAATTGGGCTTTGGGCTATGGGTCTCAGGAAATTTTTAGTTGAGCGAGAAAATGACAATTGGCATGTGGGCTTTGAGGGTTAATGAATTTGGAGTGTCTAGGGGTGTTGGAAATATCCTGGGATCAAGTAAGGGTATAGGAAAAATTTTGGGTTTGCCCCAAGGGAACTGTGACTTCAGTTAGTAGGCCTTTTAAATAAATGAAGAAGAAAAATGACACAAAAGAGCTTGTGGTGTAGTGGCAAAGTGGCACCACTTAGGGAGCAGGGAGGTGGCGTCATTAGCAGGCAAGGGAGTCCAAGGTTCGAGTAGTGGCATGGTACTTTATTGGGGTATTTATTTTTCTATCAGGGCAGCTAGAGTTTGTGTTGCAGTGAAAGTATGATGGATGAGAGGTTTGAAATGGTCATGGAGAGATTGTAGGAGCTTATCTTGGAGAAAATTTAGGATGAGATTGAGGAGTTATCATGGAGAAAAGTTATGAACTGGGAAGTGTGAAGAGTTGGTGTCGTTTTGGGAAGTGGGAAGTGTATAAATTCGGCTTAGGAAGGTAAATGAGTGCCGTTTTTGGGTGTTTTAGGGGGTATTACGAATTTTCTTTGTGGCTTTCGGCATTAGGAGAGTTTTGCAAATAGGTCAATCTTTCTTTTCTTTACCGAAAATCCTGTAATTACCCTCACACAAGCACATTTTACCTTTTTCTTTTCTTCTTGTCACCTTTTCCAAACCCTCTAAAGCTGAATAATTCCACCCTCCCTTTGCCGAAATTCTTTTTGTGCCGTCACTATTACATTAACCTAGCCGATTCTTGTGTAAGTACTTTACTCTTTCAATTGATCTTGCTAGAACTGACTTCTCCTCTCCCTCACTCTCTCTAAATCAATTTTGGTAGGGGATTGATATTGAATCTCTGTTCTTCAGATCTCTGCCGAATTACTCTTTATGCGTTTCGGGATTTGGGTAAGTATTATTCACTTTTGGTTTTGAAGGTTGGCCGAATGGTCGTAAGTAACGTAAGGGTGACTTAAGATGGATATAAGTCACTTATGGTTCAGTTTTTAATAATTAAGATTGATGCAGATTTAGGAAGTACTCGTGATTAGTGATCGAGGAAAGGCTATTAAGGCTTGGTGTTTCAGGTAAGGTTAAGGTGAGACTTTGGCTTTTGGTAAAGTATTCGATAAATTTATGTGATTAATCATTGAGTGACATCGTTTGTAGGATCGTGGCTAAGGAGATCGCAGCGTGTTTTGTTATCAGGTGTGTACATACACTAAACACACACAATGGATTGGGAAATCTCGAAATCTCAAAAGTTTGGTTCGATAGTCTTGCAAGTGTGCGAACACTCGTATGGGGGAAATGGAATCGATAACAGAGACCCCATGAGCGATCTCATGGACTTGGGTCGTGTTTTGGCCAATCGGGTCAGAATGGGCAAAATGGGCTCGATGGGCTTTAGGCTCAAAATGGACGAACTTGATGAGTTGGTAATAAGTGATGAACTTCTCATGCTGGTTATATGGCTTGGAATTGATTTGGGCCGTATGAATGTGATTGGGCCAGATGGGCTATATGAATGCGATTGGGCCAGATGGGCCATATGAATGTGATTGGGCCAGATGGGCCAGATGGGCCATATGAATGTGATTGGGCTAGATGGGCCATACGAATGAGATTGGGCCTGGTGGGCCATATGAACGTATGTGATTTTGTTTGGGCTTTGAAAGGGGTCTTGGGCTTAGTATTTGGTAAGTTCCTTGACCTTGCTTAAAACTTAAATAATTAACTAATTGTGACTGTGGACAAGTCATAAGGTTAAGGTGTGGCAATGGGTATATGCATGTCTAGGATTGGATCTAGGGAGAGCTTGGTACTTAAGCGGTCTTAATGACTCACCTCCTCTTCTGCAGGAATCCTACCGTGCATAGTATCTGCTCACTTTAGCCAACGAGGACTTGATAACGGGCCAAGGTAAGTAATAGACCCATAACACTGAGAAATGACTGAAATGCCCCTAAGGGCGAAAATGACTAAAATGCCCCTATCTGTTGAATGTAAGACTTATGGATGTTACATGTACATTTGCTGCATTCATATGATATTCTGTTTAGGTTGCATATGGGTTGGGAATTATGGAACGGAGGAAGTATATGAGGATCGCATGGTTGCTTGACGACCGTGGATCCACCGATGGCTTTTTAAGCCCATTATATGATTAGCAGCTTTGCTGCAACGTTAGGTAGTACCGCAACTAGGCTACCCTTGAAGTGTATCGGATGGGTGGGTGGATTTAGAAATCCCCACAGAAGTGTTTTGGTTGGACGGAGACGAAGTGTACCGGATGGATTATTTGGGGAGGGTTTGCACAGCATTGCATGTGTGATATTATTATGTTAACAATATGTTATGTATGTTATTTGTTTGACGAGGGTCGTACACATTGAGTTTTCAAAAACTCACTCCCTCTTTTATTTATTTTTCTCAGGTGATCCTCAGTAGGCGGTTCGACGGATGGAGGGACTCAGAGGTGGCCAACTAGCAAGATGATAAGACCTATTTTTCTCAATATCTAAATTCTAGATTTTAAGTGATTTATTTTAAGTTATTTTATTTTGGATTGTAATAAGGCTTGCCCTCTAGTTATTATTCCATTACTTTCACTATGCATTGAAATTTTGAAACGGAACCTGGATTTATTTCTTTTAAACGTATTTCAAGGTTTTTGAAAATAATCGTGTTTTAAGGACGAGCTTCCGCTGTCAAAGGAAAATTTTTTTTCATGGTAACAAGGAAATGGTTTTGTTTTTTTCGATACACCTCGTTTTGAAAGCAAACTGAAGTTTACTTAACTTTCCTTTAGAAGGGTTTTCAATGAAAACAAGGTTTTCGTAAAAACACTTTAATGTGACACGCCGGATTCGGGCCTAACTTCTAGGCCGGGTTTAGGGTGTTACATTTAGTGGTATCAGAGCCCAATTACAAAGCTCGGGCTGTGAAATGGGCCTTATTACTTGGGTCTAAAAAAAACTATTTTTGGATTGGATCGAAATGTTTTGAAAATTCTTGTGATGTGGCACACCGAGTGTAACAGCCCGATTCAGGGCCTAGTCAGAATAGTGGTGCGAGACCACAAATCTGAGTTAGTAAATTGAGTTCTTAAGGTTTATGACATGTTTGCATGATAGTATTAAAGTTCCATGTAGAAATTTTGTGAAATTGACATGGAATGATCAAATAGGACTAAATTGCAAAAGTTGCAAAATATGAGTTTCTAGAAGCTTTTTGTATGAAATTGCTTTAGAATATTAATTAGAAGTCCTTAAATAGCAATTTTCCCAAATTATAAGTTTTGGACAAAAGTGGACATGAGTTAGTAAATTCGAAATTTTTAAAGAGAAGGGCATTTTGGTCATTTACCAATTAAATGATTAAAATGGGAAAAAGATGATAAAAATTTCATTCATCATCTTCCTTGTGCCGAAAATTAGGAGACTCCATAGCTAGGGTTCTTCAAATTTTTGAAGCTTGCAAGTAAGTCATCCTAGCCCCGTTTTTAATATTCTTCATATTTTTAGAGTCCTCGTATTATGAATTAGCTATTTTTAGCTATAAGATGAGCTGAGAAGCATGTTCAAAAATCTACCCATGTGTATCATGCTTGTAAAATGATATTTTATGGAAGATTATGGGAGTTTGATGTTAGATAAACATCTTTTCCTTAGTGAATTTCATGAAATATGATAGTGTGGACTAATTTGTAATAGTTATGAAACTGGTCATACCTATTAGAAATAGTGAGAATTGATGATTGTTATTGTAGAGGAAATGAATCAGCTAAACATGATGTTTAATAAAGTTGAATGAGAATTATTTTACGACCCTAGGGGCAAAAGTGCAAATATGAGAAAGTTTAGGGGCAAAATAGTAATTTTGCCAAAGTATGAGTTGAGAGTCAATTTAGTCAATATGAGTATTAAATGATCTAATTATTATTATAGATCAAGAAAAACGAAGCCCGGATCGAAACCGAGGCAAGAACAAAGTCGAGGACTAAATTGCATATCTACATACATTTTGTATATTGAGGTAAGTTTGTATGATTTCTAAGCTTTATAATTATTATCATTGAATTGCTTAGTATAATGTACATTGTTACCATAGAAATGCTTATTGATATGTTAAATAAAGAAACTAATGAGATTAAGCATGAGAAAGTCCCGATTGAAGTTGAATTACTTAGGATACTCGATCTACCACACGAGATAAGAAAGTCCGTATAAGACCAAGCCAAGGCATGGCATCGGCAATCAAGCAAGTTATCATATAAGTCCAAGACAAGTCTTGGCATTGAAGAGTTATTATGAGATGAAGACCCATGTAAGCCCAAGCCAAGGCATGGCATTGGTGAGTCTCCAAGCAAAGATGTCATGTAAGTCCAAGACAAGTCTTGGCATTGAAAAGCTATCATGAGGTAGATATTTCATGTAAATCCAAGCCAAGGCATGGCATTGGTGAGTAACAAGAAAGATTTCATGTAATTCCAAGCCAAGGCTCGACATTGACCAGTTCATGAGTAAAGATACCAAGTAAGACCATGTCAAGACATGGCAATGGTAAGTTCCCAAGGGAACACACAAGGAAGACTTTGAGTAAGTCCATGTCAAGACATGGCATCAATACCAAGATGAGAGATCCTATGTAAGACCATATCGAGGATATGGCTTTGGTATCAAGTTATGTGGGATGAGATTTAGTATCCTCGGTTATTCATAGAAATTCATCGGGCAAGAGAGTAAAGCTCAAATGATATAGTAAGAAATTTAAGTAAGTAAAGTTATTATCAAGTTATGCTAGTTAAGAGTATTATTCATGATATGAATGATGAAGTTGAGATTATACTTATCATAGTAAAGTATACTGATCTATGTGATCAAGTGATACAGGTATATTGTTTACCGTACGAGCATGAGAATAGTAAGTACATGTTTAAGTGAGTTCAAGCATGGTAATGTCTCGTATCCAGTCTTAGTCTCAGACTCAGGTATGGGGTGTTACATTTAGTGGTATCAGAGCTACGGTTTAGTCGGTTCTAGGATTAACGTAGCACGAGCACGAGTCTAGCTATACATGCCATGCGTAAGAATGTTTTTATAATGGTAGTGTGGCGACTCCTGACGACTTAAATTATGTTTATACATTTAGTAAATGGATCCCGATAGGGCTATGGCGGATGACGTAGAAAGTAACGCGCCGGCTCCCGCTGAAGGGACGGTGCCGAACGAGAATGAGAATAGACCCACTACGGTGAGTTAAGAAGGAGGAGAAGAGGCTAGAGAGGCCTTCCTCCATATGATGAATACATGGTATACGGAGTTCATTCGTACGAACTCGAATGCGCAACCCCCTCCACCCCCACCTATTCCTCAACCTATCCCAGTAGAGCCCTCAAGTAGTAGAGGTGGTAAGAGGAGAGAAGCCTCCAGCTTGATAGAATCAGAAACATGGGGCGTAAGAATTCGGGCTAGAAAAGATGATGATCCTGAAAAAGCTGAAATCTGGTTAGAAAATACCATCAGGGTATTTAGTGAGTTGTCATGCACATATGAGGAATGCATGAAGTGTGTAGTCTCTCTTTAAGAGATTCGCTATCAATGGTGGAACACATTGATATCTCAGGTACCACCGAGGAAAAGGTCACATGGGAATTCTTCCAAGAAGAGTTCAAGAAAAAGTATATCACCAAAGGTTCGTGGACCAGAAAAGAAAGAAATTTCTAGAGTTAAAGCAAGGCAAGATGTCTGTGACTGATTATGAGCGTGAGTTTGTACGGCTCAGCAAATACGCTCGAGAATGTGTTTCCACCGAGGCCATCATGAGTAAGAGATTTGAAGATGGGCTAAATGAGGACATCAAATTGTTTGTTGCTATCCTAGAACTAAAGGAATTCGTTGTGCTAGTAGAGAGGGCTTGTAAAGCCAGGGAACTAGTAAAGGAGAAGAGAAAGTCTGAAATCGAGTCTCGCGACTCTAAAAAGAGACAGTGGAATAAGTCGTTCCAATCCTCATCCAAGAAGTCAAGAGATTTCTCCACCCGATCGGCTACTTCTACTGGGTTTTCAACGAAGGACAAGAGTAAGCAGTATTCGGGAAGTATGGCACAGACGACCTCAGTTGCTAATGTGGGGAACATCCGATCGGATAGACCCGAATGCCCACAGTGTGGCAGACGTCATCTTGGAGAATGTCGAGCACATGAAAATGCATGTTTCAGATGTGGTTCCCAGGACCACTACATAAAAGATTGTCCAGAGACAATGAAAGAAGATAGAGCTCAGAACCCGAGATCCGGGAGTGTAGTCAGAGGAAGACCGTAGAGGAACCCAGGAAGTGGGGCAAGTGGGAGAGGTAACCCTAGAGAGCAGGCTGTGAGACCCGAGGGTAGGGCGCCTGCGAGGACTTATGCCATTCGCGCTCACAAAGAGGCATCTTCTCCTGATGTTATTACGGGTACCATTTCTCTTTATGATATCAAAGTTATTACTTTAATAGATCCCAGATCCACACACTCTTACATTTGTATGAAACTAGTATCCAAAGATGAATATGCCTATAGATTCTACTGCAATTTACGATTAAGGTGTCTAATCCTTTAGGCAATAGTATGTTAGTTGATGAGGTATGTAAAGATTGTCCATTAATGATTAGAGGTCATTACTTTAAAGCAAATCTTATGTTGCTACCATTTGATGAGTTTGACATCATTCTTGGTATGGACTGGTTGACCACTCGTGATGTAATAGTTAATTGTGGGAAGAAATATATTGAGATGAGATATGAGAATGGGGATATTCTCCATGCAAAATCAGATGAACAAGGTAGGTCACCGGCAATGATTTCTCATATGACGGCATAAAGATACATAAGAAAGGGGTACGAGGCATATTTGGCCTTCGTGATGAATGATGAAGAAACAGAGTTAAAGATTGAGTCAGTACCGATAGTATGTGAGTAGGTGGATGTTTTTCCCGAAGAATTACCAGGACTACCCCTAGTAAGAGAGACTGAGTTCGGCATTGAACTTGCTCCTGGTACTGTACCAATATCTATTACTCCTTACAGAATGGCTCCAATGGAGTTGAGAGAGTTGAAGTCACAGTTGTAAGAGTTGACAGATAAAGGTTTTGCGAGATCAAGTTGTTCTCCATGGGGTGCTCCGGTTTTATTTGTGAAAAAGAAAGATGGCACCATGAGATTGTGCATAGATTACCGTCAACTTAATAAAGTGACAGTAAAGAACAAGTACCCATTGCCAAGGATCGATGATTTGTTCGATCAATTGAAGGGAGCCATTGTGTTCTCTAAGATAGACTTGAGATCGGGGTACTACCATCTAAGTGTAAAGGATTCAGATGTGTCCAAGACAGCTTTTCGAACAAGGTATGGGCATTATGAATTTTTAGTCATGCCCTTTGGTTTGACCAATGCTCCTGCGGTATTCATGGACTTAATGAATCTCATTTTTGGACCATACCTCGACAAGTTTGTAGTCGTTTTCATTGACGACATACTGATTTATTCCCGAGATGAGAATGAGCATGCTAAGAACCTACGGACAGTTTTACAGACTCTTCGAGAAAATCAATTATATGCCAAGTTCAGTAAAAGTGAATTTTGGCTCAAGGAAGTAGGATTTCTTGGACATATTGTCTCGGGAGATGGAGTCCGATTAGATCCAAGTAAGATTTTGGCCATAATGGACTGGAATCCACCGAGAAATGTCCCTGAGGTTAGAAGTTTTCTAGGCCTAGCTGGCTATTATAGACGATTCGTCAAGGGGTTTTCTATGATTGCAACCCCGATGACTAAATTGTTACAGAAAAATGTGAAGTTTGAGTGGACAGAAAGATGCCAACAAAGTTTCGGCCGAAAGCGATGTTGACAGAAGCTCCAGTTTAGTACAATCTGAGACAGGGGAAAGAATTTGTGATTTACAAAGGATGCATCCTTAAATGGATTAGGCATGTGTACTTATGCAAGAAGGCAAAGTGATTGCTTACGCCTCAAGACAGTTGAAGCCACATGAGAAGAATTATCCGACCCACGATCTAGAGTTGGCTGCCATAGTCTTCGCATTGAAGATATGGAGACACCACCTATATGGTGAGAGATGTTGAATCTTCACCGATCACAAAAGTTTGAAGTACTTGATGACGCAGAAAGAGTTAAACTTAAGGCAGTGGAGATGGTTAGAGTTGATAAAAGATTATGAATTGGTCATTGACTACCATCCCAAGAAGGCGAATGTGGTCGCCGACGCTTTGAGTAGAAAGTCCCTATTTGCTTTAAGGGCAATGAATTCACGGATGACTTTATCCGACGATGGTTCTATTCTAGTTGAGTTGAAAGCTAGACTAGTATTCCTCCAAGAGATTTTTGAGGCTCAGAAGGAAGATAGTGAATTGCAAGTCAAGAGAGCTCGATCACGAGATGGATGTTGAGTCTGATTTCCGGATTAGTCCCAATGGAAGTCTGATGTTCAAAGATAGAATTTGTGTACCGAGAAAGGATGAGCTTATTCAGAGAATTTTGCATGAGGCACATAACGGATGTTTATCTGTACATCCGGTAGTACCAAAATGTTTAATGACTTAAAGCAACAGATATTGGTGGCGAGAATGAAGAAAGATATTTCGAGTTTATTTCCAAATGCTTGATTTGTCGGCAAGTAAGGTTGAACACCAAGTACCTTCGGGTTTGCTTCAACCCATTTTGGTTCCGGAGTGGAAATGGGACCGTATTACTATGGATTTTGTAACGGGTCTACCATTATCTCCGAGCAAGAAAGATGTCAGATGGGTTATAGTTGATAGACTCACGAAGTCACTCATTTTATACCATGCGAGTTGATTACTCACTAGACAAGTTGGCAAACTTGTACGTTTCAGAAATAGTAAGGCTTCACGGTGTTCCGTTGTCAATCATCTCGGATAGAGATTCGAGGTTTACATCCAAATTTTGGAAGAAGTTACAAGAGACCTTGGGTACAAAGTTGAACTTTAGTACCGCTTTTCATCCTTAAACTGACGGTCAGTCGGAGAGGTTAATTCAAGTACTCGAGGATATGCTCAGATGTTGTATTCTTGAATTCCGAGGCAGTTGGGAAAAGTTTCTCCCATTGGTAGAGTTTGCCTACAATAATAGTTTTCAGTCGAGTTTAAAGATGGCGCCTTATGAGGCTCTATATGGGCGTAAGTGCAGAACGCCTTTATTTTGGACTGAACTCAAGGAAAACTAAATTCACGGGGTTGATTTGGTTAGAGAAGCTGAAGAGAAAGTGAAAGTGATACGAGAATGTTTAAAAGTCGCATCGGATCGATGTAAGTCCTATTCGGACTTAAAGAGAAAAGAGATAGAGTATCAAGTCGGAGATAAAGTTTTATTGAAAGTGTCACCATGGAAAAAAGTTCTCAGATTTGGCCATAAAGGCAAGTTGAGTCCACGTTTTATCGGACCATAAGAGATTACTGAAAGAGTTGGGCTGGTAGCTTATCGATTGGCTTTTCCATCAGAGTTAGAAAAGATTCACGATGTGTTTCACGTGTCAATGTTGAGACGCTACCGGTCAGATCCTTCACATGTAATTACCCCGTCAGAGATAGAGATTCATCCCGACATGACTTATGGTGAAGAACCAATTAAGGTTTTAGCTCGGGAAGTCAAGCAGCTAAGGAATAAAAGTATTGCCCAGTAAAAGTATTGTGGCAAAGACATGGAATAGAAGAAGCTACGTAGGAACCAGAAGAGAGCATGAGAAACCAAAGACCCAAACTCATTTATTTGGTAAGATTTTCGAGGACGAAAATTCCTAAGAGGAGAGAATTGTAACCAGATTCAAGGCCTAGTCAGAATAGTGGTGCGAGACCACAAATCTGAGTTGGTAAATTGAGTTCTTAAGGTTCATGACATGTTTGCATGATAGTATTAAAGTTCCATGTGGAAATTTTGTGAAATTGACATGGAATGATCAAATAGGACTAAATTGCAAAAGTTGCAAAATATGAGTTTCTAGAAGCTTTTTGTATGAAATTGCTTTAGAATATTAATTAGAAGTCCTTAAATAGCAATTTGCCCAAATTATATGTTTTGGACAAAAATGGACATGAGTTAGTAAATTGTAAATTTTTAAAGAGAAGGGCATTTTGGTCATTTACCAATTAAATGATTAAAATGGGAAAAAGATGATAAAAATTTCATTCATCTTCTTCCTTGTGCCGAAAATTGGGAGACTCCATAGCTAGGGTTCTTCAAATTTTTGAAGCTTGCAAGTAAGTCATCCTAGCCCCGTTTTTAATATTCTTCGTATTTTTGGAGTCCTCGTATTATGAATTAGCTATTTTTAGCTATAAGATGAGCTAAGAAGCATGTTCAAAAATCTACCCATGTGTATCATGCTTGTAAAATGATATTTTATGGAAGATTATGGGAGTTTGATGTTAGATAAACATCTTTTCCTTAGTGAATTTCATGAAATATGATAGTATGGACTAATTTGTAATAGTTATGAAACTGGACATACCTATTAGAAATAGTAAGAATTGATGATTGTTATAGTAGAGAAAATGAATCAGCAAAACATGATGTTTAATAAAGTTGAATGAGAATTATTTTACGAGCCTATGGGCAAAAGTGCAAATATGAGAAAGTTTAAGGGCAAAATAGTAATTTTGCCAAAGTATGAGTTAAGAGTAAATTTAGTCAATATGAGTATTAAATGATCTAATTATTATTATAGATCAAGAAAAATGAAGCCCGGATCGAAACCGAGGCAAGAACAAAGTCGAGGACTAAATTGCATATCTACATACATTTTGTATATTGAGGTAAGTTTGTATGATTTCTAAGCTTTATGATTATTATCATTGAATTGCTTAGTATAATGTACATTGTTACCATAGAAATGCTTATTGTTATGTTAAATAAATAAATTAATGAGATTAAGCATGAGAAAGTCTCGATTGAAGTTGAATTACTTAGGATACTCGATCTACCACACGAGATAAGAAAGTTCGTATAAGACCAAGCCAAGGCATGGCATCGGCAATAAAGCAAGTTATCATATAAGTCCAAGACAAGTCTTGGCATTAAAGAGTTATTATGAGATGAAGACCCATGTAAGCCCAAGCCAAGGCATGGCATTAGTGAGTCTCCAAGCAAAGATGTCATGTAAGTCCAAGACAAGTCTTGGCATTGAAAAGTTATCATGAGGTAGAGATTCCATGTAAGTCCAAGCCAAGGCATGGCATTGGTGAGTAACAAGAAAGATTTCATGTAAGTCCAAGCCAAGGCTCGGCATTGACCAGTTCATGAGTAAAGATACCAAGTAAGACCATGTCAAGACATGGCAATGGTAAGTTCCCAAGGGAACACACAAGGAAGACTTTGAGTAAGTCCATGTCAAGACATGGCATCAATACCAAGATGAGAGATCCCATGTAAGACCATATCGAGGATATGGCTTTGGCATCGAGTTATGTGGGATGAGATTCAGTATCCTTGATTATTCATAGAAATTCATCGGGCAAGAGAGTAAAGCTCAAATGATATAGTAAGAAAGTTAAGTAAGTAAAGTTATTATCAAGTTATGCTAGTTAAGAGTATTATTCATGATATGAATGATGAAGTTGAGATTATACTTATCATAGTAAATTACACTGATCTATTTGATCAAGTGATACAGGTATATTGTTTACCGTACGAGCATGAGAATAGTAAGTACATGTTTAAGTGAGTTCAAGCATGGTAATGTCTCGTATCCAGTCTTAGTCTTGGACTCGGGTATGGGGTGTTACACCGAGTCTCCGACGTCGAACCAAGTAAGTTCTCTTATTATTAAGCTTGTTTAAGTTGATATACTGTAGATAGTTAGTGGGTTACTTTAGATTATTATACTAAAGCTTTTTAATTAGAGTGAAACTAAAGCCCGTAGGAACTTGAAACTGTAGAGGATTTACGAAAACAACCTCTTTACTTAATACTATCATAAAACATCGGCTTAATTACTGAAACTAACTAAAATTTCATAAAATTCCTAATTTAGATAATACGATAATCAATGATGAGCGTTGGAAGAGGTGCAAGGGGTGGCGGCAGAGGCCGTGGAAGTGTTAGGGCTGGATCGTCGGCATCGGGCCATATGCCCAATGTTGAAGTAGGAGAGGCTCCGGCCTCACCCGAGGCTGAGATTGGACCGTATGATCGGGCCGCGGGGGATGACGCATTATCGCAGGCAATGCTGAGGATTTTGGAAATGGTCGCTGGGCCCAATAATGGTACGGGTAGTCGTGGGTCGGTTTCGGAGCGACTACGATCTAATGTGGCTGAGGTCTTTAAAGGTATTACTGGTGTGGCTCCTAACATGGCTGAATACTGGATGGAGGCCACTGAGAGGATAATGGAGGATTTGAACTGCTCACCTGAGCAAAAGTTAAAAGGGCCAGTGTCATTGCTTAGGGAAGAAGCATATCAGTGGTGGTTGACAGTGAAAGAGGGTACCCAACCTGAGCAGATCACTTGGGAGTTTTCCAAAACTGCGTTTCAATGGAAGTACATGGGTGCAAGCTATGTTGATGCTAGAAGGAAGGAGTTTCTGAACTTGATCCAGGGGAACAAATCTGTGGCGGAGTATGAGGCGAAATTTCTACGCCTTAGTAGGTATGCAAGAGTTATGGTGGCAACGGACTATTAGCGTTGCGTAAGGTTTGAGGATGGGCTTAGGGATAGCCTCAGGGTGTTGATAGCTCCTCAGAGAGAGCGAGTTTTCTCGGAGTTGGTTGAAAAAGCAACGGTAGCAGAGGAGGTGAAGCGCACCGAGCGCCTGAATCGGGAGAAAAAGAAAGGCAAGAATAAAAGGGAGGCTGAGTCTTCTGGTGCGAGGTAAAGGCCTAGAGCTAAGGCCAGAGTTGATAGGCCAGTTGGAGCGGGGCCCCCTGCTGCTAATCCAGGGGTGCCACCTTGTGCTGATTGTGGGAAAGATCATACAGGCGAGTGTTGGAAGAGGATAGGAGCTTGTCTAGCTTGCGAATCTATGGAGCATAGGATCAGGAATTGCCCTAGAATGCCGGCTCAGGTGCCAACCGTAGGCCGGGGTAATGTTCAGCTACCAAGAGACCGTGGGCAGGCCAGGGGCGATAATAGCAATGGACGTGGACGTGGAGCACCGGGCGGAGGTGCAGGTCATACTGAGGCGTGGCAGCCAGCTTTGGTTTATGCTGCTCGTCGCCGGGAAGACGGGGATGTCCAAATGTGATAACGGGTATGTTTTGTGTGGATGCGATATTTTGGATATAGAAATTGTATGCGTGCAATAGTTATTTTCTCCAGTGGGTAGGTTTTTTTTCGGGTAAGTGTAAGAGGGTTCAATTGGAGTTAAAGTGTGTTAGTGTTATTAAAATCAGAGTGAGCAGCGAAAGCATATTGGTGTGACTTGAGCGGTGCAATTAATAGTTAGTTGGAAATTTTGAGGACGAAATTTTTTTTAGGGGGTAGAATTGTAACGCCCAGAATTTTTTTAGGCCTAGATGAATTGGGCTTTGTGCTTTGGGTCTCAGAAAATTTTTAGGTGAGCGAGGAAATGACAATTGGCATGTGGGCTTTGAGGGTTAATGAATTTGGAGTGTCTAGGGGTGTTGGAGATCTCCTGGGATCAAGTAAGGGTATAGGAAAAATTTTGGTTTTAGCCCCAAGGGAACTGTGACTTCAGTTAGTAGGCCTTTTAAATAAATGAAGAAGAAAAATAACACAAAAGAGCTTGTGGTATAGTGGCAAAGTGGCACCACTTAGGGAGCAGGGAGGTGGCGTCATTAGCAAGCAAGGGAGTCCAAGGTTCGAGTATGGCATGGTATTTTATTGGGGTATTTATTTTGCTGTCAGGACGGCTAGAGTTTGTGTTGCAGTGAAAGTCTGATGGATGAGAGGTTTGAAATGGTCATGGAGAGATTGTAGGAGCTTATCTTGGAGAAAATTTAGGATGAGATTGAGGAGTTATCAGGGAGAAAAGTTAGGAACTGGGAAGTGTGAAGAGTTGGGGCCGTTTTGGAAAGTGGGAAGTGTATAAATTCGGCTTAGGAGGGTAAATGAGTGTCGTTTTTGGGTCTTTTAGGGGGTATTACGAATTTCCTTTGTGGCTTTTGGCATTAGGAGAGTTTTGCAAATAGTTCAGTCTTTCTTTTCTTTACCGAAAATCCTGTAGTTACCCTCACACAAGCACATTTGACCTTTTTCTTTTCTTCTTGTCACCTTTTCCAAACCCTCTAAAGCTGAATAATTCCACCCTCCCTTTGCCGAAATTCTTTTTGTGCCGTCACTATTTCATCAACCTAGCCGATTCTTGTGTAAGTACTTTACTCTTTCAATTGATCTTGCTAGAGCCGACTTCTCCTCTCCCTCACTCTCTCTAAATCGATTTTGGTAAGGGATTGATATTGAATCTCTGTTCTTCAGATCTCTGCCGAATTACTCTTTATGCGTTTCGGGATTTGGGTAAGTATTCTTCACTTTTGGTTTTGAAGGTTGGCCGAATGGTCGTAAGTAATGTAAGGGTGACTTAAGATGGATATAAGTCACTTATGGTTCAATTTTTAATAATTAAGATTGATTCGGATTTAGGAAGTACTCGTGATTAGTGATCGAGGAAAAGCTATTAAGGCTTGGTGTTTCAGGTAAGGTTAAGGTGAGACTTCGGCTTTTGGTAAAGTATTCGATAAGGTTATGCGATTAATCATTGAGTGACATCGTTTGTAGGATCGTGGCTAAGGAGATCGTTGCGCATTTTGTTATCAGGTGTGTACATACACTATACACACACAATGGATTGGGAAATCCCGAAATCCTGAAAGTTTGGCTTCGGTAGTCTTGCGAGTGTGCAAACACTCGTATGGGGGAAATGGAATCGATAACAGAGACCCCATGAGCGATCTCATGGACTTGGGTCGTGTTTTGGCCAATCGGGATAGGATGGGCAAAATGGGCTCGATGGGCCGTAGGCTCAAAATGGGCGAACTTGATGAGTTGGTAATAAGTGATGAACTTGTCATGGTGGTTACATGGCTTGGAATTGATTTGGGCCATATGAATGTGATTGGGCCAGATGGGCCATATGAATGTGATTGGGCCAGATAGGCCATATGAATGTGATTGGGCCAGATGGGCCATACGAATGAGATTGGGCCTGGTGGGCCATATGAACGTATGTGATTTTGTTTGGGCTTTAAAAGGGGTCTTGGGCTTAGTATTTGGTAAGTTGCTTGACCTTGCTTAAAACTTAAATAATTAACTAATTGTGACCGTGGACAAGTCATAAGGTTAAGGTGTGGCAATGGGTATATGCATGTCTAGGATTGGATCTAGGGAGAGCTTGGTACTTAAGCGGTCTTAATGACTCACCTCTTCTTCTCTGGAATCCTACCTGGTGCATAGTATTTGTTCACTTTAGCCAACGAGGACTTGATAACGGGCCAAGGTAAGTAATAGACCCATAACACTGAGAAATGACTGAAATGCCCCTAAGGGCGAAAATGACTAAAATGCCCCTATGTGTTGAATGTAAGACTTATGGATGTTACATGTACATTTGCTGCATTCATATGATATTCTATTTAGGTTGCATATGGGTTGGGAATTATGGAACGGAGGAAGTATATGAGGATCGCATGGTTGCTTGACGACCATGGATCCACCGATGGCTTTTTAAGCCCATTATATGATTAGCAGCTTTGCTGCAATGTTAGGTAGTACCGCAACCAGGCTACCCTTGAAGTGTATTGGATGAGTGGGTCGATTTAGAAATCCTCACAGAAGTGTTTCGGTTGGATGGAGACGAAGTGTACCGGATGGATTATTTGGGGAGGGTTTGCACAGCATTGCATGTGTGATATTATTATGTTAATAACATGTTATGTATGCTATTTGTTTGACGAGGGTCGTACACACTGAGTTTTCGAAAACTCACTCCCTCTTTTATTTATTTTTCTCAGGTGATCCTCAGTAGGCGGTTCGACGGATGGAGGGACTCAGAGGTGGCCAACTAGCAAGACGATTAGACCTATTTTTCTCAATATCTAAATTCTAGATTTTAAGTGATTTATTTTAAGTTATTTTATTTCGGATTGTAATAAGGCTTGCCCTCTAGTTATTATTCCATTACTTTCACTATGCATTGAAATTTTGAAACGGAACCTGGATTTATTTCTTTTAAACATATTTCAAGGTTTTTGAAAGTAATTGTGTTTTAAGAACGAGCTTCCGCTGTCAAAGGAATTTTTTTTTTTTCATAGTAACAAGGAAATGGTTTTTTTTTTGGATACACCTCGTTTTGAAAGCAAACTGGATTTTACTTAACTTTTCTTTAGAAGGGTTTTCAATGAAAACAAGGTTTTTGCAAAAACACTTCAATGTGACATGCCAGATTCGGGCCTAACTTCTAGGCTGGGTTTGGGGTGTTACATACTTGTTTCCCCTTTCTTAATCAAACAATATATAGTACTTATGTTATCACCATAACATGAACTTAAATACATATATACATGTACCAAAACATAACCATCACTAGCTATTCCAATGGCTAGATTATAAGCATCATTTACATTTACATGCCGATATGGCCAACATATCCTATACATGCCATTACAACCGTAATTGAATTACCATACTATACCGACATGGGCCGATGGATAGTGTGAGTGATCTCCACCAGGCTTCCAATCCAACGAGCTTCCGATTTACTCTAAAATAGGGAATAATAAAACGAGGAAAGCATAAAATGCTTAGTAAGTTCGTATAACATGGTACTTAACTTACCATTCATCCTATTTTGATGTAACTATGTAAGGCATATTCACTTAATTTGACCTTAAGCCCTACACACATTCTCATTGCCCTTGTTAGTCATGTAATCCATGGTAACATCAAGATATGTATAAGCTCAATCAACAATCAAGTTTTCATGCATATATGCTTTCCACAACATGTATTCATTAAGCTTATATATACCATCTCTTATTATTACAAGTATAGTTTCATAGTAGTTCGTTTCGAGTTTAGATTGTTTCATGTCAGGTCTTTACTCATTTTATTCGAGTATTAAGGTCACCAAGTAGTAGTACACTCAAGGTGTACAAATATATAATCAAGGATGAACACTCTCATCAAATAATTTCCATGTACAATTATCATCTTTTCATATTTTCATACATCACTAGTCATAAATCATCATTTCCTTGTATTTCATGTAATATCCTTTTTCATGTCATATTTCATATCATATATATATATCATTCCATGTCAATTTGTCTTAAATTCATATTTGCCCTCATCAGAGCTTTGCATGTTGAATTTATTTGAAATATCGATGGATACACAGGTAGTACACTCGAGGTGTACGAATCAGAATCCGTAAATTCGTGTCCAATGGTACCCATAAGGTAAAATTTTAGAGAGTACACTCTCGAGCCACGTATATATAAACAACAAGATTACCAGTCCAGGCTAAATCCTTTTTACATCATATGCTCTAAAGAGCTTGATTTGGATTACCCGTTCGGGCTAAATTCAATTCATAACATATGCTCGAGAGGACTTATATCAGGATTACCCATCCAGGCTAAATCCTATCAGAATTGAGGTCGAAGGATTACTCATCCGAGCTAAATCCTATCAGCAACAAATGCAGGACCTCTTTCGTTTCGAGAAATCACATATCCATCGATTTTCATTTATTCAACCAGGATTTAAACACTTTTCAAGCATTATCGGGCATTTGATTATTTCATACCTCCGTAACATTTATGTAATTCAAGTAAAACATATTCCACATTCATGCCAAGCATACGAGTAACATTTTATTCATTTACCATTTTATTGGGCATTTACATTTATCGGGCTATATCAAGTAGGTGATCATTTCACATATTTATGACATTGATAAAATTCATAAATACAACATTTAAATCAAGCATAAAAACATAGACAATTTAGTTACACGAACTTACCTCGACAAAGGTTCGTGTACGTAAAATCTACTAATCAGACATTTTCCTCATTCTTCGTTCTAACTATGAATTTGGTCTATCCGGATCTATACGAGTAAATTTAACATCAATTTATCATATTTTACATTCATGTGGACTAAATTTTCATCCTAGGAAAATTACTATTTTGCCCCTAACTTTTCCATAAATTCCATTTTCATCCCTAGGCTCGGAAAATGAAACTTGTGCAAATTACTCCCTATTCCAAGCCTAACCAAAGCCCCATTACAAATTTTACAGCACATGTATTCATAAAATTTCAGAATTTTTCATCAAATTGTACAACTTTTCATTTTAGTCCCTAAATCATGTTTTCATCAAAAATTACTTTGTAAAAGTTGTTTATATATCAATAATCTTTCACTTTCTACCATAAATTTCTAATTTCCAGCATATACATCCATGACCCATTTTTATACTTTGATAACTTTTCAAATTAATCCCCCAAATAGAGAGATTAAGTTATCCCGATTCCAAAAATATCAAAATTACTAAAAACGGGACAAGGAAACTTACCCAATTTGGCCATGAAAGTCTCTTCTCTCTCTCCTAGGGTTTCCATGTTTATTTTGGGGGAAGAAGATGACATAAAATAAGATGATATCTTTTATCATCTTTTTAATTAATAAGTATTTTGATATTTCCACTTTAGTCCTTAACCTTTTTCTCAATTTCCATGGATGAATCATCCAAAAATATCTACATAATTTTTATTAATGGTCTAATTACCATATAAGAACCTCTAGTTTTGAATTCCATAGCTATTTGATCCTTATAGCTACTAGAATTCAACTTTCGCATTTTATGCGATTTAGTCCTTCTCGTAATTAAGCACATAATTGGTAAAATTTTCTTTTCAAAATTTTCACACAACATTTCTAGTATAATATGGATCATATAATAAAATAAAAATAAATTTTATTTTTTGGCTCGAATTTGTGGTCCCGAAACCACTGTTCTGATTTCACCAAAATTGGGCTGTAACAGAGTTAAAAACCCAAACTTCTAGATCTGGAATTGGGGGATTTTAAAATATTTAATTTGTATTTATCCAATTTTTTAATTGATCTCAAAAGTGGTTTTTTAAATTAGCCTCAAATTGGTCACCGCGGGTGGTGGTGCGCTTGCCTATGGGCAAGAAATGGGGTGTTTTTATTTAATTCATTCCCATATTTTTCTAGCATGATTTTGAGTTCTTGAAGTCCTCCTAATCAGCCTTTAATCACATGTTAATTAGGGAAAATCGTTCTTGATCAATCAACAATTCGGATCTGACAATTTGGGAAGCGTAATTTTAGGTAATCGTAAACTAGTTTGTTGTTTCGACATAGATTTTGGGAAAACGTTTTGATTAAATGAAGGATTTTAATCAAGATTAGCTACTGATTTTCCAGTATTTAAATGTGTTAAGTGCTGACCTGGACGCTCCAACTCAACAATAAAGCCGTAAAACGTTCGCGAATACGATTTGCATCAAAATAGTGTAAGAAATCTAACTAGTTTGGATTTGAAAAATAGTTGTAATTGTGACGACTAGATTGAACCCATAGGTGGGTGTTTAGGGGCTGTTTAAGAGGTGTATTAATTGAGTTCTATACTAACTTTTTTTAAGTTAATTTAATTTAGGTCCTTTTTAAAGTTTATTAGAGGAACCGCAAGATTCGCTAGTGTGCTGCAAAAGAGCTTAAAATAAGTTGTGGCTCCTAAACTCAATAATTTTATTAGTAATGATAATTATTATGATTTAATTGGTGATTTAGCTTACTGATCAGGCTTGGCTTAATTATCTAAGTAATTAATTTGTAAGTAGCCAAATCAGGTATGTTTCGAGCCCTAACTGTTTGGCATGGTAGCGATGTTGCTAGTTTGACTGAATGATTGACATTGTCATGAAAGTTTGGTTAATTTGAAGTATGATTGGTTGTATATATAGTATGTTTGTGAATGAAAATAAAGCTTCTTCACGATATATTCGTACAAGTGATTTGTTATAATATGTTCGAAAGACTACTATACATGCACACAAAGAAAAGTTGTAAATGAGCATGAAATTGTGATTTGTTGAATGATACCATTTTATGGGTAAATTGAAAGTTGGAATATTATTTCCATTCACTGAAAGTATTTGATAATTAAGGACATATGTTGAAAATGCCAATTAAATGTGAAAGTATTCATTTATGGCTATGTATGAGATAGTATGACATATTTCATATATATGGAGTGGGATTATGTGGATGACAGAGGAGTTCCGTGGAGTTCTGGTGGCATATTAAGTCTATATTTATACATAGACAGTACACTGCACCTGGAGTACCGAGGGGATTGGTGATTTTATCGCATTATATGTTATACGACAGATTCTCTGCATTTTAAGTTATATGGTGGTATCTACCAGATCGAGCTTTGCTCGCATATGTTGGAGTTTGGCAAACAGGTTCTAGGGAATTCGTGGTGTGTAGCGGATGGTTTGGGTAGGAACCTTTTTGCATTGCATCATGCTCACGACATATTCAAATGTTATTGATTTATGATACGTATTGTATTGTATTGTATTGTATTGAATGGTATGGAAAATAATCATTGTTACTCGAATGAATGATTGCCCATGCTCATACACCGATTAACATCGATTTTGAAAATGGCTATGAAATAATATGAAACTTTAATGATGGTTATGTTTTCTTCTGTTAATGCTAACATGTTTGACTGTATTTGATATTTATATCCATTTAAATAACTGTTCGACTTACACTGAGCTTTCATAAGCTCATCCCCATAGTGTTTAACTTTTCAGGTAAACCTCAAAACTAGGACCGGACTCGACATATGGAGAATCACCTTGGACCTCAGACTATTTTAAATAAGTAATATTAATAAGTCTCTACTGGTTTTGGTCTATAAATTTTAATTAATTTTGGTTTGTGGCTTGATAATTTTTCATTTTGGGATTTTTGCATGTATGAATTATTTAAGCATAATAACCGGAAAATGCAGGATATCGGCCTTAAGTAAAATTTGACATTGTTCCCTAATTTCCGCTGCATTACAAAGGAACTGTTTTTGAAAAACAAATCGATAAGGCAACTAGGTTTCCAAATTGACTTGAAAAATGGTTTTTCCGCTACATTAGTTTAACATCGAGTTTTTACAAAGAAGAGCGACAAGCAAACGATTTTTCTAAAACAAAACTATCAACAATAAAATGAATCTTAAGTACAGATGATCTAATAAATTAATGTTTTTAAGCTAACTCAAAGTACAACTATTGTTTTTCTTTAAAATGAGTTTATTTAAGGTATTCAAAAGTAACTTAAGTTAGCTTAGCTATTTTGGTGGCTAATGTAACCTTCTCAATCTAACCCTAACGTCTAGGCAGGGTTTGGAAGGTTACATGAATGGTGGTGGCATGAATATGGTGATGGATGAAAGAAATCTCTACCACTTCCTATCTAAAATATGTAATTATTTAATTAATAAAATTATCTAAAATAATTTAATATTAAAATAATCCAACCAATTATTTTCTAACACTATTTATCCTTAATTATTAACATGATAATTATCTTGATTAAGAAATGACCTTTTTGTCCTTCACAATTCTCTACAATTCCACCCTTGAATCACCGTTCACTTTTGGTAAATTTGTGATTTAGTCTCTTATATTTCTCCACTTATTCAATTTCATCCTTGTTACCAATTTCGTGTCACAAGAACTTTTGGGTTATTTACATTTTTGGTCTTTCAAATTTCTCACATGTACATTTTAACCCATCAAATTTTGAATAATTATATTTAGGTCCCAAAACTTTTTACATCTTCACTATTTAGTCACTGTCTTAAATTAATATATTACAACATGCTTTTTAATTCAACCTCCTTTGACATCCATCAACCTTCTCTTTTATTAAATATATTTCTTATTTTATTTTACTGAAGAATCCATTATGCACGATCTAAATTTAATATTACTTTTATAGCATAACGATTTTTGGAGCATTACAAATACCAATAAAAAATACAATAATCAGAAAGGGAAAAAAAGATCCAAGGAAACAAAGATCACATGGTCTCACACAAACACCAGAATAAAGTAGAAAAAAATTACTTGGGTTAAGGCGATGAACACTAGCAAACAAAGAGAAAACCACAACCAAACACAACCCTTTCTTCTCTTCAAGAAGAATTTTAAGGAATTTCAAAGGAGAAGGGAAAAGTATGATAGGGTTGGACAATAGAAGAAAACACAATCTAAAATATAAATTTTAAATATTTTTAAAAAAATTAATATAAATTAATTCTAAAATTTAATATGAAACCTATATTTTAAATATTAAAATTACATACAAACTATATAACTCTTACAAATTAATAGAGATCTCATAATAGGGGTATAATTGACTCAAATGTAAAATATCCTCTTCCTCCTTCTTCTTCTTCTTGTTTCTTAATACTAAAATTAAAAGCATTTATATTCTTATTTAAGTCTGTAACTAAATTCGTATCATGATTTAACTCAATATTTACTCAGTTATGGAATTTATTAAAAACTCATATTTTAAACAATTAATATATATTATTATAAGATATTTCTATATCTTCATTTATTAATATAAAAATTAATAAAAATAAATTTAAAATAAAAAATGCAAGCACTAAGATTTAAATTTGAAACATCAAAAAATCACAAACTGATGGAATTTTTAGTATACCATCAGCTTGTTTCTCAAAAGAATCACAAACACATCCAACCATTAAAAATTTCGTCACAATTGGTTAACTGGTTGTTACTCAATTTTTTCATCAAAATTTGAAATAAAGTTACTCAATATTAGTTTTCAGTTATTTTTATTTTTTAGAGTTTAAAGTTTAAATTTTAGAGTTTAGGATTAAATTTAAGCTCCAAGTTTAGAATTTTAATTTTAATTTTTTTTCTAAGATATTATTTGATTATTCAAGTAATGAGTTTGAAAGATAATATTTATGATATTTTATTGTTGTCGTTTTTAAATAAAAGTATTATGGAAGCATTTGTATTAGAAGTTATATTATATTTTACTCCTTTTACTCAAAAATCATAAATTAATTCCTCTACATTTGAAAAAAAAATTAAAATTAGTCTTTCTATTAAATTCACCATTAAAATTAGTCTTTCTATTATATTATATGTATCTTTTTAATCGAGTTGATATAATTAATTTCTTATATTACACGTACAATAGTGACCTTACATAATAACTTTTTTATTATTAATTTTTCAATTTTAATAATTATTTATAATTTCTTATAACTCTTAATCATCTCTAAGTAATTTTCTATAGTTTTATACGATTTTTTATAATCATTTAATATTTATTTAAGAAATTACTCTAAAATAAATTTGGATAAATAATTGTCCAGATTTATTTGAATCTGGACAATCATTTACCCATGCTCATGTTGGATGTTGTTTTAATCACTTTTAATTATTTTATAATATTTTTATATTTTCTAAATAATTTTCTACAATTTTTAAATTATTTAAAAAGTCACGTTCAAGATGATTCTTTGTCCTAATTCATCCTCTATATGATTTTTTAAATGATTATTATAAACTTTTATTTATTTTTAAGATTTTAAAATTTTTTAAGTATTTGTTATCTCAGCATTTGTCACGTCAACATAAGGTACATGTGGTACACCATATATCATTGCTTAGTTACTCCATCAATTTTGTTTTCACTTAAACGTAGAAATGAATGAAAATTTTGATAGAAGGCCAATTTTCTCTTTAATATAAACATAGATGGATTATTTTTGGGAAAAAAAAACCAAATAATTATTTAACAATACAAATGGATGAAAATTTTAACAAAAGACCAAATTGCAATTTTTCTAGCGTACAATGGGGTTAATTTGTTTATTTTTTAGTAAAAATGACAAAATACAATCGGACTTTTGGTTTAAGGGCATCCATAGTACTTTTACCTCTTTTTTCTTAAAGAATGCTGCTCTCTAAAAGGTTGATTGTTTTGGTATTAACAAATATTTAATTTAGATTATAGTAAAAATAATTAAAAATGATAGTTAATATTATCATCAATATGAAATAAATTTTAAATATTTTTAAGTAATTAATATAAAATTTATATATTTTTAAGTAATTAATATCTTAAATTATGAGAGTACAAACTTATAATTTTAAACTTAAATGGATATTTATAAAAGCCAAAAGCTGGATTGGGTTGGTGTTTTTGTTTTTGGACAAAGTAAAATGTGACTGTTCAGCATTAGGATGAGAAACTATTTTTCTTTTTCACATCCATAAGAATAATAAACGAGACCTAATTTTTTTAGTGAAAAGGATTATTTTTATCCCAATTCAACGGTGACCAAATCATGCCGATATTCAAGTTTAAATATTTATCCAGACGAGAAAAAGAAAATTTGGTAATATAATGGCGTGAACAAAAATGAACCGTTCATTAAGGAATGGTAGATAAATGTGGAGAAGGTGGAGCTTTTATATTTATCATCCGAATATGAAGTGGGGGCTTGATTTGATTCAACATCGTACAAATGACGTAACCATCCATTAGCCGAAATACAAATTGAATTTTGTAGAAAAACGATGGCGATACAGTTAGTTGACAGCAGGCAGGGGCTGATGATGATCACCATTTTTGCTTAGAAATAACCCAACAGCTGTCCATCATTTTCCTTTCGGATAGAAACACAGGTAATCCAAGTCGCCTTCTTAAATGGCCCCACAAATCCGAATCTTTGAGATATTGCCTGCATCCTTCCCATGGGTGACTTGCTACTTTTTATAGTCGGGAAAAGGGGCGCTTTCTTCTGCTTTATTTGGCGGATGGACCCACCAAGTCTCCCTCCATCTACTTCTTCTGCTGCTACTAACTTTTCATGCCACTTTCATCTTAAAATTATTGGATGATGTTAAGATCGATCTTTTTGTTATTTTTGGATCAATATTTTAACAGATTCTCAGTCCAATCAATTGATCTATTCGATTCAAATAATATTTATTTAAACTTTAATCTGATTAAATTTTGACCGTCAAATTTCTTTACTCAAACTTAGCTTAGATAGAACAAATAATCCAACTCTTAAATAACTTTTTAAGTAATAATAAATTATTAATCAGTTTTAATGTTTGTTTATTGAATATGTTGTGATTTTCTTTGTAATGTGAACATTTCTCTTTCATGAAGGCAATCCAAGCCGAATTTTGTTTGCAAATTCCAAAGGGATAAGCGCTGATCCTTCCATTTCCTTGGGTATCAGTCCAAATCAATTTGAAACCAGCTGCTTTTGACATTTTCTTTTCTGCAGATTAGCCAATGATTGTATAAAAGATTGTAACATTTCAAAGATTACAATGCCAGCATTTCTTCTTATATCATTTTATTGGTATTACTGAAATGGAAAGATCAATTTGGTTTTGGCCGGCATCTGAAACAATTATAATATTTCATTTGTATAAACTGATAGAACTGGAACTTATCCTATTTTGTTAGGTATGATCCAAACACTATTGAATTATGGTTAAGTAACCTAATCTATTATTGAATCTGATTCAAATAATTAACTAATTTCAAATAAAAAAGTTGTTAAGTTTCTTTTTGTAGTTTTTTATTTTTTATTTTTTTTATTTTAAGGTGTTTGGTTTAAGAAATTTCATATTTTCGAAGTAATATAATATTCTAAAATGACATTTACCTTTTTAAATCTTAAAGATTATTTTGAATCAATAATATCATATTTTCAATAGTACCAAAATTATGAAATATAGGTGTAATTTTATTACCACCTCTTCCTTATGTAAGATAATGTTATTGTACCAATGCAAGAGAACGTGGGTTAGAGTGCGCTGAAACGCATTATCTTCTTATTTTTAGGTTAAAGAGGGACTATAGGTAATTCTAAGTATAGTGTCAGAAAGTGCAGATATAATCAGAACGTATAATGAGATTGTTAAAAAAAAAAGATAATATTCTTACAGAATGCTTTTATTTTAATCAATTTTTACCTTTCAATTTTGATATCATTTTACCTGTAATCATATCCTTGCAATCTAAATACTTTTATTATTGATCCCCTTAATTAATATATTCAATATAATTATTTTTAAGTTAGGATTTGAATTTGAGTATTTTTAACTAATTACTACATTTTCTAATGTTTTAAGAATAAGACTGATGGTTGAACCGGCTAGACCATCGTTCTTGATTCAACCAATTTAAAATTAAAAATTCTAAAAAAAATCATAAATATCAATAATAATTCAGAGAAATCATTAAAATTATGAGAAAATTAATAAATATAAATAAATGATAATAGAAATATAAATTGTCATTTTAGGCTAAAGGGGTATATAACCCCCATAATTTAGCAAAAAGATTAATTAAGCCCCTCCATGAAAAACACACTCAATCAAGCCCTCAAACTCACAAATTACATCAATTGAGCCCTGTGACAAACATTTTCTGCTTATGACCATTATAGTACTGACGTGCTGACGTGGCGCTTCATGTCATCGATAGCTGCTGGCATTGCAGTACCAAGTCAGCCACCACATCAGCAAAACTAAAAAAAAAAATCATTTTTTAAAAAGAATAATAAAAGAAATTAAAAGAAATATTTTTTACATTTTACTGGAATATTTAATATTTTTTAATTTTTTTACAAATTTTTAAAAAACATTATTAAAATTTATAAATGTATTAAGTAAAATTTAAAATGTTCAAAAAATAAAAAAATTAATAAAAACTATTTAAAAGTTAAATCTAAAATGATTCAAGACATATGATTGTCCAGATTCACTATTAATTTCAACAATCATGTGTCCAAATTCATTAAAAATGATTTTTTTAAATTATATAAAGTTTAAAAAATATTAAAAAATATTTTCCTTTAAAATATGATATCTGTCGAAACCATTTTTTTTTTTGAAAAAGGGGTCGACTTTTGATTTTGAAAACGAACATGGGAGTCGCCACCAATCCTTTTTACTTAGGTGTGATCGGATCACCTCGTAATTCAATCGGTTTAATAAAAGTTTAAATTAATTAAAAATATGATTTTTGGTCTACAAAATCCAAAAAACGAGTTCGGGAGTTGGTTACGCACGATGAAGGATTAGCACCCTCGATACGCCCAAAAATTGGTACCTAGTTGATTACTTGATGTCTTTTGTGTCGAAGATTGAAAACTTGAAGAAATTTTAAAATGCAATCCTTCGTTAAAATATCGCTTAATTGAGAAAAGGATGTATTCCACATTAACCGAGAAAAAGAGTTATGTCCCGTAAGTTAGGACATTAATCTTAAGCCCCTGAAACGAGAATAAACACCGAAAATTATTTATTTTGAAGGATGTTTGATTATCTCAATTTTAGAAAGAAACTGTGTTCCGTAAGTTAGAACACGATCTTTTCGTAATGCCCGAGATTATTTAAAAGTTTTAAAACGTTCGTTGATTCGGATTTATCGAGAAAGTCGAAACCCTGTAAGTTAGGGAACGACCTTTCGATTTTTAAAAACACGGAGTATCGCTTATTTAAAAAAAAACAAAATTTTAATACATCGCCGTTTTGTTGCTTCCTTATATAAACGTGAGTTCTCGTAGGCATTAGCTCGCCACTTAACTAGCTCGTTCAACTGCATCATTCTTTTCTCACCTGCAAGTTTATGATCATAGTTTAAGAATTTTATAGCCCAAAATGCTTTGTGTTCTAATTCGAATGGTAGATGACAACTCTTCTCGTAAACAAGTTTGTATGGAGATGTTCCTATGGGAGTTTTAAAAGTAGTTCTATAGGCCCATAAAGCGTCGTCTACTTTTAATGCCCAATCCTTCCTGTTTGATTATACAGTTTTCTCTAGAATACACTTGAGCTCTCGATTGGCTACTTCAACTTGTCCACTGGTTTGAGGGTGATAAGGGGTAGCTATTCTGTGGTGCACTCCATATTTCTTTAAGATTTTATCAAATTGAGTATTACAAAAATGAGTACCCCTATCAATAATAATGGCTCTAGGTGTTCCAAATCGAGAGAAGAGTTTCTTAAGAAATCTCACTACCACTCTAGCATCATTAGTAGGTAAAGCTTGAGCTTCCACCTATTTTGACATATAATCAACCGCTACTAAGATGTATTTATTCCCAAATGAGCTAGGGAATGGACCCATAAAATCAATACCCCATACATCAAATATTTCACATGATAGCATATACGTTTGAGGCATTTCATCGCATTTAGAGATATTACCTATTCTCTGACATCTATCACACGAAGTAACATACCTGTTAGCGTCCTTGAACAGAGTGGGCCAATAAAAACCTGATTCGAGCGTTTTATGTGCTGTCCTAGTCCCACTGTAATGTCCTCCTGTTGGTCCTGAATGGCAATGTTCTAGGATTTGGCTTGCTTCTGCCTTTGTAACACATCTCCTAATTACTTGATCTGCACATATACGGAAAAGAAAAGGGTCCTCCCAAAAATAGTTTTTCACATCAGTAAAGAATCGCTTCTTTTGATGGTGTGTCAACCCTTTTGGTAGGATGTTAGCAGCTAAGTAATTCGCAATATCTGCAAACCAATGTACCTCGGAGTCGGATATAGCCAAGAGTTGTTCTTCAGGAAACGAGTCATTTATCTCACTTTCATCGAGTTCTTTGATGTGTGGATTTTCAAGCCTGGAAAGATGGTCTGCCGCAAGATTTTCAGCTCCTTTTTTATCCTGAATTTCCAAATCAAATTCCTGTAAGAGTAGAATCCATCTTATGAGTCGAGGTTTTGCATCAGATTTAGTTAAAAAATAACGAAGAGCTGAATGGTCAGTGTAAACGACAACTTTAGATAATATCAAATACTGTCTAAATTTATCAAATGCAAAAACCACAGCTAGCAACTCTTTTTTTGTGGTAGTGTAATTTTCTTGTGCAGCCGTCAATGTCTTGCTAGCGTAATAAATCGACTGAAAATGCTTGTCTCTTCGCTGTCCTAAAACCGCACCTACTGCAAAATCACTCGCATCACACATTAGTTCAAAGGGTAAATTCCAATCAGGTGCAATTATAATTGGAGCATTTATCAATTTATTTTGAGGGTATTAAATGCATCTAAACATTCCTGATCAAAATTGAAAGGCACATCTTTTTCTAGTAGTTTCATTAAAGGCTTAGCTATTTTAGAGAAATCCTTAATAAATCTTCTATAAAATCCAACATGTCCTAAAAAGCTTCTAATAGCCTTAACTTAACTAGGAGGAGGCAAATTTTCTATGGTTTCAATTTTTGCTTTATCAACCTCAATCCCTTTACTAGAAATTTTGTGACCTAACACAATCCCTTCTCGAACCATAAAGTGACACTTTTCTCAATTAAGCATAAAGTTCGTTTCCTCATATCTCTTTAGAACTCGTTTTGAATTTTTAAGGCAAAGGTGGAATGAATTACCAAATACCGAAAATTCATCCATAAATACCTCCATAATGTCTTCCACAAGTTCATCAAAGATGGCTAACATGCAGAGCTGAAAAGTAGCAGGAGCATTACATAATCCAAAAGGCATTCTACAATAAGCAAACGTACCGTATGGACATGTAAATGTTGTCTTTTCTTGATCCTCGAGAGCTATTGGGATTTGGAAGTAGCCAGAGAGTCCGTCTAGGAAGCAATAGTACATATGCCCGTATAATCTTTCTAACATCCGATCAATGAAGGGTAAAGGAAAGTGATCTTTTCTCGTGGCATCGTTCAACTTCCTATAGTCAATGCGACTCTCTAACTGTGGATCGTTCTTGTTGGAATCAATTCATTCTTTTAGTTAGCTACCACAATCATGCCTTCTTTCTTTGGAACAACTTTGCAGGACTTACCCAAGTACCGCCGTAAATAGGATAAATAACTCCAAAGATCTAGAAGTTTAATTACCTCGGCTTTAGCAACTTCCTTCATGTTGGGATTCAATCGTCTTTGAGGTTGCACACATGGTTTATATTCGTCTTCCATTAAAATTTTGTGGGTGCAAAACGATTGACTTATCCCTTTAATGTCAGAATTCTTCCAAGCTATGACTCTTTTATGCTCCTTTAGTACTTGTAGTAACTCGTCTTTCTCATTGGGTTTTAATTCTAAAGAAATAATTATCGGTAGTGTAGAATTATCTCCGAGGAATGCATACTCTAAGTGATTTGGTAACTGTTTTAATTCCAATTTGGGAGGCTCTTCAATAGAGGGTTTTTGTTTTAGTTCGTCATTTATTTCAATGCCCTCATACTTCTTTTGTCTTGGGGAAGAAATTTCTATCTCCCCCATCTCATTGGTATCGTTATCAGCCTCCTCACCTTGGGCAAGACACAGTTCCAACGTATCTTTATGTATGATTTCCTGAAAAGAATCTTGAATAGAATGATCAATAGCATCGATAAAAAATAGGAATTATCTTGCTCTCTAGAGTATCGCATAGCATCATAAATTTTAAAAATAATTTCCTCGTCACCTACCCTAAGCACAAGTTTACCATCACCTACATCAATAACAGCCCTAGCAGTAGCTAAAAATGGGCGTCCTAAAATTAAAGGTACCTCAACATCCTCATCCATGTCAAGCACAACAAAGTAAACAGGGAATATGAATTTATCAACTTTTACCAAAACATCTTCAATAATTCCCCTAGGATATTTAATAGATCTATCAGCTAGTTGAATACTCATCCTAGTGGGCTTTGGTTCCCCAAGACCAAGCTGCTTGAACATTTTGTAAGGCATTAAATTAATACTGGCACCTAAATCAGCTAATGCTTTCTCAATATTTAAACTACCAATTAAACAGGGAATAGTGAAACTTTCTAGATCTTTCAATTTGGTTGGTAGCTTATTTTGGAGAATAGCTGAACATTCCTCGTTAAGCTCCACGGTCGATAGCTCTTCAAACTTCCTTTTATTTGTTAAAAGCTCTGTTAGGAATTTTGCGTATGTCAGGATCTGCGAAATAGCTTCAACAAAAGGTAAGTTAATATGTAATTGTTTAAAAAGTTCAAGAAATTTACCATATTGTGCGTCCATGCAGTCTTTCTTCAACTTTGCCGGATATGGGATCGGTGGTTTATACTCTTTAAGTACTGGCATTACATTCTCGTTTACTTCCTCACCCTTTGCCTTATCAGTTTCTTGTGGCATCTTCTTTTCAGCTTCAACCAATTCCTTCCCACTCCTTAGTGTAACTGCTTTCACATGCTATTTTGGTTTAGGTTTGGTGTTACTAGGTAAACTACCTGGTTGCCTTTCGGAAACTAGCTTAACTAGTTGTCCAATTTGATTCTCAAGCCCTTGAATCGATGCTTGCTGATTTTTCAATGCCATTTTGGTATTCTGAAAATGAGTCTCTGACACCGAAATAAACTTTGCTAGCATATCTTCAAGGTTCGGCTTTCTCTCTTGCTGGTAGGATGGTTGGAAACTTGGAGGGGGTTGTTGTCCTTGACCACCTCATGAAAAGTTTGGGCGGTTCCTCCAACCTGGATTGTAAGTGTTACTATAAGGATTATTCTGAGATCTAAAATTATTAGCCATATAGTTTATCTGTTCGCTTTTTATGCCAGGGTTGTAGGATGGATATTCTGTATTGCTCATTCCTTCTCCATTCGTATCGCACTGCATCACTGGATGTACCTGCGAAAAACTACACAAACTATCAATCTTTTTATTTAAAAGTTCTACCTGGTTTGATAGCATGGTCACTACGTCGAGGTTAAAAACGCCGGCTGCCTTTGTTGGTTTTGTCCTCATAACTTGCCACTGATAGTTATTCAGTGGCATCTCTTCTATAAACTCATAAGCTGCTTCAGGGGTCTTGTTATTTAGGGTTCCACCGGCGGCTGAATCAATCAACTGCCTAGTTGAGGGGTTCACACCATTGTAAAAGGTTTGGACCCGTAGCCACAAAGGTAACCCATGGTGAGGGCACCTTCTTAACAAATCCTTGTATCTCTCCCATGCATCGTAAAGCGTTTCTAAATCCATCTGCACAAAAGAAGAGATATCATTCCTTAATTTAGCCGTTTTAGCCGGCGGAAAGTATTTTAATAAAAAAAATTCGATCATCTGTTCCCATGTAGTGATTAATCCTCGTGGTAACGAGTTCAACCACTGTTTAACTTTGTTCCTCAACGAGAAGGGAAACAACCAAAGGCGAATGGCATCATCAGAAACGCCATTAATCTTGAAAGTGTCGCAGAATTCCAGAAAATTTGCCAAGTGATTGTTTGGATCCTCATCCTGCAAACCATCAAACTGAACAAACTGCTGAATCATCTGAATAGTGTTAGGTTTGAGTTCAAAATTATTTACAGCAACAGCAGGTCTAACAATACTTAATTCAGTTCCTGTTAAATTAGGTTTAGAATAATCATACATAGTACGAGGAGCAGAATTTTGATTCACCGGATTTGCGGCAACCACAGGAGGTAGCGGATTATTATCAGCCATCTCTTCGGTAGTATCAGGTTCGTCTTCTTGCTCTTCTTCTATGTATTGTAGACTTCGCCTTATTTCTCTTCAGTTTCTGTGAGCTGTACTCTCAATCTAACTGTAGTAAAGTAAAGGTCCTGACGAGTTTCTTCTAGTCATAAACTAGAGACTCCTACCAGAAGCAAGAAAGAGAAAATTAATAAAAGTAAAAATAAAAATAAAAATAAATTACAATAAAATAAAAATGGCTAAAGTAATAAAAATTTAGTGTTCCTAATATCTTAGTCCCAAAGAATAAATAAAAAACTTGATGTGTCTCTAACTAACTATGACCACAATAAAGGCGAGCGCACCTATCGCTTAATAGTATAGTTATGGTAAGACCAGAAATATCGTATCCACAAGGACCAAGAGTACTAGTAATTACTATCCTTTTATTATCTAGCCTAAAAATTGGAGCGATTTCTTTTTAAACTAAAACTAATTAATTAAAACACGACAAAGAATGAATTAGGAAAATACTTTTAGACAACTTATGTGATAGAGGCAATACCTAAGGAAGAATCCACCTAGACTTCACTTATTACTTTTGATTCATATGATTTATTCACTTGACTTAATCTGTAGAAATCCCTGATTTATGTTAATATCTCTCTCGAAACTAAAAACAACTGACTCTAGGTTGATTAATTGAAATCTCTTTCTAATTAAAACCCCTATTGTCGCATTAACTTGACCTATGGATTCCCTTATTAGATTTGACTAATCCGGCAGATTTTCGTCGCCCTATTTCTAGGGTTGCAATCAACTCCACTTAATTGTGTTGATCTACTCTTAAATATGGACTTTTGCTCCTCTGAATAAGCACATTCGACTTGAATCAATAACCTGAATTATCAAAACAAGAATAAGAACTCACAATTAAGAATAAGAACAAGTATTTATCTTATAAATCAAATAATAATAAGATCTGTCATAGGTTTCATCCCCTTAGGTATTTAAGGGATTTAGTTCATACTGATAGAGGGAAACATCATAGAATAGGAAAAACAACAAAACATAAGAAAACCCAAAAGCTTCTAAAGAACTTGATGGGAGATCTTCATTCTTGATGGAGATCCTTCTTTCGAGCTGCTCCCGATGGCTGTCTTCAAGTATTTTCTGCCTTCTACTCCGCGCCCCCTTTTAGGTTACCCCCTAGGGTGTTTATATAGGCTTTGGAAAGTCTTTCTTTGCCCACAAGTAACCTTTTCTGGATAGAATTAATCTTTGATACGGCAGGGACACGCCCGTGTAACACTCCCGTGTTCGATAGTCTTGGGCCGTGCTCGCTTCTGCTCACCACACACGGCCATGTGGTCTTTCCGTGTACATTGATCCAGCCGTGTTTGATTCTGCTCGTAATGCACGGCCGTGTTTGATAGCCCAGGCCGTGTTGGTTTTTAAGGTCTGCCTATTTTGTCCCTTTTTGGCCCGTTTCTTGTTCTCTTCGACTCCCTAAGCTCTCCTGAATGTAAAACATGAAATTAAGGGATTAGGAGCATCGAATTCATCAAATCAAATAAGAATTCATCCAAAAATAAGCCAAGCATGGGGTTAAAATATGTGTAAATTATGGTTTATCAATGGGGTTTGCTGGATTATCTCCTGGATTGGAGCCTGAAATCGTCGGGAAGCTTGTTGGTGCCAAGGTACCTATCTGATACTAGGGTCTGATGTTAACAGACACCCTTTGTGGATATGTGTTTGGTTGTGCTTGGGAGTTTATTGGGGTAAATCCTGGAGGATAAGCAGGGTCCTCGTTATCGTCTCTGGGGTTGACCATAGGGCTCTTTCCTTTCTCTAGCCCTCCAGTCAGCAACTGGGTTAATTGGCTCATCATATTCCTTTGGGATTCTAACATCTGATCCCTCATATCTTGTTGAATTTTGGCCAATTTTTCTTGCATCTGTATTTGCAATTGATCTTGCATCTCTTTTTGCATTTGCTCTAATCTTTCCAATCTTTGGTCCATTGCTTTAGTTTTTCCTTGTGTATTGTAACGATGTTCCAGAGTAACTGCCATAATTTTAGGGTCTCTTTATGAGATTTAATGCACATGATACAATGTAATGCTAATGCATGAAATGCATGCAACAAAAAGGCATTGATTTTGATTCAATTTCATTAGAGTAACTTTTCTAGAAAACAAATTTCTTTACATAAAACGGATTACATATAAGGCCTCGCCCTAATACTTAAGGCATTGACCTTCCTAAGAAGCTAAGCTAACTCTCGGCCTCGATCTAACTTTGAATCGTATTTCAAACTCAGTACATCAGCCTGGACTGCTAAGTTTTGTAAATGATCAGCCGCCTCTCATACTTGAGCCACAGCTTCCCCCATGATATAGTCTCTATCCCTAACTTGACCTTGAGAATGGTGAAGTTGTTCTTTCCATTGTTCGTTGTTTGCTTCAAGGAGTTCAACTCGGAGTTCACAATTTTGTAAAGCGATCTCGAGGTCTTTTATTTTCGTTTTCAGCTCTTTTTAATCTTTTTTATGCTTGCTTTCAGCTCGATTGTGGAGTTGCAATTATGATACTGATGAAGTGACTTTTCTAGTTCTGCTATTCTGGCTTTCAATCTGATCTTTTCATTTTGGCATTCCGATAAGTCTCTTTCTAAGGTATTTCCTCGAACTTGGGCATTTTTTCATTCCTTTTCCCATTGATCGGCTCTGTTCTTTTCTTCTTTTATCTCTTGCCACCATTGTTCTGATGTATTTCCCAGTCCGATGGTTCTCATTGACCTTCGCAGCTTCTTGTAGTCTATTTTCAAACTGTCCAAATCCTCTTCAGCCTTGTTCTTCCCCTTTCTCAGTTTCTCGGCTTCTAGTTTCTGGACGTCGACATCCAGTCCCAGCTGCATTTTCTCCTCCTCCAATTGCTCTATCCTTTTTCCTAGTTCCAAACTCTTTTTCTAAAAAATCTTGTTTGATGATCTCTAGCTCAGACGGGATCACCTGCAAGTGTTCTTCTATTGATCGGGTGTTTTCTTGGTCTGACATAGGGATGTTGTCGTTGATTTTCTGACCCCACCACTAATCATATTCAAGGTTTGTCATTGGATTGGCGGCATACCTTTTCATTCTGCGAGTTCGATTCCAAGCGTTCGATATTTCTCAAACCTTCTTTTTGTAATTATCTCCCTTGTATACAAACTTGCAAATTACGTTACTGGCGTAAACTGTCTCGATCTGTACTGTCTTAACACGAGTAGAGGGGCATACCCGACAGCCCTCTATATTCCAAGTAAGGGAACCCAATCGAAATCACGACACCGGTATAAAATCTCGACGGGGACCATCCAAGGGGCTTTCCATTCGACATCTTCGTCTTGCAGATTTTGGAGAATCATCATCCATTTCTCCTCCGTGATATCATCCCGTCTCGGCATAGCCACTAACTCCTTTAGCGGAGGATAGTTTATGGAGAAGATTCGATATGAGACATTTTTCCGTTTTCCAAAAATGGATGTGGAACCGCACTAGCAAGAGTTGTGCGCATCCGATGAATCTCCCTTCGCCCACTTTTCGGCATGCATTCAAGGATCTGAAATTTTCGGCTAAAATTGCGGGAACGGGTGTGACCCTTTTATGAAGTCGGTCAAATAAATCGGAGACCACCTCGTCTATATGCCCTAAAGCCTTAGGGAAGATAACCAATCTGTAAATGCTTAATGCGAAGACATCAACCCTTTTCTTCACATCAGGATGTACTAGAATCAAATCTCTCAAATTTCCCCAAGGAATGCACTTACTATCACCTTTTTGCTTGATTCGGGCTGTAACCCACTGTTCGCTCATTCCCGTGATGTTCATCAGCTTTTTTAAGAATGTTGGGACGTTGGCAGCTTTGGAATAGGCCTTGTCAGTTTGAATCTTCGGGAAACGGAGCAAAGTCGTGTCCTCTTCCACAGTAGGTACCAAATCCACCTTTCCAAAAGTAAAACAACTATAGGCAGGGTTCCAAAACTGGGCGAGAACTTGGAATAAGTGCTTGTCCACTTTGATATCGAGTAGATAGGGTAAATAACCGTAATTACAGTAGAATAGTTGCTTGATCTCATCATCCCATTGATCCCATATTTCTTTCATCTCTTGAAGATTATTTTGGGTTACGCTGATACGAGTAAAATCCCATAACTCTAACACGTATCCCTCTGTAAGACTATCACCTTTCTCTTGTTGCATTGTCTCGACCCATATCCGGACGGCCGCATTATCCTCCACTTTATCAAGAAACCCCTTTTCCATGACAAGTTATCTATTTAGCAACCGAATGTGAATCAACATCTTTTTTTTTATGAAAATGCCATGCAGTTACAATCAAAGTAAAATAAAACAAGTTAGTATTTCATACACAGCTTAAAGAAAGCAAGGAATAAAAGCACCTACTCGGGTAACCACTAGATTTTGGTATGGCTCTACCTAAGGCGGGCTCTTAAGGCTCGTTATATGCGGTTCGATTCTAAAGCAAAGGTACCTGAACCGGCAGATTCCTCTGTCAAAACCATTTGAAAATTTGGTTTTATGAAAAAAAAATGGGGATCGACTTTTAAAAACGAAAATGAGAGTCGCCACCATTCCCTTTTTTACTTAGGTGTGATTGGATCACCTTAAAAATGTTTTATTTTAAAATACTGATTTTGGTATTTGAAAAACAAGAAAAATGGGTTCGGGAGTCAGTTACGTATGAGGAAGGGTTAGCACCCTTATAACGCCCAAAATTTGGTACCTAATCGATAAAATCATGTCCTAATGTTGAAACTTTAAAAAAACTTTAGAAAATGGTCCTTTTATTTGAAGAAAAAAAAACCCAGATTTACCTATCTCAATGAAATAAAACACCATACCCAGCAAGTTAGGATATAGCATCTCATGACTTCGAAACTAAGTACGTCTTTATTTTAGAAAATTCCTACCTCGAGACACAAAACGTCATACCCAGTAAGTTAGGACACAACGCTTTGAATTCCCAAGAATAGGTTTTTTATTTGAAATTTGTAAGTTTTGGTTTTAAAAGAGAAGGGATATGTAATACCTTAAGTTTCACGAGAAAAATCGAAACCCAGTAAGTTAGGGCACAATTCTTCTCGAAATCCCTCAAATATCACATATCACCGTATTTTTGAAAACCATTTGAATAAAATGTGTCAATTCAAAAGATTTTTATAAAAACAATGGTTTGAATAAGATATTATATGAATACATTGCAGCATACATGCCAAATAACGATTTATCATAACTACAAATTATAACGACAATTACTTCTAATAAATAAATTAAAGAAAGAATAATATAAACAACAAATGATATAAGCAATAAAATAATTATACTAAAGCATGCAATTAGTAAAAATAAACGAATATGATATATAATGCAGTAAATAACCAAAGATAAGAAAAAATAAACATAAACTTTACATACATGTAAGATAAAATAACAATATAGAATGAATTATAAAAAACAAATTAATATGCAAAAATGATGTGAAGCGATCAAAAATAGTATATATATATTTAAAAAATAAGTAAAATATGTTGTTAAAGGAATAATATATAATTTTATAATATAATAGTTTAATACCTATATATTTCTTATAAACAATAAAAATAAATATGTGTTACAATATAAAAGTGATATTTTATAATATGTAATATAATATAATAATAAAAATTTAAAAACATAGATAATTAAGATAAAAGTTATAAGATAATATACATACATATAAATAATAATATTAAAAATAGTTATAATAAGTAATATATGTAAAATATATAAATGCAATAATTATGAAAAGTAATGTATATAATAGATAATATAAATAAAATATATTACATAATATAAATGGATTTTATACAAAAATAAAAAAATAAAAATAATATATGATATAATATAAAAAATTTTAAAAAACATATAATATAGTAATTAATATATATAAATAATATGTAATGAAAATAATTTTGAGCTAAATAAAATAATAAATAATAATTACTTAATATATAAGGATATTACATAAAAATATATATATTTATACTATTAATATATTAATATATAAATAATAAAGAAAATATTATAGACTATTCAATACAATAAAATAATTTAATACAATATTAAAATAATAAAATAAAAGGATAAAAAAAATAAAACAAAGAAAACATGGGTTAAAAAAAGCAATTAAAATGGATATAAAAGGACTAAATTAAAACGCGTTTTAAATCACAGGGGTTAAAATGGCAATTAGGCCAAATTTTAAAAACTACGACGTTTTGATCTTAGCCTTTAAAGAGTCTGAGGGATTAAATTGAAAAGTAATTATATCTTTAGGGCCAAATTAATAATAAAAAACTGGATTAAACAAATTGAAAATGTGGAGGGGTTTATTCTGCAAATATACCATCGACATAAAAAACACGCGGATCTTTTTGCCCATCGGGTCGATGCGCGGATCTAGCCTTAAAATGGCGTCGTTTTGGTCATTAACTGACCACACCAAAACGGCGTCGTTTCTTGGGCTTATAAAAATCAATTTTCAGAGAAAAAATCCATTTGTTCTGAGTTTAAAAAAAAATTTTCAGAAAACTCTCTCCACACCCTCGCCTGGGTTCTGATCGTCGCCCCTTTGAACCACCGCCACGCGCCTCACGCGCCACCACATATGGTGGCCGGATATTAAAACCTCGCCATCGAAAGGTAAAATCTATGCGCCTTTTTATTTGTTTTTTTTAACAGTATTTATGTGTAAAAGAAAAACGTTGATTAAAAAAAACAAAATAAAATAACACTAAAAAATCACCTCGGTTGAAAAACTCTGCATTCTGTTTCGAGGTCCCTTTATTATTTCTCTGTATGTTTGAGTATTCGTGTTTTTTTCTCTCTATGTATCTGTGTTCCTTTGTTACAAAATAACCAGGCTTTTATAGCCTTGAAAATAAAAAATAAAAAAGGAATTTGCTACTGCTTTGCCATTTTTGCTGCGATTTGTTTCCTTTTGCAGGTTGATGACGATGATCTCGCGGTGATGACCAGGCGCGCTAACTACGGCGCGATTTGGTGGTGCGCGAATCACGGCTTGACGAGGGGCAGACTGAAGGGCTATTGCAGCGCGATGATTGGGTTAGGGGCTGCTTGCGGCGCCTAGGGTTTCCAGAAACCCTAGGCTACTAATTTCGTTTAGCATTGGGCCCTTTTGGGCCGTCTAAGTCTGGGTAGATCAGTTTAGGCATTGGGTCTTGTAAGTGGGCTCGGGTAATTGGTTTGTGATTGGGCTCGGGTAGTTTAGGGTATTTGGGTTAAATGTAAAAGGACTATAAAAACATTTATTTATTTAAAACCCTAGGCTACTGATTTCGTTTAGCATTGGGCCCTTTTGGGCCGTCTAAGTCTGGGTAGGTCAGTTTAGGTATTGGGTCTTGTAAGTGGGTTCGGGTAATTGGTTTGTGATTGGGCTCGGGTAGTTTAGGGTATTTGGGTTAAATGTAAAAGGACTGTAAAAACATTTATTTATTTATTTTGTTTTTATTCTAGTTTATTCCAGCCCGGGCAAAAATAGGCCATTACATCCTCGATCCTCACCCCTTATAGGCTCATATGGACCGAGTTCAGTTCAGGGGAATACATTTCCCTATGGCTATACGAAGATGAAAATCTTACGAAGACGAAAATCTTACGAAGACATAAGTACGGATGTATCCCGAAAGCGATCCACTATCCTATACGGAGGTGAAGACCTCACGAAGGAATAGTTTCTCACTCCCACTTAAAAGGGTAAAATCGACCGGTTTATGCGATGCAATATGCAGAGATATATCAAAAGGCTCAAACCGATAAAACAAACATATTATGACAAAGACCGCAAAAAGACGGATGAAATGTAACAAATGGATCATAAATTTAAATCAATTTTTCAACTTTCGAAAAAAGACAAAAATAATCATCTCGTGGCTTAACTCTCGTATTTTGACGTCCCCAGCGGAGTCGCCAAGCTGTCGAAACCATTTTTTGAAAAAAGGGTCGACTTTTGATTTTGAAAATGAACATGGGAGTCGCCACCAATCCTTTTTAGTTAGGTGTGATTGGATCACCTCGTAATTCAATCTTTTAATAAAAGTTTAAATTTATTAAAAAGATGATTTTTGGTCTATAAAATCCAAAAAACGGGTTCGGGAGTTGGTTACGCACGAGGAAGAATTAGCACCCTCGATACGCCCAAAAATTGGTACCTAGTTGATTACTTGATGTCTTTTGTGTCGAAGATTGAAAATTTGAAGAAATTTTAAAATGCGATCCTTCGTTAAAATATCGCTTAATTGAGAAATGGGCGTATTCCACATTAACCGAGAAAAAGAATTATATCCCGTAAGTTAGGACATAATATCTTAAGTCCCTGAAACGAGAATAAACACCGAAAATTATTTATTTGAAAAGATGTTTAATTATCTCAGTTTTAGAAAGAAATCGTGTTTCGTAAGTTAGAACACGATCTTTTCGCAATGCCCGAGATTATTTAAAAGTTTTAAAACATTCGTTGATTTAGATTTATAGAGAAAGTTGAAACCCCGTAAGTTAGGGAACGACCTTCCGATTTTTTAAAAACACGGAGTATCGCTTATTTTTAAAAAAAAAAACAAAATTTTAATGCATCGCGTGAAATGTGACGCGGTTTTGTGGTAAAATGTAAAACGGGTTACAATGTTTGTGTGCATGACAGAATAATAAGTATGTTAATGTAAATGACAATACGAATAGCGAAAATAAAATAAACAAGCCAGAAATAAAATGACAAGTAATAAGGACAACAAACTAAAAAAAATCGAAGCTAAAGACATAATGTTACGTAAATTAATAAATACGATGCAAAACAATTTAATAATAACAATATTAATAATGATGATGGTATTTATAGTAATAATATAATAATAATAATAACTAAAGTTTTAAAATCATGTAAGATGGATATAAATATATAAGTGATAGAATAAAATAAATGTGTGTATGTAAAAATTTAGGTAGATAAATATATATATATATAAATATAATAATAATATTGTAAAAATTTATCAATTTAGTACCATAATAGTAAAATAAACAAGTAAATTAAAAAAGAAAGTATAATAATGATATTAATATTAAACTAAAATAATTTAATAATAAAGTAGCAAAAACAACTAAGAAATGGACTAAAGTGAATCTTAAAACAAAGTTTTGGGGCAAATTTTAAAAATAAAAAAATATAGGGCCAAATAGGGACCAAAATGAAACACGCGAAAAAATGTGCGGATTAAAATGAGAATATTCCCATGCAACTTAAACGGTGCTGCTCTTTATGGGATAAAAATGAAAAAAATAAAATCACAGGGTAAATTTTAAAAAATAAAAGAACTTAATTGCAAACTAATTAAAAAGCGGAAGGGCTGAAAGTGCAATTAGCCCTTTTGCTAAAAAAACACGGGGATCCTGCTAGCGGGTCGAGTCGATTGGATCGGGCCATGAGTGAAACGACGCCGTTTTGGGCGTCTGAGGTCAATCCCGAAACGACGTCGTTTTGGGGGGCCTATATAAGTCAGGTTTTTTTTTAAATTTCATTCTTCTCCCCCTTTCCAGAAAATTTTTCTCTCAAATCCTTTCCCCCTTCCTGATCTCCGGCCTAGCTCCGGCGAACCGCCGCCGCGTCGGTCGCTTGTCGTCGGCAACGGCGCCGCCGTCCACGGTGGCGAAAAGGCCAAAAGTCGTTTTTTTCCGGCGATTTAAAAGGTAAGCCCCTCCTTTTTTTTTAGTTTATATTTTAGATATATATATGTATACATATGTATATTACTGTTTCGAAAAAAAAAAGAAAATAAAAAGAAGAAAAACCTTTAAAATAAAAAGCTCTAGCGCCTCTTTTCCTTGTTTTTACTCCTGTGATTGCTTGTGTTTTTTTTTGTTGTTTGTATATTTTGAATCTGTCTTTGAATATATTCGAAATCTCTGTTTTTGGTATTCAATCTGTCTGTAAAAACACTACAATCGCGTTTAAATGGCTTTTATAGCCATTTTACAAAATTTTATATTATTTGCTATCATTTCTGCTTTCGGTCTTTGCAGGTGGCGGTGCAAGTGGAGGGCAGTGGCCGACGTGACAGGGGCGGTGCTGACATGGCAGAGGCAGTAGTGGCAGTGGCGGCTAGACCTAGGTCCGGCACACCTAGGGTTTTCTTTTTCTGATTATTGGTTTTGGGTTTAGTTGGGCTAGGGTTTGGTTAGGTTTTGGGCTGATGGTTTAGGTTGGGTTTGATTTGGGCTTGGGATTTTGTATTTGGGTCTATAGAGAACTTGGACTGTTAATTTATTGGGCCCGGGCTAAAATTGGGCTCTACAATATCTATCAATTTTAAAATTTTATTGGTACCTTTTAGAATATATAAAAAATAAATAAATAATTTTTTCAAACTTTATATGAGGGCATATGCTTATGACAAATCCATCTCATGTTTATATTGATCTTGATCATTTGCTTTGATCCATCTCATATCAATATATGGACCGTCAGCTTCATGAAAAATGACATGTAAAATTGACTTAATTGTTTTCTTTATTTAATTGATGAATTTATTTCCAATAACGAAAATTCTTGGCAGGGGTTAAATTTCCCTTCTTTTCTTATTGAAAAATAAATTTATTTATATTTATTCATTTTCCAAAATATATATTTTTATTTTTTTATATATCCAAAAGGGTAACAATAGATTTAAAAAGTTATACACAAAATCATATTTTTAAATAAAAATATTTTTTAATAATTTTTAAACTTTATATAATATAGAAAAATTGTTTTTAATGAGTCTGGACATATGATTGTTCAGATTCACTGCGAATTTGACTAATCATATGTCTAGATCCATTCTGAACTTAACTTTTCAATTGTTTTTATTAATTTTTAATTTTATTTGAACTTTTTAAATTTTAATTAATATTTTTATAAATTTTAATAATGTATTTAAAATTTTATAATTTTTTTAAAATATTTTTTTTAATTTAAAAAAAAAATTAAGTTTTGAAATTGATGAACCTGAACAACCATTTGTCTAGATTCATTACAATAAAACATAAAACATATTTCTTTTAGTTTTTTTATTTTTTTAAATTGTTTTTTTATATTTTTTGCTGATGTGCAACTTACCTGGCACTGCCACATCAGCAACTGTTGCTGACCTGGAGCACCACGTCATGCTGTAACAGTTAAAGATTGAAATGTTGGTCAAAGTGCTTAATTGATGAAATTTGAGAGTTCGAAGACTTAATTGAACGTTTTTTTTTTGCGGAGGGGCTTAATTGATTTTTTCATCAAAGTTTAGGGGCTTATATATCCCTTTAGCAATTCAACTAATTAATTAATTTAGATATGGTACAACAGTTTTTTACCAATTCAATTAATTTTGTGTCGGTCAATTTTCCTCTGTTTTTTTAGGCACCAATTCAACCAATTAGACCATCGATTCCCAGTTCAATCGGTATGTTTGGTCCGATTCCAACAACCATGATCTTTTCCTCTTTTTTTAGCTTAATGGTACAAAAAATCCTTTTACAATTCAAAAAAAAAAAGAAAAAAAAAAAGAAAATTCAATTAAGTTATTTCTAATCTTATGCACCCAATTAAGCCCTTCAACCTAAAAAATTGACCAATTAAGGTCTATGACTAATGTTCACCATTAAAAATTAACTCAACTAATGATGCAATAACTACTTCTAGTTTAAATTTTTTTTTTATATTTGACACATGGTGTTTCACCTTATTAAGGAATGAGCTGGAATAGCAGTTAAGCAGAATGAACTGCTGCAACAGTTAGGTTGTTAGTAAGTTATTGTGTTAGTTGATTCAGATTGTTACTCATCTTCTTTGTTAAAGCTTAGTATAAATACTATAGTTTTAGGTTCTTTGTATTCATGTTGAACTTAGTGAAGAAATTATTATTTCTCTTTAATATTCTCTCTTATTTGATTCTTTGAAGTTCATGTTTTCTTTCTCTATATGTTAATATTTCAGCATGGTATTAAGAGTTATTGTAACACCCCTTACCCGTATTCTACGCCAGAACCGGGTCCGAGGCATTACCGGAGTAAAACCACTTGATCGCCACTTAGGCTCAACGTGACTACTCTCCTTAAGTCACCACAACAACCTTATTCTCGACTTACGAGGCCTCATTCATACACACGGGGGCTCTCGAGACCATAACGGAAACTCTTACGAATTTAAAATTTTTCCATCTATACAGGGACCACACCCCCATGTAAGATTAGACACGCCCGTGGAGGTCACACACGCCCATGCCCCCATCCTGTGCATGAAAACCCAAGCATTCTGCCAATGTCCCACGGCTAGGGCACACGCCCGTGTGGCTAGCCCGTGGCCTACACTACTCGAATATGCCAAATTGACACGGCCAAGTCACACGCCCGTGGGCTGGCCGTGTGCCACACATGGCCTAGAAACATGCCCGTGTGTCTATCCACATGAACAAGAACAAAGCTATATGCTAAGCTCTTCTCACCCCTCTAGCTCATACAACATATACATTCAACTCATCCATAACCAACTCATATTGAAACACAATCTTACATGGATAGCTACGTCTTTTTATATAATAAAGTAGCCAACAACCATGGCATTATACAAAATAGATTATCCATCTAAAGGCCAACACATCTTAGCCATTACAACAAAACTCACTAACTTGTCTAGCCTCTATACATGCCATATACAAAACATTAAGTCTAATGTACCGGAGTGTGCTGATAGTGTGGGCGATCTTCCGATTAATCCGCGTATCACGATTCAATCCTTTTTCTCTATAAGACAAGGGAAAAGAAAGGAGTAAGCTTTGAGCTTAGTAAGTTTACACATAAACAATTTAAGCATTCTAGTATAAGCTAAACGACAATTAGCATTATACTAACATATGTAATTTACATCCACTACTATGCTTACTCTTTCTATCCCTTACCACATCTCCAACACATCATGAGTCACATACTCATAATCATTGACATGCACCCCTGCACTCAATATCACATTTACTCAAAATACAACACATCATTATTTCTCAATAATACATCCACACAGCTAAATTACTTGGTGGTTTCGCACTTAGCCCACCACAATCAGATCATAAGGTAGTATCGCACATAGCCTACCACAAAGGATAATTATAGTGATTCTGCACATAGCTCACTAAATAATATGCTTAATAATAGTATCGTACACAGCCCATCATTGTTAAGTATCAAGGTGGTATCGCACTTAGCCCACCATCAAGCATTATCGCTACACATTCACATGTCTACTTTGTAATACATTCATCCATTCACAACTACTATCTCATTCATTCCACTAGAATCGAATAGGTTCTCAATCATGCTACACACTAGCTAGCATTAACAATGTATACGCATAAATGCATCGTTTATACGTAAACTTACCTCGGTACTCAAAAAGTATGGAGATGTGCAATTTAGTCCACGACCTTGCCATTGCCTCGGTTATGATCTGGGCTTCGTCTTTCTTGATCTATAATGATAAATCAACTCATTCAATACACACATTGACTAAATTGACCCTTATCTCATATTTTAGCAAAATTACCATTTGGCCCCTAAACTTTCTCATATTTACACTTTTATCCCAAGGCTCGTAAAGTGATTTTCATTCAACTTTCTAGCCTTTCATGCTTAGCCGAATCATTTACTTAACTAAAGCAATCATCAATTCTCACTAAATCACTCATGTATGACCAATCTCAAGACTTTCACAAACTAGTCCCTACATGCATTTTTCATGAAATTCACTTAGCAAAAGATGTTTCTACTACACCAAGCTTTCATAATCTTCCATAAAACATCAAAATACATGCATGTCATACATGGGTACATTTTTGAACATCAATCCTAGCTCAACATATAGCTAAAAATAGCTTACCCATGTTACTAGGACTTCAAAAATACAAAGAATATCAAAAACGGGACTTGGATGCACTTACTAGCAAGCTTGAAAAATTGAAGAGCCCTAACAATGGCTTCTTGAAATTTTTGACAGCTTGGAGAAGAAGATGAATGAAATTTTGTCATCTTTTTCTCTTTTTAATCACTTAATTGACAAATGACCAAAATGCCCCTTTGTCAAACTTTTCTAATATCATCCACTCATGCCCATTTTTGTCCAAAAAATAGAATTTGGGAAAATTACTATTTAAGGACCTCTAATTGATAATCCAAAGCTATTTCATACAATTAGCTTCTAGAATCTCACATTTTGCAACTTTTGTAATTTAGTCCTTTTGGACAATTCAACCGCAATTTAACAAAATTGCTTCATGAAACTTCCACACTAACATGCAAACATAGCATAAACCTCAAAACTCAAACATATACCTCGGATTTGTGGTCTCACACCACTATTCCGACTAGGCCCTAAATCGGGATGTTACAACTCTCCTCCCTTTAGAGATTTTCGCCCTCGAAAATCTTACCAGTAAAATGGTTTGGATGTTGCTCTCTCATGCTTTCTTCTAGTTCCCACGTAGCCTCTTCCACACCGTGTTTCTGGCATACCACTTTCACTAGGGCTATGCTCTTATTCCTCAATTGTTTCACTTCTTGAGCCAAGATCTTAATCGACTCCTCTTCATAAGACATATTCGGTCTTATCTCAATTTCTGTTGAAGGAATCACATGTGAAGGATCAGAGCGATACCGTCGCAACATCGACACATGGAACACATTATGGATCTTATCCAATTCTACCGGCAAAGCCAACCGGTATGCTACTGGCCCAACTCTATCTGTAATCTCATACGACCCTATCAATCTCGGACTCAATTTCCCTTTTCGTCCGAATCTCATGATTTTCTTCCACGGGGACACTTTCAAAAACACTTTGTCACCCACCTCAAACTCAATTTCTTTTCTTTTCAGATCCGCGTACGACTTCTGTCGGTCCGAAGCAACTTTCAGACTATTACGGATTACTTTCACTTTCTCCTCAATCTCTTTTACTAGATCGACCCCATGGATCCGCTTCTCACTAAGCTCAGTCCAATACAGAGGAGTCCGACACTTACGACCATACAAAGCTTGTAACAGTCTGAATTTGACCCTAATCGGAACGGTGGTTTCGGGACCACGAATCTGAGTCTGAAAAATTTTTAAATATTATTTTTGGTGCTAATTATATGTGATTTATGTTGTGTGAAAGTTTCGTATAAAAATTTTATCGTTTGAGTGTTTAATTTAACAAAAAGGACTAAATCGCGTAAAGTGTAAAAGTTGCATACTATAGTGGAAAGTGCTTAAATGATGATGGCTTTCTAATATGGGGTATTAAAAAGGTAATTAGCCCATTTTTAAGTTAGTGGGTGGTATATGACATAAGTAACCTTAAGTTATATATTAGCTTTATTTTATTTGAAAGGTTATATTAGTAACTAAGTAAAATCATATTATATGTTAAAATAAAACAAATGAAATGGCCATTATCATCTTATTTCTCTTGGCCGAATATTGGAGGAAGAAGAAGAACTTGGTTTCTTTTTATTTTCTACACATATAAGCTCAAATTCAAGGTTAGTTTGATTTCGGTTTTTGTTAATTTTTACGTTTTTGAGATCGTTGCTTGAACATTAGTTGACCCATGTTAGAATTTTTAAATTTGAGCATGTTTGATGTTCGCCATTGTCATGTTCTTGTAGTTTTGATGTTTGATGATGTTATATTAAAGTTATGTTAAGGATTAGCATGTTTTGTGTTGGAAATTTTAGTGAATTTGAGTATTTTGGACTAAATTACAAAGAATAATTTTTTGAGGGGCTAAAATGCAAAATAAATGAAAGAAATAGACTTGTATAGTTCCTATGAATATTCGGCCCTTGAGTGGTATAGTGGAATTTTGTGTATTTTGTGTTTTATGCAAATAGGACTAAATTGTAAAAATATGAAACATTAGGGGTAAAATGGTAATTTGCCCGTTTATGTGTTTTGGGACTAAATTGAGATGAAATGTGCTTGAATGAGCTAAATTTTAATCTGTTTAGATCAAGAACAAAGAAAAACGGATTTGGATCGGGGAAAGGCGAAAGTTATCGAATAGCCAGTCTACGTTGTCCGTCGATAGTCGAGGTAAGTCCTTAAGCAAATATATGTTAAAGAATTAATTATGAACATGGTAAATGATGATATTTGATAATTTTGATTATAAATCTATGTGATGGCCGAATGTGGTGGTATATTATTGGATTGACTTTATGTTGTTTAATGTAATGTGAATAAGTAAGTTCGGTTTGATATGTGAAAGAAATATGAAGTATACGAAATGTTTGTGAATTTAGCACTAAGTAACGCGAATTGAATGGTTAATAGTGTTGATATTCAGGCTTCGAGCCTAGCAGGTCTTGTGCCGGTGAATTATTTCGGGCTTATTGCCTAGCAGGCCTTGTGCCGGTGAATTATTTCGGGCTTATTGCCTAGCAGGCTTAATGCCGGTGTTCGAACTTCAGACTTCGGGTCTAGCAGGCTTAATGCCGGTGATATGCTATAAACGGAGAATCCGAAAATCAAACAAGGTGACACATATATAGTGCTATGTGCTAAAAGCTCGGGTAAGAGTTAGCCAACTATATTAGTAAGGAATGAAGTAAGTTAATTTATTATCGTTTTAGTTAAGTACGATGTGATGAAGTGGATGATTCTATAAGTATTTTATTTTATAGTGTTGAGCTTATCATTAATGTGTATGAACATTATATGTGTGTGAAATTGAGATATATACATGCTTATTACATTGAAGATTCAGTTACAAATGGAAAGATCAATGGTGAAAGAGTTTGAAAGTGTTTGCATATATGTATAAGTAGATATAGGAGATCGATACCTAAGATGTGTTCATGTGACTCGGAATATACGATTAAATATGATATTCATGAGATTTGATAATGTATATGTTCATGGTGATATAGTGATAATATTTAAATCAAGGGTATTACTAGTATTCGGCTATGTACATTGTTTTTACATATTGAAATATTTATGTTCAATTCTATAAGCCTGAAGATTTAAAATATTTAAGTGTATGATCATTACATTTATAGTTGCTTGAGACTTACTAAGCTAGTGAGCTTACTTTGTGTGTGTTCATTGTTCGTTTTATAGATTTTGGTCAAGCTACAGGCTCAAAGGATCGTTGGTGAAGTCAACCACACTATCATCCCTTTTTGGTACTTTTAAGCTAGTTATTTTGAATCAAAGGCATGTATAGGCTAGCTAAATGTTGGAATGATGTTATGTTTATATATATATAATGGCCACGCGAAAATGGCTTAAACATTCATTATAAGTTCGGTTTTATTTGTTCTTGACTATGTGATTAAAGTGTTTGGTTTCAACAATTCGTCTATGGGTTGTTTCTTTACTTCAAGCTTATGTATTATGCGTTCTATATGATCGCTTGTTTGTAATGCCAATGTTTATGTTAAATTAGTCAGGTGTTTCGACATTTAAGTTAATCTTTGCATGTATAAGTCAAGGTAGGTATGTGTTAGTTGAGCATCATTCAGAATTTATGTATGTGTGTCAACTTTAGTCGATTTACGAAGTATGAATTATATTGAGTAATGCGTGTATGTGTATTCGGCCAAACCTAGGTGATAGTTGCAAATGTAGTTAACATGTTTAAAGAATTAATTGTTTAGGCTCATAGTCGAATATGGAAAATGTGCATAACTATGATGTATACATGTATATATATTTGGCTTGTGAGATTGCTTAATTTAATTGAGTGCATGAAACTACCAAACTCGGTTTGTGCTAGGTAACGAACATGAAATGTTATAAATGAGACCTTGTATATTCGGCCAAATACATAAGTATGTATGTGATGTGTAATAAGTTGCATATATTCGGTTATGTGGAAATAGGTTTTATGCCATATGAAATTGGTCTTAATAGGAAGTATTATGCATTGACATTCAAGTATACTTACTTAATTAATTAGTTACTTAATAGTTTAGTTGTTTATAAATTTTATAGATCAAGATCGTTTTGATAAATGTGGTGCATGAAATCTGTATTGTTATGTGATAATGTCATGTCGTAATATACATTGCATGGTCATTTTATGTTCATCGATGATTATATCGTATATGACTTGGATTAATGTATTAAGTATGTGTTACACATGTGTGATTTGTCTGTTTATAATTAAATTATTTGATAAAGATGATCAACTAAGATTTAATAGAGTGGACTGAAGTTTTAACTTACATGGTAATACCCGTAACCCTAATCTGGCGACGGACACGGGTTAGGGGTGTTACATTAGATTGGTATCAGAGCTTACGGTTTAGTCGATTCTAGGACTACCGTAGCACGTGTGAGTCTAGCTATACATGCCTTTATTATATATACGATAGTGTGGTGACTTCTGACATTTCAAACTATGTTTTATATAGTAAATGGATCCTGACAGAGCCGTAGCGGATGATGCAGAGAGTGTAGCGCCTGATCGGACACGTGGATCAGCGCCGGTAGACTCTCGACCTGTTTCGCGTAGCCATGAAGGGGAGGCTAAGCAAACCTTCTACCAGATGATGAATGAATGGTTCACGCAGTTCATTCAGACTAACCCGGCTGTACAACAACCTCCACCCTCGAATAATCTAACTCCGGCACCTTCCGCACCTCCGATGATAGATCCGATGAGATCTACTAGGCCTCCCGTTGATAAAATCAGGAAATATGGGGCCGAAGAATTCAAAGCTAATAATGATGATGACGCAGAGCGAGCTGAGATGTGGCTTGATAACACTATTCGGGTACTTGATGAGCTATCCCGCACTCCGGATGAATGCCTGGTGTGCTATATCTCTACTTCGACACTCGCATATCACCGGTGGAATACACTAGTACCGAAGTGGTTCCGAAAGAAAAAGTGACTTGGGATTTCTTCGGATCGAGTTTCGTAAGAAATATATCGATCGAGATTCATCGATCGTAAACGAAAAGAATTTTCGAACTAAAACAGGTCGTATGATCGTGATGTAATATGAGCGCTAAGTTTGTCGATTGATCCGATATGCCCGAGAGTGTGTATCAACCAAGCCATTATGTGCAAATGATTTGAAGACGGTCCGAATGAAGACATAAAGTTTCTTGTGGGCATTCTTGAGATCAAAGAGTTCGTGGTACTTGTCGAGCGAGCTTGCAAAGCTGAAGAGCTTGGAAAAGAGAAAAGAAAGGCTGAAATAGAAGCTAGAGACACTAGTAAAAGATCATCAAGTAAGACTTTCCATACCGCGCCTAAGAATTTCAAAGATGACTTCGGCCGACATAAAGCTACTTCAGACCTGTCTAGACGAGATCGACCTCCAGTGGGTTCCCGAGCCACTTCGATGGCTAGTGTTGGCAATGTTCAGCAGAACCGGGCTGAGTGCAAGCATTGTGGGAAATGGCATTCTGGGAGTTGTAGATTCTGTGATCGGTCCTTCTTTAAATGTGGATTATCGGACCATTTTATTAGAGAGTGCCCGATGCTAGCTGAGAAAAATACGGCTCAGAATACTAAACCGAGCAACGCGTCAAAGACGAAGGCGTACCACCCGCATATTCGGGAAATGTAGGTGGTAGTCGAGAGGAACGAAGGACACCGCAGCAGATTCGATCGAGGCTCGAGCACCGTAGAGCTTATGCTATACGTGCGTAGAGGATGCTTCTTCCTAGATGTCATTATCGGTACTTTCACACTTTATGATACTACATCGTGATTGCATTGATTGATCCCGGTTCGACTCATTCGTATGTGTGTGAAACTCTAGTATCCAGTGAAGACTCTGCGCTCAGGAGTCTCATCGAGTTTATGATTCGTGTGTCCAACCCTTGGGTCGATGTGTACTCGTTGATAAAGTGTGTAAAGGTTGCCCGTTGATGATTCGGGATTTCGCTTTCAAATGATTTAATGTTGTTACCTTTCGATGAGTTCGACATAATTTTGGGAATGGATCGTTAACTTTGCATGACGCAGATGGTGAATTGCAAAAGAAAGATTTTTGATTTGAGATGCCAAAACGGTGAGATCATCCGGGTTGAATCTAATGATCTGAGTGGGTTACCGGTAGTAATATCCTCGATGTTAGCTCGTAAGTATGTGAAGCTTACTTGGCCTATGTGTTGGATAATAAAGTGTCCGGCGCGATTGAATCTGTATCGCTTGTGTGTGAATACCCAGATGTGTTTCCTGAAGAATTACCGGGTTTACCGCCAGTTCCAGAAATAGAGTTTGGTATTGAGTTAGTACCGGGGACGACTCCGATTTCGATAGCTCCGTATCAGATGGCACCTACTAAATTAAAAGAGTTGAAAGCACAGTTACAAGAGTTGACAGATAGGGGCTTTGCACGACCGAGCTTTTCTCCTTGAGGTGCACCAGTTCTATTTGTGAAAAAGAAAGATGGGACTATGCGAATGTGTATTGATTACCAGTAGTTAAATAAGGTGACAATAAAGAATAAATACCCGTTGCCTCGGATTGATGACTTATTTGATCAGTTGAAAGAGGCTTCAGTGTTTTCGAAGATAGATCTAAGATCGGGTTATTATCAGTTGCGAGTCAGAGATTCTGATGTGTCAAAGACTTCATTTTGGACGAGGTACGGACATGTTGAGTTCCTGGTTATGCCTTTTGGACTTACTAATGCACCTGCTATTTTTATGGATTTGATGAATCGGATTTTCAGACAGTATTTGGATCGATTTGTGGTAGTGTTTATAGATGATATCCTGATCTACTCCAGAGATGAAACCGAGCATGCCGAGCATTTGAGATTGGTGCTACAAACTTTGCGAGATCGACAGTTGTATGCAAAGTTTAGTAAGTGTGAATTTTGGATGAAGGAAGTCAGCTTTTTGGGCATGTCGTTTCAGCATCAGGCATTCGGGTTGATCCGAATAAAATATCGGCTATACTTGATTGGAAACCACCGAAGAATGTTTCTGAAATTTGAAGTTTTCTAGGACTTGCGGGTTACTACAGACAATTTGTGAAAGGTTTCTCTATAATAGCTACCCCGTTGACAAAGCTATTACAGAAAGACGTTAAATTTGAATGATCAGAAAAGTGTCAGAAAAGCTTCGATCAGTTGAAAGCCCTTTTGACCGAAGCTCCAGTGCTAGCTCAGCCTGAATCGGGTAAAGAATTTATTGTTTTTAGTGGTGCTTCTTTGAATGGTTTGGGTTGCGTTTTGATGCAGGAAGGCAAAGTCATAGCCTATGCTTCGAGACAATTGAACCCTCATGAAAGAAATTATCCGACTCATGATATGGAATTAGCAGCCATTGTTTTCGCATTGAAAATTTGGCGTCATTACTTATTCGGTGAGAAATGTCATATTTATTCAGATCACAAAAGTCTGAAGTACTTGATGACTCAGAAAGATTTGAACTTGAGACAACGCAGATGGTTAGAGCTGTTGAAGGACTATGAATTTGTGATTGACTACCATCCGGGGAAAGCTAACATTGTTACGGATGCCTTAAGTCGAAAATCATTATTTTCTCTCCGTGCATTGAACGCACATATGGTTATGTCTGGTGATGGTTCGATCATAGCCGAGATGAAAGCAAGACCGATGTTTATTTAGTAAATTTGTGATGCACAGAAAATTAACAAAGATATGATTGCTAGACGAGTTTAGTGTGAAAATGATGCAGAGTCAGAGTTTCGAATTGATGCAAATGATTGTTTGAACTTCAAAGGCCGAATATGTATTCCGAGGAATGTGGATTTGATTCAGATGATTTTGAACGAGGCTCATAATAGTCGACTATCGGTACATCCGGGTAGCACGAAAATGTATAATGATTTGAAACAGTTCTATTGGTGGCCTGGCATGAAACAGGATATATCTGAATTTGTTTCAAAGTGTTTAATTTGTCAGCAAGTAAAAGCCGAGCATCAAGTGCCTTCTGGGTTACTTCAGCCGATCATGATACCTGAATGGAAATGGGATAGAATCACTATGGATTTTGTATCCGGTTTGCCTACGACACCGAGCAAGAAAGATGCGATCTGGGTTATAATGGATAGATCGACCAAATCACTCACTTTGTGCGGTTAAGACAGACTATTCGCTCGATAAACTTGCTGAGTTGTATGTATCTCAAATTGTGAGATTACATGGTGTGCCGAGTTCCATTATTTCAGACAGAGATCTGAGATTCACATCGCGGTTTTGGAAGAAGTTGCAAGATGCTTTAGGTACTAAACTCCACCTTAACACAGCCTTTCATCCGCAGACAGACGGTCAGTCTGAACGAACCATTCAGATACTTGAGGACATGTTGAGATGTTGTGTCCTTGAGTTTGAAGGTACGTGGGAAAGATACTTACCTTTGATTGAATTTGCTTATAATAATAGTTTTCAAACTAGTATCAAAATGGCACCTTACGAAGCTTTATATGGCCTCAAGTGTCGTACACCGTTGTACTGGACCGAGCTCAGTGAAAATAAGATACATGGGGTTGATTTAATTAAAGAGACGGAACAGAAAGTGGCTATAATCAGAGATAGTTTGAAAACTGCCTCGGATCGTCAAAAGTCATACGCTGATTTAAAACGTAAAGATATTGAGTTCCAGGTCGGAGACCGGGTATTCTTGAAAGTTTCTGTAACATCCGGGATTTATGGCTTGTGCATTATTGCTTAATTATGTGAAGTAGCATGCCTATGTGTGTTTGAATGTGTTGTATAAATTTTTGAGAACTTTAGAGTATAGGTGAATGTCTTAGAAATCATCAGATTTTAAGTTTTAAAGAGGAGCTAAGCTTGATAGGCCTTAAGAGAAATTGTAGGGGAAATTGGACATAAGATTAGGCTTGGTAAAGTGGCATGGAGGCGCCACTTAGGGGCCTTGGTAGGTGACGCCATAAGCTGAGAGGAAGGGCTTAGGTTCGAGTTGCAGAGGAAGCAAATGGGAGTTTGTTTTTTTGCGTCAAGGGGAAGAGGTGTTGGACGGCAATGGGGCACTGAGTGGATGAGTATAGATCAAGTCAAATTCTTTTTAAAATTTTGGCTAAGGGCAAAGCATAATTGATTGATTATTCAAATTATTTTGAATGGGTAAAGAAGAGAAAAAATGGGAGAAAAAGAAGGAGTTGATAGGGGAAGAGGAGTTGGCCGAATATGGGGCATTGGAGGATGGCATTTTCGGTTTGATGATAGGATAAGTATGCCAAAAATTGATTCTCTTCTCATCTTTTTCATTTGTGCCGAAAATCCTTAGGAATTCAACTTGCTTTCTTTGTTTTCTTCTTCGTTTTCTCTTCAATTGACCAAAGCCAAATATCCTTCTCTCAAAAACCCATCATTTCCGATTCTCCCTAAAGCCTCATACTCTTCCTTTTCATTCTTGTTGAAGCCGAATCTCCCTAGTGCCCATCAAGAGCCGAATTTCATACTCTTTAACTATTAATCTCCATAGCCGAATCTTCAAAGAGAGATCTCTTTTCCCGAAGGTGCACAATAGCCGCATATACCTCTCTAGTTTGGTAAGTTTTCGGGATTTTCCTTCGTTACGGTTTCTCTCTTCTTTAATTAGTTTCTAACCTGAATCACGTTTCCAAGGCTCGGTTGATTTCACTCCTTATTCCTACATAGCCGAATACTCCTCTATTCCCTTTGAAGCCGATTTGATCATTTCATCAGGAGCCAAAACTCTCTGTTCCAAGCAAGGATATTCGACTAAGTTGGTAAGGGATTCGTGGCATGTAACTTTCCTATCTCTTTCTTTTAGATTAGCCGAAAGTTGGACTCTAATCCCATTAATATTCTTTGGCCGAAACCATGAAGGAGGTTTCAGGATTTCCACTGTAGCCAACTTCAAGAGGAGATCTTTGGGATTTCAAGATCTAAGGTAAGCGAGTGTGGTTTTAGGCTGAAGGCCATCTATTATGTTCAGTGTTAGAATTGGATCTAACATATGTCTATAGGAATTTCGACATTACCAGGAGCAAGGATTAATTTCGGGATTTGAGATTCGCAAGGTAAGTGGATAAGCATATTCGGCCAAGGCTATATTTAGTGATTATTTGAGTGGCCGATTCTAACTTTGACTGTTTAGGGAGGAGTACAATCCGATTCGATAGACTTTCGAGATTTCAAATGAATTCGTTAAACTAAACCAGTGTGTACCCCACACTAACTCTTAATAGATTTATGGCATCAATTTAATATATGTGTTTATAATAATGTGAAAAGTGGGCAAAGGTACCATGTGATGGTACAAAGTACTCAGGTACGTAACCTTAACATTATGTTAATAAATGATATGAATATTATTATGATATGAATAATTGGAATATGGTACATATGTGAATATCGATAAGAATGTGGAATAAGGCATAAGGCATGATATTGCATATTCTGTGTGACATGGGGCATATGGGTTATATGGAAAGGGGAAGTGATCTGGTGGTTTATACCACAATATCTGAATGTGGTGACTCATGTCACGAAATCTGAATGTGGTGACTTATGTCACGAAATAAAATCTGGTGGCTATGCCACAAAATTTATAAGGGCGATGAGCAAGTCGTCTGCAGCGACTGCCTTCGATGATGTGTAGCGGATGGAGGGTCGACTTAGTAGTCCCCACGGTGTGATGGTTGGTACGGGTGATGTGTAGCGGATGGTTATCTAGGTTTGGGTTCGGGATTGCATCATTATTTATATTCGTTATATGTGTATGATTTGATGTGCCTAAATCGTTGGGATTGGTGTTGGTTATACACATTGAGTCTGTTTGACTCACCCCGTTGTGGGATATTTTTCAGGTGACACTCAGTAACGGACCGGGTCGGCAGGAGCTTAGTGGTGGCCATGTTCAACTCAGACTTTATTTTAATTTTTGGACTTTTTATTTCTAAGTATTTTGGATTTATTCGGGTTTTGTTTTAATGTAATAAGGCCATAGCTATAAACTGATTATGCATGCATTTTTATTTATTTCATTATGATACATTTTTTATCAATTTAAAGTTTGAGCAAATTTTCTTAAAAATAAATTTTAAATATTTTGACACCTAAACACAAACGATTTTCGAATTAAAGATTAACTCCAAAATAACTCGGCATTTTTATAAAACCACCCAAAATTTCCAATGTAATGAACATGAATTTAAAAGGTTTTACTCGAGGAACATACCAGATCCGGTCTGGGCTCGTGGGCCGGGTTTGGGGTGTTTCAGTTTGGTATCAGAGCCAAGTTTTAAACTCTCGGCCTTGGGTTTAAAGCCCACAATGTTTTCAAAATTGAGCCCAAACAAGTTTTTGTGAAAATTTTGTGAAATAAGTAGGTTTTTCTGGCATGGTACCTAAGTCTCCGGCCCAAAGTCCACCAGGTAAGTACCCCTAACCGTTGTGTGAATTAATGTATGATTTGTATATGGGTATAACGGGAACGTAGATTAGTATATTAAGTTATGGAACCCTAGGATTAGTTTACCCCAACACAAGAACTACATAAAATTTAAGGCCTAACTAAACAAACCTGTGGTTAAGTCGCCGAGTTAGGGTGTGGCAACCATTATGCGCATGTCTAGGATTGGATTCAGGAAGAGCCTGGTATTTAAGCAGTCCTAGTGACTCACCTCATCTTCACTCGAATCCTACCTGGTGCGTAGTAACGGTTCACCCTAACCAAGAAGACTTATTCACGGGCTAAATTCAATAATTAAAACCCGGAAGGGACTAGCCATATCTTTTATTAAAAAAAAAACCCTAGTTTTAAAATCATCAAATTACTCCTTTGGTCCATAGCAAAATTTATTTGGAACATTCTTCCAAAATAATTCCGATTTACCAAAATTACCCAAATACCCCTGGTTGTAAAATTACTAAAATGCCCTTGGTTTATAAATTTACCATACTACCCTCGATTTTTACTAAAGTAATCTTGCTTTACAAAAATATCCAAAAACCCCTACTTTGCGAAATATTAAAATACCCTGATTTGGAAAATTTACGAAATTACCCCTGATTTACGAAATTACCAAAATGACCCCGATTTCCAAAATTTCCGCCATATCTCCGATTTGAGAAAATTTTCAAAAGGTACCTTCGAGTTTTGAAAATTTCAAAGTTCCTTGATTTATTAAGATTTTCAAATTGACCCCGATTTATTACCAAAATACCCTTATAGGATAAATGACGAAAATACCCCTGGGATAGGAACAGACAATAATGTTTGAATAGTGAATGTGTTCGGTAGGTACTACTGAATGATTGTGTTTCTCTGAATTAGGGTAGAAAACTGGGAACGAAAACTCTGAATGAACGAAAGAACCTCTATTAATTTTCTTTTCATAAAAATTTCGTCGCGGGTAATCAGTGGAACAAAATACTAATGCGTAAAATTTCTTAAATCAGATTAAAGCGCGATCGTAGAAATGAGTTCTAGGGGGTGCAGTCGTAATGTACGAGGATGTGGTAGAGGCAGAATGACCGTATCGGAACCCGTTAGGTCTGGACAAGGGCCCGAAAATGAGGTACCACCACCCCCACCGCCAGCTGTTGGTGTTGAGCAAAGAAGATCGACGGGGGATGATGCGATATCGCGAGCAATGCCGCAAGTTCGGAGATGGTGGTGGGCAGGTGGAGGTATGGGAGCTTGGAAATCAGCACTGCGGCGACTCAGGAGCCAATAGAGCTGAAGTATTCCGTGGCGTATCTCGGTGTGGCACCCGATGCGGTGAGTATTGGTTGGAAGCGACAGAGCGAATTATGGATGAGCCGGATCCGATCGCTTGAAGAGAAGTCAAGGAATGGTGTCGCTACTTTGCGATGAGGCATATCGCTGGTGGCTCACGATTCGGGATGGTGCTACAGCTGAGGATCTCACTTGGGAGTATGTTAAGGCGGCATATCAGAAGAAGTATGTTGGAACTAGTTATACGGATGCACAGAGAAAGGCATTTCTGGGGTTGGTTCAAGGGAACAAGTCCGTAGCGGAATATGAGGCTGAATTCTTAAGGTTGAGCCGGTATGCTCGAGGAATTGTGGCTACGGAGTATGAACGATGTGTCTGGTTTGAGAACGGACTTAGGGATGATCTAAGGTTGTTGATAGCTCCGCAGCAGGAGCGGGAATTTGCCGTGTTAGTAGAGAAGGCTAAGGTAACCGAAGGAATTAAGGACTCTGTAAGCCAGAATACTGACCGGAATAGGCAAAAGAGAGGTTTTGGGTCGTCAGGGTCATCTGGGAATGCGCAGAAGAGGCCTAGAGTTGATGGGCCGCGAGGTCAGCAAGTTGTGACAGGAGGGCAGTACCGTACTTGTACACAATATGGAAAGATGCACCTAGGAGAGTGTTGGAAGAAGATGGGAGGATGCTTTATGTATGGGTCTAAGGAACACATGATTAAGGACTGTCCTATTAAGATAGACGGGAGTCGACCAACAGGTCAGGGTTCTAATCAGGCTGGAAGAGGGGGGCAGCAGCCTCAGCGGGGTTGTGGTCCGATGGGCAGAGGAAACGGTGCTGGAAGAGGACGTGGAACACCAGCGCGAGGTGTTGGTATCATCGAGGCTAAACAACCAGGATCGGTATATGCAGCGGTTCGTCGGAGGAAGACGACGATGCACTGATGTTATAACGACACGTTCCTTATTTCTGAGTTACCCTTTATTGCTTTGATAGACATAGGGTCAACTCATTCCTATGTTGCTAGTGAAGTATTCAAACTTTGCATGTGAACTTTGAGAACTGTACCTAGGAAGATGACTGTACTTAGTCTTTTAGGGCAGACTGTGATAGTAGATAAACTCTTTAAGGAAGTGCCTTTAGAAGTTCAGGGGACTCAGTTCCCAGCTGACTTAGTGGAACTACCATTTAGGGAATTTGATCTAATCTTAGGCATGGATTGGTTAGTGAAGTACCGTGCGAATGTGGATTGTGCCGCTAAATGCATGTCGTTGAGAACTCCCGACGATAAGGAAGTTGTGGTGATGGGCGAAAGACGAAACTATTTGTCGAATGTAGTATCCGCCCTTAAGGCGGAGAAGATGGTAAGGAAAGGATGTCCGGTTTTTCTGATGTGGGTCAGTGCCTTGGACACTAAGGAAACAAGTGTTGAAGGGGTTAGAACAGTAAGGGAATTTGTGGATGTCTTTCCGGAGGAATTACCTGGAATACCCCCGGATAGGGAGGTGGAGTTTGGAATTGACTTGCTACCGGGAACAGCTCCTGTGTCAATCTCCCCGTACAGAATGGCACCAAAGGAATTGGTTGAGCTCAAGGCTCAAATCCAAGAGTTGCTTGATCGTGGGTTTATCCGACCCAGTGTGTCTCCATGGGGAGCACCGGTCTTATTTGTGAAGAAGAAGGATGGAACTATGCGTATGTGCATAGATTATCGTCAGTTGAATAAGCTGACCATCAAGAACAAGTACCCGTTGCCAAGGATAGACGACTTGTTCGATCAGCTTAAAGGGGCCACAGTATTCTCGAAGATAGATCTAAGGTCTGGGTATCATCAGCTTAAGGTGAAGGAAGCGGATATCCATAAGACAGCTTTCCAGACAAGATACGGCCATTATGAGTTCTTAGTAATGCCGTTCGGATTGACGAACGCCCCAGCTGCATTCATGGATATGATGAAACGGGTTTTTCAACCTTACTTGGATAGGTTCGTCGTTGTGTTCATAGACGACATCTTAGTATATTCCAAGTCTGAAGAGGAGCATGATGATTATCTCCGGGTTGTGTTGCAAGTGTTAAGGGAAAAGAAGCTATATGCCAAATTCAGCAAGTGTGAATTTTGGCTTAAGGAAGTTGCGTTCTTAGGGCATGTAGTGTCTGCAGAAGGGATAAGAGTGGATCCTAGGAAGATTGAGGCAGTGTTGGATTGGAAACCACCTAAGTTTGTGGCAGAGGTTCGTAGTTTCTTGGGATTGGCAGGCTACTCCAGAAGGTTTGTAGAAGGGTTCTCATCAATAGCCGCACCTTTGACGAAGTTGTTGAGAAAGGAAGTACCTTTCGTATGGACAGATAAGCAACAGGAGAGCTTTGAGAAGCTTAAGAGGGTTTTGACTGAAGCTCCAGTCTTGATTCAGCCTGAGGCAGGGAAGGATTTTGTGGTGTACTGTGACGCTTCTCTCACAGGATTAGGATGTGTCCTGATGCAAGACGGGAAGGTAGTCGCTTATGCGTCTCGACAATTAAGGTCACATGAGGTTAACTACCCGACGCATGATTTGGAATTGGCGGCAGTGGTCTTTGCTCTTAAGGTATGGAGGCATTATCTTTATGGGGAAAAGTAAGTGATCTACACAGACCACAAAAGCCTTAAGTACCTGCTGACTCAGAAAGAGCTGAACCTGAGACAGCGAAGGTGGGTGGAGTTATTGAAAGACTACGATTGTTCTATAGAGTATCATCCGGGCAAGGCGAATGTAGTGGCAGATGCCTTAAGTCGGAAAGTAGTGTCGGATCTGAGGGCAATGTTTGCACATCTTAGCTTGTATGACGATGGAAGTCTGCTGGCAGAATTGCAAGTTAAACCGACATGGTTGAACGAGGTGAAGGAAAGTCAGTTAATGGATGAGGATCTAAATGCTAAGCTACGGCAAGTGCAGAGTGGAGAGTTAGAGGATTATGGTGTTAACAACGATGGAGTGTTGTGTTTCAAGGGTAAGGTCTCGTATGCCAAAGAACAAGGAGTTAAGACGGAGATTTCTTCAGAATCGCATAGTAGCCCCTATGCTATGCATCCCGGAGGTAGTAAGTTGTATAGAGACCTAAGGGAACAGTTTTGGTGGCCTCGGTCTTAAGAGGAAGTTACCGAATTAGTAGGGAAGTGCTTGACGTGTCGACAAGTCAAGGCCGAACACCAAGTTCCGTCGAGATTGCTTCACCGATAAAGATTCTGCAGTGGAAGTGGGAGAGAATCACCATGGACTTCGTTAGTGGGCTTCCCCTTACGCCTACTAAGAAGGACTCGGCATGGGTGATAGTGGATCGATTGACAAAGTCCGCGCATTTCATTCCAGTACGGGTTGACTATTCTTTACAGAAGTTGGCGAAGTTATATGTGGTAGAAATTGTGAGGTTGCATGGAGTGCCAATGTCGATTATCTCAGACAGGGATCCAAGGTTTAAGTCTCGGTTTTGGAAAGCACTACATCAGGCTTTAGGCACCAGATTGGATTTTACTACGGCATTTCATCCACAGTCGGACGGTCAATCTGAACGAGTAATCCAAGTGTTAGAGGATATGTTGAGAGGCTGTGTAATAGACTTCAGAGGAAGTTGGGAAGAGTATTTGCCGTTAGCGAAATTTGCATACAACAACAGCTATCAGGCCAGTATTCGGATGGCACCGTATGAAGCGTTGTATGGGCGGAGATGTCGCACACCGACGTGTTGGACGGAATTAGGGGAACGCCAAGTTTTGGGTCCAGATATTGTGGCAGAATCTGAAGAGAAAGTTAAGGTAATTCGGACACGGTCAAAGGAAGCATCTGACAGACAGAAGTCGTACGCAGATCTTAAGCGAAAGGAAATAGAATTTGATGTAGGAGATCAAGTGTTTCTTACAGTTTTGCCTTGGAAGAAGGTGATGAGATTTGGTTGCAAAGGGAAGCTAAGTCCCAGGTTTATAGGACCTTATCGGGTATTGAAGCGGGTTGGACCAGTGGCATACCAGTTAGAGTTGCCTCCGGAGTTGAAGCAGATGCACGATGAGTTCCATGTTTCTATGCTACGTTGTTACCAATCGGATCCATATCATGTAGTGCCGGTTGAGGAGGTGGAGCTAAGGCCAGATTTGTCCTACGAGGAGGAGCCGATCCAGATCTTGGAACGAGATGTGAAGGTATTACGAAGGAAATCAGTTCCTTTGGTCAAAGTTTTATGGCGTAATCATGGATCGGAAGAAGTTTCGTGGGAGCCGGAAGAAGCAATGCGATAACAATACCCTCACTTGTTTTAGCCAGGTAATTTCGAGGACGAAATTATTTTAAGGGGGGTAGAACTGTAACATCCGGGATTTATGGCTTGTGCATTATTGCTTAATTATGTGAAGTAGCATGCCTATGTGTGTTTGAATGTGTTGTATAAATTTTTGAGAACTTTAGAGTATAGGTGAATGTCTTAGAAATCATCAGATTTTAAGTTTTAAAGAGGAGGTAAGCTTGATAGGCCTTAAGAGAAATTGTAGGGGAAATTGGACATAAGATTGGGCTTGGTAAAGTGGCATGGAGGCGCCACTTAGGGGCCTTGGTAGGTGACGCCATAAGCTGAGAGGAAGGGCTTAGGTTCGAGTTGCAGAGGAAGCAAATGGGAGTTTTTTTTTTGCGTCAAGGGGAAGAGGTGTTGGAAGGCAATGGGGCACTGAGTGGATGAGTATAGATCAAGTCAAATTCTTTTTAAAATTTCGGCTAAGGGCAAAGGATAATTGATTGATTATTCAAATTATTTTGAATGGGTAAAGAAGAGAAAAAATGGGAGAAAAAGAAGGAGTTGATAGGGGAAGAGGAGTTGGCCGAATATGGGGCATTGGAGGATGGCATTTTTAGTTTGATGATAGGATAGGTATGCCGAAAATTGATTCTCTTCTCATCCTTTTCATTTGTGCCGAAAATCCTTAGGAATTCAACTTGCTTTCTTTGTTTTCTTCTTCGTTTTCTCTTCAATTGACCAAAGCCGAATATCCTTCTCTCAAAAACCCATCATTGCCGATTCTCCCTAAAGCCTCATACTCTTCCTTTTCATTCTTGTTGAAGCCGAATCTCCCTAGTGCCCATCAAGAGCCGAATTCCATACTCTTTAACTATTAATCTCCATAGTCGAATCTTCAAAGAGAGATCTCTTTTCCCGAAGGTGCACAATAGCCGCATATACCTCTCTAGTTTGGTAAGTTTTCGGATTTTCCTTCATTCACATGTTTCTCTCTTCTTTAATTAGTTTCTAACCTGAATCACGTTTCCAAGGCTCGGTTGATTTCACTCCTTATTCCTACATAGCCAAATGCTCCTCTATTCCCTTTGAAGCCGATTTGATCATTTAATCAGGAGCTGAAACTCTCTGTTCCAAGCAAAGATATTCGACTAAGTTGGTAAGGGATTCGTGGCATGTAACTTTCCTATCTCTTTCTTTTAGATTAGCCGAAAGTTGGACTCTAATCCCATTAATGTTCTTTGGCCGAAACCATGAAAGAGGTTTCGGGATTTCTACTGTAGCCGACTTCAAGAGGAGATCTTCGGGATTTCAAGATCTAAGGTAAGCGAGTGTGGTTTTAGGCTGAAGGCCATCTATTATGTTCAGTGTTAGAATTGGATCTAACATATGTCTATAGGAATTTCGACATTACCAAGAGCAAGGATTAATTTTGGGATTTGAGATTCGCAAGGTAAGTGGATAAGCATATTCGGCCAAGGCTATATTTAGTGATTATTTGAGTGGCCGATTCTAACTTTGACTGTTTAGGGAGGAGTACAATCCGATTCGATAGACTTTCGAGATTTCAGTGAATTCGTTAAGTAAACCAGGTGTGTACCCCACACTAACTCTTAATAGATTTATGGCATCAATTTAATATATGTGTTTATAATAATGTGAAAAGTGGGCAAAGGTACCATGTGATGGTACAAAGTACTCAGGTACGTAACCTTAACATTATGTTAATAAATGATATGAATATTATTATGATATGAATAATTGGAATATGGTACATATGTGAATATCGATAAGAATGTGGAATAAGGCATAAGGCATGATATTGCATATTCTCATGTGACATGGGGCATATGGGTTATATGGAAAGTGGAAGTGATCTGGTGGTTTATACCACAATATCTCGAATGTGGTGACTCATGTCACGAAAATCAAATGTGGTGACTTATGTCACAAAATAATATCTGTGGCTATGCCACAAAATTTATAAGGGCGATGAGCAAGTCGCCTGCAGCGGCGATCGCCTTCGATGATGTGTAGCGGATGGAGGGTCGACTTAGTAGTCCCCACGGTGTGATGGTTGGTACGGGTGATGTGTAGCGGATGGTTATCTAGGTTTGGGTTCGGGATTGCATCATTATTTATATTCGTTATATGTGTATGATTTGATGTGCCTAAATCGTTGGGATTGGTGTTGGTTATACACACCGAGTCTGCTTTGACTCACCCCGCTGTGGGAGATTTTTCAGTGACACTCGATGAATGCACTGGTCGGCGGGAGCTTAGTGGTGGCCATGTTCAACTCGGACTTTATTTTAATTTCTCGACTTTTTATTTCTAAGTATTTTGGATTTATTCGGGTTTTGTTTTAATGTAATAAGGCCATAGCTATAAACCGATTATGCATGCATTTTTATATATTTCATTATGATACAATTTTAATCAATTTAAAGTTTGAGCAACTTTTCTTAAAAATAAATTTTAAATGTTTTGACACCTAAACACAAACGATTTTGAATTAAAGATTAACTCCAAAACAACTCGGCATTTTTATAAAACCACCCAAATTTTCCAAAGTAATGAACATGAATTTGAAACGTTTTACTCGAGGAACATACGGATCCGGTGCAGGCTCGTGGGCGGTTTAGGGTGTTTCAGTTTCTCCGTGGAAGAAAGTACTCCGATTTGGTTGGAAAGGCAAACTAAGTCCGAGATTCATCGGACCATACGAGATCATCGAACGTATTGGGCCTGTTGCTTATAGATTGAAGTTGCCCTCTGAATTAGAAAAGATACACAACGTATTTCACGCTTTAGATGTTTCGTAGATATAGATCGAGATCCGTCACATGTGATCGTTCCGTCCAAATTGAAATCGATCCGATATGACGTATGAGGAAGAACCGATCCAGATTTTAGCTCGGGAAATGAAAGAGTTGAGAAACAAGAAAATTCCGTTAGTGAAAATGCTATGGAATCGACACGGAGTTGAAGAGGCTACGTGGGAGCCTGAGGATTCAATGAGGCAACAATATCTGACTTTGTTTAACGGTAAGATTTTCGGGGACGAAAATCCTTAAAAGGGGGGAGAGTTGTAACAGTCTGAATTTGACCCTAATCGGAACGGTGGTTTCGGGACCACGAATCCGAGTCCAAAATTTTTTTAAATATTATTTTTGGTGGTAATTATATGTGATTTATGATGTGTGAAAGTTTCGTATAAAAATTTTATCGTTTGAGTGTTTAATTTAACAAAAAGGACTAAATCGCGTAAAGTGTAAAAGTTGCATACTATAGTGGAAAGTGCTTAAATGATGACGGCTTTCTAATATGGGGTATTAAAAAGGTAATTAGCCTATTTTTAAGTTAGTGGGTGGTATATGACATAAGTAACCTTAAGTTATATATTAGCTTTATTTTATTTGAAAGGTTATATTAGTAATTAAGTAAAATCATATTATATGTTAAAATAAAACAAATGAAATGGCCATTATCATCTTATTTCTCTTGGCCGAATATTGGAGGAAGAAAAAGAACTTGGTTTCTTTTTATTTTCGACACATATAAGCTCAAATTCAAGGTTAGTTTGATTTCGGGTTTTATTAATTTTTACATTTTTGAGATCGTTGCTTCGAACATTAGTTGACCCATGTTAGAATTTTTAAATTTGAGCATGTTTGATGTTCGGCCATTGTCATGTTCTTGTAGTTTTTGATGTTTGATGATGTTATATTAAAGTTATGTTAAGGATTAGCATGTTTGTGTTGGAAATTTTAGTGAATTTGAGTATTTTGGACTAAATTACAAAGAATAAATTTTTGAGGGGCTAAAATGCAAAATAAATGAAAGAAATAGACTTGTATAGTCCTTATGAATATTCGGCCCTTAAGTGGTATAGTGGAATTTTGTGTATTTTGTGTTTTATGCAAATAGGACTAAATTGTAAAAATGTGAAACATTAGGGGTAAAATGGTAATTTGCCCATTTATGTGTTTTGGGACTAAATTGAGATGAAATGTGCTTGAATGAGCTAAATTTTAATGTGTTTAGATCAAGAACAAAGAAAAATGGATTTGGATCGGGAAAAGCGAAGGTTATCGAATAGCCGCCCACGTTGTCCGTCGATAGTCGAGGTAAGTCCTTAAGCAAATATATGTTAAAGAATTAATTATGAACATGGTAAATGATGATATTTGATAATTTTGATTATAAATCTATGTGATGGCCGAATGTGGTGGTATATTATTGGATTGACTTTATGTTGTTTAATGTAATGTGAATAAGTAAGTTCGGTTTGATATGTGAAAGAAATATGAAGTATACTGAAATGTTTGTGAATTTAGCACTAAGTAATGCGAATTGAATGGTTAATAGTGTTGATATTCGGGCTTGAGCCTAGCGGGCCTTGTCTTTGGTGAATTATTTCGGGCTTATTGCCGAAGCGTGCCTTGTGCCGGTGAATTATTTCGGGCTTATTGCCCAGCGTGCCTTGTGCTTGCGTGAATTATTTCGAGCTTATTGCCTAGCGGAGCTTAATGCCTGGTGTTCGAACTTCGGACTTGGGTCTAGCGGGCTTAATGCCTGATATGCTATAAACGGAGAATCCGAAAATCAAACAAGGTGACACATATATAGTGCTATGTGCTAAAAGCTCGGGTAAGAGTTAGCCTACTATATTAGTAAGGAATGAAGTAAGTTAATTTATTATCGTTTTAGTTAAGTACGATGTGATGAAGTGGATGATTCTATAAGTATTTTATTTTATAATGTTGAGCTTATCATTAATGTGTATGAACATTATATGTGTGTGAAATTGAGATATATACATGCTTATTACATTGAAGATTCAGTTACAAATGGAAAGATCAATGGTGAAAGAGTTTGAAAGTGTTTGCATATATGTATAAGTAGATATAGGAGATCGATACCTAAGATGTGTTCATGTGACTCGGAATATACAATTAAATATGATATTCATGAGATTTGATAATGTGTATGTTCATGGTGATTTAGTCATAATATTTAAATCAAGGGTATTACTAGTATTCGGCTATGTACATTGTTTTTACATATTGAAACATTTATGTTCAATTCTATAAGCCTGAAGATTTAAAATATTTAAGTGTATGATCATTAGATTTATAGTTGCTTGAGACTTACTAAGCTAGTGAGCTTACTTTGTGTGTGTTCATTGTTTGTTTTATAGATTTTGGTCAAGCTACAGGCTCGAAGGATCGTTGGTGAAGTCAACCACACTATCATCCCTTTTTGGTACTTTTAAGCTAGTTATTTTGAATCAAAGGCATGTATAGGCTAGCTAAATGTTGGAATGGTGTTATGTTTATATATATATAATAGCCATGCGAAAATGGCTTAAACATTCATTATAAGTTCGGTTTTATTTGTTCTTGACTATGTGATTAAAGTGTTTGGTTTCAACAATTCGTCTATGGGTTGTTTCTTTACTTCAAGCTTATGTATTATGCGTTCTATATGATTTCTTGTTTGTAATGCCAATGTTTGTGTTAAATTAGTCAGGTGTTTCGGCATTTAAGTTAATCTTTGCATGTATAAGTCAAGGTAGGTATGTGTTAGTTGAGCATCATTCGGAATTTATGTATGTGAGTCAACTTTAGTCGATTTACGAAGTATGAATTATATTGAGTAATGCGTGTATGTGTATTCGGCCAAACCTAGGTGATAGTTGCAAATGTAGTTAACATGTTTCAAGAATTAATTGTTTAGGCTCATAGTCGAATATGGAAAATGTGCATAACTATGATGTATACATGTGTATATATTTGGCTTGTGAGATTGCTTAATTTAATTGAGTGCATGAAACTACCAAACTCGGTTTGTGCTAGGTAACGAACATGAAATGTTATAAATGAGACCTTGTATATTCGGCCAAATACATAAGTATGTATGTGATGTGTAATAAGTTGCATATATTCGGTTATGTGGAAATAGGTTTTATGCCATATGAAATTGGTCTTAATAGGAAGTATTATGCATTGACATTCGAAGTATACTTACTTAATTAATTAGTTACGAATAGTTTAGTTGTTTATAAATTTTATAGATCAAGATCGTTTTGATAAATCTGTATTGTTATGTGATAATGTCATGTTGTAATATACATTGCATGGTCATTTTATGTTCATCGATGATTATATCGTATATGACTTGGATTAATGTATTAAGTATGTGTTACACATGTGTTATTTGTCTGTTTATAATTAAATTATTTGATAAAGATGATCAACTAAGATTTAATCAAGTGAATTGAAGTTTTAACTTACATGGTAATACCCGTAACCCTAATCCGGTGACGGACACGGGTTAGGGGTGTTACAAAGCTTCGTACGGTGCCATCTGTATACTCGACTGATAACTGTTGTTGTAGGCAAACTCGACCAAAGGTAGATACCTCTTCCAACTACCTTCGAATTCTAACGCAAAGCATCGAAGCATATCTTCGATAACTTGAATCACTCTTTCAGATTGACCATCTGTTTGTGGATGGAATGCGGTACTAAAGTTCAACTTTGTACCCAAAGCCTCCTGCAACTTCTTCCAAAACCTCGAAGTAAACCTCGGATCTCTATCCGATATTATAGACACAGGCACACCATGTAACCTCACTATCTCTGCAACATACAATTCGGCTAACTTGTCCAATGAATAATCAACACGTACTGGAATAAGATGAGCCGACTTTATCCATCTATCCACAATAACCCACATAGCATCTCTCTTTTTCGGAGTCATAGGCAACCCCGTCACAAAATCCATGGTAATCCGATCCCATTTCCATTCGGGAACCATCACTGGCGAAAGCAATCCCGAAGGCACTTGATGCTCAGCTTTCACTTGTTGACAAATCAGACACTTCGCCACAAACTCAGAAATGTCTCTTTTCATACCCGGCCACCAATAAGATTTCCTCAAGTCGTTGTACATTTTCGTACTGCCCGGGTGTACTGACAAATAACCACTATGTGCTTCATACAAAACCTTTCGGATCAATTCTTCATCTCTAGGTACACAAATTCTGTCACGGTACATCAAACAACCTTTCGAGCCCACTCGAAAATAAGAATCACTTTCTGATCCACACTTAGCTCTCTTAGCTTGCATCTCACTATCATTTCTCTGAGCCTCACATATCTGTTGAACAAATAGTGGCTTAACTCTCAACTCTGCCAAAATAGCACCATCATCAGACAATGCTAAATTCGTGCTCAAAACTCTTAGAGCATATAAGGATTTCCTACTCAGGGCATCCGCAACCACATTCGCTTTTCCCGGGTGGTAATCAATGACTAACTCATAGTCTTTCAATAACTCGAGCCACCGCCTCTGTCGCAAATTCAAATCCTTTTGATCCATCAAATGCTTCAAACTCTTGTGATCCGTAAAGATTCGACACTTCTCACCATATAAATAATGTCGCCAAATCTTTAACGCGAAAACAATTGCAGCCAACTCCAAATCATGAGTCGGATAATTCTTCTCATGCGTTTTTAACTGCCTCGAGGCGTAAGCGACTACCTTACCCTCTTGCATCAACACACAACCGAGACCATTAAATGACGCGTCACTGAAAACCACGAACTCTTTCCCGATTATGGTTGAACCAAAACCGGTGCCTCAGTCAATAATGTTTTCAATCTCTCGAAACTCTGTTGACATGTCTCAGTCCATTCAAACTTGACATCCTTATACAACAATTTCGTCATCGGGGTAGCAATCACAGAGAACCCCTTTACGAAACGTCTGTAATATCCTACCAAACCCAAAAAGTTTCTAACTTCCCACACGTTCCTCGACAGTTTTCAATCCACAACAGCCGATATCTTACTCGGGTCAACTCTGACACCATCACCCGACACAATGTGTCCTAGGAATCCGACCTCTCGGAGCCAAAACTCACTCTTTCTAAACTTAGCATACAACTGCTTATCTCTTAAAGTTTGCAAGATAATTCTCAAATGCTCTTCATGGTCATTCTTATCCCGAGAATAGATCAATATGTCGTCAATGAAGACAACCACAAACTTATCCACATACGGTCGAAAGACATGGTTCAACAAATTCATAAAAATCGCAGGTGCATTCGTTAAACCAAACGGCATGACTAAAAAACTCATAATGGTCATACCTTGTTCGAAACGCAATTTTCAACACATCTTGCTCTTTCACTCTCAACTGGTAATAACCAGACCTCAGGTCGATCTTGGAGAACACTGTAGCTCCTTTCAGTTGATCAAACAGATCATCAATCCTTGGTAAAGGATACTTATTCTTCATTGTCACTTTATTGAGTTGCCTATAGTCTATACACAACCTCATTGACCCATCTTTCTTTTTCACAAATAGTACCGGAGCACCCCACAGTGAGTAGCTCGGTCTTGCAAAACCCTAGTTTGTCAACTCTTGCAACTGAACCTTCAGTTCTTTCAACTCTAAAGGTGTCATCCTATACGGAGCAATTGAAATAGGTGCCGTTCCCGGAACCAACTCAATCCCAAACTCAACATCTCTCACTGGAGGTAATCCGGGTAACTCTTCTGGGAATACATTCGGATACTCACATACCACCGGAACTGTATCAAACTTCACTCCAACCTCTTGAGTATTCAAAACAAAGGCGAGATAGGACTCACACCCTTTTCTCAAACACTTCTCAGCCACTAGGGAAGAAATCATCACTGGTAGACTATCCGATCCACCTGATTCAACCCGAATAACATCTCCACCCTTACACTTCAATTCAATAAATTTACTACCACAGTTCACTAAGACACTATGGGTAGTCAACCAATTCATGCCAAGGATTAAGTCAAATTCATCAAACGGAAACAACATAAGGTTTGCCGAAAAGCAATGACTCTTAATCATCAAAGGACAATTCTTACACACCTTGTCCATTAACACATGTCTTCCTAACGGGTTTGAGACCTTAACCACAATATCTGTAAACTCAACGGTCATACTCAAACTAGATGCCAATCTCATGCAAATATAAGAATGAGTAGACCCTGGATCTATTAAAACAATAACAAAGGTGTCAAAAAGAGAGAAAGTACCCGTTATTACATCTGGGGAGGATGCCTCTTCGCGGGCACGAATGGCATACGTCCTCACAGGTGCCCGACCCTCCGGTCTCACAGCAGAGTCTCTGGACGCACCTCTACCACTAGTCCCACCTCTCGGGTTCCTTGGTGGTCTACCCCTTGCAGACACATCGCTATGTCTTGTCTCTTGCTTCTCTTCCTTGTCATCCCTCTCGGGGCAATTTCGGATAAAATGGTCGGGGGAACCACACTTATAACAACTTCTGTTGTTTCGCCAACACTCTCCAGTATGATACCTACCACAACTTGGACACTCCGATTTGTTCTTCGGATTACCTACACTTTCCATCGAGGTGGCTTGGACTCTCGAACCCGAACGAGTGTTGTCCAAGTCTCTATGTGAATATCCCACTGGTGCTGTCGTTCGAGGATTCACTTCCTTGGATCTTTTCGACTGGGCTTGATATGATTTTCCCATCGGTCGTTTTCTCGCATCTCGGGCTTCACTCACAGCCTTTCTCTTTTTCTTACTCAATTCCTCGGCCTTACTTGCCCTTTCAACCAACACCACAAACTCTTTCAACTCCAAAATACCCACTAGGAGCTTGATATCCTCATTCAGTCCGTCTTCGAACCTTTTACACAAAATGGTCTCCGTCGACACACATTCCTGCACGTACTTGCTAAGCCTAACAAATTTGCACTCATATTCTGCTACTGACATTCTTCCTTGCTTCAACTCAAGGAATTCCTTCCATTTCCCGTCAGTAAACTACTGACTTATATACTTCTTCCAAAACTCTTCCAGAAAGAAGTCCCATGTCACTCGCTCTTTCGGGACTACTGACGTCAACGTCTTCCACCAATGGTATGCCGAGTCCTCGAGAAAGATACGGCACACTTCAGTTTCTCTTCAGTGTACAAGAGAGTTCATCGAATACTCTCATTGAGTTCTCTAGCGAACTCTGCTCTCTCCTGGGTCATCATCTACCTTAGCTCTAAACTCCTCACCCTGTTTTCTAATCTTATCCACCAGGGGTTTCGATATCCTCACTACATCAATACCTTGAGGAGCCACTGGAATTGGCTGAGGTATAGGAGGAGGTGGAGGAGGTTGAGCATTAGGGTTTGCTTGAACATAATCCGAGTACCAATTACTCATCATCTGGAGAAAGGCTTCCGAGCCTCTTCCCCTTGACCCCAACCTCGGGTCCACTCTCAACAGCGCGCGGTTCCTTGCGCAGAGGCGGCGCATTACTAGGCGCTTCATCAGCAGTCGATTGATCGGGATCCATATACTATATAAAACAAGGTTTAAAATCATCAGAAACCACCACACTATCACTGTACACTTATGGCATGTATAGCTAGACCCTTACACCCGCTATGGTAGTCCTAGAACTGACTAAACCATAGCTCTGATACCACTAAATGTAACACCCCTTACTCGTATTCTACGCCGGAACCGGGTCCGAGGCATTACCGGAGTAAAACCACTTGATTGCCACTTAGGCTCAACGTGACTACTCTCCTTAAGTCACCACAACAACCTTATTCTCGACTTACGAGGCCTCATTCATACACACGAGGGCTCTCGAGACCATAACGGAAACTCTTACAAATTTAAAATTTTTCCATCTATACGGTGACCACAATCCCGTGTAAGATTAGACACGTCTGTGGAGGTCACACACGCTCATGCGCCCATCCCGTGCATGAAAACCAAAGCATTCTGCCAATGTCCCACGGCTAGGGCACACGTCCGTGTGGCTAGCCCGTGGCCTACACAACTCGAATCTGCCAAATTGACATGGCCAAGTCTCACACCCGTGGGCTGGCCATGTGCCACACATGGCCTAGACACACGCCCATGTGTCTATCCACATGGACAAGAACAAAGCTATATGCTAAGCTCTTCTCACACCTCTAGCTCATATAACATATAAATTCAACTCATTCATAACCAACTCATAATGAAACACAATCTTACATGGATAACTACGTCTTTTTATATAATAAAGTAGCCAACAACCATGGCATTATACAAAATAGATTATCCATCTAAAGGCCAACACATCTTAGCCATTACAACAAAACTCACTAACTTGTCTAGCCTCTATACATGCCATATACAAAACATTAAGTCTAATGTACCGGAGTGTGTTGATAGTGTGGGCGATCTTCTGATTAATCCGCGTATCACGATTCAATCCTTTTTCTCTATAAGACAAGGGAAAAGAAAGGAGTAAATTTTAATAATTTAAGCATTCTAGTATAAGCTAAACAACAATTAGCATTATACTAACATATGTAATTCACATCCACTACTATGCTTACTCTTTCTATCCCTTACCACATCTCCAACACATCATGAGTCACATACTCATAATCATTGACATGCACCCCTACACTCAATATCACATTTACTCAAAATACAACACATCATTATTTCTCAATAATACATCCACACAACTAAATTACTCAGTGGTTTCACACTTAACCCACCACAATCAGATCATAAGGTAGTATCGCACATAGCCTACCACAAAGGATAATTATAGTGATTCCGCACATAGCTCACTAAATAATATGCTTAACAATAGTATCGCACACATCCCATCATTGTTAAGTATCAAGGTGGTATCGCACTTAGCCCACCATCAAGCATTATCGCTACACATTCACATGTCTACTTTGTAATACATTCATCCATTCACAACTACTATCTCATTCATTCCACTAGAATCGAATAGGTTCTCAATCATGCTACACACTAGCTCGCATTAACAATGTATACGCATAAATGCATCGTTTATATGTAAACTTACCTCGGTACTCAAAAAGTATGGAGATGTGCAATTTAGTCCACGACCTTACCATTACCTCGGTTATGATCCAGGCTTCGTCTTTCTTGATCTATAATGATAAATCAACTCATTCAATACACACCTTGACTAAATTGACCCTTATCTCATACTTTAGCAAAATTACCATTTTACCCCTAAACTTTCTCATATTTACACTTTTGTCCCAAGGCTCGTAAAGTGATTTTCATTCAACTTTCTAGCCTTTCATGCTTAGCCGAATCATTTACTTAACTAAAGTAATCATCAATTCTCACTAAATCACTCATGTATGACCAATCTCAAGACTTTCACAAACTAGTCCCTACATGCATTTTTCATGAAATTCACTTAGCAAAAGATGTTTCTACTACATCAAGCTTTCATAATCTTCCATAAAACATCAAAATACATGCATGTCATACATGGGTACATTTTTGAACATCAATCCTAGCTCAACATATAGCTAAAAATAGCTTACTCATGTTACTAGGACTTCAAAAATACAAAGAATATAAAAAATGGGGCTTGGATGCACTTACTAGCAAGCTTGAAAAATTGAAGAGCCCTAACAATGGCTTCTTGAAATTTTTGGCAGCTTGGAGAATAAGATGAATGAAATTTTGTCATCTTTTTCTCTTTTTAATCACTGAATTGACAAATGACCAAAATGCCCCTTTGTCAAACTTTTCCAATATCATCCACTCATGCCCATTTTTGTTCAAAAAATAGAATTTGGGAAAATTACTATTTAAGGACCTCTAATTGATAATCCAAAGCTATTTCATACAATTAGCTTCTAGAATCTCACATTTTGCAACATTTGCAATTTAGTCCTTTTGGATAATTCAACCGCAATTTAACAAAATTGCTTCATGAAACTTCCACACTAACATGCAAACATAGCATAAACCTCAAAACTCATACATATACCTCAGATTTGTGGTCTCGCACCACTATTCCGACTAGGCCTTAAATCGAGATGTTACAGTTATGGTTTCTTGTTAAGGGTAGAGTGTTGTGAAAAGTTGTTGAAGTTTCATTGGTGTGTCATGGCTCTAGAAGTAATCTTAGGAGATGGTGGTATTCATCGACAATCTGGTAATGATGGTAATGGTCCTACACATGTATCTTCTCGTCATTTGGATCTTGGGTGCGGTTCTTGCATAGTGAGTAAACGTGTTCTTCAATTTCCTAAGAATGCTACGGTTAAGCTCAATGAAACAAATTTTCTTTTGTAGAAACATCAAATTATGTTGATTCTTGAAGGCTGTAACTTGCAAGCTTTTATAGGCACTATTAGTGTTCCATCTCAGTTTCTTGTTGACAGTAGTGGTTAACTGGTGGAAAATCCTGCGTTCTTGGCGCATAATTAACAAGAAAAACTCTTGGCATCTTGGCTTCTTTAAACTTTGTGTGATGAGGTTCTTATTTATCTCACTAGTGCTTGCACGATTCTAGATATCTAGCTCGCAATTGAAACACGGTTTGCTACTAAGTCAAGCAAGAAGATTTCTAGTCTGAACATGGTCTTTATTCTTAAAAAAAAAAGGCAGTTGTCTATTAAAGAATATTTGACTAAGATAAGGAACATGTGTGATATTCTCACTACAGTCGATAGTTTGGCATCTGATTCTAAACAAACCAGTATTATTTTGGTAGGATTACGAGTGGAGTATGAGTCATTTCGCGTGGTGGCCTCAGTTACAAATTGTAACAGCTTGTTTTCAGTGAAATAGGACAATAGTTTCGAGACCACAAATCTATAGTATATTACTGAAGGCCGTATAAAAATTTCATTAAGAAATTTTAACATTTGCATGTGTAATTATGTGAAAAGGACTAAATCGTAAAAGATGCAAAAGTAAAGTTCTAGTAGCTAAAGGTGTCAAATAGCTATTAAACTTTAAAATAAGAGGACTTAGATGGTACATAGACCATCTATATAGTTAGTGGACATTCATGGATTGGTTTTATTTAAATTATTAAAGTTTTTAAAGGTTATTTTGGTAAATAGGTAAATTAAGGTTAATGTGACATCCGGGATTCGGTCTAAACTTCTAGGCCGTGTTTGGGGTGTTGCAACTATACTTCATCGAGCTATGAAAATTATGATTAATCTCCAAATGACTTGTTATTTTCAATGATTATCCATTAAAAGGTTTGTATTAAAGTAATAACATGTTTGAACGTTTTATTTGGAATTGATGAAATGAAATGTCTATAAGATGTATATGAAGGTTTTGGTTAAACCGTTAATGAGTATGAATTCTTTGAGGAACTAATCCTGTACTAATCGTACGAATTCTCGTACATGACTGTCAGGTTAAATTAATCTAAGCTATATTAATTTTTTACATTGTTAATTGAGGTAAGTTAATTCAAATTTTATCTATAAACTTACTAAGCTATTTAAGCTTACTCTGTTTGTTCTTTTTTTTTTGTAGTTAATGTTTTGCGGAACTGGTTAGACGGATCAACTTCAAGGCTTACACTATCAAGCTTCTGTTTCGATAACTTTTGATTTTGTTATTTCAGTTTGTGGCATGTATATAGGGTTTTAGAGTTGTTAAATTGAAGTTCTTGTTAATTTACAAGATTGGTTAAGGTTGTATATAAAGTTCAGTTTGTGTTTCATGATTAAGCTTGTGATGAATGTGATGTAGCTAGATGAAATATCATGTTGACCCTATTTAGTGATATGGTGTTTTGTGCAATTTGGATGGTAAGCATGACTTGGTATTTTGTGTTTTGGTATGGTAATTGGTTTTGGTGTCTTAGTTGGAGAATAGATGTGGAAATGGTCATTTATATTTTTGGTAACTTATAGTTTCGGAATGAGTATGTTGACCTTTGGAATGTTGGTATAAATGGAAGATTTTGACTTATATTATTTGAGTCATAATTGATGATTGAATAAGACTAACATGTTGGTTATATATTTGGTTTGAATGTTTGATGTTAATGTTTGAATTGAGGTGCCAATTAGGGCATATTGGTTAAGAACTTAGGTTGATTGTTAATTGGTATATTTTGACATATTTTGGCACATTTGGATTAGGTTTGAATATTGGTTAATGCATGGCTTGGAACCTAAGAAAGGGTGTGTAAAATGGCTTGTGTTTGAAGGTGTTTTTGGGTACACACGGCTTGTGACACGATCTGCCACACGGTCGTGTGCCCTACACAGTCATATGACACGTTCGTGTGGTTCTTTAATTTTTGGTGCAAGATTGTTCACACAGTCTCAGAGAGTTACACAGCTTGGTGACACAACCGTGTGACCCTATATTTGAATTGTACAGGATCTAAGAACACAGACATGTGGAGTAGCCACACGACCAAGCTTGGGGTCACACGGGCTGGTCTCTTTCACACAGCCGTGTGACACCTGTTTATATATTTTACCTATTTTTTGTAAAAGTTTCAATTTAACCCAGATTTGATCCTAGTTTGTTTTAAATGTTCTATAGGCTCGATTTAGGTCCTAAATTTATTGATTAGCATGAAAATGATTGATTCTGACTTGTTTGATCGTTATTAAATGTTTTTATAAAAGTTGTTCAAAGTTTATTATCGTAACACCTTATAGCTCGGGTCGGGCAACCGAACCGGGTATAGGGTGTTACAAAGGGTCTATATTGGATATAACAACACATCAAAAGCTTACAAGATCTACTTGCCACACACTAATAAAATTATGGTAAGCAAAGATGTCAAGTTTTTGAAAACAAAGAAGTGGAGTTGGGATGTGTCACGTCAATAGTATTTTGATGAAGACATTGATGGTCTTCCAATTGAAGGCACAATGACACTTTCTAGTATTTATCATAGGTGTAATGTAGCTATTTTGAACTAGTCAATTTTTTAAAAGTTGTTGAACATAAAAAATGGAGGGCGGCAATGTAGGAGGAGTGAAATATGATTAAGAAAAATGACACTTGAGAGCTAGTAGATAAACCTTTAGACCTTCACACAGGAAACTTATCAGGGCTGCATGGGTTTACAGAACCAAATTCAACCTTGACATTTTTGTAAACAAGTATAAGGCAACGTTGGTCATCAAAGGATACACACAAATGTTAGGCGTAGAATTTTTAGATACATTCGCACTAGTAGCTCGTTTGGATACTATATGAATGTTGTTAGATTTTGCAACTAAAAAAAGATGGAGGATTTATCAACTAGACGTTAAGTCAACTTTTTTGAATGGTTACTTGGAGAAAGAGATTTTTTTCGAGAAACATGACATTTTGTTGTCAAAGGGGATAGAAGATAAAGTATATCTTCTTAAAAAAACCATTTACGGCTTAAAACAGGCACCCAAAGCCTAGTATAACAGGGTTGATGCTCACTTGTTAACCTTAGGCTTTTAGAAGAGCTTGAGTCAGTTTGCGCTCTATGTTAAATGTTAGGATCGACCCGATTAAGCAACAAGAAAAAAATAGCGGAATAAATTGAGAAATTGAACACACAAATTTAACGTGAAAAACCCCTCCAAAGAGGATAAAAAACCACGGGCAAAGATAATTTTACTACAATGGCAAAAGAACGAAGAGGACAAAAGATGGAGATAAAAATTAAACCCCGAAAACCCGAAAACAAAGAACCCTCAAAACGTAAACACAAAATTCTCTAAATGTGTTATGAGTTCTAATATCTAATGGGTGTATTTTCTAAGGTTGTAAAAGAGCCTATTTATAGGCTAAATTCATAGGTCAAATAATAATAAAATAATCTAAACTAATTAGTGTTTGATTGAAACAAATAAATAGAGTTTAACTAGAAGATTATTTCTCAAATTTGACTGAAATAGGAGTCATACTTAACATTAAAAAGAATAAAAAATATAAATATCAATTTTGTCCTTATATGTTGCTGATTTGTTCGTGACATGAAGCAATGTAGAGCTGATGAATAAGTTCAAAGCTGAAATGAAGCAAGCTTTTCAAATGACTGGCTTTTCAAATGACTGATCTTGGTGAAATGACTTACTTCTTGGGATGGAAGTACACCAAAAGCAGCATGAGATTTTCATTTTCCAACAGAAATTTGCCAAAGAAAATTTGAAAAAAATTCAGAATAGAAGATTGCAAGCTAACAACCACTCCTATGAACTAGAAAGGGAAGTTATATAAAGATGATGGTGTAGAAAAGGTGTATGAAGGACTTCATAAAAGCATGATCGAATGCTTGATGTATTTGACTACAACAAGGCCAGGTAAAACACATGATGTAAGTCTCCTTTCAAGATACATGCATTATGCTAGTGAAATTCATTTACAGGCAGCAAAACATGTGATATGTTAAAGGCACTTTTGACTTTGGCATTAAGTTTAGTCAACTTCAGAATTTCTTTTTCCATGGATTCTTCGATAGCAATTAGGCTAGATGAGTTGATGATATGAGAAGTACTTTAGGTTATCGTTTCAGTTTCGATTCAGGTGCTTTCTTGAGGCATTCAAAGAAGAAAGACGTAGTGGCTCAATCCACTATTGAGGCAGAGTACGTTGTTGTTGTTGCAACCATAAATCAAGCCTTATGGCTTAGGAAATTGCTACCATATTTATATATGAAGCAAGAAGTGAGTACTGAGGTGTTTGTAGACAACCAAGTTTCTATATCCATTACAAATTATCTAGTTTTCATGGAAAAAGAAAGCATTTCAAAATAAAATTATATTTTCTGATGAAGGTTCAAAAGAAAGGAAAACTACAACTAGCTTATTGCAAAACTGAAAGTCAAATTGTAGATATTTTAACTATAACTCTTCCTATAACAAGATTTGAGTTTCAACGAGAAAAGTTTCACGTTGCATCTTTTAAGTCAAATTGTAGATATTTTAATTATATTTTCCTATAAAATTAGTTTTTGATGATTTTTATGTTTTTGAGATTGTTGCTTAGTCTACTATCAAGCCCATGTTCTAATTTAAAGAATTGATGATGTTTATGAGATGTTCCATTGATGAAATGGTGAGCTTTGTGATGAGTATTGGTGTTAAATGAAAGATAAGTGTTTAATGAACATGTTTTGTTCTTGAATTTTTGATGAATTTAGCTAATTAAGGCTAAATTGTGAAAATAGCAATTTGAGGGACTAAATTGAGAAATAAATGAAATGTATGGATTGATATGAGCATAGTGTGTATTCGGCTAAACATGGGTACAAGCAAATTGTGTGTATTTGGTGATTTGATGAATTAGGGACTAAAGTGTCAAAATATGAAAATGTGAGGGCTATTTTGTAAAATGCCCTAAATATGTGTGTTCGGAATAAAATGAATAAATTGGTGATTGAATGGATTGAATTTGAATGTGTATAGACCAAGAAAGCAGAGGTTCGGATCGAGATCGAGGCAAAGATAAAGTGCTCGATTAATCGACCGTTTCGGTATTTCGACGTCCGAGGTAAGTTCAGACATAATACGTGTATTTAACTATGTTTAATGTTATGAGATGAATGATATGATATTATTGAATTGTGAATGCTATGTGAGGGTTCAAGTTATATGGCACTAAGTGTGCGTATTCGAAAATGTGACCGAGATGATTAGCACTGTGTGTGCGAAATAATATAAGCTTCGGCTTTTGATTGGCACTGTATGTGCGATATCGATTTAAGATTGGTTTGATATAGATGCACTAAGTGTGCGATGTTAATATAAGCTTCGGCTAATTATTTGGTCACTAAGTGTGCGATTGAATCGAAGAAGTGACGAAAGTTGATCGAAATGAAATATCGAGTATTGAGTGGCATAAATGATCAATAACTAGGTGTTGGCTAATGTACGTTTGGAACCTATGTGGTTGATGTGAATATGAATGAGTTTATGGAAGGTTAATTGAACATATTAGCTTGGATGGTATGGTATATGTGATTGTGAATTAATCTATGTGATGGTTTGTTTTGGTATATTGTATTATGTTACGAACTTACTAAGCTTTTGAAAGCTTACTGTGTGATTGTTTCTCTGTTTTACAGTGTCAGTTAAGCTAGCTCGGATCTGGGAATTGTCAGCATCTCTATCACACTATCGGCAATCTATTTTGGTACTTTTGGAAAGATGTATATAGTTGAATTATGGCATGTATAGGCTAGTTGTTTTGAAACATATTTGAGATGTGTAAATAGCCATGTGATGTGGCTAAATATATGTTGGCTATAAGCATGAGTGGATTTGGTATATGTTGCATATTATGGTATGGCTTGTTGGTAATGAAAATGTCTTATGAATGATAAGCTTAGTGATGGATTGATGCTAAAATGATATAGTGATATTATGGATGAATCATGCTTAGTAATGCATGTGTTTTAGTTGTGGAATTTGGGCTATAAGTTGGATAGATTAGAAATGAGATTGAGTAGGATGGTATGTGATCATTTGAAATGTATTTGATTGCCAAATTGTGTGAGAAAATATGTTTAATTGTACTTGTAGGGTTGACCCTTGTATGGGTGGCAAATTGGCCTTGCAAATGGCCTATTTTGCTTACATGGCCAAGAGACATGGGCGTGTGTCTCTGCCGTGTGGTTGAAGGATCACTTCTAGGTGTGTCTGGACAGATCACACGGCCAAGGCCCACGGGCGTGCCTGGTGGCCGTGTGAATAAGTCAGTAGCTAGCCTAATTGCACACGGCCATGGCACACGGGCGTGTCTAGTGACCGTGGGGATAAGTCAGTATGCATGCTCTGTTTTGGCACGGCCTTGACACCTAGGGGTGTCTGGTGGTTGTGTGAGGCACACGGCTTGACTGCACGGGCGTGTGACCTTTACAACTTTGAAAAATGTTGAAAACTTTGGAAAATTTTCTAAGTGATCGGTTTAGTCCCGGCCTAATTATAAAGTCTGTTTAAGGTCTCGAAGACCTCGATAAGGGACTATATACTCGTGTTTGAATATGTTTGACTTTGTGTCGTGAAATGGAAGTAAAATATTCTGATCATTCGGTAATGCCTCTTAACCCTACTCTGGCGACGGTTTCGGGTTAGGGGTGTTACAAAGACTGCCAGTTCTTTTACCTTTTAACAAAATGAGAACTCCACGAGATACTTTAATGCCGCTCGACTCGATGTTGATTCTGCATCCTTTCAAGTCTAAAATACTCAAGGAGATGAGTTTCTTTCGTAAATCAGGTACATACCTGACATCCGAGAGTGTCCTAATCGTCCCATCGTGTATCCTAATTTTAACAGTACCAATACCAATTACCTTACTAGATGAATCGTTTCCCATGCACACAACTCCACCTTCAAGTGAACTGTATGTGGAGAACCATTCTCTATTGGGACACATGTGGAAAGAACATCCAGAATCTAGGATCCACTCGGACGTGAGCTTTGAGTTATCACTCGTTGACACGAACAAGAAATCATCACCGCTTTCATTGGCCAAATTAGCACCAGCTACATCTTCCTCGTTACTCAAGCGACTCTTTTATTTCGCAGCTTTATAACAATCATTTGACGTGACCTAACTTTTTTTACAATAGCGACACCTTTTGTCTCGTTTCTTTGATGCTACCAAAACGGAAGCTTGCTTATCTGCCTTGCTATCCAAACCAAACTCATTGTCGAGTTTGTCTCTACTCAACAAATGACCCTTCACATCTTGAACGAGTTTGTCTCGCCATAAATCAGGGTCTCCCTGAAAGACTTGTATGAAGGGGGTAAAGAGCACAATAATAGCATAGCCTAATCTTCATCGTCAATATGAACCTCAACATTCTTTAAATCATTTAAAAGAGTAATGAATTGACTGATGTGATCTCTAAGAAGCTCACCTTCGTTCATGCAAAACGTACATAGACGTTGTTTCAACACTAAACGGTTAGCCAGAGACTTAGTCGCATAAAGAGTTTCTAACCTTTTCCACAAGGCGGATGAGGCTTTCTCCATCAATACCTCCTACAATACTATATTCGCGAGGCATAACTGGATTGCAGACAAGGCCTTTTCATCAAGCTCTTCCCATTCTATTTGATTTAGATTCTCAGGCTTTTTCCCGATAACAACCTTTTTCAAGCCGGTTTGAATTAGAATTGCCATCATCCGAACTTGCCACAGATTGAAATTTGTCTCACCATCGAACTTCTGAATTTCCAACATTGTTGCTACCATATCTGAATGGGCTGATCTATAAAAATTGAACTAGCTCTGATACCACTTATTAGGATCGACCCGATTAAGCAACAAGAAAAAAATAGCGGAATAAATTGAGAAATTGAAAACACAAATTTAACGTGGAAAAACCCCTCCAAAGAGGATAAAAAACCACGAGCAAAGATACCTTTACTACAATGGCAAAAGAACGAAGTATACAAAAGATGGAGATAAAAATTAAACACCGAAAACCCGAAAACAAAGAACCCTCAAAACATAAACACAAAATTCTCTAAATGTGTTATGAGTTCTAATATCTAATGCATGTATTTTTTAAGGTTGTAAAAGAGCCTATTTATAGGCTAAATTCATAGGTCAAATAATAATAAAATAATCTAAACTAATTAGTGTTTGATTGAAACAAATAAATAGAGTTCAACTAGAAGATTATTTCTCAAATTTGACTGAAATAGGAGTCATACTTAACATTAAAAAGAATAAAAAATATAAATATCAATTTTGTCCTTATATGTTGATGATTTGTTCGTGCCATGAAGCAATGTAGAGCTGATGAATAAGTTCAAAGCTGAAATGAAGCAAGCTTTTCAAATGACTGATCTTGGTGAAATGACTTACTTCTTGGGATGGAAGTACACCAAAAGCAGCATGAGATTTTCATTTTCCAACAAAAATATGCCAAAGAAAATTTGAAAAAAATTCAGAATAGAAGATTGCAAGCTAACAACCACTCCTATGAACTAGAAAAGGGAAGTTATATAAAGATGATGGTGTAGAAAAGGTGTATGAAGGACTTCATAAAAGCATGATCGAATGCTTGATGCATTTGACTACAACAAGGCCAGGTAAAACACATGATGTAAGTCTCCTTTCAAGATACATGCATTATGCTAGTGAAATTCATTTACAAGCAGCAAAACATGTGATATGTTAAAGGCACTTTTGACTTTGGCATTAAGTTTAGTCAACTTCAGAATTTCTTTTTCTATGGATTCTTCAATAGCAATTAGGCTAGATGTGCTGATGATATGAGAAGTACTTTAGGTTATCGTTTTAGTTTTGATTCAGGTGTTTTCTTGAGGCATTCAAAGAAGAAAGACGTAGTGGCTCAATCCACTATTGAGGCAGAGTACGTTGTTGTTGTTGCAACCATAAATCAAGCCTTATGGCTTAGGAAGTTGCTACCATATTTAGATATGAAGCAAGAAGTGAGTACTGAGGTGTTTGTAGACAACCAAGTTTCTATATCCATTACAAATTATCTAGTTTTCATGGAAAAAGAAAACATTTCAAAATAAAATTATATTTTCTAATGAAGGTTCAAAAGAAAGGAAAACTACATCTAGCTTATTGCAAAACTGAAAGTCAAATTGTAGATATTTTAACTATAACTCTTCCTATAACAAGATTTGAGTTTCAACGAGAAAAGTTTCACGTTGCATCTTTTAAGTCAAAGGACGTTTGTTAACAGTTATGCCTGAGAAAATACTAGGAATCAATCAATGATATTCTTTTTAATTTGAAATTTGATTTTATGTTTTTTTTTTAAATTTTGTTGTTATTTTCTGTTACAATTTGCTATATAAATTCAGCTTTTATCATTTAAAAAAAATGTTTTCAGTGATAAAATATATAAAATATTCTTGTTTCTTGAATGTTTCTTTTTCACCAACAAAATTGTAATTTTTTATTATTATTACTAGGAAAATCTCTGAACTCTTCAATCAAATAACATACAAATTAAAAAGAAAAACAATAAGTTCATTCTGTGATATCAATGGTTTCCACCATTGAATTTTCAGTTGATCCGAGAAAATCTTTTATGGGTTTTTGTCTTTAGTGAGGATTAAGCTGAAAACAAGTATATAGCAAATATCCTCAGCATTTCTCAACTAAATAGTCAAATGCAGGGTCGACAAATGTGCAAAAGTTGAAAACAAGTCCAGAAAAAAGGATAAAGAAAAAAATCGAAACATCATGAGACAGGACCCAAGGGACGTTTACGTGTTGGGTGAAGTAAATATCAAGGATTTTCCCACATATTTTCTTAGGAAAGTGACGCTCCTCTCCCATGGCTGAGGAGGTCAATTGGCTAATGGCTGGCCCTTCATAGAATCTTGTTTTCGACAGCCACTAAAGAAAAAAAAGAATTATGGATCATTGTGCCCACCAAATTAAATAAATATTTTTCTTGTTTCCATAATTTATAGCTTTAGTGTTCTACTATAAGTTTGACACAGGATGAGGACGCCGCATCAGTGGACACCGTGACGTTACCATTTGCTCACGATTTCCCCAATTAGGCGCCGAATACATTACTTGCGTGAAAGAATTAAAAAATATTAGATTTATAATAAACCTATCATATAAGTGGAAAAAAATTATGTAAGACATATTTTTATTAAAATTTCTCAAAAAAATAAATAATATTTTGAATACAATAATAAATTTTAATTATGCATAATGTTTTGGATTCAAATATTAATATGATTAATTTTTTTTAAATTTATTATTTATATAAAATGTAACACCCCAAATCCGGCTTAGACGTTATGACCGAATCTGGTGATGTCACATGGAAAGGAATTTGAAATCGAAATAATCAATTTAAAACCGTTTTCGTTTACTAGCTTCTATTGATCTCTCGTCAATTTCAAAACTATTTTCTCGTGAATTTGTTTCGTTTAAAAACATAATTTGTAGCGGAAGTTTTTAAAACCGTGATATTTGAAGAACATCGTTTGCATTTAGGAAAACGTCGTAATTAATTAAACCGAGCCATTAATGAGTTTGTAGTTTAGAAATCCATGAAAACAGTGAAAATTTAAGGTAAAAGCAACAGTCCAAAAGTCCAATTTACATCAAAAATAACCTAGAAGATAAATAGGAAATAAATACCATAACTGAAATTAAAATAATTCAGAAATCATGTGGTCACCGTTGAGTCCTCCGCCGCACCGATCCGTCTAAGTCTGGGGATTACCTGTACAAATAAAGCAAAAAAGGGTGAGTTTACGTAAACTCAGTATGTAATCCCCACAGAAAACATGCATACAGTCAAATAACAAACAGTCAAATGCAGTCTGGGCCTAAGCCCATTTTAATTTCAGTAGCAGTTTGGGCCTTAGCCCATTTCAGTTTCAGTATCAGATATGCATTAGGGTGTAACACCTGATTTTGACCCTAATCGGAAAAGTGATTTCGGGACCACAAATCCGAGTCCGAAAAATATTTTAAAATTATTTTTCGTGTTTATTATGTGTGATTTAGTTGGTGTTAAATTTTCGTAACTTAATTTTGTCGTTTAGGTACCCAATTAAATAAAAGGACTTAATCGCGTAAAATATAAAAGTTATAAATTAAAGTGTAAAGTGCTTATTTGATTGTGGCTTTTTAATATGAGGTCCTTAAAGGGCAAATAGCCCATTTTAAGGATAGTGGACGGCATAATCACTAATAAAACCAAAATTTATGTTTTATGATAATAGTTAATAAAGGTTAAAAATGTAATTTAGTAATAATTAAATATATGTTAAGAATAAAACAAAAACAAAAGCCATTATCATCTTTCCTTTAAGTGACCGAATGCTAGAAGGAAGAAACTCAAAAATTCTTCAACATTTCGGCAACTTTGAAGCTTGATTAAATGTTCGTTTTTGTTCGGTTTTTGATAATTTTTACGTTTTTAAGATCGTTGCTTAGAGATGAACAAAACCCATGTCTTAATTTTTTATTGTGATGATGATTTTGTGTTTTTCCATTGATGGTACCTTGTGGTTTTTGATGTTTGATGATGAAATGTGAAATATATGTGTTAGATTAACAAGTTTTGTCTTTGAATTTTTGATGAATTTGAGCAATTTGGACTAAATTGCAAAAATAAATTTTTGAGGGACTAAAATGTGAAATAAATGAAATGTATGGACTTGTATGAGGACTAGGAAGATTCGACCCTTGTATAGTGTAGTACAATTTTGTGTTTTGTGCAAAAAAGACTAAACTGTAAAAAGTGTGAAATATTAGGGGCAAAATTGTAATTTGCCTATTTATGTGTATTTAGGCTAACTTGAATAGAATGGTGTTTAAATAAGCTTAATTTGAATATGTTTAGATCAAGAATTAAAGAAATCGGATTTGGATCGGGGAAAGACAAAAGTGGTTGAATAGCTGATTTCATAGTCGTCGACGTTCGAGGTAAGTCAATAAGCATTTAAATGTTGTTATATTTATGAATATAAATTTGTTATGTAATTACTTGAATTATTTGAACTATTATTTGCTATGGCCGAATGTGTACTTGAATAATTGGCTATCTTCCGAGCTTGATTCGAACGAGTTTCAATGTCCGTAAGCCCCGTACGAACCTTAGGAATAGATAGGATACATATGTCATGACATAGGATATCCGATATGTGTTATCGTGTAAGACCACGTCTGGGACGTTGGCATCGACTTGTGTTTATGTGTAAGACCCTGTTTGGGAAAATGGCATCGATATGTGATTACATGTAAGACCACGTCTGGGACGTTGGCATTGTACGAGCTTTCGACTATCCGCGTATCATTTTGAATTCCGAATGGTTCAACGGGCATGTGTAAGTGAAGGCCAATGTGATATGTGAATTAAAAGAACTCAGGTACGTATATACACTGTGTTAACAAATGAAAGGTAAGTTATATGTTTATTACATTGTACAGAAGTTAATATGTAAACATGTGAATTGTGTATAAGCTTTAACTATGTGTATTCGGCCAAAAGGGAATATTATGTGACTTTGATATTGAGATTTGATTAGTTACTTGTGATTGTGTATAAATCAATACTTGATATAATTTTGTATATATGATTTTGCTAAGTTAATTGACTTTACCTTGCTATTGACTTACTAAGCTTAAATAGCTTACCTTGTGTTTCTCTGTCTATTTCTCATTTTATAGATTTTGGATACGTTCTGAGCTTGGGGATCGTCAAGCAGGACTATCACACTATCGATGGCTTTCTTTGGTATTTTGGCTATGTTAATTATGAATATATGGCATGTATAGCATCGAAAAGAGTTGAATATGAATTAAGTACCTATGCATGTAATTATTAGCCATGCGAAGATGGCTTAACTTCTCTGCTTGAACTTGGTTATGTTTGATTATGGTTTAAGTTCATTTTGGTTATAATGTTATGTGCTATGATAAATGGTAATTGTGATATGTGTTTTATTTTGTGCATTGAAGTTAGTTGGTGATTTTGGATGTGGTATAAGTGAATTTAACTATGATATATATATATATAATAGTACGAATTATGTTTGTTATGCTACCATTGCTAAAATGATTTGATTATGTTTTATCTATGTTAGTAATGGTTTATAATTAGTTGATGAGTACATTTGAATAAGAGTTGAAAGGTAATATTGTATATGTATTTGAATGATAGTTCGGCATTCAAGGATGTATTGAGGTGATTAGTTATGTATTTTAGTAGTGAATTGAATGATGATTAATTAGAGACAAATATATTTCGGTTGTGGCTTTATATTGATATATTGTAATGATTTAATTTACATTATAAATAGTTTAAGTTAATAAGCTAAATATAATGAATATATGTAATTGTTATGTTTTATTCATAAATTGATAAGGTTAATATATATATGTATTCGGCAAGGTTGTGATATTATAAGGGATGAATACATGTAATACATATGAATTTGGTTTTATGATTTGTTTATGAATTTGTGAAAATTCTATGTATTTGTGGTTTGTGAAATGATGGACATATTAATGATTAAATTGGTTTTATATGGGTCAGGTATTCGAATAGAAGAACCATGCAAGTATATGTTTATGCATTTGGCTTAGAAATTTAACTAAAAGATTATAAATATATTTGCATATATATTCGGATGTGTTTTAATAATATATTGGTATGTTTATTTATAGATTTGTTTATGATATGTTATTGACTTAAATTTGTAAATTAAAGTGATGATGAATATATTCGAATTAGTTGTATGGGAAATATTAAGTATGGCCGAATGATATACATGATATGGTTGAGGCCATTTGGTTTTAATGTTAAAATGTTCGAATACCATATATATATGTGTTTTAAAGTGATGTTTATTTATTAAGACTTTAATAAATGGTTAGATTAATGATGTTAATTATGAATGATTGATTATGTTATAAATTTGAGATAGGTGTTTAGTTGTAATGTAAATGATTTTGGCTTTGTTATTGAGGTATGAAATTTGTATTGGCAAGATATGCAACTTACTCTGTTCAGATGTTTCAATACATATATAAATTTTTTAAAAAAATTATTATATGCCTGTTTTGAGTCATGTCTTCTTCGGTAATGCCTCGTAACCCTAGTCCGGCGATAGATACGGGTTAGGGTGTTACATTTGATTGGTATCAGTGCTACGGTTTAGTCGATTCTAGGACTAATGTAGCGCGTAAGAGTCTAGCTATACATGCCATATGTTATACTGCGATAGTGTGATGACTTCTGACATTTGAAAATGTGTTTTTATATAGTAATGGATCCCGATCCAGCCGTAGCTGATGATGTCGAGAGTGTAGCCCCTGCTCCCGTGCAAGGGACAACGCTGATTGATTCTCGACCTACTTCGAGTAATTCGGAGGGGGAGGCTAGACAAGCCTTCTACCAAATGATGAATGATTAGTTTACTCAGTATATCCAGATTAATCTGGCTGCACAACAACCTCCACCCTCAATTAATCCATCTGTAGTGCCTATTATACCTTCGGTGAGTGATCCGATGAGATTGTCAAAGCCACCTGTTGATAAAATAAGAAAACATGGAGCCGAGGAATTCAGAGCCACTGATGATGATGATGCTGAGCGAGCCGAGTTCTGGCTTGATAATACCATCTGAGTATTTAATGAATTATCATGCACCCCTGATGAGTGTTTGAAATGTGCTATATCTCTGCTACGGGACACTGCATATCACTGGTGGAATACACTGGTATCGGTGGTTCCAAAGGAGCGAGTGACCTGGGAATTCTTTCAGATAAAGTTCCGTAAGAAATATATCAGCCAGAGGTTTATTGATCAGAAACGTAAAGAATTTCTTCAGCTGAAATAGGGGCGGATGACAGTGGCAGAATACGATCAAAAATTTGTTAGACTCAGCAGATATGCCAGAGAGTGTGTTTCATCTGAAGCTATTATGTGTAAGAGATTTGAAGATGGACTGAATGAAGATATTAAACTGTTAGTTGGCATACTAGAGATAAAAGAGTTCGTGGTACTTGTTGAGCGAGCCTGCAAAGCTGAAGAGCTCGGGAAAGAGAAAAGAAAAGCTGATTCTGAAGCTAGAGATTCACGCAAAAGACCATTCAGTAAGCCATTTCAGTCGACCTCAAAGAAATTTCGAGATGATACTAGTCGTTCGAAGAATACTGTGGGTCATTTCAGACGAGATCGAGATAGACCACCTATGAGCTCGAGAGCTACCTCTGTAGCTAGTGTGGGTAATGTCAGATCAATTCAATCCAAGTGTGAACATTGTGGTAAACGACATCCCGGCAGTTGCAGATTGTATGATAGAGCCTGTTTTAAATGTGGATCCAGAGGTCATTTTATTTGGGAGTGTCCAGAGATAGTTGATCAAAATCCGGCTCAGAATAGTAGATCGGGTAATACGGTAGTTCGAGGTAGACCACCCAGAAATATGGGTATTGCGAGTGGAAACCAGAGAGGGACTAAAGATTCAGCTGTTAGATCTGAGGCTCGTACACCAGCCAGAGCTTATGCCATACGTGCACGCGAGGAGGCTTCATCCCCAGATGTCATTACTGGTACTTTTACTCTTTATGATACTACCGTTATTGCTTTAATTGATCCTGGTTCAACTTATTCCTATATGTGTGAGACTTTGGTATTCAGTAAGACTTTACCTGTTGAGTCTACTGAGTTTGTAATTAAAGTATCGAACACCTTAGGCCGGTGTGTCTTGGTTGATAAAATATGCAAGAATTGTCCGTTGATGATTCGAGATTCATGTTTTCCAGCTGATTTGATGTTGTTCCCATTTGATGAGTTTGATATAATTCTGGGTATGGACTGGTTAACTTTGCATAATGCTATCGTAAACTGTAAATGGAAGACTATTGATTTGCGATGCCAGAATGATGAGATTATTCGGATTGAATCTAATGATCTGAATGGTTTACCAGCAGTGATATCTTCTATGATAGCTCAAAAATATGTGAGAAAGGGTTGTGAAGCTTATTTTGCTTATGTGCTTGATTCTAAAGTGACAGAAAAGAAAATTTAATCAGTACTTGTTGTATGTAAGTATTCAGATGTGTTCCCTGAAGAATTACCGGGTTTGCCACCTATTCGAGAAATTGAATTTGGGATTGAATTAGTGCCGGGGATGACTCCGATTTCTATAGCTCCGTACAGGATGGCACCTACAGAATTAAAAGAATTGAAAGCACAGTTGCAAGAGTTGACAGATAGGGGATTTGCACGACCGAGTTTCTCTCCTTGGGGCGCCCCAATTCTGTTTGTGAAAAAGAAAGACGGAACCATGAGAATGTGTATTGACTACAGACAGCTTAATAAAGTGACCATAAAGAACAAGTATCTGTTACCAAGAATTGACGACCTGTTTGATCAGCTGAAAGGGACTACAGTGTTTTCAAAGATAGATTTGAGATCGGGATACTATCAGTTGCGAGTTAAAGACTCTGATGTGCCAAAGACTGCTTTCCGGATGAGGTACGGACACTATGAGTTTCTGGTTATGCCTTTCGGACTTACTAATGCACCTGCTATTTTTATGGATCTGATGAATCAGATTTTCAGATAGTATTTGGATCGGTTTGTGGTAGTGTTTATAGATGATATTCTGATCTACTCCCGAGATGAAACCGAGCATGTCGAGCATCTGAGACTTGTGTTACAGACTTTGCGAGATAAACAGTTGTATGCAAAGTTTAGTAAGTATGAGTTCTGGTTACGTGAGGTCGGGCTTTTAGGGCCATGTTGTATCGAAGATCGTGTATCAGGGTTGATCCGAGCAAAATTTCAGCTATACTTGACTGGAAACCACCGAAAAATGTTTCTAAAGTTTGAAGCTTTCTGGGACTTGCTGGTTACTACAGACGGTTCGTGAAGGGTTTCTCTATGATTGCTACACCGTTGACAAAGCTGTTACAGAAAGATGTTAAGTTCGAGTGGTCAGAGAAGTGTCAGAAAAGTTTCGATCAGTTGAAAGCTCTTTTGACCGAAGCTCCAGTGTTAGTTCAGCCTGAATCGAGTAAAGACTTTGTCATTTATAGTGATGCATCTTTGAATGGTCTGGGTTGTGTTTTGATGCAGGAAGGCAAAGTCATAGCTTATGCCTCGAGACAATTGAAGCCACATGAAAAGAACTACCCGACACATGATTTGGAACTAGCAGTCATTGTGTTTGCGTTGAAGATTTGGCGTCATTATCTGCTCGGTGAGAAATGTCATGTTTATTCTGATCACAAAAGCCTGAATTATTTGATGGCTCAGAAAGATTTAAATTTGAGACAATGCCGATGGTTAGAGCTGTTGAAAGATTACGAGCTAGTGATTGACTACCATCCGAGAAAGGCTAATGTTGTTGCTGATGCTTTAAGTCGAAAGTCATTATTTGCTCTGTATGCAATGAACGCGCATATGGTTATATCTGATGATGGTTCGATAATAGCTAAATTAAAAGCAAGATCGTTGTTTATTCAACAAATTTGTGATGCCCAGAAAGTTGATAATGATTTGTTAGCAAAGCGAGCTCAGTGTGAAACTATTGTTGAATCAGAATTCCGAGTTGATGAAAATGGCTGTTTGAGGTTCAAAAATAGAATATGTATTCCAAGAAACTCAGAGTTGATTTAGATGATTTTGAACGAAGCTCACAGCAGTCGGTTATCTATTCATCCGGGTAGCACGAAAATGTATAACGATCTGAAACAGTTCTATTGGTGGCCTGGTATGAAACGAGACATATCTGACTTTGTTTCAAAATGCTTAGTTTGTCAACAAGTAAAAGTCGAACATCAGGTACCTTCTAGATTACTTCAGCCAATTATGATACCCGAGTGGAAATGGGACAGAGTCACGATGGATTTTGTATCTGGTTTATCGTTAACACCGAGCAAGAAAGATGTAATTTGGGTTATTGTGGATAGATTGACTAAATCTGCTCATTTTGTTCCGGTTCGCACTGATTATTCCCTTGATAAACTGGCTGAATTATATGTATCACAAATTGTGAGATTACATGGTGTGCCTGTTTCTATTGTTTCGGACAGAGACCCGAGATTCACTTCGCGATTTTGGAAGAAATTGCAAGATGCTTTAGGTACGAAACTACACTTTAGCACAACTTTTCAACAGCAGAAAGATGGTCAGTCCGAACGAATCATTCAGATACTTGAAGATATGTTGAAATGTTGCATCCTTGAGTTCGAAGGTACGTGGGAACGATACTTACCTCTGATTGAATTTGCTTACAATAATAGCTTTCAATCTAGTATCAAGATGGCACCCTACGAAGCTTTGTACGGTCGTAAATGTCGTACACAATTGTATTGGAATGAGCTCAGTGAAAATAAGATACACGGGGTTGACTTGATCAAAGAAACTGAACAGAAAGTGGCAGTGATTCGTGATAGCTTGAAAGCTGCATCAGATCGTCAAAAGTCATATGCAGATTTGAAACGTAAAGATATTGAGTTTCAGATTGGAGATCAAGTGTTTTTGAAAGTTTCACCATGGAAGAAAGTACTCAGATTCAGTCGTAAAGGCAAGTTGAGTCCGAGATTTATTGGGCCGTATGAGATCACAGAGCGTATAGGGCCGGTTGCTTATAGATTGCAATTGCCACCTGAGCTAGAAAATATCCATAATGTATTCCATGTTTCGATGCTTCGTAGATACCGATCTGATCCTTCACATGTGATTAATCCGACAGAGGTTGAGATTCAGCCTGATATGACATATGAAGAGGAACCGATTTGTATTCTGACCCGTGAGATAAAAGAATTGAGAAATAAGAAAATTTTGTTGGTCAAAGTATTGTGGCAAAAGCACGGGGTTGAGGAAGCAACTTGGGAGTCAGAGAATACAATGTAAGAACGTTATCCAAACCTATTCACCGGTAAGATTTTCGGGGACGAAAATCCCTAAGGGGGGAGAGTTGTAACAGCCCGATTTTGACCGTAATTGGAAAAGTGGTTTTAGGACCACAAATCTGAGTTTGAAAAATATTTTAAAATTATTTTTCGTGTTTATTATGTGTGAATTTGTTGGTGTTAAATTTTCGTGACTTAATTTTGTCGTTTAGGTACCCGATTAAATAAAAGGACTTAATCGCGTAAAATATAAAAGTTATAAATTAAAGTGTAAAGTGCTTATTTGATAGTGGCTTTTTAATATGAGGTCCTTAAAGGGAAAATAGCCCATTTTAAGGATAGTGGACGGCATAATGACTTATAAAACCAAAATTTATGTTTTATGATAATAGTTAATAAAGGTTAAAAATGTAATTTAGTAATAATTAAATATGTGTTAAGAATAAAACAAAAACAAAAGCCATTATCATCTTTTCTTTAAGTGATCGAATGCTAGAAGGAAGAAACTCAAAAATTCTTCAACATTTCGGCAACTTTGAAGCTTGATTAAAGGTTCGTTTTTGTTCGGTTTTTGATAATTTTTACGTTTTTGAGATCATTGCTTAGAGATGAACAAAACCCATGTCTTAATATTTTATTGTGATGATGATTTTGTGTTTTGCCATTGATGATACCTTGTGGTTTTTGATGTTTGATGATGAAATGTGAAATATATGTGTTAGATTAACAAGTTTTGTCTATGAATTTTTGATGAATTTGAGTAATTTGGACTAAATTGCAAAAATAAATTTTTGAGGGACTAAAATGTGAAATAAATGAAATGTATGGACTTGTATGAGGGCTAGGAAGATTCGACCCTTGTATAGTGTAGTAAAATTTTGTGTATTTTGTGTTTTGTGCAAAAATGACTAAATTGTAAAAAGTGTGAAATATTAGGGGCAAAATTGTAATTTGCCCATTTATGTGTTTTTAGGCTAAATTGAATAGAATGGTGTTTAAATAAGCTTAATTTGAATATGTTTAGATCAAGAATTAAAGAAATCGAATTTGGATCGGGGAAAGACAAAAGTGGTTGAATAGCCGATTTCATAGTCGTCGACATCCAAGGTAAGTCAATAAGCATTTAAATGTTGTTATATTTATGAATATAAATTTGTTATGTAATTACTTGAATTATTTGAACTATTATTTGCTATGGCCGAATGTGTACTTGAATAATTGGCTGTTTTCCGAGCTTGATTCGAATGAGTTTCAACGTCCGTAAGCCCCGTACGAACCTTAGGAATAGATAGGATACATATGTCATGAAATAAGATATCCAATATGTGTTATCGTGTAAGACCACGTCTGGGACGTTGGCATCGACTTATGTTTACGTGTAAGACCCTGTCTGGGACAATGGCATCGATATGTGATTACATGTAAGACCACGTCTGGGACGTTGGCATTGTACGAGCTTTCGACTATCCACGTATCATTTTGAATTCCGAATGATTCAACAGGCATGTGTAAGTGAAGGCCAATGTGATATGTGAATTAAAAGAACTCAGGTACGTATATACACTGTGTTAACAAATGAAAGGTAAGTTATATGTTTATTACATTGTACAGAAGTTAATATGTAAACATGTGAATTGTGTATAAGCTTTAACTATGTGTATTCGGCCAAAAGGGAATATTATGTGACTTTGATATTGAGATTTGATTAGTTACTTGTGATTGTGTATAAATCAATACTTGATATAATTTTGTATATATGATTTTGCTAAGTTAATTGACTTTACCTTGCTATTGACTTACTAAGCTTAAATAGCTTACCTTGTGTTTCTCTGTCTATTTCTGTTTTATAGATTTTGGATACGTTATTTAGCTCGGGATCGTCAACAGGACTACCACACTATCGACAGCTTTCTTTGGTATTTTGGCTATGTTAATTATGAATATATGGCATGTATAGCATCGAAAAGGGTTGAATATGAATTAAGTACCTATGCATGTAATTATTAGCCATGCGAAGATGGCTTAACTTCTCTGCTTGAACTTGGTTATGTTTGATTATGGTTTAAGTTCATTTTGGTTATAATGTTATGTGCTATGATAAATGGTAATTGTGATATGTGTTTTCTTTTATGCATTGAAGTTAGTTAGTGATTTTGGATGTGGTATAAGTTAATTTAAATATGATTTATATATATATATAATAATACGAATTATGTTTGTTATGCTACCATTGCTAAAATGATTTGATTATGTTTTATCTATGTTAGTAATGGTTTATAATTAGTTGATGAGTAGATTTGAATAAGAGTTGAAAGGTAATATTGTATATGTATTTGTAACATCCCGAAATTGGGCCTAGTAGGATTGGGCCCAATGGGCCTTGATTTAAAATTTTTGAGAACGGCATTAATGCAAGTTAGACTTATTAGGTAAGTTATTTTGGAAGGTTAGAGGGCTTCTATGAAGTCCCGGGATCAAATATTAGCTTTGGGGAAATTTTGGTTTTAGGTGAAAAAAAACCCTGGAAGTTGGCAGGTAGGCCTTAAGAATAAAATGTGGGGAAAAATGACACAAGTGGAGTGTGTGGTGTAGTGGCAAAGTGACGCCACTTAGAGGCAAGGGAGTGACGCCACAAGGAAGGAAGGAGGTCCAAGGTTCAAGTCTTGGCTTTTGCATTTTGGTTTTCTTTTACTTGGACCTCGAGATTTGGCTATAGATTTATATTTAGTTGCGCATGGTTTAAGACACAAGAGGAGCTTGTGGCCAAGTGGCTAGCAGCGTGGATTATGTTGCAAGGGAGCACAGGTTCGAATCTCATGAGAAGCAAGGGAGTATTTATTTTCATGATGCTGGCGGCAAGAGTTTCAGATTGAATTTAAACTCTCTCGACGAAGGGATCCCACATCGGAAAGATACAAAGAAGGAAGGTGAAGTGCTAGCTATATAAAGAGCATTCCAGAGGAGGGTTGACACACCTTGGAAGGCGTTTGGGCACGGGAGTGGTCGGAGCGCGGATTAACACCGAGTCCTATCGTGTGTGTAACTCTCTCTACTCTAGGCGTAGAGCGGCAAATGCCGGCGCCGATCACGGCAATAGTAGCCACACGAGCGTCGCGGCGCACGTGTGGGGCTTCGGCGCGATAGTTGAGGCCATTAGTAGTATTCTTGTGGGTTGGGGTCGCTTGGGCCGCGATGGGCCGAAAGGGGGCCCAATGGGCCCGTGGGCCCAATATAGTAAAATGTATGATGGTGTAGTATATAGTGAACTAGACTAGGTGGAACTTATATACATGGCTAGATTTGTGCTAGGTGGGCCACACGAGCGCAGGGCCCGAATGGGCCGAAATTGGGCTTTAGGCCCAATAGTCCATTTCGACCAAAAATGGTAGTTGGGTCGCTCGTGCGACATCTGGGCCTTTGGAAAGGGCATTCCAAGTACGAAATTACTGAAATACCCTTGAGTGGGTAAATTACGAAAATGCCCTTCTTTGGGTAAATTACCGATATACCCTTGGTGGGTAAATTACTAAAATGCCCTTGGTGGGTAAATTACCGATATACCCTTGGTGGGTAAATTATGAAAATGCCCTTGGTGGGTAAATTACTGAAAATGCCCTTGGTGGGTAAATTATCGATATACCCTTGGTGGGTAAATTACGAAAATGCCCTTGGTAGGTAAAATTACGGTTATACCCTTCGAGGTTGATTAGGGTGATTATGTTGTTTTATGTCTATCTGATTATGATGGTAATTCATGTTATACTTATATTTGATATATGTCTAGCATACATGACATACTGCATACACGAATTATTATGTCATATTGCATGGGTTATATGAGTGGAGGGGGCAGTGATATTCGTGTCGACGGGCACCAGTTGTAACATCCCAAAATAGGGGTTATTTGTGATTGAATTATTTTTCTTGTATTTGAATTTCTGTGATATTATTCGTGATGATATAAGGCTTAATTAGGGGTCTTGAGTAAGCTCGGTTTAGTAGAATAATTCTTAGTATGGCTTATTTAAAGAAGAGGATTAAATGAGCTTAGCACTTAAGTTAATTTAAGTAGCAATAAGTGACAAGATGAGTGCATGGCAAGTTGGTAATGGCGCATGGAGTTTGGCTTGAGGTTAGAGGTTCGAGTAGCATGTTTAGCAATTTGAAGGTTTATTTTTATATCCTTGCTTTGATGGACGGTCAAACTTATTTATGATAGGTTGGACTATTTCTTTTAGTAAGTTGAATATATGATTAAGGAAAGCTTGATAGTAGGGATAAGAATCTTGAAGTTATGGTATGATGAGGGGACAAAAGGCATGAAGGGTGGAGGATGTTTTGGAAAGTTTCCTAAGCCTTTAGTGGATGAATGTGGACGGCATGTATGGCTAGGGGTGGCGAATTTTGATAGGTAGCTTGGGGAAGGAATAGTTGGCCAATTTTTGTCATTTGAACATCTTTTTGCTTTGTTTTTCTTTCTCTCCAAAATTCCTCTCTTTGGCCGAAAAGTGTCTTGTGCATTTTGGTGCAATTTTTCTCTTTTGGTCTTTAGCCTCATTTCAGTGTGAACCAAATACCATCTCTTTTCTTTCATTTGTCCTTTTTGAAACCGAAACAACATGGGAACTTTTGTGCATCTTTTTCTTCTTTGATAACTAGGTGTTGGCCAAACTCTTACTCCCTTTTCTCTCTTTTTCTTTCTTTCAATATTGCTCAACCACTTTCTCTTTCTCTTTCTTTTGGGCGAACCATTCTCTTCTTGTTGCTTTCTTTCTTTTGTTGATTAAACCGAATTCTCTCTCATTTCAATTCTCTTTTCTTTCACATATTCTTCATTTTCCATAACCATATAGCCGAATCTTCTACTTTCTTCAGATTTATCTTTGGCCGAATATTGAAGGTAAGATAGTTATCATCGGGACTTCTCTAGAAATTGGTTTTGGTAAGGTGGTAAGGTTTATTTCAAGGATTATTATTTTAAGTTTCGTTTAAGCCAAGGCTAATAAACCTTATTGATGATGATTGTAGGGAAGTGAGGCCGATTCTTTTAGGAGTGTGTTGGTTAAGTGTTCAAGGCTTTGGGTAAGATTTTAGGTTCACAAGGAACCTTTCTCAATTATTTTGGTTTGGCCGAATAGGCCATGGTTCTAATATTCATTTTTGGCCGAATATAGGGCAAGAATACTTGTGTGGCCGATTTGTCTATTTGGGATTTAGAACTCTTTTTGGTGCAGTGTGTATACATACACATCTTATAACTTTTAATATGCTAAGTGTTATTTTATGCCTAATCGTTTTGTGTAGACATGGATGAAATACCTTCATGGTATTAACAAGGATTTGGGTAAGTTCTTATTACTATGTGATTATTATTTGATGCTTTTGGGAAGCATGACACATTTGGTATGTGTATTATTTGATATATGGCTTATGATAAATCGATTGGATGTTGTTAAATAAATCTATCAACATGATTTGTGGTACATGCATATAAATGATTGTTAAGGGTTGATGAGAGGAGGGGGCAGTGATATTCGTGTCGACGGACACCGGTGTTTTGGTAACACATCGTGACTACGGTCACGTGAGGTTTGGTACCTCCAGAGGTTTGGCACCTCATAGCGACTTGTCCTCGTGGTTAATACCACCGTGGGTTGGCCCCACTTTGAGATATGGGATTGTCTGCGCGGTGATTTGGTATCACACGATGGGTTGGCCCCATCATCTATTTGTGACTTCGGTCACCAAAGTGTTTTGGTAACATAATTGTGTCTTCTGACACCGAGATTTGGTATCTCCAAAGATTTGGTATCACATTTGTGACTATACGTCACCAAAGGGTTTGGCACCACCAGTGGTTTGGTACCACAAGGGGGTAGAAAAAGGCGTATGGATGGTTAGGTTGGGTGCATTTAAACTTATGCATGTTAATTGGTTATAATTTGTGTATGTTATTACATTAAATCGGGAAGGGTTACACATTGAGTCTTGGTGACTCACCTTCTCCTTTAATTTTTCAGTGACTCGTAGATCGCGGATGAGGAGCCGGATGGACTCGAGGTGGCCATGCGAAAGGGAGATTTTTAATAAATGAATTTTGGATTTTATCTATTTTTCTCATTGGGTTTATGTTGCTTAATTGTAATAAGGCCTCCTAGGATTATTCTATTATTGCTTTGCATGTTTTGAATGGTTTGTTTAAACTATTTGATGATGTTAAAACGGATGCATATGTTTTCTCAAATTAAACGCAAAAATGTTTTTAAAGTACCATCGGGTACATTCGAAATTTGTAAACAACTCGACTCAGCAAATATTTTAAGTTTGGTTTTTAACAAAGAAAATTTAAATTGAAAGACAATTCAACTAAGTTTTAAAATGATTTTTCAAAAACTTTTCTCTCAGAGCAAACCAAATTCGGTCGTAATGTTTGGGCCGGGTTTGGGGTGTTACAAAATTGGTATCAGAGCCCAGTTCAAAGCTCGGCTGTGGGGGCCCAAGGCCCAAAAATGTTTTGGTAGGTCTATTTGAAATATTATGGTTTTGAATAAGCATGGCACTTGAGTCTCCTGCACCGATCCGCCTGTAAGTACCACTAACTTTTTGTATGAATTATTTCTTGTAGAATGGTAGGAAGCATGGGGCGTAGATAGTGATAGTATTTTAAACTTTAGGACTAGTTTACTCCAAACAAAGACATAAGACTTTAAGAGCCTAATTAAACCAACCTACGACCAAGTCGCCGAGTTAGGGTGTGGTAACCTTGAGTGCGCATGTCTAGGATTGGATCCGGAAGAGCTTGGTACTTAAGCGAGTCCTCGTGACTCACCTCCTCTTCGCGGGATTCCTACCGTGCGTAGCTTGGTTCACCCTAACCAAGAGGACTCGATCATAGGCAAAATCCTAAATAAAACCCGAAAGGGATTAGCCATGTTTTAAGGAAAACTTCGTTTTAAAATCATTAAATTATTTTTTAGATGGTAGGACAAATGTATCTTGAAAATTTTCAAAATATTCTTGATTGACAAAATTACAAAAATACCCTTTAGGAAAAAAATGACGAAATACCCCTCGGTTAGAAACGGACAGTAATGCCTGAAGAGTGCATAGGTATGAAAGGTATAGGGAATGGATGTATTATTCTTTGTAAACCATGATAGAAGACTTAAAACCTTGTTTGATCGAAAGAATCTCTATTAAACTCTTTTCATAAAATTTCTTCGCGGATAATCAAGTGAAACATGTACTAATTCATAAAAAATTTCCTAATCAGATTAAAGCGCGATAGTTAGAATGAGCTTTAGAGGACGTGGCCGTCGTGGACGCGGAAGGGGTAGGATGGTCATGACGAACACAGTCGGGTCGGGTCAAGGATCTGAGAATGAGATACATACCACCACCCCCAACCTTTGGAGCTGAAGAGCAGGATCAGACGGGTGACGACGCTGTGTCACAAGCGATGCTACGGGTTCTGGAAAGGGTAGCTGGAATTGGTGGAAGTGGAGGAGCTCGGAAGTCGATTCCTGAGAGACTTCGAGCTAACGGAGCTGAATTTTTCCGAGGTGTGTCTGGTGTAGCGCCCAATACGGCTGAGTATTGGCTGGAATCGACCGAAAGAATCATGGATGAGATAGATTTGACAAATGAGGAGAAACTGAAAGGAGCGGTGTCGCTTCTCAAGGATGAGTCATATCGATGGTGGCTCACGGTCCGAGATGGTGCTACGGCAGATGATCTCACTTGGGAGTACTTCAAAGCGCATACCGGAAGAAGTATGTTGGATCAAGCTACATTGGCGCTCAAAGGAAAGCTTTTACGGGATTAGTGCAAGGGAATAAGTCCGTCTCGGAGTATGAAGCGGAATTCCTAAGGCCGAGTCGTTATGCTCGGGGAATAGTGGCATCGGAACATGATCGTTGTGTTCGTTTTGAAGACGGACTTAGAGACGCGAGTTAAGGTGCGATTGCTCCACAAAGAAGAACGTGAGTTTGCTTGTCTTGGTGGAGAAGGCCAAGGTAGCCGAAGGAATCAAAGAGTCCGCGAGGCAAAGTTATGATAGGAGCAAGTGAAGAGAGGCTTTGGATCGTGCAGGTCGTGGTAATGTTCGTAAAAGATTTAGGCGAGTGGGTCAAATCGAGCGGGGAGGTCCACAAATTTGCTAATCAAAGACCGCCCAGTGTAACCCGCGTGGAAAGTTTCATTGGGGTAAATGTTGGACCGGAGGGAAAGGATGTTTCAGTGTGGTTCGCTAGAACATCGTGTGAGGGACTGTCCGCGTAAGCAAGCGTTAGGAATCGATCGAAGGTCAAGGTCGTGCCCGGTTCGAAAGGAGGGACCAGCACCGCAGCAGAGTCGTGGTAATGGTAGAGGTGGTTATGGCTCTAGTGGAGGTCGCGGAGCAAACCGGCGAGGTATTGGCAACACGGAGGCTAGCGCACCTGGTTTGGTGTATGCTGCGAGGCGTCGTGAGGAAGGAGATGCACCGGACGTCATAACCGGTACGTTTTTAATTTTTGGTGTTCCATATACTGCCTTGATAGATGTGGGTTCGACGCACTCTTACGTTGCTAGTAGTATAGTTGAGACCATGAGTTTAGTTTCCGAGACTGCTTCTAAGAGGATGACTGTACTTAGTCCTTTAGGTCACTCTGTAGAAGTAGATAAGCTGTATAGAGATATACCCCTAGAACTCCAAGGGGTAGTGTTTTTAGCCGATCTGATGGAACCGCCGCTTGAGGAGTTCGATCCGATTCTTGGGATGGACCGGTTGGTCAAGTACCAAGCAAGTTTGGATTGTGCCGCTAAAGCGCATGGTTTTGAAGACGGTTGAAGGTGAAGAAGTGGTCATGATAGGTAATAGGAGAGATTATCTATCCAACGTGGTATCTGCGTTGAAAGCAGTAAAGATGGTCAGGAAGGGCTGTGAGGCGTTCGTAGTTCATGTGTGTGCTTTGGAAGCTAAGGAGTCTTCTGTGGGAAATGTTCAAACTGTTAAGGAATTTGCCGACGTATTTCTGAAGAACTTCCGGATTGCCTCCGGATCGTGAAGTCGAATTTGGTATAGATCATTGCAGGCAACGCGCCAGTGTCTATATAGCTCGTATAGGATGGCAATCAAGGAATTGTTGGAATTGAAGGCTCGGATACAAGAGTTGTTGGATCGAGGTTTCATTCGACCAAGTGTTTCACCTTGGGAGCGCCGGTACTTTTGTCAAGAAGAAGGATGGTGCGATGCGGATGTGTATAGACTACCGCTTGATTGAATAAGTCGACGATTAAAAACAAGTATCCTTTGCCGAGGATAGATGACTTGTTTGATCACCGAAAAGGGCTGCGGTTTTCTCTAAGATTGATTTAAGGTCCGGATATCATCAACTCAAGGTGAAAGAGGCGATATCCATAAGACGGCATTTCGTTTCGGTATGGACACTACGAGTTCCCCGGTGATGCCGCTTGGTTTGACTAATGCACCAAAGAAATTTTCATGGACATGATGAATAGGGTATTTCAACGGCTTTTGGATCGGTTTGTTGTGGTCTTTATAGATGATATTTTGGTGTATTCGAAGTCGGAAGAGGAGCATGATGCGCATTTGCGAGTGGTGTTGCGATTCGAGGAAAAGCAACAGATCACGAAATTTAGTAAGTGCGACTTACGCTTAAGGAGGTGACTTTCTTGGGTCACGTTGTTTCAAATTTAGAGGATTAGAGTGGATCCTCGAAAGATTGAGGCGATGTTAGATTGGAAGCCGCCTAAATCTGTGGCTGAAATTCGGAGTTTTCTAGGTTTGGCGGGGTATTACCAAGATTTGTGGAAGGATTTTCTTTGATTGCCGCATCGATGACCAAGTTGTTGAGGAAAGGAGTTCCATTTGTGTGGACCGAGAAGCAAAGCAAGAAAGTTTCGACAAATTGAAGAAGATTCTGATCAAGCTCGGTTTGATTCAACTTTGAGGCGCAAAGGAATTCACGGTTTATTGCGATGCATCACATATTGGTTTGGGATGCGTCTTGATGCAAGAAGGGAAGGTAGTGGCTTATGCATCTCGGCGGTTGAGACCACATGAGGCTAATTATCCGACTCATGACTTGGAGTTAGCGGCTGTAGTCTTCGCTTTGAAGATATGGAGGCACTATTTGTACGGAGAGAAGTCGATAGTTTATACGGATCACAAGAGTCTTAAGTATCTCTTGACTCGTAAGGATTTGAATTTGAGGCAACGTAGATGGATTGAGTGTTGAAGGACTACGATCGTTCGATCGAGTATCATCCTCGTAAGGCTAACGTGGTGGCGCACGCGCGTTGAGTCGTAAGGTTGTATCGGATTTAAGATCGATGTTTGCTCGACTTAGTCCGCTCAATGATGGGAGTCTTTTGGCGAATTGCAAGTCAAGCCGACTTGGTTAGATCAGATTAAGGAGAAGCAGTTAGAGGATGATGGTTTGAATGATCGGAGGTTGCAAGTTCAGAATGGTGGATTAGAGGATTTTAGTCTGTCCAGTGATGGAGTTTTGTGCTTTAAAGGAAGAGCTTGTATACCGAAGGATGTGGAGTTGAGACAAAGGATTCTTCGGGACGCACATAGCAGCCCATATGCTATGCATCCTGGAGGTAGCAAGATGTATCGGGATTTGAGAGAGCAATTTTGGTGTCCAGGTCTGAAACGGGAAGTAACTGAGTTCGTGGGTAAGTGTCTGACGTGTCAACAAGTCAAGGCTGAACATCAGTTGCCATCTGGTTTACTTCAGCCGGTGAAGATTCCTCAGTGGAAGTGGGAAAGGATCACCATGGACTTTGTCAGTGGATTACCTCTTACGCCTAGCAAGAAGAATTCATTTGGGTGATTGTGGATCGTCGACTAAATCAGCGCATTTCATACCGTAAGGGTAGATTATTCGCTTGAGGTTAGCTAAGTTATATGTAGCCGAGATAGTGAGATTGCATGGTGCCAAGATCGATTATCTCGGATAGGGATCCGAGGTTTACATCGAGGTTTTGGAGAGCGTTGCATCAAGCTTTGGGTACGAGATTGGACTTCAAAGACTTTTTCATCCGCAATCCGACGGACAATCGGAGAGTGATTCGATCTTAGAAGATATGCTCGAGGGTTGTGTTCGGACTTCAGCGGCGGTTGGGAGGAGTATCTACTGTTGGCGGAATTCGCTTATAACAATAGTTATCAGCGAGTATCCAAATGGCTCCATATGAAGCCTTCGTATGGGACGAAGATGCCGTACTCCTACGTGTTGGACGGAACTAGGTGAACGACATGTCTTGGGTCCGAGAATTGGTGACGGAAACCGAGGACAAAGTTAAGGTAATTCGGGCTCGTTTCAAGGAAGCATCGGATAGGCAAAAGTCTTACGCCGATCTCAAGCGCAAGGAGATGGAATACGAGGTAGGAGATAAAGTCTTTACGAAGGTGTCGCCTTGGAAAAAGGTGTTGCGCTTTGGGCAAAAAGGAAATTAAGTCCAAGGTTCATCGGCCCGTATCTTGTGTTGAAGCGAGTAGGACCGGTAGCTTATCACCGAATCGCCGTGCGAGAGTTAAGTCGATTCACAATGTCTTCCATGTGTCGATGCTTAGACGGTATAGGTCGTCGATCCATCGCACATCGTGCGAGCGAGCGAGATTGAGGTTAACTCCGACTTATCATTCGAGGAGGAACCAGTTAAGATTTTAGATCGTGATGTCAAGGTGTTGCGTGAAAGTCAGTACCCTTTAGTGAAAGTGCTATGGCGAAACCATGGTACGGAGGAAGCGGCGTGGGAACCCGAGGATGTAATACGACAATACCCCACCTTTTACGATCGGGTAATTTCGAGGTCGAAATTATTTTAAGGGGGTAGAACTGTAACATCCCAAAATAGGGGTTATTTGTGATTGAATTATTTTTCTTGTATTTGAATTTCGTGATATTATTCGTGATGATATAAGGCTTAATTAGGGGTCTTGAGTAAGCTCGGTTTAGTAGAATAATTCTTAGTATGGCTTATTTAAAGAAGAGGATTAAATGAGCTTAGCACTTAAGTTAATTTAAGTAGCAATAAGTGACAAGATGAGTGCATGGCAAGTTGGTAATGGCGCATGGAGTTTGGCTTGAGGTTAGAGGTTCGAGTAGCATGTTTAGCAATTTGAAGGTTTATTTTTATATCCTTGCTTTGATGGACGGTCAAACTTATTTATGATAGGTTGGACTATTTCTTTTGGTAAGTTGAATATATGATTAAGGAAAGCTTGATAGTAGGGATAAGAATCTTGAAGTTATGGTATGATGAGGGGACAAAAGGCATGAAGGGTGGAGGATGTTTTGGAAAGTTTCCTAAGCCTTTAGTGGATGAATGTGGGCGGCATGTATGGCTAGGGGTGGCGAATTTTGATAGGTAGCTTGGGGAAGGAATAGTTGGCCAATTTTTGTCATTTGAACATCTTTTTGCTTTGTTTTTCTTTCTCTCCAAAATTCCTCTCTTTGGCCGAAAGTGTCTTGTGCATTTTGGTGCAATTTTTCTCTTTTGGTCTTTAGCCTCATTTCGTGTATGAACCAAATACCATCTCTTTTCTTTCATTTGTCCTTTTTGAAACCGAAACAACATGGGAACTTTTGTGCATCTTTTTCTTCTTTGATAACTAGGTGTTGGCCAAACTCTTACTCCCTTTTCTCTCTTTTTCTTTCTTTCAATATTGCTCAACCACTTTCTCTTTCTCTTTCTTTTGGCGAACCATTCTCTTCTTGTTGCTTTCTCTTTTCTTTTGTTGATTAAACCGAATTCTCTCTCATTTCAATTCTCTTTTCTTTCACATATTCTTCATTTTCCATAACCATATAGCCGAATCTTCTACTTTCTTGATTTATCTTTGGCCGAATATTGAAGGTAAGATAGTTATCATCGGGACTTCTCTAGAAATTGGTTTTGGTAAGGTGGTAAGGTTTATTTCAAGGATTATTATTTTAAGTTTCGTTTAAGCCGAAGGCTAATAAACCTTATTGATGATGATTGTAGGGAAGTGAGGCCGATTCTTTTAGGAGTGTGTTGGTTAAGTGTTCAAGGCTTTGGGTAAGATTTTAGGTTCACAAGGAACCTTTCTCAATTATTTTGGTTTGGCCGAATAGGCCATGGTTCTAATATTCATTTTTGGCCGAATATAGGGCAAGAATACTTGTGTGGCCGATTTGTCTATTTGGGATTTAGAACTCTTTTTGGTGCCAGTGTGTATACATACACATCTTATAACTTTTAATATGCTAAGTGTTATTTTATGCCTAATCGTTTTGTGTAGACATGGATGAAATACCTTCATGGTATTAACAAGGATTTGGGTAAGTTCTTATTACTATGTGATTATTATTTGATGCTTTTGGGAAGCATGACACATTTGGTATGTGTATTATTTGATATATGGCTTATGATAAATCGATTGGATGTTGTTAAATAAATCTATCAACATGATTTGTGGTACATGCATATAAATGATTGTTAAGGGTTGATGAGAGAGGAGGCGGTGATATTCGTGTGTCGACGGACACGGTGTTTTGGTAACACATCGTGACTACGGTCACGAGGTTTGGTACCTCCAGAGGTTTGGCACCTCATAGCGACTTGTCCTCGTGGTTAATACCACCGTGGGTTGGCCCCACTTTGAGATATGGGATTGTCTCGCCGGTGATTTGGTATCACACGATGGGTTGGCCCCATCATCTATTTGTGACTTCGGTCACCAATGTTTTGGTAACATAATTGTGTCTTCGGACACCGAGAGATTTAGTATCTCCAAAGTGATTTGGTATCACATTTGTGACTATACGTCACCGGTGGTTTGGCACCACCACCGGTGGTTTGGTACCACAAGGGGTAGAAAAAGGCGTATGGATGGTTAGGTTGGGTGCATTTAAACTTATGCATGTTAATTGGTTATAATTTGTGTATGTTATTACATTAAATCGGGAAGGGTTACACATTGAGTCTTGGTGACTCACCTTCTCCTTTAATTTTTCAGTGACTCGTAGATCGCGGATGAGGAGCCGATGGACTCGAGGTGGCCATGCAAAGGAGATTTTTAATAAATGAATTTTGGATTTTATCTATTTTTCTGTTGGGTTTATGTTGCTTAATTGTAATAAGGCCTCCTAGGATTATTCTATTATTGCTGCATGTTTTGAATGGTTTGTTTAAACTATTTGATGATGTTAAAACGGATGCATATGTTTTCTCAAATTAAACGTAAAAATGTTTTTAAAGTACCATCGGGTACATTCGAAATTTGTAAACAACTCGACTCAGCAAATATTTTAAGTTTGGTTTTTAACAAAGAAAATTTAAATTGAAAGACAATTCAACTAAGTTTTAAAATGATTTTTCAAAAACTTTTCTCTGTAGCAAACCAAATTCGGTCGTAATGTTTGGGCCGGGTTTGGGGTGTTACACCAGTGGTTTGGTACCACATTGTGACTACGGTCACCAGAGGTTTGGCACCTCCAGAGGTTTGGCACCTCCAGAGATTTGGCACCTCATAGCGACTCGTCCCTGTGGTTAATACCACCGTGGGTTGGCCCCACTTTTGAGATATGGGATCGTCTGCCAGTGATTTGGTATCACACGTGGGTTGGCCCCACAACTTGATGATTCGTGTCTTCGGACACCAGTGGTTTGGCACCACCAGTGATTTGGTATCACATTCGTGTCTTCGGACACCAGAGGTTTGGCACCTCATAGCGACTCGTCCCTGTGGTTAATACCACCGTGGGTTGGCCCCACTTTGAGATATGGGATCGTCTGCCAGTGATTTGGTATCACACGATGGGTTGGCCCCATCATTTGCTTTGTGACTTCGGGTCACCAGTGGTTTGGCACCACCAGTGGTTTGGCACCACATGTATTGACGGATATTGTGACTTTAAGTCACCAGTGGTTTGGCACCACCAGTGGTTTGGTACCACACGGGGTAGAAAAAGGAGTTGCGGATGGCTAGGTTTGGGTGCATGATATGCATATTTTCATATGAAATTGTGTAAGGGCACATTGGATGGGGATTTACACACCGAGTCTCGATGACTCACCCCTTAGTTAAATTTTGCGGGTAACCATTAGATCGCGGATTTGGGAGCCGAGGTGGACTCGTGGAGGCCATACATATGTTTACTCGTAAATTCGTTTCTTTTATTTGGACTTATTTTTATTTGAGTTTTTGTTATGTAATAAGGCCTTGGGTATTTTATTTGGTTTCAGCTTTCAATTTGTTTATTGCTTATTATTAAATGATCAATATGGGATTTTCTTAAAATGATAATAAACCATTTCTTATTCAAAATTTCTTAAACTCGATTTCTCACCACAACTATAAAGAATATGAGCTTTTAACGAATGCACGCTTTTTAGACATTCCTTTCATGTGACATGCCAGATTCAGTCGTAACGTTTAGGCCGGGTTTGGGGTGTTACAATTATGGTATCAGAGCCTAGGTTCAAAAACTCGGCTGTGGGTTTGGGTTCAAAAAATGTTTTTAAAAGATGGTTTGGAAAATGGTTTAGAAAAATATATATCTGTTTTTTTTAATATGGCACCAGTCTCTGCACCAATCCATGCACGTAAGTTTCCCGATACTTTGCTTTGTTATATGCTGTATTTTGAATATCTATTCTGTGTGTTTGGGTTGGATGTGATGTTCGGATATAGAGTTGATTGCGTCTAAATATTTATGCCTTTAATGGTTAGGTTTTTTTAGTATGTGTAGGATTTCTAAATTCTAGTTAAAAGTATATTAGGGTTATTGGAATCGAGTGCGCAGCGTGAGCACACGTTGTAGGTTAGGTGGTACGAATGTTCCTGTAGTTGGAAATTTCGAGGACGAAATTTCTTTAAGGAGGGTAGATTTGTAACATCCCGAAATTGGGCCTAGTAGGATTGGGCCCAATGGGCCTTAATTTAAAATTTTTGAGAACGGCATTAATGCAAGTTAGACTTATTAGGTAAGTTATTTTGGAAGGTTAGAGGGCTTCTATGAAGTCCCGGGATCAAATATTAGCTTTGGGGAAATTTTGGTTTTAGGTGAAAAAAACCGGAAGTTGGCGGTAGGCCTTAAGAATAAAATGTGGGGAAAAATGACACAAGTGGAGTGTGTGGTGTAGTGGCAAAGTGACGCCACTTAGAGGCAAGGAGTGACGCCATAAGGAAGGAAGGAGGTCCAAGGTTCAAGTCTTGGCTTTTGCATTTTGGTTTTCTTTTACTTGGACCTCGAATTTGGCTATAGATTTATATTTAGTTGCGCATGGTTTAAGACACAAGAGGAGCTTGTGGCCAAGTGGCTAGCAGCGTGGATTATGTTGCAAGGGAGCACAGGTTCGAATCTCATGAGAAGCAAGGAGTATTTATTTTGCGGTCTAGGCGGCAAGAGTTTCATTGAATTTAAACTCTCTGACGAAGGGATCCCACATCGGAAAGATACAAAGAAGGAAGGTGAAGTGCTAGCTATATAAAGAGCATTCCAGAGGAGGGTTGACACACCTTGGAAGGCGTTTGGGCACACAGGAGTGGTCGGAGCGCAGATTAACACGAGTCCTATCGGTGTGTAACTCTCTACTCTAGTGTAGAGCGGCAAATGCCGAAGTGCCGATCATGGCAATAGTAGCCACACGAGCGTCGCGAGCGCACGTGTGGGGCTTCGACGCGATAGTTGAGGCCATCAGTGGTATTCTTGTGGGTTGGGGTCGCTTGGGCGCGATGGGCGAAGGGGGCCCAATGGGCCTGTGGGCCCAATATAGTAAAATGTATGATGGTGTAGTATATAGTGAACTAGACTAGGTGGAACTTATATACATGGCTAGATTTGTGCTAGGTGGGCCACACGGCGCGTGTGGGCCCGAATGGGCCGAAATTGGGCTTTAGGCCCAATAGTCCATTCGACCAGAAATGGTAGTTGGGTCGCTCGGGGCGACACTGGGCCTTTGGAAAGGCCATTCCAGTCTGAGAAATTACTGAAATACCCTTAGTGGGTAAATTACGGAAAATGCCCTTGCTGGGTAAATTACCGATATACCCTTGGTGGGTAAATTACGAAAATGCCCTTAGTGGGTAAATTACCGATATACCCTTGGTGGGTAAATTATGAAAATGCCCTTGGTGGGTAAATTACGAAAATGCCTTTGGTGGGTAAATTACCGATATACCCTTGGTGGGTAAATTACGAAAATGCCCTTGGTAGGTAAAATTACGGTTATACCCTTAGAGGTTGATTAGGGTGATTATGTTGTTTTATGTCTATCTGATTATGATGGTAATTCATGTTATACTTATATTTGATATATGTCTAGCATACATGACATACTGCATACACGAATTATTATGTCATATTGCATGGGTTATATGAGTGGAGGGGCGATGATATTCGTGTCGACGGGCACCGATGGCTTGGTACCACATTGTGACTACGGTCACGGAGGTTTGGCACCTCCAGAGGTTTGGCACCTCCAGAGGTTTGGCACCTCATAGCGACTCGTCCCTGTGGTTAATACCACCGTGGGTTGGCCCCACTTTTGAGATATGGGATCGTCTGCCAGTGATTTGGTATCACACGTGGGTTGGCCCCACAACTTGATGATTCGTGTCTTGGACACCGGTGGTTTGGCACCACCAAAGTGATTTGGTATCACATTCGTGTCTTCGGACACCGAGGTTTGGCACCTCATAGCGACTCGTCCCTCGTGGTTAATACCACGCGTGGGTTGGCCCCACTTTGAGATATGGGATCGTGCGCGGTGATTTGGTATCACACGATGGGTTGGCCCCATCATTTGCTTTGTGACTTCGGGTCACCAGGTGGTTTAGCACCACCAGTGGTTTGGCACCACATGTATTGACGGATATTGTGACTTTAAGTCACCGGTGGTTTAGCACCACCACCGTGGTTTGGTACCACACGGGGTAGAAAAAGGAGTTGCGGATGGCTAGGTTTGGGTGCATGATATGCATATTTTCATATGAAATTGTGTAAGGGCCTGTTGGATGGGGATTTACACACCGAGTCTCGATGACTCACCCCTTAGTTAAATTTTGCAGTAATCATTAGATCGCGGATTTGGGAGCCGAGGTGGACTCGTGGAGGCCATACATATGTTTACTCGTAAATTCGTTTCTTTTATTTGGACTTATTTTTATTTGAGTTTTTGTTATGTAATAAGGCCTTGGGTATTTTATTTGGTTTCACTTTTTCAATTTGTTTATTGCTTATTATTAAATGATCAATATGGGATTTTCTTAAAATGATAATAAACCATTTCTTATTCAAAATTTCTTAAACTCGATTTCTCACCACAACTATAAAGAATATGAGCTTTTAACGAATGCACGCTTTTTAGACATTCCTTTCATGTGACATGCGAGATTCATCGTAACGTTTAGGCCGGGTTTGGGGTGTTACAATTATGGTATCGAGCCTAGGTTCAAAAACTCTACTGTGGGTTTGGGTTCAAAAATGTTTTTAAAAGATGGTTTGGAAAATGGTTTAGAAAAATATATATCTGCTTTTTTTTTAATATGGCACCCGAGTCTCTCTGCACCAATCCATGCAGTAAGTTTCACGATACTTTGCTTTGTTATATCTTTGTATTTTGAATATCTATTCTGTGTGTTTGGGTTGGATGTGATGTTCGGATATAGAGTTGATTGCGTCTTTAAATATTTGTCCGCTTTAATGGTTAGGTTTTTTTTTAGTATGTGTAGGATTTCTAAATTCTAGTTAAAAGTATATTAGGGTTATTGGAATCGTGTGTGCAGGCGTGAGCACAAACGTTGTAGGTTAGGTGGTACGAATGTTCCTGTAGTTGGAAATTTCGAGGACGAAATTTCTTTAAGGAGGGTAGATTTGTAACATCCCGAAATTGGGCCTAGTAGGATTGGGCCCAATGGGCCTTAATTTAAAATTTTTGAGAACGGCATTAATGCAAGTTAGACTTATTAGGTAAGTTATTTTGGAAGGTTAGAGGGCTTCTATGAAGTCCCGGGATCAAATATTAGCTTTGGGGAAATTTTGGTTTTAGGTGAAAAAAAACCCTGGAAGTTGGCAGGTAGGCCTTAAGAATAAAATGTGGGGAAAAATGACACAAGTGGAGTGTGTGGTGTAGTGGCAAAGTGACGCCACTTAGAGGCAAGGGAGTGACGCCACAAGGAAGGAAGGAGGTCCAAGGTTCAAGTCTTGGCTTTTGCATTTTGGTTTTCTTTTTACTTGGACCTCAGAATTTGGCTATAGATTTATATTTAGTTGCGCATGGTTTAAGACACAAGAGGAGCTTGTGGCCAAGTGGCTAGCAGCGTGGATTATGTTGCAAGGGAGCCTGGGTTCGAATCTCATGAGAAGCAAGGGAGTATTTATTTTGCGGTCTGGACGGCAAGAGTTTCAGTTGAATTTAAACTCTACTGACGAAGGGATCCCACATCGGAAAGATACAAAGAAGGAAGGTGAAGTGCTAGCTATATAAAGAGCATTCCAGGAGGAGGGTTGACACACCTTGGAAGGCGTTTGGGCACAGGAGTGGTCGGAGCGCAGATTAACACCAGAGTCCTATCAGGTGTGTAACTCTCTCTACTCTAGCTGTAGAGCGGCAAATGCCGAAGTGCCGATCACGGCAATAGTAGCCACACGAGCGTGCGAGCGCACGTGTGGGGCTTCGACGCGATAGTTGAGGCCATCAGTAGTATTCTTGTGGGTTGGGGCTGCTTGGGCCGCGATGGGCCGAAGGGGGCCCAATGGGCCCGTGGGCCCAATATAGTAAAATGTATGATGGTGTAGTATATAGTGAACTAGACTAGGTGGAACTTATATACATGGCTAGATTTGTGCTAGGTGGGCCACACGAGCGTGTGGGCCCGAATGGGCCGAAATTGGGCTTTAGGCCCAATAGTCCATTTCGACCAAAAATGGTAGTTGGGTCGCTCGGCGCGACACTGGGCCTTTGGAAAGGCCATTCCAGGTACGAAATTACTGAAATACCCTTAGTGGGTAAATTACGAAAATGCCCTTGCTGGGTAAATTACCGATATACCCTTGGTGGGTAAATTACGAAAATGCCCTTAGTGGGTAAATTACCGATATACCCTTGGTGGGTAAATTACTGAAAATGCCCTTGGTGGGTAAATTACGAAAATGCCTTTGGTGGGTAAATTACCGATATACCCTTGGTGGGTAAATTACGAAAATGCCCTTGGTAGGTAAAATTACGGTTATACCCTTAGAGGTTGATTAGGGTGATTATGTTGTTTTATGTCTATCTGATTATGATGGTAATTCATGTTATACTTATATTTGATATATGTCTAGCATACATGACATACTGCATACACGAATTATTATGTCATATTGCATGGGTTATATGAGTGGAGGGGGCAGTGATATTCGTGTCGACGGGCACCGGTGGTTTGGTACCACATTGTGACTACGGTCACCAGAGGTTTGGCACCTCCGCAGGTTTGGCACCTCGGAGGTTTGGCACCTCATAGCGACTCGTCCCTATGGTTAATACCACCGTGGGTTGGCCCCACTTTTGAGATATGGGATCGTCGCGCGGTGATTTGGTATCACACGGGGTTGGCCCCACAACTTGATGATTCGTGTCTTGGACACCGGTGGTTTGGCACCACCGGTGATTTGGTATCACATTCGTGTCTTCGACACCGTGAGGTTTGGCACCTCATAGCGACTCGTCCACCGTGGTTAATACCATCGTGGGTTGGCCCCACTTTGAGATATGGGATCGTCGCCGTGATTTGGTATCACACGATGGGTTGGCCCCATCATTTGCTTTGTGACTTCGGGTCACCGTGGTTTAGCACCACCAAAGGTTTGGCACCACATGTATTGACCGGATATTGTGACTTTAAGTCACCAGGTGGTTTGGCACCACCAAGGGTTTGGAACCACCCGGGTAGAAAAAGGAGTTGCGGATGGCTAGGTTTGGGTGCATGATATGCATATTTTCATATGAAATTGTGTAAGGGCCTGTTGGATGGGGATTTACACACTGAGTCTCGATGACTCACCCCTTAGTTAAATTTTGCAGGTAATCATTAGATCGCGGATTTGGGAGCTGAGGTGGACTCGTGGAGGCCATACATATGTTTACTCGTAAATTCGTTTCTTTTATTTGGACTTATTTTTATTTGAGTTTTTGTTATGTAATAAGGCCTTGGGTATTTTATTTGGTTTCAGCTTTCAATTTGTTTATTGCTTATTATTAAATGATCAATATGGGATTTTCTTAAAATGATAATAAACCATTTCTTATTCAAAATTTCTTAAACTCGATTTCTCACCACAACTATAAAGAATATGAGCTTTTTAACGAATGCACAGTTTTTAGACATTCCTTTCATGTGACATGCCAGATTCAGTCGTAACGTTTAGGCCGGGTTTGGGGTGTTACAGTATTTGAATGATAGTTCGGCATTCAAGGATGTATTGAGGTGATTAGTTATGTATTTTAGTAGTGAATTGAATGATGATTAATTAGGGACAAATATATTTCGGTTGTGGCTTTATATTGATATATTGTAATGATTTAATTTACATTATAAATAGTTTAAGTTAATAAGCTAAATATAATGAATATATGTAATTGTTATGTTTTATTCATAAATTGATAAGGTTAATATATATATATGTATTCGGCAAGGTTGTGATATTATAAGGGATGAATGCATGTAATACATATGAACTTAGTTTTATGATTTGTTTATGAATTTGTGAAAATTCTATGTATTTGTGGTTTGTGAAATGATGGACATATTAATGATGAAATTGGTTTTATATGGGTCAGCTATTCGAATAGAAGAACCATGGAAGTATATGTTTATGCATTTCGCTTAGAAATTTAACTAAAAGATTATAAATATATTTGCATATATATTCGGATGTGTTTTAATAATATATTGGTATGTTTATTTATAGATTTGTTTATGATATGTTATGGACTTAAATTTGTAAATTAAAGTGATGATGAATATATTCGAATTAGTTGTATGGGAAATATTAAGTATGGCTGAATGATATACATGATATGGTTGAGGCCATTTGGTTTTAATGTTACAATGTTCGAATACCATATATATATGTGTTTCAAAGTGATGTTTATTTATTAAGACTTTAATAAATGGTTAGATTAATGATGTTAATTATGAATGATTGATTATGTTATAAATTTGAGATAGGTTTTTATTTGTAATGTAAATGATTTTGGCTTTTTTTTATTGAGGTATGAAATTTGTATTTGCAAGATATGCAACTTACTCTATTCAGATGATTCAATACACATATAAATTTTTTAAAAAAATATTATATGCCTGTTTTGAGTCGTGTCTTCTTCGGTAATGCCTCGTAACCCTAGTCCGGCGACGGATACGGGTTAGGGGTGTTATATAGGGCCTACGCCTATCACAGTAACAATATCAGTAATGCAAGCAGTACTCAGTAATAGAGTCCTACCCACTAGCCTCTACACACCATCTTCGTCCATCCCTACACTCTATGTGGGGTTTAAAACACCCACCCATCTCTACATTCCGAGTAGTACCGAGTGCGGCACATATTTAGTATATTGCAGCTGAGCTGCCAGATAATAGACTTAAAGCCTTTCAGTACACTTCCTCCAAATATCATCATCCCAACCCAATGCAATACAAACATACAATATGTCATGCTTTTATGCAACCATCAGTCATACGCATACATATATATATCAGTAATCATGCATAATTTATCATGCATCACATATGCTCAGATCATACATTTAGGGGTCTAGGTAACGCTTACCAACCTATAGTTGGTTCACAGTCGACTTGGGCGACCCATGCAAAACCCGTGTGGCATCGACAGTAGGGTTTTTAGCTTTCGGCAAGACCCCATTTTCTGCGTAATTGGGTACACACCTGGTTTCAACTGATGCTACAACGATCCCCGAGCACTCTAGAACCTATAATTGACCAATTTCACTCAATTTATCACTTAATCGATTGAACTAAAACCGAATCCGAAACGAGACACACATCCCTTAAGCAATGAAAGGCTTACCCTAGCACCTCGAAACAGTTGATTACGTGATAGCACGATGAGACCTTTAATCCACGCGAGATGCCGCTGCCAAATGTCAAAAACCCCTGAATCAAAGTTGGAAAAATCATAAGTTAAATAGAGCAAAAACTCCACTTACCAGAACATGTGACCAAAATTGACCCAACGGAACGAAGGTGTGGTAGCCAACAAAAAAGAGACAGAAACAGAAAGAAGAATTCGTGTTTGACAACAGAAAAAATGAAAGGAGAAGAAGAAGGGAGAAGAGATGGCGTCAGAAAGGTGGGGAGTTTTGGGAAAACTGAAATTTTGCAAAAAGGAACGATAATGCTTAGAAAATTTGATAACCCCAAAATCTACTTCCCTAAATTCTCTCTACCAAACTCCTACTACTCAGATTTCCAATACAACTCAAACTCTCCAACCCACGAGCAAATAAAAATATTTGTCCTTACGTTCACGCAGGAATTTGAACTCCTGACCCTCTGCCAACCAACACTCCCCTTAACAACCAAACCAACAGGCCCATTCTGGTAAGTACTTACAAACTTTTAATTAAAAGCCTACTAGCCAGAAATAGGGGTTAAGTCAGAAAAATATTAGAATTTGCCAAAGTCAGGGCTTGAACTTGGGACCTCTCACATACACCCAAAACACTTAACCACTGAAACAGATACACAGTTGTGTCACATTTTCACAATAACAAAAATAAGAATTTTGGGGCGTTACATAAAAGATTAAAACACCCTCATAATAATATACCTTAATTTATAAATATGTAAAAGTAATTTAGAAATTTCACAAATGAATTTTTCGACAGTTGGCCAATAATATCAACTCAATAAATTATTTAATATAATTATAGATATAAATGTTTTATGAACTTACATTTTATGAATTGTCAATGCATATGTTTCATATAATCAATAAATAATAACACATCCTCTCATCATTAAACAAAACAAACAATTATTAAAGACTTATAAATAAATACTAATAATTTTATTTAATTAAATTTAAATATTAATTTATTATAATTATTATAAATAATTATTAACAACTCTCGAGTTTATGGTTTAGAATAATGAGTTTAAGGTTTTACTATTTATTTATAATTAATATTTATTTAATTATATTTAAATAAAATTATTAGTAATCATTTATAAGTCATGTACTATTTTTGTTTTATTCAATAATAATATATCATATTTTTATTTACTGATGATGCATGAAATTTATATATTGTGGTGCATTAAATATTTTCACATATTTGATTAGTTATTTGAATTTATTATACCTAGGTGAAAAATTGATATATATCATTTATAACTATTATATATATATATATATATATATTAAAATATTTATATATCAAATTTTAGTTTTGAGATAATAATAATATTTTAAAGGAAAAATAGTAGATAGGTTATAATGATGAAAAGTGAATAATTAAGTAGCTTAATTTTCTTCTAAAAAGTAAGTTTAATTAATAATGGTGACAGTTATTGGAAGGTGGATAAAGTTAAGATTTTAATTTTTATTAAAGATTTACAACATACGAATATTTTTATATTTTTCTAAAATTAATAAGCTTAAATTTTTAAAATTTAATTGATGTGATTTGATTTATAACACTAAATCAATTAAAGAATTTACATATATACTAAAATTTAACACTCGAGTGAAAAATAATAATTTGTATACAAATTTTATAGTTAAAAAATAGTATTTCATATATATATATATTTATTTTGAGAATAATATTTTAAAAAAAAAAGAGCGGATAAGTGTTTTTAATGAAAAAAAGTTATGTGGATAAATTGGATAAAATTTTTTAAGTGAGTAGATTAATTAAGAATAATGGGTAGCTAAGGAGTAGTAGATAATTCGTTGCTTTTTTATTTTATAAACCCTTAATAATGTAAAAATAATATTTTTATTTTTATTTAATTTTGGATAAGTGAAATCAATTAAAATGAATCAAAAAGTGTTTAGTATAGTAGTAAGATAAATTGCACTCTTAATAAGAAAAAACATGTTCCAACATTTGAGATGACATTGTTGGGAGAGGCAGGGGCGAATCTAAGGGGCAGGTAGGGGCCCCGGCCCCCCCTAAAATTTTTAACCCTTTAAAATTTTTAAAATTTTAAATTAAAAGGTAAAATTTCACTTTGGCCCCTATAAATGATAAAATTTTGATTTAATCCTTTAAAAATTATATTTTTACTATCATAAATATTATAATTTAATTTTGGCCTCCCCCAAAAGAATTTCTGGCTTCGCCCATGGGGAGAGGTAACCCTGAGCACCAAACATGTTCTATAAAACTGATATGAAAGATACTAAAAATATTAAAATAAAATAAAAGAACGGATATTTTTTTATTTTAAAGCATAAATTTTTAGTCTTTTAATAATATAAAATTACTAATTACATTTTTATTTATTTTTTATTATTCTTAGAATATTTTAATAATTTAATTAATTGAGTTTGTGTCACCTCATCGTAACACTAAATTCAGTAAAAGATTTTATTATAGATTAGCTAATAGTTTGATTAAAAATATGAATTATTTTAAAATATATTTAATTTTAAAAATAGTAAGAACCATAAATAATCTGACTTTTTTTTCTTGTATATATGAGTTTTAAAAAATAGCTAAGCAGTCGATTTCCTCAATTATTTATCAAACTAATTGAGTTTACAGAAGGGAGAGGTGAAGTCGGTACTCGAGGGACCAACTTCAAAGTTGGCACCTCCAAGATGCTTCAGTGCACTACCCAGCAACCGAACTGTAACAGTCTGGTTTAGACCCTAGTCGAAACAGTGGTTTCGGGACCACAAATCTGAGTCAAAAAAATATTTTAATATTATTTTCTGTGCTTACAATATGTGATTAAGAATGTGTGACAGTTTCGTGAACTAATTTTATTATTTGTGTGCTTAATTTGAGAAAAGGACTTAATCGCGTAAAATGCAAAAGTGCCTTTATAATTGTTAAAGTGCTTTAATGCTATGTTCTTTTTGTATGAAGGCCTTAAATGGAATTAGGCCATAGTATTATGGCATGGACGGTAGTGGACATGCATTTTAAAGATGTTATAATGTTTCATCAAGGGTAAAATGGGAAATAGATAATTATTATGGAATTTAATAAAACAAAAGCATGAAAAATAGTTATTTCTTATCATCTTAGTGCCGAAAATTCAAAGAAAAGAAAATAAAAAGAACAAGCTTCATTCGGCTAGGTTTAAGCTCGATTAAGGTATGTTTTGGTTTCGATTTTTGATAATTTCTACGTTTTTGAGATCGTTGCTTAGTAGACTATCAAGCCCATGCCTTAATTTTAGAATTTGATGAAGATTTTTAGATATGCCATTGATGATTTTGTAATTTTTGTGATGTTAGTTGATGAAATATGAAATATATGTGTTAGATTAACATGTTTTGTCTTTGGATTTTTGGTGAATTTGAGTAATTTGGACTAAATTGTGAAAATAATATTTTGAGGGACTAAAATGTGAAATAAATGAAATGTATGGACTTGTATGATCATGATGATTATTCGGCTAAGCATGGGTATAAATAAATTATGTTTATTTTGTGATTTTGTGAAATAAGGACTTAGATGTCAAAATAAAAATATGGGGGCTAATTTGTAAAATGTCCTAAATGTGTGTTTTTGGATTGAATTGAATGAGTTGGTGAATAAATGGCTTAAATTTGAATATGTATAGATCAAGAACCAAAGAAAACAGATTTAGATCGAGGAAAGTCGAAAGTGATCGAGTAATCGAATCCGTCCGTTTATATCCGTACGAGGTAAGTCTATATACAAATAAATGTATTTGAATTGATTTATTTATGTTCATATAAAATTGAATTGTGATGAATGACTACGGAAGATACACATATGTGAAATTCGAGGAAGTATTGACAATGTGTCAATGTCCGAAAAGTCCCGTACGAACCTTAGGAATAGTTAGGATACATATATCATGACATAGGGATTCCGATGTGTGATATCATGTAAGACCACGCCTGGGACATTGGCATTGATTTGAGAATTACGTGTAAGACCATGTCTGGGACATTGGCTGTAACAGCCCGGTTTAGACCTAGTCAGAATAGTGGTTTCGAGACCACAAATCTGAGGTCAAAAAAATATTTTAATATTATTTTTGGTGTTTATAATATGTGATTGAGCATGTGTGAAAGTTCTGTGTGAAAATTTAATCGATTGTGTGCTTAATTTGAGAAAATGACTAAATCGTATAAAAGGTAAAAGTGGCCTATTAATTTAATAAGTGCCGAATTGTCATTGTTCTTATTATGTGAAGTCCTTAAAATGGAAATATGCCATTAGTATGATAGATGGACGACAGTGGACATAAGATAGTGAGATTTTAATGTTAATTTAAAAGGTTAATTTGGTAAATGAATTATTAAAGTTTTTATAATAAAACAAAAAGGCTAAAATAAGCCACTAATGTTCATCTTTTCCACCGAATATTGAAAGAAGAAGAAAGAGTTTGAGCTTTGTTATATTCGGCCTTGGTTGAGCAAAATTAAGGTATGTAATTTGCTCGATTTTTGATAATTTTTACGTTTTTGTAATCGTTGCTTCGAGTACTTCAAAACCCATTCTTCAATTTTGTGAATTGATGATGAATTTGAAATATTCCACTGATGAACACATGAGTTTTGTGATGTTTGAAGATGAATTATGAAAGATATGTGATAGATTAACATAGTTTGTCTTTGAATTTTTGATGAATTTGAGTAATTTGGACTTAATTGTGAAAATAAGAAATTGGAGGACTAAGATGTAAAATAAATGAAATGTGTGGGCTTGTATGGACATAGGAAGAATTCGGCTAGGCATGGGTGAAGTGAAATTTTGTGTATTTTGTGATTTTGTGAAATAGGGACTAAAGTGTTGAAATGTGAAAATATGAGGGCTATTTTGTAAAATGCCCTAAATATGTGTTTTTGGACTAAATTGAATGAATTGGTGCTAAATGATCTAAATTTTAATATGTATAGACCAAGAAAGGAGATATTCGGATTGAGATCGAGGCAAAGACAAAGTACTCTATTGATCGGCTAGTTTCGGTAATTCAATGTCCGAGGTAAGTTCGGATATAATACAAGTTGTTAAATTTATATATATGTGATGAGAAATGAATGAATTGTATAGTTAATAAAATAGCAATGTTATATATGAAATTGAGTAATGAGGCACTATGTGTGAGTAGTTAGAAATGAGACAGAGATGATTGGCACTGTGTGTGCGAAATAGTAGAAGCTTCGGCTTATTGATTTGGCACTGTGTGTGCGATACCGAGATAAGTTCAGTTTAAAGTACATGCACTAAGTGTGCGATGACATTATCCTTCGGCTACGAAATTGGCACTAAGTGTACGATTAAATCAAATGAATAACAAAGGTTGATCGAAATGTAATATCGAGCATTGAATAGTATGGATGGTGAATAACTAAGTGTTGGCAAAGGTATGTTTCGAACCTATGTGGTTGATGATAATGTTTAAGATTGAATAGATGGATGTATGAGTATATGGTTGAGGATGATATTGTGTTTAGTTGTGAATCTATCTAAGTGATGGTTTATTTATATATTGATATTGTATTTTTGAGTAATATGTATTATTTTACGAACTTACTAAGCTCTTAAGCTTATTGTGTGATATGTTTCTCTATTTTACAATGTCAGTAAAGCTAGCTCAGATCCGGGGATTGTCAGCGACTCAATCACACTATCGGTTATCTTTTTCGGTACTTTTGAAAGATGTATATATTTGGTATATGGCATGTATAGGCTAGTGGTTATGGTATGTTTTGTAATGTTTGGACCTTGCCATGTGATATGGCTTGGAAGTTGAATGTTGATGGTTCATATGTGAGGCTATGAAAATGATAAATGTGGTATGAAATAGGGAGATTGGAAATGGTAAATTTCATGCTTGAATTGGTTGGTGAGTATGGTATTTTAAGTGTGAATTTGTGGTATGACTAGATGATGCTTAGTTTATATGATTTGAGTTGTGAAGATGATGTTTTGGATGGATTTATTTGAGTAGGAATTTATTATGGAAATAAATGATGTAATAGATGATTAGTTGGTACTTGTATTGGTATATTTTAATTGCATTTGAGGCATGAATTGGTATTGGTTTGATGCTTATAGGTGATTTCAAAGTGTGGATGGTAATTTGGTCTTGAAAATGGCCTATAATTGCCCACACGGTTGAGCACACGGGCGTGTGGCACGATCGTGCCTGTCGAGTTTGTAATTTGAGTCAAGTTAGACTCGACCACAGGCTGGACACACGGGCGTGTGACAGGCCGTGTGGTGCAAGTCAGTGTCGACCACGGGTGAGGCACACGGGCGTGTCTCAGGCCGTGTGGACAAGTAAGTAGGTATGCCCTGTTTTGCCACAGCTTGGACACATGGGCGTGTCCGAGGCCGTGTGCCTCCACACGGGCGTGTGACCTCTATAACTTAGAAAAATGTTAAATTTTTAGAAATTTTTGTATTAGTTCGGTTTAGTCCCGACCCCTTTCTAACACATGTTTAAGGTCTCGTAGACCTCAGTAAGGGACCAATTGAATGTGAATTACTATGGTTAGATGTGGAATGATATTGAATGTTCGGAAATGATTAGTAATGCCTCTTAACCCTATTCCAGTAACAGTTACGAGTTTGGGGTGTTACATTTTATTGGTATCAGAGCTACGGTTTAGTCGATTCTAGGACTAACGTAGCGCGTTTGAGTCTAGCTATACATGTCATATATATAACCGTGATAGTGTAATGAATCCTGACAGTTAAAAATGTCTTTTTATATAGTAAATGGATCCCGATCGAGCAGTTGCTGATGATGTAGAGAGTAACGCACCTGATCCCGCTCAAGGGACGGTGCCGGCCACATCTAGGCCGAATGATAGTAACCAAGAGGGAGAGGCTAAGCAAGCCTTTTTTCGAATAATGAGTGAGTGGTTTTTGGGGTTCGTTCGAATGAATCTGGCTGCTGAACAACCTCCACCCCACAAGTACCTATTGTTCCACAAGTGACAGATCCGATCAGATTGAATAAGCATCCTGTAGATAAAATTCGAAAGTATGGGGCCGAAGAGTTTAGGGCTACAGTTGATGATGATGCTGAACGAGCTGAGTTTTGGCTTGAGAATACAGTCTGAGTGTTTGATGAGATGTCTTTGACTCCTGATGAATGTATTAAATGTGTTGTTTCTTTGTTGAGAGATACGTCATATAATTGGTTGAAAACGTTGATATCCGTGGTTCTGAGAGAGAGAATCACTTGGGATTTCTTTCAAGTTGAATTTTGAAAGAAGTATATCAGTCAACGATTCATAGATCAGAAACGTAAAGAGTTTCTAGAGCTGAAACAAGGCAGTATGTCAGTTACGGAGTACGAACGGGAGTTTGTGAGATTAAGTCAGTATGCACGGGAATGTGTTTCGACCGAAGCTACTATGTGTAAACATTTCATTGAAGGGCTGAATGAAGACATTAAATTGTTGGTTGGGATACTTGATTTGAATGAATTTGTTGTGTTAGTTGAAAGAGCCTGCAAAGCCGATGAGCTTAGCAAAGAAAAGAAGAAAGTAGATTCCGAGGCTAGAGATGAAAGAAAAAGATCGATGAGTAATATGTCTCAACCTTTGACGAAGAGATTTAGAGATGCAAGTAATCGTTCAAATGCTTTGTTTGGACATTCAGGTAGAGATCGTGTGAGACAGAGTGTTGGTCCAAGAGTTCAAATTCTGACTGAATCAAGTATTGGAAGTGTCAAAAGCAACAAGCCTGAGTGTAGACAGTGTGGAAGACGACACGTTGGAGATTGCTGGGGCAAATATAATAATAGAACTTGTTATAAATGTGGATCACGAGACCATTTCATTCGAGATTGCCCAGAGTTAGCTGAGAAAGACAATGTTCAGAGTGAGAGACCAAGTAATACAATGGCTAGGGGTAGACCACCCAGAAACACCAAAAATGTGAGTGGAAGTTAGAGAGGGACTAACGATACAGCTGCGAGATCTGAGGCGAGAGCACCGTCCCGAGCCTATGCTATTCGTGCTCGTGAAGAAGCGTCTTCTCCAGACGTCATTACTGGTACTTTCACTTTATTTGATACTGATGTGATTGCATTGATAGATCCAGGTTCTACTCATTCCTATGTGTGTGTGAAACTAGTATCTAGTAAGACTCTACCTGTTGAGTCTACTGAATTCGTGATTAGAGTATCGAACCCCTTAGGCAGGTGTGTCTTAGTTGACAAAGTGTGCAAGAATTGTTCATTGATGTTTCGAGATATCTGTTTTCTGGCTAATTTTATGTTGCTACCTTTTGATGAATTTGATATTATTCTGGGTATGGATTGGATCACTTTGCATAGAGCTATTGTGAATTGTAAACGAAAGAGTATTGATTTGAGAAGTCAGAATGGTGAGATAGTTCGAATTGAATCCAATGATTTGAATGGGTTGCCGGTTGTTATATCTTCAATGAAAGCTTTGAACTATGTGAAAAAGGGTTGCGAGGCTTATCTTGCATATGTGATTGATACAAAAGTGACATAAAAGAAAGTTGAATCTGTGCCTGTGGTTTGTGAATTCCTTGATGTGTTTCCTGAAGAATTACCGGGACCACCTCTGATACGGAAAGTTGAATTTGGTATTGATCTATTGTCGGGAATGACTCCTATCTCAATAGCTCCGTATAGATTGGCACCGATTGAATTGAAAGAATTAAAGTCTCAGTTTCAAGAATTGACAGATAGAGGATTTGTACGACCGAGTTTCTCGCCCTGGGGTGCTTCTGTGTTGTTTGTGAAAAAGAAAGATGGTACTATGAGGATGTGCATTGATTACCGACAGTTGAAGAAAGTGACGATAAAGAATAAGTATCCCTTGCCACGTATTGATGATTTGTTTGATCAACTGAAATGAGCTACAGTGTTTTCTAAGATAGATTTGAGATCGGGTTATTATCAGTTGAAAGTTAAAGAATCAGATGTATCGAAGACTAGTTTCAGAACGAGGTACGGACATTATGAATTCTTAGTTATGCCTTTTGTTCTAACGAATGCTCCTGCAATGTTTATGGATTTGATGAATCGAATATTCAGACCGTATTTGGATAGTTTTGTTGTGGTGTTCATCGATGATATTCTGATTTACTCATGTGATAAGACGCAACATGCCGAGCATTTGAGAATTGTGTTACAGACTCTACGTGAGAAGCAATTGTATGCAAAGTTTAGCAAATGTGAGTTTTGGTTGCGTGAGGTTGGTTTTCTGGGGCATATTGTATCAGCTGTGGGAATACGAGTTGATCCGAGTAAGATCTCAGCTATTTTAGAATGGAAACCACCGAGAAATATGTCTGAAGTCTGTAGTTTTCTGGGACTAGCGGGATATTATAGACAGTTTGTGAAAGGCTTCTCGATGATTGCGACTTTGTTGACAAAGTTGTTACAAAAAGATGTTAAGTTCGAGTGGTCAGAAAAGTGCCAGCAGAGTTTTGAACAGTTGAAAGCATTATTGACAGAGGCACCCGTGTTAGTTCAACCTGAATCGGGTAAAGAATTCATAGTTTACAGTGATGCATCGTTGAATGGTTTGGGCTGTGTGTTGATGCAGGAAGGCAAAGTCATAGCTTATGCTTCGAGATAGTTAAAACCGCATGAAAAAAAGTATCGGACGCATGATCTTGAATTAGCCGCGATTGTATTTGCATTGAAGATTTGGCGTCACTACCTATTTGGTGAGAAATGTCATATATATACTGATCACAAGAGCTTGAAGTACCTAATGACTCAAAAAGAATTGAATTTGAGACAGCGGAGATGGTTAGAGTTACTAAAAGATTATGAATTAGTAATTGATTATCATCCGGGTAAAGCTAATGTTGTGGCTGATGCTTTGAGTCGAAAGTCTATGTGCTTTGCGAGCAATGATTACTCAGATAGATCTATGTGATGATGGTTCGGTTTTAGCTGAGTTGAAAGTTAGGCCTATGTTTATACGTCAGATTTGTAATGCCCAGAAAAGTGATGTTGAAATGATGGCTAAACGAGATTAGTTTGGATTGAATGTCAATTCGGAATTTCGAGTTGATAGTGATGATTGTTTGAGATTCAGAGATCGGATTTGTGCTCCGAGGAATTCAGAGTTGATTCAGATGATTTTGAACGAAGCTCACAATAGACGTTTGACTATTCATCCGGGGAGTACAAAAATGTATAACGATCTAAAACAGTGTTATTGGTGGCATGGTATGAAACGGGATATCTCAGAGTTTGTTTCGAGATGCTTGGTTTGTCAACAAGTTAAAGTTGAACATCAGGTTCCATCCGGTTTGTTGCAACCGATTATGATTCCTGAGTGGAAATAGGAGAGAATCACGATGGACTTTGTGTCGGGATTGCCCTTATCTCCGGGAAAGAAAGATGCGGTCTGGGTGATAGTTGATAGATTGACGAAATCAGCTCATTTTGTTTCGGTGAGAACAAATTATTCACTTGATAAGTTAGCTAAACTGTATATTGCTGAGATTGTGAGATTGCACCGAGTGCCATTATCTATTGTATCTGGCAGAGATCCGAGATTTACCTCACGGTTTTGGAAGAAATTGTAAGAGGCTTTAGGCACAAAATTGCATTTCAGTACCGCATTTCATCCGCAAACGGATGGACAATCCGAGCGGATCATTCAGATTCTTGAAGATATGTTGAGGTGCTGCATTCTTGAGTTTGAGAGTACGTGGGAAAAGCATTTACCTTTGATTGAATTCGCATACAATAATAGCTTTCAATATAGCATTAAAATGGCACCGTATGTGGCTCTTTATGGTCGAAAATGCCGAACTTGGTGAGAATAAGATTTACGGGGTTGATTTAATAAAAGAGACTGAGCAAAAAGTGAAAGTGATTCATGATAGTTTGAAAGCAGCGTCAGATTGTCAAAAATCTTATGCAGATTTGAAACGGAAGGATATTGAATTTGAGGTTGGTGACAAAGTGTTTTTGAAAGTGTCTCCATGAAAGAAAATACTTCGATTTGGTCGAAAAGGCAAGCTGAGTTCGAGGTTTATCGGGTCGTATGAGATTATCGAAAGGATTGGGTCAGTTGCTTATAAGTTGTTGTTGCCACCTGAATCAGAGAAAATTCATAATGTGTTCCACGTATCGGTGCTTCGACGATACAAATCTGATCCATCACATGTGATTGATCCTACCGAGGTTGAGATTTAATCAGATTTGTCGTATAGTGAAGAACCGATTCGAATTTTGGCACGAGAGACCAAAGAGTTGAGAAACAAAAGAATTTCTTAGTGAAAGTATTGTGGCACAAACACGGAGTTGAAGAGGCTATGTGGGATCCTGAAGATGTTATGAGAAAGCAATATCCGAATCTATTCATTGGTAAGATTTTCGGGGACGAAAATCCCTAAGGGGGGAGAGTTGTAACAGCCCGATTTAGACCTTAGTCGGAATAGTGGTTTCGAGACCACAAATCTGAGGTCAAAAAATATTTTAATATTATTTTTGGTGTTTATAATATGTGATTGAGCATGTGTGAAAGTTCTGTGTGAAAATTTAATCGATTGTGTGCTTAATTTGAGAAAAGGACTAAATCGCATAAAAGGTAAAAGTGGCCTATTAATTTAATAAGTGTCGCATTGTCATTGTTCTTATTATGTGAATTCCTTAAAATGGAAATATGCCATTCATAAGATAGATGGACGGTAATGGACATAAGATAGTGAGATTTTAATGGTAATTTAAAAGGTTAATTTGGTAAATGAATTATTAAAGTTTTTATAATAAAACAAAAGGCTAAAATAAGCCACTAATATTCATCTTTTCTACCGAATATTGAAAGAAGAATAAAGAGTTTGAGCTTTGTTATATTCGGCCTTGGTTGAGCAAAATTAAGGTATGTAATTTGCTCGGTTTTTGAAAATTTTTACGTTTTTTTGTAATCGTTGCTTCGAGTAGTTCAAAACCCATTCTTCAATTTTGTGAATTGATGATGAATTTGAAATATTCCATTGACCAACACATGAGTTTTGTGATGTTTAAAGATGAATTATGAAAGATATGTGATAGATTAACATTGTTTGTCTTTGAATTTTTGATGAATTTGAGTAATTTGGACTTAATTGTGAAAATACGAAATTGGAGGACTAAAATGTGAAATAAGTGAAATGTGTGGGCTTGTATGGACATAGGAAGAATTCGGCTAGGCATGGGTGAAGTGAAATTTTGTGTATTTTGTGATTTTGTGAAATAGGGACTAAAGTGTCGAAATGTGAAAATGTGAGGGCTATTTTGTAAAATGCCCTAAATATGTGTGTTTGGACTAAATTGAATGAATTTGTGATTAAATGAGCTAAATTTGAATATGTATAGACCAAGAAAGGAGAGATTCGGATTGAGATCGAGGCAAAGACAAAGTACTCGATTGATCGGCTAGTTTCGATATTTTGATGTCTGAGGTATGTTCGGATATAATACAAGTTGTTAAATTTATATCTATGTGATGAGAAATGAATGAATTGTATAGTTAATAAAATATCAATGTTATATATGAAATTGAGTAATGAGGCACTATGTGTGCGTAATTAGAAATGAGACAGAGATGATTGGCACTGTGTGTGCAAAATAGTAGAAGCTTCGGCTTATTGATTTGGCACTGTGTGTACGATACCGAGATAAGTTCGGTATAAAGTACAGGCACTAAGTGTGCGATGACATTATGCTTCGGCTACGAAATTGGCACTAAGTGTGCGATTAAATCAAATGAATAACAAAGGTTGATCGAAATGTAATATCGAGCATTGAGTAGTATTGATGGTGAATAACTAAGTGTTGGCAAAGGTATGTTTCGAACCTATGTGGTTGATGATAATGTTTAAGGTTGAATAGATGGATGTATGAGTATATGGTTGAGGATGATATTGTGTTTAGTTGTGAATCTATCTAAGTGATGGTTTATTTATGAATCGATATTGTATTTTTGAGTAATATGTATTATATTACGAACTTACTAAGCTCTTAAGCTTACTGGGTGATGTGTTTCTTTGTTTTACAGTGTCAATAAAGCTAGCTCGGATTCGGGGATCGTCAGCACTCAATCACACTATCGGTTATCTTTTTCGGTACTTTTGAAAGATGTATATATTTGGTATATGGCATGTATAGGCTAGTGGTTATGGTATGTTTTGTAATGTTTGGACCTTGCCATGTGATATGGCTTGGAATTTGAATGTTGATGGTTCATATGTGAGGCTATGAAAATGATAAATGTGGTATGAAATAGGGAGATTGGAAATGGTATATTTCATGCTTGAATTCGTTGGTGAGAATGGTATTTTAAGTGTGAATTTGTGGTATGACTAGATGATGCTTAGTTTATATGATTTGAGTTGTGAAGATGATGTTTTGGATGGATTTATTTGAGTAGGAATTTATTATGGAAATAAGTGATGTAATAGATGATTAGTTGGTACTTGTATTGGTATATTTTAATTGCATTTGAGGCATGAATTGGTATTGGTTTGATGCTTATAGGTGATTTCAAAGTGTGGATGGTAATTTGGCCTTGAAAATGGCCTATAATTGCCCACACGGTTGAGCACACGGGCATGTGGCTCGACCGTGTCTTTCGAGTTTGTAATTTGATTCAAGTCAGACTCGACCACGAGCTGGACACACGGGCGTGTGATAGGCCGTGTGGTTCAAGTCAGTGTCGACCACGGGTGAGGCACACGGGCGTGTCTCAGGCCGTGTGGACAAGTCAGTAGGTATGCCCTATTTTGCCATGGCTTGGACACATGGGCGTGTCCGAGGCCGTGTGCCTCCACACGGGCGTGTGACCTCCGTAACTTAGAAAAATGTTAAATTTTCAAAAATTTTCGTATGAGTTTGGTTTAGTCCCAACCCCTTTCTAACACGTGTTTAAGGTCTCGTAGACCTCAGTAAGGGACCAATTGAATGTGAAATACTATGTTTAGATGTGGAATGATATTGAATGTTCGGAAATGATTATTAATGCCTCTTAACCCTATTTCGGCGACGGTTACGGGTTTGGGGTGTTACATTGGCATCATAAACGATTTTGTGTAAGACCCTGTCTGGGACAGTGGTATCGATATTTGATTTCATGTAAGAGCACGTCTGGGATGTTGCCATTGTACGAATATTCTGAGTTATCCGAGTATCCTATTTGATTCCGAACGGTTCAACGGGCAATTTCGAGATATGAATGACTATGTGAAATGTGTAACCGATACAGGTACGTTTGAAGTGTATACCATGTTTGATTATGAAAGGTAAGTATATGTGAAATTGCAAAAGTGAGATATGTGTATAGACTTGTTGAGACTAAATGTGATATATATATATGAATGTGCTATGATCTAATGAAATACATGGAGATGTGAATTGTTGATAAGCAAATGGTTGGAAACAGTTGAGCTAAAGAAGAAATATGAATATGCTATTGAGATATGCTAAAGTTCTTGTAATTGAAATGGTTATAAATGTTTTATATGATAAGTTTATTTGTATATGGCTTACTAAGCTATGAAAGCTTACTTTGTGTGTGTTTGCTTTGTTTTATAGATTATCGAAGCTACGGAAAGCTCGGGGATCGTAGAGGATCGTCATTATCAAATCATATTTTGGGTACCTTTTGAATGTGTGCATATTTAAGTATGGCATGTATAGTCTAGTTAAATTAGATAATGTTTTGAGTTGTATATATAAGCTATGTGATATAGCTTGTAAATGGGATGTAAATATTGTAAATGTTATTTATGTTTTGTGATGCAAAGTTAGTATGTTTTGATGACTGGCTAGTATATTGAATTGGTAAGTTTTTGGAAGGATTTTGCTTAGAAATGCTTGAGATTAGAATTAGATAAATGGTTCATAAGTTTGTAAGTTTGATATGCATTTGTATGGTTAGAAAAGATGGATATTATTGGTATGATTTGGTTGCATTTTGAAAGTATGAAATGTGTCTGTTTGAGCTTGTAGGGTTAACCCAAAATGGGTGGCGAATTGGCCTTGCAAATGGCCTATATTTGCTCACACGGTTGATCACACGGGCATGTGGCTCGACCGTGTCCCTGAAATTTGTAATTTGATTCAAGTCAGGCTCGCACACGGGTTGGATACACAGGCGTGTGACTGTGTAACACCCCAAACCCGGCCTATGCGGTATGACCGAATCTGACATGTCACATGAAGAAAATGAGTAAAGAACTTAAGCTTCTTACTAAAGATTAGAATTTAGTTTAAGAAAACAAAATTGGATCAGAAATATTTAATAGAAATACTACAATTCTTGAAAGGTTAATTGAAGAGTCGATAATTGAATTAGTGATCTTTTAAATCCGTAATTTTTTGAAAATAATATTGATATTTTGAAGGAAAGTCCAAGTTAAATTATTCGAACATATTTGTTATGAAATCCATTTGTTAATAAATTTTATGAAAAACCGTTGTTTATGATTTTCAAAAAAATCCCCGTTTAAATCAAACCATGATAGAAAATAAATAGTCAAACATAAAATCTAAATTTAAAATCCTAGAGGCCTTATTACAACTTTAACCTAATATAGTAAAAGTAACGAAAATAAACGAAAAAGGAATTTACTAAGTTCGAAAACACCATTTCTAAAGTATGCCCTCCACCGAGTCATCCATGGCCCAAGTCCACATCACTGAGCCTTACCTGCAAGGATTAAGAAAAAGGGGTGAGTTACTAGAACTCAGTGCATAATCCCCTTACCGTCATCCACTGGGCTTGAACCCGCATCGCATAATCTTGGGCCTAAGCCCATCTAGCATGTTCTTGGGCCGAAGCCCATTTACATAACAATATTTGTATGAAGTAAATGTATGCAACCCAACCCATCCATCCATCACACCCCCGACCAGCCAATCACACCTGTGGGGATCAAGTCAACCCACCCCGCCGCTCACACCAAATTTGCAGTCAAACTCTTATAACATTTTATTTTTGTGGTCAAACCACTGAAAACATAATTTAGGCTCAATAATACACAATTTGTGGCAATGCCACCAGGCTACACTGCTCTTCATACAATTTTCCCATCCCATGCAAAATGTAAAAGAAAATGCAACATACATAATTAACATAAAGTATTCACATATAAATAACAACCATTATTATATTGAACAATTTTGAAGATCCAGCCCAATAAAGCATTTTAATAATTCGGCCCGCTAAGGCATTCTAGCAAATCGGCCCATAGGGGCATTTTGGTAAATCGGCCCATAGGGGCATTTTGGTAATTTTACAAATTTTATACCGATTCTAACAGATTTTAGAAATAATGTAATTTAAGCAAGTTACTCGATCTATGCCATATTAGGATTTTTAACCTTATAATAATAACGATCTATTATCCAACATGTTATCGAATCATGAATCTGCGGGATTTCGGTGTGAGATTACACACCTGATTACGGTAAGGATTAAACCTTCTTGATCGTCGGCACCTAAATCATCATTACACTCAATTAACCAACAAACGAGATTTTATTAATCTAAATCAGACGATCTAGTGAAACGCTTACCCTTAGTATCGTGAACGACCACAATTTGTCTATTCTCACCGGATGATGGTCCACAACCCGGTGGAAAATCCCGAATTACCGATACCGCCCTACGTTTGAACTTAGGAGTAGGAATTGCAAATCCACTCCTTTTGTGTTCTCCTATCGCTTTTCCTTTCAAATCGCTACCACTTGCCTCCATTGAAAAGTCCCGGTCAGTAAAATACTATGAGAGAAAGTAGTTGTTTAGGGATGGATTCGGCTTACCTCTACTTCCGAAGACCCAACGTGTAGAGAAAACGAGTGATTTAATCCCTATAACAATCAATTAGACAAATCTATCATTCCATTTTAACGGAATAACCGAGCAATGAAAGATATCGAAATAAACCATAACGAAACTCTTTACCTTATCGATGATGAATCCGATTTCTACCGATTGACTTATGGCTACGGATGAGATAAGGATATTAGATTCGGCTTTCCCACTTTAATACTACAAAAAAGAGATGATCACGCTTTGAGTGAGTAGAAGAAAGTGATGCTTTTAGTTAAAAGAACCATCCCAAGTCAAGGGCACGTATTGGGCATGAAGAAAAGAAATTGAAAAGAAGAGGATTACTTACCGATTCGGTCAAGAAGATAGTGCCCAACACGACAGAAAAAGAAATAGGGAGGAAGTAGGATGTTAATAGATTCGACTATGGAGAGAAATGAATAAGAAAATTCGGTCACAAGGTAATGTTGATTTGAGAAGTGAAAGGAAGGTTGAAGAAATAATAATAAAAAGAAAAGAGAAGATGGAAAAGAGGTTTCAAGAGGTTTCGGCCAACACCAAAAGAGAAATGAACCAAAAGATGTGAGTATTTCGGCAATCAAAGAAGAATGAATAAGGATGGATTAAGGGTTACGACACAACAAGGGAACAAGGTGAACAATGACTAGGTATTTTGGCCAAAACAAGGAAAAGAATTGGGAAAAGAAAACACCAATATGCTAAAAAGAAAATACGCATTTCTTGAACCAAAACTAGCAAAATGACTCTAGGAATTTCGGCTATCAAGTTCCCCCCCCAAAACCTTGTATTACTTTTGCCAAAAGGATGAGTGTTGACCAAAATTCTATTCCAAGCACCTTCCAAATATTCGGCCAACATATCCCCCTTCTTTCTCCTTTCCTTTTTACTTCTTTCCTTACCCTCCTCCTTACCTTATTTTCTTATTCATCTTTGCATCAATAAAAAGTCTCCCTTACCAAATTAAGAACCATGGCCGACACTTGTAATAGGGACACAAAAACAAATCCAAAATTTTTGCACTAGATGGGATTCAAACCCAAGCTCTCCCCTCTGCCATTTCACACCACAACCACCTTGCCAATGCTCCACTTGTGTTAGCAAAATTACATACTTATTTCCTTAAGTCATGATGCCACTTACCTTCTCTCCTTAAAGTGTTTAAACACAAAAATTTTGCTAAGGCCCAACTCAACCCCAAGCCTTCTTAGGACCCCTAAACATACACAATTAACACTATTGACTAGCCTATCGCATGGTATAATGTAAAACATAAATTCCCGAATTTTAGGATGTTACAATTCTACCCCTTAAAGAAATTTCGGCCTCAAAATTTACCTGATTAGAAGAGATGAGGATATTGCTGCCGAATCGTGTCCTCTGGCTCCCATGTAGCTTCCTCTGACCCGTGATTACGCCATAATACTTTGACCAACGGAACTGACTTCTTTCTCAGCACCTTAATATCCCGATCTAAAATCTGCACTGGCTCTTCTTCAAAAGACAAGTCAGGTCTTATCTCAAGTTCTTCCACTTTCACAACATGAGACGGATCTGAACGATATCGCCTTAACATCGAGAGATGGAATACACTATGTATCTGACTTAACTCCGGAGGTAACTCCAGTTGATAAGCCACTGGCCCAACATGCTTCAGTCCACGGTATGGTCCGATGAACCTGGGGCTCAACTTGCCCTTCCGTCCAAATCTTAAGATCTTTTTCCAAGGTGGGACCTTCAAAAAGACCTGATCACCCACAGAGAACTCTATCTCCTTCTGCTTCAGATCCGTGTAAGATTTTTGTCTGTCGGAAGCTTCTTTTAACCGTGCCCAAATTACCTTAACTTTTTCCTCCGTCTCCGAGATCAACTCTGGACCCAATAACTGTCGCTCCCCCAACTCAGTCCAGCAAGTAAAAGTATGACACCTACGACCATACAACGCCTCATAGGGTGCCATCTGGATGCTGGATTGATAGCTGTTGTTGTATGTAAACTCTGCCAACGGTAGAAAATCTTCCCAGCTACCCTTGAAGTCGATCACACAGCCTCTTAACATGTCTTCTAGAATCTGGATTACTCTCTCCGACTGACCATCAGTCTGTGGATGAAACACCATGCTAAAATTTAGCCTTGTACCCAAAGCTTCATGTAGAGCCTTCCAGAACCGTGATGTAAACCTAGGATCCCTGTCCGATATAATCGACACTGGTACCCCATGCAACCTCACGACTTCTGCTATATACAACTTGGCCAACTTCTGCAACGTATAATCCGTACGAAGAGGTAGGAAATGGGCAGACTTTGTTAACTGATCCACTATCACCCATACTGAATCTTTCTTAGTAGGCGTTAAGGGTAACCCACTAACAAAGTCCATCGTTATCCTTTCCCATTTCCATAGTGGAATTTTCACCGGTTGTAGCAACCACCAAGGCGCTTGATGTTCCGCCTTCACCTGCTGACATGTCAAGCACTTACTCACGAAGTCAGTAACCTCTCGTTTCAACCCTGGCCACCAATACTGCTCACGGAGATCTCGGTACATCTTATTTCCTCCGGGGTGCATAGCATATGGGCTACTATGCGCCTCACGCAGAATCATTTGTCTCAATTCTGAATCCCTGGGCATACAAACTCTTCCGCGGAAACACAATACTCCATCACTGTTCAATCCAAAATCCCCTATCTCACCATTTTCCACTTGCTGAAGTCGAGAACTCAATCTTTCATCTGACAACTGCTTTTCCTTAATTTGATTTACCCATGCAGGCTTCACTTGAAGTTCGGCTAACAGACTACCATCTTCATAAAGGCTGAGATGAGCGAACATCGCTCTCAAATCTGATATCACCTTACGACTCAACGCATCTGCCACTACGTTAGCTTTACCTAGGTGATACTCGAATGAGAAGTCATAATCCTTCAACAATTCTATCCACCTCCGCTGTCTTAAGTTCAACTCCTTCTGGGTAAGCAGGTACTTCAGACTCTTATGATCCGTGTAGATAATCGACTTCTCCCCGTACAGATAATGTCTCCAAATCTTCAGAGCAAACACTACTGCAGCTAACTCCAAATCATGAGTGGGATAGTTCACCTCATTCGGCCTTAATTGACGAGATGCATATGCCACCACTTTTCCCCCTTGCATCAGCACACATCCTAAGCCCGTCTGTGACGCATCACAATACACAATGAACTCTTTACCAGCCTCAGGTTGAATCAATACCGGCACTTCTGTCAGAATCTTCTTCAATTTCTCAAAGCTCTCTTGTTGCTTATCTAACCACAGAAATAGTACTCCCTTACGCAACAACTTAGTTAGGGGTGCAGCAATCAACGAAAACCCCTCAATGAAACGCTTGTAACACCCAGCCAAACCTAGAAAACTCCGAATTTCTGCCACTGACTTCGGTGGCTTCCAGTCCAACACAGCCTCGACCTTCCAGGGATCAACTCTAATTCCTTCGGCAGACACAACATGTCCCAAAAAGGTCACCTCCTTCAGCCAGAATTCACACTTACTGAATTTGGCATACAATTGCTTCTCCCTTAATATCTGCAATACGACCCATAAATGCGAATCATGCTCCTCTTCAGTCTTTGAGTACACCAAGATGTCATCTATGAACACCACCACAAACCGGTCTAGATAGGGTTGGAAGACTCGGTTCATCATGTCCATAAATGCAGCTGGTGCATTAGTCAACCCGAACGGCATCACTAAGAACTCGTAATGCCCATAACGAGTTCGAAACGCAGTCTTATGAATATCCACCTCCTTGACTTTTAACTAGTGATATCCCGATCTCAAGTCTATCTTCAAGAAAATCGAAGCTCCTCGCAGCTGATCGAACAAATCATCGATCCTCGGTAACTGATACTTGTTCTTGATCGTCAACTTATTCAATTGCCTATAATCGATGCACATACGTATTGATCCATCCTTTTTCTTAATGAATAAAATCGACGCTCCCCATGGTGACACACTTGGTCGAATAAATCCACTATCCATCAACTCCTGAATTTGAGCCTTAAGTTCCACGAGCTCCTTCGACGCTATTCTATAAGGGGCAATGGACACCGGAGCCATTCCAGGCAACAGCTCAATACCAAATTCCACTTCTCGATCTGGAGGCAATCCTGGAAGCTCCTCGGGAAAGACGTCTGAAAACTCTTTCACCGTTCTAACACTCTCAACCGAAAACTCTTTGGCATCCAAAGCACCGATAAAGGCTAAGAACGCTCCACACCCTTTTCGCACTTCTCTCGCTTTAAAGCGGATACCACATTAGACGGATAGTTTCTTCTTTAACCTATCATCATCACTTCCTTATCCTCTGAAGTTCTTAATACCATCTGCTTTGCAGCACAGTCCAAATTTGAACGATGCTTAACCAGCCAATCCATGCCCAAAATAAGATCGAACTCCCCGAATGGCAGTTCCATCAAATCCGCTAGAAATACTTCCCCCTGAACTTCTAAGGGCACATCCCTAAACAACTTATTTACTACTACCGACTGTCCTAACGGGCTAATCACAGTTGTTTCTCTAGTAGTAATCTCAGATCTAATATTCAGAGTTCCAGACACAACACATGCAATATACGAATGGGTGGATCCAATATCTATCAAAGCGGTAAAAGGTACATCAGATATGAAGAACGTACCGGTTATGACGTCCGGTGCATCGTCATCCTCTTGACGTCTGACCGCATAGACCAAACCTGGCTGTCTCGCCTCCGTGTTACCCCTGTTACCGGTACTTCTACCCGGTGCACCTTGACCTCGTCCTACACCATTACCACCTCGACCTGGCCCACGGCCTCTCGGCGGCTGCTGAGCACCTCCTGCTGGCTGCGCAAATCATCATATGAATCGCTGAGTTTGATCAAAGCTTTGAGGGCAATCCTAAACCGATGGTCCTTGGATCCACATCTCGAAACAACCACCGCTTCTCTTCCAAAGATTCTCCCGAGTGAAGTTTCCCATAATCCGCACAAGGCTGTAACTGATTAGTAGTAGCTTGAACTCTCACTCGAGCTGGCTCCTCATTCCTGGGCCTTTTCTGAAACCCTCTAGTAAGACCTGAGTACCTAGAGTCTCTCTTGTTCCTGCCCCTATCCTTGTCTCAGTTTTGCCGTTCCGAGTGCTTAACCTCCTCATCTATTTTAGCTTTTTCCACAAGTGTGGCAAAATTCCTCTCCTTCTGTGGGGCTATCAATACCCGTAACTCATCACGCAATCTATCCTCAAAACACACACAGCGCTCATGATCAGTCGGCACTATACCCCGGGCATACCGACTCAGACGCAGAAATTTTGCCTCGTAAGCTGCGATTCAGAAATTCCTTCCTTCGGGCATCCACATAGCTAGCCTCGACATACTTTCCTTGAAATGCTGTCTTAAAGAATTCCCACGTAATACGATCAGCCTGAGTGCCTTCTCGAACAGTAAGCCACCACTGATACACCTCGTCTCTCAGTAATGACACAACCCACTTCAATTTCTGCTCGGCGGTGCAATCCAGGTCGTCCATAATCCGCTCCACCGCTTTAAGCCAGTACTCCGCTACATTAGGGGCTACACCAGAAATACCCCTAAAGACTTCAGCCCCATTCGATCTGAGTCGCTCCGATATCGACCCACGAGCTGCCGACCCAATTCTTGCCCCAGCAACCCTTTTCAGAACTCGGAACATCACTTGCGACAGAGCGTCGTCCTCTCTCATTCGATCATGTGACCCAGCTTCAGTCACAGGTGAAGCAGGTGCGTCCATTTGTGGCATATGTCCCGATGCCTCAGATACAACTCTAGCACCTCATCCTCTACCACGGCCACGTCTACCGCGTCCACATCCTCTAGCGCTCATGTTTACTAAATCGATTTAATCTGATTACAAGTCTTATGAATCAGTATATTATTCAATGTTTATTAAATAATGTTTTATGAAGTATAGGAAGTAAAGTCGTTTTCTCAAAACGTATCCTAAGGTCTCAATCTCTATAGTTTCAGCTCTTAAAGCTAAAAGTTCTAGAGTATTTCTACAGTCATACCATAATAATCATAAAATGAAAACATAAACTTACTTGACTTGGTGCCGGATACCCGTGGTGCCATACTTCCTTTAGATCATACATTTATAATTTAAAATTTTAAACAGCTTTGGAAATCGCTTTTGAACCCAAACCACAGCCGAGTTTTGCAATCGGGCTCTGATACCATAAAATGTAACACCCCAAACTCGGCCTATGCGGCATGACCGAATCTGACATGTCACATAAAGAAAATGAGTAAAGAACTTATGCTTCTTACTAAAGATTATAATTTAGTTTAAGAAAACAAAATTGGATCAGAAATATTTAATAGAAATACTACAATTCTTGAAAGGTTAATTGAAGAGTCGATAATTGAATTAGTGATCTTTTAAATCCGTAATTTTTTGAAAATAATATTGATATTTTGAAGGAAAGTCCAAGTTAAATTATTCGAACATATTTGTTATGAAATCCGTTTGTTGATAAATTTTACGAAAAATAGTTGTTTATGATTTTCAAAAAAATCCCCGTTTAAACCAAACCATGATAGAAAATAAATAGTCAAACATAAAATCTAAATTTAAAATCCCAGTGGCCTTATTACAACTTTAACCTAATATAGTAAAAGTAACGAAAATAAACAAAAAAGGAATTTACTAAGTTCGAAAACACCATTTCTAAAGTATGGCCTCCACCGAGTCATCCATGGCCCAAGTCCATATCACTGAGCATTACCTGCAAGGATTAAGAAAAAAAGGGGTGAGTTACTAGAACTCAGTGCATAATCCCCTTATCGTCATCCACTAGGCTTAAACCCGCATCGCATAATCTTGGGCCTAAGCCCATATAGCATGTTCTTGGGCCGAAGCCCATTTACATAACAATATTTGTATGAAGTAAATGTATGCAACCCAACCCATCCATCCATCACACCCCCGACCAGCCAATCACACATGTGGGGATCAAGTCAACCCACCCCGCCGCTCACACCAAATTTGAAGTCAAACTGCTATAGCATTTTGTTTTTGTGGTCAAACCACTGAAAACATAATTTAGGCTCAATAATACACAATTTGTGGCAATGCCACCAGGCTACACTGCTCTTCATACAATTTTCCCATCCCATGCAAAATGTAAAAGAAAATGCAACATACATAATTAACATAAAGTATTCACATATAAATAACAACCATTATTCTATTGAACAATTTGGAGATCCAGCCCAATAAAGCATTTTAATAATTTAGTCCGCTAAGGCATTCTAGTAAATCGGCCCATAGGGGCATTTTGGTAAATCGGCCCATAAGGGCATTTTTGTAATTTTACAAATTTTATACCGATTTTAACAGATTTTAGAAATAATGTAATTTAAGCAAGTTACTCAATCTATGCCATATTACGATTTTTATCCTTATAATGATAACGATCTATTATCCAACATGTTATCAAATCATGAATCTGCGGGATTTCGGTGTGAGATTACACACCTGATTACGGTAACGATTAAACCTTCTTGATCGTCGGCACCTAAATCATCATTACACTCGATTAACCAACAAACGAGATTTTATTAATCTAAATCAGACGATCTAGTGAAACGCTTACCCTTAGTATCGTGAACGACCACGATTTATCTATTCTCACCGGATGATGGTCCACAACCCGGTGGAAAATCTCAAACTGCCGATACCGCCCTACGTTTGAACTTAGGAGTAGGAATTGCAAATCCACTCCTTTTGTGTTCTCCTATCGCTTTTCCTTTCAAATCGCTACCACTTGCCTCCATTGAAAAGTCCTGGTCAGTAAAATACTATGAGACAAAGTAATTGTTTAGGGATGGATTCGGCTTACCTCTACTTCTGAAGAACCAACGTGTAGAGAAAATGAGTGATTTAATTCCTATAACAATTGATTAGACAAATCTGTCATTCCGTTTTAACAGAATAACCGAGCAATGAAAGATATCGAAATAAACCATAACGAAACTCTTTACCTTATCGATGATGAATCCGATTTCTACCGATTGACTTATGGCTACGGATGAGATAAGGATATTAGATTCGGCTTTCCCAGTTTAATACTACAAAAAAGAGATGATCACGCTTTGAGTGAGTAGAAGAAAGTGATACTTTCAGTTAAAAGAACCATCCCAAGTCAAGGGCACGTATTGGGCATGAAGAAAAGAAATTGAAAAGAAGAGGATTACTTACCGATTCGGTCAAGAAGATAGTTCCCAACACTAAAGAAAAAGAAATAGAGAGGAAGTAGGATGTTAATAGATTCGACTATGGAGAGAAATGAATAAGAAAATTCAGTCACAAGGTAATGTGGATTTAAGAAGTGAAAGGAAGGTTGAAGAAATAATAATAAAAAGAGAATAAAAGATGGAAAAGAGGTGTTAAGAGGTTTCGGCCAACACCAAAAGAGAAATGAACCAAAAGATGTGAGTATTTCAGCAATCAAAGAAGAATGAACAAGGATGGATTAAGGGTTACGGCACAACAAGGGAACAAGGTGAACAATGACTAGGTATTTCGGCCAAAACAAGGAAAAGAATTGGGAAAAGAAAACACCAATATGCTAAAAAGAAAATACGCCTTTCTTGAACCAAAACTAGCAAAATGACTCTAGGAATTTCGACTATCAAGTTCCTCCCCTCCCAAAACCGTGTATTACTTTTGCCAAAAGGATGAGTGTTGACCAAAATTCTATTCCAAGCACCTTCCAAATATTCGGCCAACATATCCCCCTTCTTTCTCCTTTCCTTTTTACTTCTTTCCTTACCCTCCTCCTTACCTTATTTTCTTATTCATCTTTCCATCAATAAAAAGTCTCCTTTACCAAATTTAGAACCATGGCCGACACTTGTAATAGGGACACAAAAATAAATCCAAAATTTTTGCACTAGATGGGATTCGAACCCAAGCTCTCCCCTCTGCCATTTCACGCCACAACCACCTTGCCAATGCTCCACTTGTGTTAGCAAAATTACATACTTATTTCCTTAAGTCATGATGCCACTTACCTTCTCTCCTTAAAGTGTTTAAACACAAAAATTTTGCTAAGGCCCAACTCAACCCCAAGCCTTCTTAGGACCCCTAAACATACACAATTAACACTATTGACTAGCCTATTGCATGGTATAATGTAAAACATAAATTCCTGAATTTCAGGATGTTACAGACTGGCCGTGGGATGCAAGTCAATTTCGACCACGGGCCAGACACACGGGCGTGTGACAGGCCGTGTGATGTAAGTTAGTGTCAACCACGGCTTGGACACACGAGCGTGTCTGAGGCCGTGTGAGGCACACAGCCTACCCACACGGGTGTGTGACCTCTGTAACTTTGAAAAATGTTTAAATTTTCAGAAAATTTTATATGAGCTTGGTTTTGTCTCGACCCCTTTCTAATGCATGTTTAAGGTCTCGTAGACCTCATTAAGGGACTATATGCTTGTATTTTGCTATGATATGATGATGATATACTTTATGACGTGAAATGTTCGTAAAAGTTTTCGATTTGTCCGGTAATGCCTCTTAACCCTAGACCGACGATGGTTACGGGTTAGGGGTGTTACACGAACACCCTGCATGCATGCACACTGAAGGAGCACATAAAAGGTTGAGAAGTACACCTTTCTTTAGCATGTGTTTTGAGAGGCTGAGAAAAACTTTTTGAGATGATGGAACAAGGCAAAAGGCTATTTAGAGATGATAGAACAATGTAGTGTATGAGTAATATGTAAGTGAAATAGTAATTGTAAACGTAAGGGAGATTTTTTATACGGTTATACAGTTTTAATATTTATTCAATGTAGTGGAAAAAATTGTATATATACACCTCGACACCAGGGCAAGCTAGAAGAGTAAGTTTATTCAAAAAATTTTCCTTGAGCATTTTTATACTATTCTATCTATTATCTTTTATATATCATCTATCTATCTTCTTCAATTTTTGTAAGTATTTCTTTTTACATGATATTATAATTCATGTAGAGATACATTAAGATTTGCTAGGTATTAGAGTTAAATATACAATAGGCTGTTAAGAGATAACCAAATACAATGGTTTTGTCACACCCAATTTTCATTTAGGACCCGAAGATAAAGGAATTGGGAGTGAATTGAATTAAATAATGAGTTGGTGGAACCTACTGAGAAACTTAGAAATTTTAGCGGCTAATAAGCAATTAGTTGGGTTTCAATTCTGGTTTGGTTAAGATGAAACTAGCTGGTTCCATAAGTGTGAGACACAACGATTACTAATGATAGGCTAGTAGAGGTTGGGAGATCGTGTAAAAGAGTTATAAATTTGGGAGAGAAGGGACATTCTTGCAAAAAGGAATCCTTCTCAATTCTATTTACAGATTCCTCTCATCTACATCATCTTCTTCGGTTGTTCTGAAGAAAAGGAGAATTTAGGATAGCTCTGCATGGAGCAAAAGTCGTGAGAATTGAAGTCCAGAAGTAAAGAAAAATTGTGAAACCGGTAAGCATTCTTACCTTTCTATGCTCATGAATCATTAAAGGAAGGAAGGTAAGGACTCTTGATGAGTTTCTGTAAATTGGGTTCTGGGTTTTTAGGGTTTGAATACCTTTGATTTAACCGATAAATGGTTGTCATGCTTAGCTGCCAGGATAAAGGAGGCTTTGGTGTTTGGATAAGCTAAGCTACTAAGGATAAAGGAAGTAAGGTGAGCTTTCGTATTCTACTTTTAGGTGACCGATGATGTCGTGTCGTCTGCTTGAACTATATTCGTGTTTACTCTGAGTTGTGTCTAAGACCATAGTTGTGTATGAACATGGAAGATGAGTAAGTTGTGTTGTCTCACCCCAAAATTAGGCCTAAGAGTTTTAGGGATTTTAGCTTTAGTGATCTCGGGAATTTCGTTAGCATGGTCTTAGAAAATATTTTTGTTTATGGCATTTTGAAAATTAAATCATTTTTTTGAAAATGATGTTCGAAAGACTTTCAATTTTGAAATAATGACTGATTTGTAAAATGGGTTAAATTCTGTGTGTTTATGAAGCAGTTAAACAAAATTTTAAAATCAACCTAATATCCCCCATCTACAGTTTTATTTGCACGATAGTTTCTCTTCATCTTGTTATGCCATCCCTTGCTCTCCCAAGTCTCTCCCATTCGATTTTGTTCTTCAAATCCAAATCTTCATAGAATTCCAAGAAAAACACTAAAAAGCACCATAGATTTCTTCATTGTCAAGTTTGTGGGTTTTCAACCAAAAGCTCATTTTTCTTCCATCGAAGGTACCATTCATCTACCCATTATTTTTTAATGTTATCTAGTCTTTAAAACTGAGTTCTTAGCAATTGAATCGTATGTTTTAAATAAAAGTTAAAAATTGGGTTGTTAATGGTGGATTTCGAGATTTTGGTTAAAAACGTGGTTTCAAAGTGTTTTTCAATTAATTTTCATGAGATTAGTAGTTTTCTAAATTTACTTTGAAGTTTCGTTAAATATTTCTTGGGTTTTAATGAATTTCGTGAAAATTGCCAAAAATATGTCAAAAACTTCGCTACCTTGAATTGAGTAGTTTTGTGTAGTTTAAAAGCTGAGAATTTGTTGTAGGTGAATAATTAGATGAACAGTATCAGTTTTAGGCGAACAAATTAAGTATAGACTGATGTATTTGGAATTTAAGTTACTATGTCGAAGGTTTCAATTACTTGATAACTTAGCTTAGGCTTATGCTTTTTATTATTTGAGGGGAGTCCTTAGCTGAGTGTTGATTGTGTAGTTGTGTGATTTATTGTGTTGAAGCTTCGGTTTCGCTAGGACCATCTACGAGTTAGGAAAGGCAAGTTTGAGCTTTCAGCTGTAACAACCCGTTTTTGGTCAAATTAGAACAATGGTTTTGGGACCACAAATCCAAAGTCAAAATAATTATTTTATTATTATTTTAAAGTCTACAGCATGATCATATAGTTGTGTGAAATTTTCGTTGAGAAATTTTATCGTTTCAATAGTCAATTTGATAAAAAGGACTAAATCGCGTAAAGTGTAAAAGTGGAGTTCCATTAGCTAAAAGTATTTAATAGCTATGGAATCTTAAATTAGAGGTCCTTAAATTAGACCATTACAATGGTAAGTGGACAGTATTGGGCATTAAATGGATGATATTAATGGTTTTTCATTAAGGTTATAATAGTAATTAGCATAATTAACATAAAATAAATAAAACAAAACATGTATTTTATGTTCATCTTCTTCAAAATCCATAGCAAACCAATTCTTTGAGAAAAAAAGAGGGCTAGGTTTCGGCCAAAGCATTTTTGTCAATTAAGGTACGATTTTTGTCCTGTTTCTAATGATTTCTATGTTTTTGAGATCGTTGCAGCTAGTACTAGCTAGCCCAGGGACTAATTTGTAAAACTGTTAAAGATTTTAAATTATTCCATTGATGAGTAAGCATGTGTTTTGAAGTTTTTTGATAGATTATGAATGTTTGTTAATAGATATACAAGTTTTGTTAAGTGATTTATAGTGAAAATGCAAAATAGGGATTAAATTGATAAATGTTGAAACTTTGTGGTTGAAATGTGAAATAAATGAAAAATATGGGCTGCTAGGGTATAATAGTAATTCGGCTAGCATGGGTCTATTGTGAATTTCATTAATTTGTGATTTTATGAAATAAGGACTAAATTGTGAAAAATGTGAAATATGTGGGGCAAAAGTGTAAATGTGTTTTAAAGTGTGTTTTGGACTAAATTGAATGAATAGATGATTAAATAAGTTAATTTTGAATATATTTAGATCAAGAAAGGAGAAATACGGACTTAGATCGGGAAAGAATAAAGTGTCGAAATAGTTGACTCGATTCGCTATTTTTGCAACAGAGGTAAGTTCGTATGTTATAATTTCGTTTTGAATGTATTTCATATGATTTGATACAACATGAATTGTGATTATATGATTATGGACAAGTTTGGAATTGATTCGACAATAATTCGACATTTGAAATCCCGGTTGAACCTTAGGAATAGTTTAGGATGCTAGTGACATGTCATTAAGTATACTTTGAGTTGGCTTCGGGCCATGATATTAGCACTTCGGGTGCGAGATATACCGATTTGGCTTTGGGCCATGCATATCGGCTGATTTTGGCTTCGGGCCATGATATCAGAACTTCGGAGATAAGTTACCTTGATTTGGCTACGGGCCATGGTATAGGTACTTATCGTGTGAGATCCTTGAGTATCCGACTTCTATTCCGAATGGTTCAACGGGTAAATGAAATATGAGAATGTGTATGAGAATTGTACGAGATGGTACAGGTATGTGTATAAACTATTTTAGCATTGAATCGAGAAAATGATGATGAAAGTATACAATTTTGTGAATGAGTATTTGAAAGGTTTGTTAGCTAATATAAGCTACATATTATTGTGTTCAAATTATTAAATTCTATTTATGTGATTGCATTAAGTTTATTCATACGAGCTTACTAAGCTTTATAGCTTACTTTGTGCATTTTCCTGTGTTTATAGTGATATCGAAGCTAGCTCGGATTCGGGGATTGTCGGAGATCGTTTCACACTACCACCTATCACTTGGTACATTTGAACTTTGGTATTTTATGTATATGGCATGTATAGGCATTTTGAGTCATTTTGATTATGGGTTGATAGTGATTTTGGTTATTGGTAATGGCTTGGAATGACATATGTTTTGGTTTGTAAATGTGGCCATAAATGTTGACTTGATTTGGTGGATTTGGCTATGTGCATATATGGTTAATATTTTGAGTTCATGGACGAATATGTGAATGGATTATATTATGAGGTTGGTGGAATTTGGTAACATGCTTATGAAATGGTACAAAATGATGTATGATTGGTAAAGGTTCAACTAGTTGATTGGTGTATATGTTTTGGTATGTTTTGATTGAGAAAAATATAAGTCATAAGCATGTTAGTTATTAGGATTAGAAATGGTATGAAATTGTCTTGAATGTGGCTATAATAGATGTTCAATTGTGCTATGAATTGTGCCATTTGGGTTGTTTAAGAACATGATATTATGGGTGGAAAATTGGCTTGGTAAATAGCCTATTTTTGTCCACACGGGCAGAGACACCGGTGTATGTCTCAGCCGTGTGTGACACACGGTCAAGTTACACGACCGTGTGTCCCATGGTGTTGAAATTGAAGTGAAGTCAGTATGCTCCACGCGGTCTCACACACGGGCGTGTGATCGGCCGTGTGGTACAAGACAGTATACCCCCTAATTGGCACACGGCCTAGTACACGGGCGTGTGACTTGGCCTTGTTGCATAAGTCAGTATACCCTACAGGTTTGACACGGCCTGGCACACGGGCGTGTGTGGCCACTTTGAAGGGCACACGGGCTAGACACACGAGCGTGTGGTTGGCTGTGTGACCCAAGTCAGTAAGCTCACTTGTTTGGACACGAGGTAGGACACGGGTTGTGACATGGCTATATGTTCCCATTTCGAATGTCCACACGGCATGTGACACGGGCATGCCTGGTGGCCGTGTGAGACACACGGCCTCGCCACACGGGCGTGTGTCCCCTATTTGGAGAAAAATTTTCAAAGCTCGTGAAAGTTTCTTAAGTTATCGGTTTAGTCCCAAACCACTCCTAAAGCATGTTTAGGGCCTCGTAGGCTCATAATAGGAACATATTGATTGAGATTGAATGATGATTGTTTGTATTGTATAATTGTATGAGAAAAATATGTTTAAATGTGTTGTAAGTCTGGTATTGCTCCGTAACCCTATTTTGGCGTTGAATACGGGTGAGGGGTGTTACAGCAGCTTCTCGGTGAAAGTATAATTGGTGAGTGTTTAGAATCGCTACTTGTGGACATGATTCATTTTGTTAATTGGGAATTTCGAAGTAGTCTAAACCCCTACCCTAAATTCTGAGTGTAAGCTTCCTCATACTCTTGAATTTATATATGAAAATGTGATGTGAAATTATGGATTAAAATGTGATATTGTGATATGTGTAATAAGCTTATGATGACTATTGTGAAAGAGTTGATTGTGGGCATGTTATACGTGCCATGTGACAGTGACTATGTTATGATTAAAATGTGATCATTCGGGAGAAAGTGCATAAAACGATAAGTAATTTGTGCGTTCCTTAACATATATTTTGGCATTGTGATCTTTGAGATCGTTGGATATAGTTGGCAAGCCATAGGATTGTGAGTACTCACCTATATGTGTTTTGTTTAGGGAATGTGAGCTAAGCTCCATTCACCGGGATATAATGGGTGTGTTGGAGAGTGCTAGCTATATGCTTCACTTTTTGTGATATGTTCAACTCTATGAGTCATTTGATGTGTTGGAGATCAGTGTATCCGATGTGTGGTGATAGTGCCTAATTTATGTTTCATAACTCAAGTGCCAAATTATCTTAAAATTTAAATCTGTGTATTGTGATTTATGCCTAAATAAGTATGTCAATAATATGTGAATGAGTACTTGATTACCATGTTAAAGAAAACCAACGAATATTTCATGAACAAGTATAGTATAACACTAAGTTCAGATTGTTGTAATTGTGCTATTTAGTTATTTACTAATGCATGATGACATGTTTACGTGGTAGTTATTCTGAGCATTCACTGTGCTATTTAGTTGTTTACTAATGCATGATGACAGATCAATAGTGTTATGGTGTGAGCGGTGTGGTTCCGAGGGAGTGATCCAAGCAAGACTTTGATATTATTTCATAGGTGTTTATCCATTCGTTTATATTTTGGGAAATAAAGGCAATGTGGTAGTTTTTTTGCTGGTTTTTTTTATGATAATTAGGATGTTTCCATGAATTTATTGCTTTAGGTTTCAAGGATTTGAACTTTGTTATATTGTTTCCATGCTCGAACATTTCTACAATGCTTTGAACTATTATTATGGATGTTTTGAAATTCTTTTGATAATGTAATAGTTGCATGTTGTATTGGTACAAGTTAGAATGTTTTAAATGCTTAAACATGTTGTAGTTTTTATGTCTGGAAAGAGGTATCGATAGTCAGGTTTTAAAAATGATACCTCCATGATATTTCGATGTGCAAGAAGTCAGTATAGTAATTTGGTATCAATACCATATCACGAGTATCGATACTCGGGGTAATAAAACTGATACCTTCTAAAATGTACCGATATTTTCTTATGCTTCAAATTTAGGTGAGAAACAAAATGTTGTTTTGGTGTCAATTTTCCAAGTGGTATCGATACCATTTGAGAGAAATATCGATACCTTAGTTTCAGTATCGATACCTACAAAAATGTCTTGAAAATTTTGCTAATTGGTTTCTATGCATGTTTAATTAGTATTATAAGATTATTTGGTGATTGTTTATCATATTTTACCAATGATTAGAGTATGCATACATTAATATTCGTAGAAATGCTAAACTTAAGATGATGTTAGTTTAATAATGAGACAATTCGAAATGTATATGATGTGTGACGGTGGTGTGGCATTCTAATACTTGGGCTCAACAATCGGGCAAGGCATAGGGTGTTACATTTGGTGGTATCAGAGCCTATGTTCACTAACACTCGAACCTAGGAGATTGTTGTGTGGGTTGGATTTTGCAACCCAAGGTGTAATAGCCCGTTTTTAGTGAAATTGAAACAATGGTTTCGAGGCTAAAAATCCGAGTTAGAAATTAAAATTTATTTTAATATTATTAAATGGTCTATATTATGATATGAAAGACGTATGAAAATTTCAATAAGAAAATTTTACCGATTTCATGTTTAATTATAAAAAGGACCAAATTGCATAAAATGCAAAAGTTGAGTTCTAGTAGCTATAAGTATTAAATAGCTATAGAATTCAAAACTTGAGGTCCTTATATGGTAATTAGACCATTAAGAAAAGTTAGTAGATATTTTTGATGATTCATCCATGGAACATTAGAAAAAGAAAATGACTAAATTGAAAATTGAAATAAATAAAAGATGATAAATAAAAAAAATATCTAATATCATCATTTTATATCATCTTCTTCCTTAAATTCTATGGAAACCCTAGGAAAGAGAAATAAAATGAAGCAAGCTTAATTGGGTAAGTAATTTTGTCCCGTTTTTAGTAATTTTTATATTTTTGAGATTGGAATAACCTAATCTAGCTATTTTGGGGATCAATTTGTAAAGTTATCAAAGTATTAAAATTTTTCCATGGATGAATATGCTGAAATTTTGAAATTTATGGTAGAATTTGAAAGGTTGTTGATAGATAAACAACTTTTGTAAAGTGAATTTTCATGAAATTGTGATTTAGGGACTAAATGGTAAAAATGTAAAATTCATGCAAAATTTCTGATTTTTATGAAATATATGTGCTGTAAATGTTATATTTAAAAATCAGTTAGGCTTGGAATAAGGATTAAATTGAATGAATTTTATTTTTCGAGCCTAGGGACGAAATCGTCATTTATGAAAAGTATAGGGGCAAAAAGGTAATTTTGCCTAAGATGTGAATTGAACTAAATTGAGTATGAAATGTATTAAATTGACGTTAAATTCATTTATATAGATCCGGAAAGACCTAGTACTGACTTGGATCGAAGAAAACAAAAAGTGTCGGATTAGTAGATTCTTGAAACGAACAAGTATCGAGGTAAGTTCGTGTAACTAGATTATGTATATTAATATGCTTGGAATTGAATATTGAATATGTGTGAATTGTATAAAAGTTTAATGTATAAAATTAATTACATGCTTGATATTGCTCGATAAGTATAAGTCCCGTTTGAATAGATGGAATTCGACGGATACAGGATTTCCCGATTGGTTGTGGTCTTGCATATGTTGCAGACACACCATAACTTGAAAGAGCATCCTGTTATAAGCTCTCTCGAGCTTCCTGTTATATGGTTCCTACGAGCATCCTGATCGGTAGTGGTCCTGCATGTGTTGCGGACTACCGCAACTCTTTGTGAGCGTCCTGTTATACGATCGGTTGTGGTCCTACAAATATTGCGGACACAAACGCAGATCTTTATGAGCATCCTGATATAAGCTCTTTGTTAGCTTTCCTGATATAGCTCGCTTAAACTTCCTGTTATATGGCTATCCGGAGCTCCCTGATAATAGCTCTTCGGAGTTACCTGTTAAGCTCAATGAGCTTCCTGTTCTAAACTCTTATGAGTTTCCTGTTATAGCCCGGATAAACTTCCTGTTACATGGCTCACATGAGCATCCTGTTATATGGCTTGAGAGAGTGCTTCCTGATTATGTGCCCTAGTTGGGTACCCCTGAATATGAGTTGACGGTTTACAGTGTTGTACACTTCAAGTGTACTATATGTGTATCCATCGATATTTCAAATAAATTCAACGGGAAACATTCTATTATGGCTAATCTGAACTTGAGATGATTTATCATAGAAATGTATATGTTATATGGAAATATGATAAGAAAAGTATATGTGTATGAAAGTTATTACATGATGAGCTAATCTTTATTACTTGAAAAGTATTTAGAAATTCTTGACTAACTTGCTTGCTTGAGTGTATGTGATTAGGCAATTGCTCAATTTGTTTGGATGCATGTTATATACATGATTACTAAAATTGAATATAAACGGTAAGTTAAATTCCTGTTATGCGAACTTACTAAGCATTAAATGCTTACTTTGTTTTATTTTCCTCTGTTTTATAGTGCTCGAAAGCTCCTAAAGGTTGGAATCTGTCGGAGCACCATCACACTATCCACCAGCTCATTTTGGTATAAATAGCAAACTTATTTTGGTATAATGGCATGTATAGGCTAACTTGGCCAATGTTGGCATATAAATGGTTGTTTGTAATCTAGCCATTGGAATGGCTAATGATGGTATGTTTAGTGAATATATATATGAGATTATAATATGGTTAATGTATGTGTGCTTGGTATGGTTAGATTGAATGTGACAGCCCGATTTAGGGGTTAGTCGGAACAGTGGTTACGGAACCACTAATCCCAGACCAGAGAAATTATTTTTAATATTATTATATGTGTTATATCATGATTATATGAGTGCATGAAACTTTTGGTGCATTAATTTTGGTGATTTCATGCTCAATTGCGAAAAAGGACTAAATCGCATAAAGTGTGAAAGTTTATTTTACAAGCTAGAGGTGTCTAATAGTTATAGAATATTAAATTGGAGGTCCTTAATGTGCAATTAGGCCATTCGGGAAGTGATGGCCGACCATAGGGACAAGAAAATTAAATGGGTCAATGGTTAGGTCAGTTTTGGTGACTTAATGAATAAAATAAGAGAAAAATAAAGAAAGAAAAGATGTCATCTTTTTCTCATTCTCCCTACCACCGAAAATTTCAGCAAGAGAAGGGGTTTAGAAGCTTGAAAATTTTCAGCCACTTCAATCTTTACAAGTAAGTGATTTGATGATCATTTCTTGATTATAATTGTACTTTTGGAACCCCTAAAGCTTAAGCTAGCTAAAGAAGGGACTATTTTGCAAAATGGTTGAAAGTTTAGAGTTTTTCCATGTGTGTATTTAAGTTGTTTGCTGCATTTTTATGAAAGAATATGAGTCCTAGTTGTTAGATAAACAACTTATATGAAAGGTGTTATTATGAAAACACCTCAAAGGACCTTTTTGTAAATGTTATAAAATATGTGGTAAATGTGTGAAATGATGAGTATTGAGGGTTTCCATAAGAGTAATAAATGTTCACCTAGGCTCGTTTAAGGAAGAAATTTGGTTAGAATTGATTTACGAGCCTAGGGGTAAAATAGTCATTTTGTGAAAGTATAAGGGCAAAATGGTAATTTTGCCAAAGTATGATTATTGAAATGTGTTGATTAATGTGATAATTAAATGAGCTGAATTGATATTATAGATCAAGAAGAACGAAGAATTAACCTTGACCGAGGGAATGGCAAGGTATCGGATTAGATCGGCAATTTGGCCTATTTTGAAATCGAGGTAAGTTTATGTGTAATAAGTTCAACATCATGCTAGTGTGATTTAAAGTGTTTGATATTTGTGAAAATGTATAATATTTCTACAAATTTGAGTAATGATGTTGAATGAGAAAATGATGAGAATTGTGACGTTAAAGTCCCGGTTGGACTTTAATAAATAAGAGAATAATGTCCACAAGACTTGAGGTGGGTAAGGTCTCGTATAAGACCATGTCTGGGACATGGCCTCGACACCGAATTGAGATTTCGTATAAGACCATATTCGGGATATGGCATCGACATCGAATATGAAGATTGCATAAGACTATATCTGGGATATGGCATCGACAATTGATATGAAATCCCGTATAAGACCATGTCTGGGATATGGCATCGGCATCTAGAGGTGACCCCATATAAGACCACATCTGGGACGTGGAATTGGCGTCTTATTCATGTTAATGATGAGGATCATGTATCCTTGAGTATCCCAAGTGATTCAATGGGATAAATAGTTAAGCTTATAATTGAGGTGAAATTAGTGATAAAGCTATGTGATGAAGTGATACAGGTATATGTGAGTAATTCACGAGAATGGTTTACGAGATGTGGCACGATATGTGATTGGTAAGGGTAAGCATGAGTAAACTAAGGCAAAGTGCTTAAGACCTTGTGTCTTTCTTCAACGAAATTAATGGATGATATTATGAGTTTTATTGTTGTTACTTATTTCATGCAAACTTACTAAGCTTTACGCTTACCCTTCTCTTTTCCCTTTTCCTTGTAGTATTGCCAAGCTAGCTCGGGAATTCGTGGAATGTCAGAGTTCGGAAATCACACTATCAACTTGTTCTTGGTATAGCAAAGTTAGATTTATTTTGAGTATGGCATGTATAGGACTTGGTCTTTTTGTTATGTCATATTTGTTAGCCAAAGTGTTGGCTATTAATATTGTTCAAATCATTTTGTAAATGGTCATTGGAAATTGGCCAATACTTGACAAGTCCATATATTCAATGATGATGAAATTCATGAAATGCATGTTTGTGTGGATGCTTTGGTTTTGAGTTCCTAGTAGTGCCTTATGGTAATGATATAAGTTGAATTGATTTGGTATGAGTGTGGTTGCTTTATAGGGTGGCAAATGGCTTGGTAGATAGCCTTACAATTGTCCACACGGGTAGACACACGGGCGTGTGCCTAGGCCGTGTGTGACACACAGTCGGCCCCATGGGCGTGTGGAGAGGTCGTGTGTCCCCTTGCATGCTAGGTTTACGAGTCAGTATGCTCAGTAGTAAACACACGGGCAGAGACACGGCCGTGTGTCTCAGCCATGTGGAAGGCACAACCATGGACATGGGCGTGTGCCCAGGCCGTGTGAAGTCTGCACATGAAATTAGGAATTTAATTCGACACACGGTCTAAGGTCAGGGGCGTGTGCCTTGTCCGTGTGACCTTAGTGAGGTGATGACGTCATAAACAGAATGCCATGGTTTTTGCACACGGGCTAAGACACGGGTGTGTCGTGGCCGTGTGAGGGACACAGGTGTGTGTCCGGCTGTCTGAAAACCCCTGTAGGTTCGAATGGAAAAATAATTCCACACGGGCGTGGAACACGGGAATGTGATTTGCCACACGGGCGTGTCCCATCCTTCACACGAGCGTGTGGCCCTATTTTATGTCAAAATTGTGTAAGGGTTCAAAAGTTTCCGGTTTAGTCCCGAATCATTCCGGGTACAAGTTTATTGTCTTATAGACCTATAATAAGGACATTATGGTCTTGAAGGGAAAGTTTTAATTTGAAATGAAATTTTTACGAATCGGTGTTGCATGATTGAGCAAGTTAAGTATGGTAATGCCTCATACCCGATTCAGGTGTCGAATACGGGTAAGGGGTGTTACATTTAGTGGTATCAGAGCTACGGTTTAGTCAATTCTCTGACTAACGTAGCGTAAGTATGAGTCTAGCTATACATGCCATACATATGAGTATTTACCTAATGATAGTGTGACGACTCCTGACGATTTGAATTATGTTTTTCTATAGTAAATGGATCCCGATCGAACTGCAGCCGATGATGCTGCAAGTAATGCACCGGCTCCCGCGCAAGGGACTGCGCCAGTAGAAAGTAGACCCGAGACTTTGGGTCAAGGAGAAGAGGATCGAGAAGCCTTTCTCTATATAAAGAGCAACTGGTATACTGAGTATATACGAGCAAATCCTAATACTCAACCCCCTCCACCCCACCTATTCCTCAGCCTACCCCTGTAGCTGTCCAATTGGTAGAGGTAGTAAGAAGAGAAAGGCCTCCGGTTGACAAGATCCGAAAATAAGGAGCTGAGGAATTTCGAGCTAGTAAATATGATGATCCGAAGAGGGCAGAATTCTGGCTTGAGAATACCATCAAGGTATTCGATGAGTTGTCATACACGCCTGAAGAGTGCATGAAGTGTGTGGTGTCTCTCTTGAGAGATTCGGCCTATCAGTGGTGGAACACCCTTGTGTCGATGGTACCAAGGGAGAAAGTTAATTGGGAATTCTTTCAAGAAGAGTTCCAGAAGAAGTATATTAGTCAAAGATTCATTGACAAGAAAAGAAAGGAATTCTTGGAGCTAAAGCAAGATCGAATGACGGTGACTGAATACGAACGTGAGTTCGTAAGGCTTAGTAAATATGCCCGTGAGTGTGTGTCCACCGAGGCTATTATGTGTAAAAGGTTCAAGGACGGGTTAAATGAGGATGTCCGTTTGTTTGTTTGTTTCTTAGAACTAAAAGAATTTGTGGTGCTGGTAGATAGAGCATGTAAGGCCGAGGAACTGGTCAAAGAGAAAAGGAAGGCTGAAATTGAGTCTCGCGACTTGAAGAAGAGACAGTTAGGCAAGTCATTCCAATCCTCATCCAAGAAGTCAAGATATTTCACTATTCGATCGGCCACCTTAGCTGGGTTTTCAAGTAGAAGTAAGGGCAGTACCCGGGGTCTAAAGCTCAAACTACTTCGGTTGCTAGTGTTGGCAACGCTCGACCGAGTAGATCAGAATGTCCGCAGTGCGGCAAATGTCATCCCGGGCAGTGTTGAGCGAACGAGAAAGCTTGTTTTAAGTGTGGATCCCTAGAACATTTTATCAGAGATTGCCCCGAGGTGGGTGAGAAAGGGAGACCTCAGAATGCAAGATCGAGAAGTACTGCTAGAGGAAGACCAGAGAGAAAACCGAGAAATGAAATGAGTAGTAAGAACATATTTAGAGAGTAGACTACAAGAGCTGAGGGTAGAGCACTAGCGAGAACATATGCCATTCGTGCTCGCGAGGAGGCGTCCTCCCCCGACGTAATTATGGGTACATTTTCTCTCTATGATACTCATGTTATAGCTTTAATTGATCCGGGATCCACCCACTGGTATATTTGCATGAAATTAGTCTCTAGCATGAGTATACTTTTAGAGTCTACTGAATATGTGATAAGAGTGTCAAATCCTCTAGGCGAATGTGTGTTGGTCGATAGAGTATGCAAAGGTTGCCCTTTGATGATTAGGGGTCATTATTTTCTGACTAATTTTATGTTATTGTCGTTTGATGAATTCGATGTCATCCTTGGGATGGATTGGTTAACTACTCATGATGTGATAGTGAATTGTGGAAGGAAGTTTATTGAGTTAAAATGTGAAAGTGGGGATCTTATTCGTGTTGAATCAGATGAGCAAGACAGATTGCCAGTAGTGATATCTTCCTTGTTGACTCAGAAGTATCTAAGAAAGGGGTACGAAGCTTACCTTGCCTTTGTGATGAATGCTAGAGAGACTGAGTTAATAATTGAATCAGTGCCCATAGTATGTGAGTATCCGGATGTTTTCCCAGGAGAATTGCCAGGGCTACCTCCGATTAGAGAGATAGAATTTGGGATTGAGTTAGCTCCTGGTATTGCCCCCATTTTTATTGCTCCATATAGAATGGATCCAACCGAGCTAAAAGAACTGAAGGCACAATTACAAGAGTTGACAGATAAAGGCTTCGCAAGACCGAGTTATTCTTCGTGGGGTGCTCCCATATTATTTGTGAAGAAGAAAGATGGTTCCATGAGGTTATGTATAGATTATCGGCAGCTCAATAAGGTAAATGTGAAGAACAAGTATCCGTTGCCAAGAATCGATGATTTATTTGATCAATTGAAGGGAGCCACGATATTTTCCAAGATAGCCTTGAGGTCCGGATATTATCAGTTGAGAGTTAAGAACTCAGATGTGCCGAAATCGCATTTCGGACAAGGTATGGCCACTATGAATTTTTGGGCATGCCTTTTGGTTTAATGAAGGCTCCTGCGGTCTTTACGGATTTAATGAACCGTGTCTTCTGACCGTACTTCGATAAATTTGTAGTCATTTTTATTGACGACATACTAATTTATTCCCGGGACGAGGATGAGCATGCAGAGCATCTGAGAATTATTTTGCAGACTCTAAGAGATAAGCAGTTGTATGCTAAGTTCAGCAAGAGTGAGTTTTGGCTCCGAGAGGTCAGATTCTTAGGACACATTGTGTCAGGCGATGGCATTAGAGTTGATCCGAGTAAGATCTCGGCTATTGTGGAGTGGAAACCATCAAGGAATGTATCCGAGATTAGGAGCTTTTTAGGCTTAGCGGGTTACTACAGACGGTTCGTTAAAGGGTTTTCCATGATAGCTACTATGATGACGAGGCTATTGCAAAAAGATGTGAAGTTTGAATGGACAGAAAAGTGCCATCAGAGTTTTGAGAAACTAAAGGTGTTGTTGACTGAAGCTCCTGTTTTAGTGCAACCAGAGTCGGGAAAAGAATTCATGGTTTACAGCAATGCATCCTTGAAGGGATTAGGTTGTGTACTCATGCAAGAGGGCAAAGTGATAGCATATGCCTCTAGACAATTAAAGCCGCACGAGAAGAATTACCCGACCCACGATTTGGAATTAGCGGCAATTGTATTTGCACTAAAGATTTGGAGACACCATTTCTATGGTGAGAAATGTTGGGTGTTCACTGATCATAAGAGCTTAAAGTACTTAATGACTCAAAAGGAGTTGAATCTGAGGCAGAGAAGATGGTTAGAGCTAATAAAGGATTATGAACTAGTGATTGACTACCATCTGGGAAAGGCGAACGTGGTCGCCGATGCCTTGAGCAGGAAATCCTTGTTTGGGCTAAGAGCCATGAACACACGGATAGCTTTGTCAGATGATGGTTCTATACTAGCTGAGTTGAGGGCTAGACCAATGTTTCTTCAAGAGATTTGTGAAGCTCAGAAAGGCGACAATAATTTACAAGCTAAAAGAGTTCAATGTGAGTCAAATATTGAGTCAGACTTTCGGATAAGTCTTGATGGATGTTTGATGTTCCGAGATAGGGTCTGTGTACCCAGAGATGATAAACTTATCCGGAAGATTTTTTACGAAGCACATAGTGGATGTTTGTCTGTACATCCAGGCAGAATGAAGATGTATAATGACTTGAGGAAATGGTATTAGTGGCCGAGTATGAAGAAAGACATTTCCGAGTTTGTATCGAGATGTCTAATTTGTCAACAAGTGAAGGCTGAACATCAAGTACCCTCGGGTTTACTTCAGCCTATTATGGTTCCCAAGTGGAAATGGGACCGTATTACTATGGACTTCGTGACAGGTTTACCGTTGACGCCGAAAAAGAAAGATGCTGTATGGGTCGTGGTTGATAGACTCACGAAGTCAGCCCATTTCATACCAGTACGGGTTGACTACTCGCTTGATAAGCTGGCGGATTTGTATGTGTCAGAAATAATAAGACTTCACGGGGTACCGTTGTCGATTATTTCAGATAGAGATCCAAGATTTACGTCACGGTTTTGGAAAAAAAGTTGCAAGAGGCTTCAGGCACAAAATTGAGCTTTAGTACAGCTTTCCATTCGCAAATCGACGGGCAGTCGGAAAGAGTAATACAGATACTTGAAGACATGCTTCGATGTTGTGTTTTGGAATTCCAAGGTAATTGGGAGAAATACTTATCGCTGGTGGAATTCACCTATAATAACAGCTTTCAGTCAAGTTTGAAGATGGCGCCTTATGAGGCATTGTATGGGAGTAAGTGCCGAATGCCCTAGTATTGGCCAGAACTCAGAGAAATCCAGATTCACGGGGTCGATTTGGTCAGAGAAACTGAAGAGAAAGTAAAGGTGATACGAGAGTGTCTAAAAGCTGCCTCAGACAGACAAAAGTCCTATTCAGATTTGAAGTGAAAAGAGATTGAGTTTCAAGTCGGTGATAAAGTGTTTCTGAAAGTATCACCATGGAAAAATGTCCTTAGATTTGGCCGGAAAGGCAAGTTAAGTCCGCGCTTTATCGGGCCATATGAGATTACCGAGAGGATAGGGTCGGTGGCTTATCGTTTATCTTTTCCACCTGAGCTGGAAAAGATTCATGATGTCTTCCACGTGTCTATGTTACGTCGATATTATTCAGACCCTTCGCATGTGATTGTTCCGTCGGAGGTAGAAATTCGACCGGACATGACTTATGGCGATGAGCCAGTTAAGATCTTGGCACGAGAAGTCAAACAGTTGAGAAGCAAAAGTATAGCCCTTGCGAAAGTTCTGTGGCATAGATATGGGGTGGAAGAGGCTACATGGGAGCCCGGAGAGACTATGAGAAAACAATATCCCAACCTTTTCATCGGTAAGATTTTCAGGGACGAAAATCCTTAAGGGACGAGAATTGTAACAGCCCGATTTAGGGGTTAGTCGAAATAGTGGTTTTGGAACCACTAATCTGAGACTAGAGAAATTATTTTTAATATTATTATATGTGTTATATCATGATTATATGAGTGCATGAAATTTTTGGTGCATTAATTTTGGTGATTTCATGCTCAATTGCGAAAAAGGACTAAATCTCATAAAGTGCGAAAGTTTTATTTTACAAGCTAGAGGTGTCTAATAGTTATAGAATATTAAATTGAAGGTCTTTAATGTGTAATTAGGCCATTGGGGAAGTGATGGCCGGCCATAGGGACAAGAAAATTAAATGGGTCAATGGTTAGGTGAGTTTTGGTGACTTAATAAACAAAATAAGAGAAAAATAAAGAAAGAAAAGATGTCAACCTTTTCTCATTCTCCCTACCACTGAAAATTTCAGCAAGAGAAGGGGTTTAGAAGCTTAAAAATTTTTAGCTACTTCAATCTTTAGAAGTAAGTGATTTGATGATCATTTCTTGATTATAATTGTACTTTTGGAACCCCTAAAGCTTAAGCTAGCTAAAGAGGGGACTATTTTGCAAAATGGTTGAAAGTTTAGATTTTTGTCATGTGTGTATATATTTTGTTTGCTGCATTTTTATGAAATAATATGAGTCCTAGTTGTTAGATAAACAACTTATGTGAAAGGTGTTATCATGAAAACACCTCAAAGGACCTTTTTGTAAAGGTTGTAAAATATGTGGTAAATGTGTGAAATTATGATTATTGAGGGTTGCCATAAGAGTAATAAATGTTCACCTAGGCTCGTTTAAGGAAGAAATTGGGTTAGAATTGATTTACGAGCCTAGGGGTAAAATAGTCATTTTGTGAAAGTATAAGGGCAAAATGGTAATTTTGCCAAAGTATGATTATTTAAATGTGTTGATTAACATGATAATTAAATCAGCTGAATTGATATTATAGATCAAGAAGAATGAAGAATTAACCTTGACCGAGGGAAGGGCAAGGTATCGGATTAGATCGACAATTGGGCCTATTTCGAAATCGAGGTAAGTTTGTGTGTAATAAGTTCAACATCATGCTAGTGTGATTTAAAATGTTTGATATTTGTGAAAATGTATAATATTTCTATGAATTTGAGTAATGATGTTGAATGAGAAAATGATCAGAATTGTGATGTTGAAGTCCCGGTTGGACTTTAATAAATGAGAGAATAATGTCCACAAGACTTGAGGTGGGTAAGGTCCTGAATAAGACCATATCTGGGACATGGCCTCGGCACTGAATTGAGATCCCGTATAAGACCATATTTGGGATATGGCATCAGCATCGAATATGAAGATCGTATAAGACTATATCTGGGATATGGCATCGACAATTGATATGAAATCCCGTATAAGACCATGTGTGGGATATGGCATCGGTATCTAGAGGTGACCCCATGTAAGATCACATCCGGGACATGACATTGGCGTCGTATTCATGTGAATGTTGAGGATCATGTATCCTTGAGTATCCCAAGTGATTCAATGGGATAAATAGTTAATCTTATAATTGAGGTGAAATTAGTGATAAAGCTATGTGATGAAGTGATACAGGTATATGTGAGTAATTCACGAGAATGGTTTACGAGATGTGGCACGATATGTAATTGGAAAGGGTAAGCATGAGTAAACTAAGGCAAAATGCTTAAGACCTTGTGTCTTTCTTCAACAAAATTAATGGATGACATTATGAGTTTTATTGTTGTTACTTATTCAATGCTAACTTACTAAGCTTAATGCTTACCCCTCTCATTTCCCTTTTCCTTGTAGTATTGCCAAGCTAGCTCGGGAATTCGTGGAACGTCGGAGTTCAGAAATCACACTATCAACTTGTTCTTGGTATAGCAAAGTTAGATTTATTTTGAGTATGGCATGTATAGGACTTGGTCTTTTTGTTATGTCATATTTGTTAGCCAAAGTGTTGGCTATTAATGTTGTTCAAATCATTTTGTAAATGGTCATTGGAAATTGGCCAATACTTGACAAGTCCATATATTCAATGATGATGAAATTCATGAAATGCATGTTTTTGTGGATGCTTTGGTTTTGAGTTCTTAGCAGTGCCTTATGGTCATGATATAAGTTGAATTGATTTGGTATGAGTGTTGTTGCTTTGTAGGGTGGAAAATGGCTTGGTAGATAGCCTTACAATTGTCCACACGGGTAAATACACGGGCGTGTGTCTAGGCCGTGTGTGACACACAGTCAGTGCAATGGGCGTGTGGAGAGGTCGTGTGTCCCATTGCATGCTAGGTTTACAAGTCAGTATGCTCAGTAGTAAACACACGGGCAGAGACACGGCCATGTGTCTCAGCCGTGTGGAAGGCACAGCCATGGACATGGGCGTGTGCCCAGGCCGAGTGAAATCTGCACATGAAATTAGGAATTTAATTCGACACACGGTCTAAGGACACGGGCGTGTTCCTTGGCCGTGTGACCTTAGTGAGGTGATGACGTCATAAACAGAATGCCATGGTTTTTGCACACTGGCTAAGACACGGGCGTGTCGTGGCCGTGTGAGGGACACGGGCCAGGGACACGGGCGTGTGTCCGGCCGTGTGAAAACCCCTGTAGGTTCGAATGGAAAAATAATTCTACACGGGCATGGAACACGGGCATGTGATTTGTACACGGGCGTGTCCCATCCTTCACACGAGCGTGTGGCCCTATTTTATGTCAAATTCTTCTAAGGGTTCAAAAGTTTCTGGTTTAGTCCCGAATCATTCCTGGTACAAGTTTAAGGTCTTGTAGACCTATAATAAGGACATAATGGTCTTGAAGGAAAATTTTTAATTTGAAATGAAATTTTTACGAATCGGTGTTGCATGATTGAGCAAGTTAAGTATGGTAATGCCTCGTACCCGATTCAGGTGTCGAATACGGGTAAGAGGTGTTACATTGAATTATAGAAAGCATATATGTCTTACAAAAGGTAAGTTTGAATACATGAGATGATATATCTTATATAAAATGTTAATATTGGCTTGGTTTTAATGTCTTGAATTGGTTGATATACGTATGTAAGTATTCATGTAGGTTGAAGACAATTTAGGTGTAACAGACCGTTTTCAGTGAAATCGGATCAGTGGTTTCGGGACAACAAATCTGATGTGAAAATATTTATTTTATTATTATTGTAGTGTTTACAGCATGTCATTAGAGTCATATGAAAATTTCGTTAAGAAATTTTAACGTTTACTTGTTTAATTCGGTAAAAAGGACTAAATTGGAAAAGGTGAGAAACTTGAGTTCTATATGTTAAAGGTACTAAATGGATATGATATTAAATGGTTGGAGGGCTTATACTGTAATTAGACCATTTGACTAGTTGGTGGACATATTTGGACATAGTTTAAATGATTTTTAAAGTTAAAAACAAATGTTAATTAAGTAAATTAGAAATTAAAAGTAAAAATTAAATAAAACAAATGAAAGTTATCATCCATCCATCTTCTCCAAACAAAAAATTAGAGCAAGAATAGCCATTGAAGGAGCTTTGACATTCGGCCAACTCTCATAGCTTGCATGGTATGATTTTTCGTCCCGTTTTTAATAATTTCTATGTTTTTGGAGTCGTTGTAGCTTAATCTAGCTAGCCCAGGGACTAATTTGCAAAACTATTAAAAGTCTAGCATTTTACCATTGATGAACGTGTATGTTTTTTGATGTTTGATGATAGAAAATAAAGGGTTGTTATTAGATAAATAACATTTGTTAAGTGATTTTGAATGAAAGTGCAAATTAGGGATTAAATTGAGAAATGTGATAAATTGTGTGGTAAATGTGTGAATATGTGAAATTTATGGGCTGCTATAAGTATGTTTAATATTCGGCTAGGCTTGGGTAGGGATAAAATTGAATGAATTTCATTTTACGAGCCTAGGGACTAAATTGTAAAGAAGTTAAATGTTTAGGGGCAAAATAGTAATTTTTCCATAATATGAATTTTGGGTTAAATTGAATAGAATGATATTAAAGTGGTTAAATTTGATTATATATAGATCAAAAAAAGCAACATTCGGAATTAGATCAGGGGAAAAACAAAGTAGTGGATTGATTGCTCGATTTTATTCGTATTAATTCGAGGTAAGTTCGTAAGTTTAATAAGCATTAAATTATATATATTAAATGCTAAATTGTTATAATTGAGATTATATGACACCACAAAAATTCTCGAGGAGTTATCGAAAATGTATAAATGTCGGTTGAACCTTGGGAATAGATAGGATACAAATGACATGTCATTAGGGGTTATTGTGTTTTGGGTGCTGGTCCATACGTTCTACCAGTGGCTGAGTTTTTTGGCATGTGTTGCGGTTACTCATCAGCTTGTGTGAGTAGCACCGTGTAGCTACGTCTTGACCGTCAGCTTGTGTGACCAGACCCGGTGATAGCGCGACATGAGCATTTACATATGAGATATGAGATTGAGATGGTTTCGACCATGTATTGGCACTTAGTGTACGAGATTCTCGAGTATCAGATATTATTCCAAATGGTTCAATGGGTATATTGATGATATGAAAGGATAAGAGATTGACACGTATCAGTGCAGGTATGTAGGTAAACCATATAAGCATTGAATCCATTAAATTTGTAACTTTCATGATTTACTATGTGGATGAATATATGTTAGCCTTGTTATTATGTTGAGTTGTAGTATATTATGTTTATATTACTTAAAGTGTGAATGAATGGTAAGTTATACTTGTTAGCCATACGAGCTTACTAAGCTTAATAGCTTACTCTATTTACTTTTCCGTGTTTTATAGTAATTTTGAAGCTTGCTCTGATTGGAAGTTGTTAGAGATCTCATCACACTATCCAGCCGTTGTTTTTGGTACTTTTGAACTTGTGTATTTTTGTTATATGGCATGTATAGGTCATTTTGCTAATGAAAGCCTATATGTTTTGGTTATGTAATTAGTCATGTAATATGACTTGATTTGGTATAGGTTGGTATATGTATGTTTATATATGGTTATTCTCATCTTGTGTGCATTTGGAGTGCAATGGAATATGTTTGGATATGTAAATATGTGTAAATGGCCTTTTGATATGTGGTTTATAATTTCTATGTGAAGGCTTTAATTGTGTATTTGAGTACAAAATGGTTGAATTTTGAGATATGGTATGCATGTTGATTTTGGCACAAAGTCTAGTAAGTAAGTTTGATCATTTAGGTGATTGTTGGGAGGCATATTGGTATAATTTTCAATGACCAATTGTGAAGTTATGAACATTGCTATTGTTGGTATTGGTATAGATTGGTTTGGACTTGGTTGTGAATGGTTTGAATGCCTATTGATGATATGGTCATATGCCATTTGAAGTGTGTAGGTTGATGCAAATTTGGGTGAGAAAAATGGCTTGGAAAATAGCCTATTTTTGTCTACACGGGTAGAGACACGGGCGCGTGTCTCAGCCGTGTGTGACACACGGTCAGGTGGCACGGTCGTGTGTCCCCTGGTACTTATTTAGAAATCAAGTCAGTAGCTTCACACGGCCTAGCACACGGGCGTATTGCTTGGCCGTGTGGTACAAGTCAGTATACCCTCCAATTTTCACACGGCATAGCACACGGCCTGGCACACGAGCGTGTGAGGCCATTTCGAAGGGTACACGGGCTAGTTACACGAACGTGTGGTTGACCGTGTGACCCAAGTCAAAGATTTACACAGGGTTAGACATGGGCTGTGACACTGCCATGTGATCCCATTTCGAATGTCCACACGGCCTATGACACACACGGCCTGTCCACACGGGCATGTGTCCCCTGCACTTGAAAATTTTCTATGTTTTTCTAAAAAAATTATTAAATATTCGATTTTGTCCCGAACCACTTCTAATGCTCGTTTTGGGCCTCGAGGGCTCGTGTTAGGGACTATATGATTGTATTTGATTTGTTTTTAATTAGTATGAGAATTGTAATTTGAATTGTATGATTGTTTATGAGATTAGTCTGGTATTGCTCCGTAACCCTATTTCGACGACGGATACGGGTTAGGTGTTTTACATTTATTGGTATCAGAGCTACAGTTTAGTCGATTCTCGGACTAATGTAGCGTTTGTGAGTCTAGCTATACATTCCATATTTAACCTGTGATAATGTGATATATCCTGACAGTTTTAAATCATGTTTTCATATAGCGATGGATCCCAATCGAGTAGTTTCTGATGATGTAGAAAGTAATGCGCCAGCCTCTATTCACTTAGTAGCACCGTCTGAATCGAGACCCGTATCTGAGGGTCGTATAGGAGAGGCCAAGGAAGCCTTTTTCCAAATGATGAACGAGTGGTTCTCTGAGTTTTTCCAAACGAACCTGGCTGCTCAGCAACCTGCACCCCCACCTATTCCCTAACTGGTTCCCGTAGCTCCTCAAGGTTTGGAATCTTTGCGTATGAGTAAGCCGCCTGTTGATTAAATTTGAAAGTACGAGGCTGAAGAGTTTAGAGCTACAGTTGATGATGATCCTAAGAGAGCCAAGTTTTGGCTTGAGAAAACAATTCAAGTTTTTGATGAACTTTCTTGTATGTCAGTGGAATGTGTTAAATGCGCTGTATCACTTCTGAGAGGTACTGCATACCAGTGGTGGAACACATTGATATCTGTGGTGCCGAGAGAACGAGTCACATGGGAATTCTTTCAAACTGAGTTTAGAAATTGATCAAAAGCGCAAAGAATTTTTAGAGTTGAACCAGGGTCGTATGACAGTAACCGAGTACGAAAAAGAATTCGTGAGACTAAGTAAAATGCTCGAGTATGTGTTTTCACCGAAGGAATTATGTGTAAGTGGTTCAAAGATGGGTTGAATGAGGATATCAAGCTTTTAGTCAGAATTCTTGAACTGAAAGAATTTGTTATGTTAGTCGATAGAGCTTGTAGAGCCGAGGAGCTTAGCAAAGAAAAGAAAATAGCTGATTCTGAGGCTAGAGACTCGAGAAAGAGGTCAATGAGTAAACCCTATCATTCCTCTTCAAAGAAATCAAGGGATTCTTATAATCATTCGAATGCTTCAGTGGGATATTCTAATAGAGATCATGGAAAGCAACACACGAGTCCAAAAACTCAAGCCACTTCAGTATCCAGTGTTGGTAGTGTCAAAACCAACAAACCTGAGTGTCAACAGTGTGGAAGACGACATTTTGGAAATTGTTGGATGAATAATAAAGCCTGTTTCAGATGTGTCTTGCAAGATCATTTTATCCGTGATTGTCTTGAGTTACCCGAGAGGGACAAATTTCTGAATACAAGGTTGTGTAATACAGCTACCAGTGGGAGACCACCTCGAAATACTGGAAATGTGACTAGTATCAAAGGTGCAACAAAAGATTCTGCTGTGAGATCAGAGGCTCGAGTGCCAGCCAGAGCCTACGCTATTCGCGCTCGTGAAGATGCACCGGCACCAGATGTTATCACCGGTACATTTTCTCTTTATGGCACTGATGTAATTGCTTTGATTGATCCTGAATCGACTCATTCATATGTTTGTATGAATTTAGTTTCTAGTAAGAGTTTACCTATTGAGTCAACTAAATTTGTGATTAAATTATCGAACCCCTTAGGCTAGTATGTCCTAGTTGATAAAGTTTGCAAGAATTGTCCTTTGATGACACGGGGTTACTGTTTTCCGGCTAATTTGGTGCTTCTACCATTTGATGAATTTGATGTGATTTTAGGTATGGATTGGTTGACTATGCATAATGCTGTTGTAAATTGTAGACGGAAGACTATTGAGTTGAAATGTCAGAATACTGAAATTCTTCGTATTGAATCTGATGATTCGGGCGGGTTGCCTGTTGTGATATCGACGATGTTAGCACAGGAATATGTGAGGAAAGGCTGCAATGCTTATCTTTCTTATGTACTTGATACAAAAGTGTCTGAATCGAAGATTGAATCAGGGCCAGTGGTTTGTGAGTATCCATATGTGTTTCCAGAGGAATTATCCGGGTTACCACCAATTAGAGAGGTTGAATTTGCTATTGAGTTAGTATCGGGAACATCATCGATATCGATAGCTCTGTACAGAATGGATCCAACAGAATTGAAAGAATTGAAAGCTCAGTTGCAAGAGTTAACAGATAGAGGTTTTGCACGACCTAGTTTTTCGCCCTAGGTGCACCAGTTCTGTTTGTAAAGAACAAAGATGGATCAATGAGATTGCGTATCGACTATCGTCAGCTCAACAGGGTTACGATTAAGAATAAGTATCCTTTACCGAGAATTGATGATTTGTTCGATCAGTTGAAAGGAGCAACAATATTTTCAAAGATTGATATGCGATCTGGCTATTATCAGTTGTGGGTTAAAGATTCGGATGTACCAAAGACTGCGTTCAGAACCAGGTACGGACATTATGAATTTCTTGTTATGCCGTTCAGATTAACTAACGCTTCTGCAGTATTCATGGATTCGATGAATCAAATCTTTAGACTGTATTTGGATAGATTCGTAGTTGTATTCATTGATGACATTCTGATTTATTCCCGAGACGAATCTGAGCATGCGGAGCATTTAAGGATTGTGTTACAAACATTGAGAGATAAGAAACTGTTTGCTAAATTCAGCAAGTGTGAGTTTTGGCTCTGCGAATTTGAATTTTGGGATATATTGTTTCAGCGGAAGGCATTCGAGCTGATCCGAGTAAGATTTCAACAGTTGTTGACTGGAAACCACCAAGAAACGTATCCGAAGTGAGAAGTTTTCTGGGATTAGCTGGCTACTATCGACATTTTGTAAAAGGGTTCTCGATGATAGCTACACCGATGACTCGATTGTTATAGAAAGACGTGAAGTTTGAGTGGTCTGAGAAATGCCAACAGAGTTTTGAACAGTTGAAAGCACTATTAATTGAAGCACCAGTTTTAGTTTAGCCTGAGTCGGGTAAAGAGTTTGTGATTTTCAGTGATGCGTCATTGAACGGTTTGGGATGTGTTTTAATGCAAGAAGGCAAAGTGATAGCTTATGCTTCTAGACAGTTAAAACCTCATGAAAATAATTATCCGACGCACAATTTAGAGTTGGCTGCTATTGTATTCGTATTGAAAATTTGAGGCTTTGGGTACACGGTTGCATTTTAGTATTGCCTTTCACCCTCAAACAGATGGTCAGTCTGAGAGAGTAATTCAAATTCTTGAGGATATGCTTCGTTGCTGTGTTTTAGAGTTTGAGGGCAACTAGGAAAAATATTTACCGTTGGTTGAATTCGCGTATAACAATAGTTTTCAATCGAGTATAAAGATGGCACCGTATGAAGCTCTATATGGTCATAAATGCTGAACTCCGTTGTACTGGACCGAGCTTAGTGAGAAAAAGATTCACGGGGTTGATTTGATCAGAGAGACTGAAGAGAAAGTGAAAGTAATTTGCGACAGTTTGAAAGCAGGTTCAGATCAACAGAAATCATATGCAGATTTGAAACGTAAAGATATTGAATTTCAAATCGGCGACAGATTGTTCTTGAAAGTATCGTCGTGGAATAAGACACTTCGATTTGGTCACAAAGGAAAATTAAGTCCGCGATTTATTGGACCGTATGAGATTATCGAGAGAATAGGGCCAGTGGCATATCGCCTAGCTTTACTGTTAGAGTTAGAAAAGATTCACAATGTGTTTCATGTATCCATGTTACAATGATATAGATCAAATCCTTTGCATATAATTTCTCCAACAAAAGTTGAAATTTAGACAGACATGTCGTATAACAAAGAACCGATAAAAATTTTAGCCTGGGAGATTAAGGAGTTAAGAAACAAAAGCATAGCTCTAGTGAAGGTTCTTTGGCAACATCATGATTTTGAAGAGGCTACGTAGGAACCCGAAGAAGCTATGAGAAAATAGTACCCTAACCTATTTTCTAGTAAGATTTTTGGGGATTAAAATTCCTAAGAGGGGAGAGTTGTAACAGCCCGTTTTCAGTGAAATCAGAATAGTGGTTTTAGGACATAGTTTAAATTATTTTTAAAGTTAAAAGCAAAGGTTAATTAAGTAAATTAGAAATTAAAAGTAAAAATTGAATAAAACAAATGAAAGTTACCATCCATTCATCTTTTCCAAACCGAAAATTAGGGCAAGAATAGCCATTGAAGGAGCTTTGACATTCGACCAACTCTCATAGCTTGCATGGTATAATTTTTCGTCTCATTTTTAAAGATTTCTATGTTTTTGGAGTCGTTGTAGCTTAATCTAGCTAGCCCAGGGACTAATTTGCAAAACTATTAAAAGTCTAGGGTTTTACCATTGATGAATGTGTATGTGTTTTGATGTTTGATGATAGAAAATGAAAGGTTGTTGTTAGATAAACAACATTTGTTAAGTGATTTTGAATGAAATTGTAAATTAGGGATTAAATTGAGAAATGTGATAAATTGTGTGGTAAATGTGTGAATATGTGAAATATATGGGCTGCTATAATTATGTTTAATATTCTTCTAGGCTTGGGTAGGGATAAAATTGAATGAATTTCTTTTTACGAGCCTAGAGACTAAATTGTAAAGAAGTTAAATGTTTAGGGGCAAAATAGTAATTTTGCCATAATATGAATTTTGGGTTAAATTGAATAGAATGATATTAAAGTGGTTAAATTTGATTATATATAGACCAAGAAATGCAACTTTCGGAATTAGATCGGGGGAAAAACAAAGTAGTGGATTGATTGCTCGATTTTCTCTTTATTAATTCGAGGTAAGTTCGTATGTTTAATAAACATTAAATTATATAAATTAAATGCTAAATTGTTATAATTGAGACGATACGACACCACAGAAATTCTCGAGGAGTTATCAAAAATGTATAAATCCAGGTTGAACTTTAGGAATAGATAGGATACAAATGACATGTCATTAGGGGTTATTGTGTTTTGGGTGCTGGTCCGTACGTTTCCCGGTGGCTGAGTTTTCTGACATGTGTTGCAGTTACACATCAGCTTGTGTGAGTAGCACCGTGTAGCTACGTCTTGACTGTCAGCTTGGGTTAGAAGACTCGGTGATACCTCGAAATGAGCATTTACATATGTGACATGAGATTGAGATGGTTTCGACTATGTATTGGCACTTAGTGTGCGAGATTCCCGAGTATCCGATATTATTCCAAATGGTTCAACGGGCATATTGATGATATGAAAGGGTAAGATATTGATACGTATCAGTGCAGGTATGTAGGTAAACCATATAAGCATTGAATCCATGAAATTTGTGAGTTTCATGATTTACTATGTGGACGAATATATGTTAGCCTTGTGATTAACTTGAGTTGTAGTATATTATGTTTATATTACTTAAAGTGTGAATGAATGGTAGTTATACTTGTTAGCCATACGAGCTTACTAAGCTTAATAGCTTACTCTATTTACTTTTCCGTGTTTTATAGTGATTTTGAAGCTTGCTCAGATTGGAAGTTGTCGGAGATCTAATCACACTATCCAGCCGTTGTTTTTGGTACTTTTGAACTTGTGTATTTTGGTTATATGGCATTTATAGGTCATTTGGTTAATGAAAGCCTATATGTTTTGGTTATGTAATTAGTCATGTAATATGACTTGATTTGGTATATGTTGGTATATATATGTTTATATATGGTTATTCTCATCTTGTGTGCATTTGGAGTGCAATGGAATATGTTTGGATATGTAAATATGTGTAAATGGCCCATTGATATGTGTTTTATAATTGCTATGTAAAGGCCTTATAATGTATTTGAGTACCAAATGGTTGAATTTTGAGATATGGTATGCATGTTTATTTAGGCACAAAGTCTACTAAGTAAGTTTGATCATTTAGGTGATTGTTGGGAGGCATATTGGTATAATTTTCAATGACCAATTTTGAAGTTATGAACATTGTTATTGTTGGTATTGGTATAGATTGGTTTGGACTTGGTTGTGAATGGTTTGAATGCCTATTGATGATATGGTCAGATGCCATTTGAAGTGTTTAGGTTGATGCAAATTTGGGTGAGAAAAATGGCTTGGAAAATAGCCTATTTTTGTCCACGCGGGCAGAGACACGGGCGTGTGTCTCAGCCGTGTGTGACACACGGTCAGGTGGCACGGTCGTGTGTCCCCTGGTACTTATTTAGAAATCAAGTCAGTAGCTTCACACGGCCTAGCACATGGGCGTATGGCTTGGTCGTGTGGTACAAGTCAGTATACCCTCCAGTTTTCACACGGCATAGCACACGGCCTGGCACACGGGCGTGTGAGGCCATTTCAAATGGTACACGGGCTAGTCACACGGGCGTATGGTTGGCCGTGTGACCCAAGTCAGAGATTTACACGAGGTCAGACACGGGCTGTGACACTACCATGTGATCCCATTTCGAATGTCCAGACGGGCTGTCCACACGGGCGTGTGTCCCCTGCACTTGAAAATTTTCTATTTTTTCTAAAAAAAATTATTAAGTATTTGACTTAGTCCCAAACTACTTCTAATGCTCGTTTTGGGCCTCGAGGGCTCGTGTTAGGGACTATATGATTGTATTTGAATGGTTTTTAATTAGTATGAGAATTGTAATTTGAATTGTATAATTGTTTATGATATTAGTCTTGTAATTCTCTGTAACCCTATTCTGACGACAGATACGGGTTAGGTATGTTACATTGTGTGAGAAAAGTGGCCATGAAAATGGCTTATTTTCGTCCACACAATTAGACACACAGGCATGTGTCTTAACCGTGTGTGACAGACGGCCATGCATACGGGTGTGTGGTTTGGCCATGTGTCCCCTGCATCTTAAACAGTGAGAAATAGAATGCTCAAAATTTGTCACACGGGCAGAGAGACGGGCATCTGTGTTAGTCCTGTGAAACACACGCCCCAACACACGGGCGTGTGTCTTGGCCGTGTGAATCCTGCATCTCTTTTTGAAAATTATATTGTCCACACGGCCTAGCACACAGGCGTGTGGCTGGCCGTGTGACCCAAGTCAGTTGCTACCCTAATTTGAACATGGGCTGGGACATGGCCATGTGCCTCACATCGAATGCCCACACGGCCTAAGACACGGGCGTGTCGCTTGGCCGTGTGAGCGACACGGCCTGACCACATGGGCATGTGTCCCCTACACCTATGAAAAATTTTGAAATTTTGCGAAAACTTTTCTGAGTTCCTGATTTAGTCCCAACTTGTTTCTAATGTATAAATTGGCCCTTGAGGGTCCAATTAAGGGAAAATATGATTGAATATGATTGGTTTCAGATATGAATAGTAAATGACAAAAATTAACTATATTTGTTCTGTAAATTCCAGTAATGCTCCATGACCCTATTCCGGCGACAGATAGGGGTTAGGGGTGTTACACAAGGATTCAGAAACCCAAGTGTGAAAGTTACTCTGATTGCTTGAAATGTTTGAAAATGTCTCTGATTGAATTGCATGTAGGGTAGAAACGAGAATACATTGCCTTAATCTGAAATTTTTCTTGCAGGAATGTAACTTGGATCATTTCCCCACCACTCACACCTTTTCTTTGTTTGTGTATGTTAGATTATTAGATATGCCTTCTAGACGTGTTAATGTGAGAGCTACCACTCAAAAGGATGGTACATCCTCTACACCTCCTGTGCCGCCGCGTAGAGTAAACATACCTGATAAGGGTGTTGGCCTTCTGATAGAAGCTATGATTGGAGCGTTTCAGCGAAGAATTGGTGTTAACGCTGCTCCTGCACCTGCCAATCATGCACCTGTTAGTCGTGGATTACCGCTTGAACATCTTTGGGCATTGGGTGGTAAAGAGTTTTCTAGAGTGAAAGGTACTGATCTGACCGTAGCTGAGTACTGGTTGGAAGGAGTTGAAAGGATCCTCGAGCAGATGTCTTGTTTTGACGAGGAGAAGTTGGGTTGTATTGTGTCTCTACTCGATAGTGAGGCACATCGTTGGTGGGATACTGTTAAGAGAGGTACTACTACTGATCGTTTGACTTGGGGATATTTTCATGAGGTTTTTAAGAGGATGTTTATAGGTGAGCAGTACATGGAGGCTCATAAACGTGAGTTTCTAGATTTGATTCAGGGTAGTTTTTTAGTGGCTGACTATGAGGTAGAGTTTGTACGACTTAGTCAGTATGCTATTGAGATGGTTTTTTTTGAGAGGGACCGCTGTAAGAGGTCCCGTTTTGGGCTTAATTTTGAGATTCGAGTTTACTTGGTAGCTCAGAATGCAGAGATGTTTGATGATTTAGTAGAGAAAGCTAAAGTAGTTGAGGAGACTTTAGTTGAACCGCCTCGTTCTGTGGTTACTGAATTGGGTAAGAGGACTTCTGAAGGGGCATCTAATTGACCACCTAAGAGAGGGTGTGATAGTCACAGTTTTGGTAGGGGTGCGAGACGTGGATCTCGACCGAGTCATTCTAGACAGTAGAGTAGTGTTGTGGTTAGTACTGGTGGTTCAATAGATGGTTCTGGATAGTCGATTTGTACATATTGTGAGCGTAGGCATCCTAGTGAGTGCCGTAATATGGTAGGTGGTTGCTTTAAATGTGGTTCGAAGAAACATTTTCTGAGGGATTGCTCAAATAGAGTAGAGATTCACAGACTCAAAATTCAGGACTTGCTTCTATGCCTACTAGAGGTCGTGTTTGCGGTAGAGATATTAAGAGATCGATTGGGCAGTAGATTATTGCTCTCACTGTTGCTACACAAGTTGAGTTTGGAGGTCCAACTCGAGTTTATGTTGTTAGGGAGCCAAAGGATCAGGATCCTATTGATGTTATCGCAGGTACTTTCACTTTGAAGTCTACTCCATTGTTTTCTTTGGTTGATTTTGGTTCTGCACATTCGTACATTTTGAGTAAATTGGCTTGTAAGTTAGGGATTCCAGTAGAGACTATTGACTTGGGAATGACTGTTATTAGTTCCTTTAGTGATAGTGTGGTAGTGAACAAAGTTTATCGTAAATATCGGTAAGCTCATATGAGTTGTGGTGAGTCCGCAACAAATGCAGGAGCTCGACCAAAACGGTAACCCTAGTGACATGTCACTCGTATCCTACGAATTCATACGGTTCAAACGGGGCTCGGTAATAATCATTCTATATCAATTAAGCATTTGTATTCGAAGTGTATCAAGTACTCAATTATAAACATATATCTCAAATAAATACAAGTATTTAAAGTTCGATTCTAATTATACGAACTTACCTCGAGTTGCTTGGATGGAAACTATCAACTAATCGTCTACTTTTCCTTTTCCCCGATCTAAACCCGATCTCAGTTTATCTTGATCTATATATTATCAAAATTAGCTTATTTGTAACATCCTGAATTTGGGCCTAGAATAAATGGGTTTCGTGTGTCGAGAGAATGGATTTTATCGATCGGAAAAAAAAAAGAATAAGAATAATGAATTAAGTGTGGTTAAAAAAATTTATGATTTCATGTTTAGTTTAATTTTTAGGTGATTTAGGAAGGGTTGGTAGTGTTGGAAAAGTCCTAGGCTCGATCTAGGGATTTAGTAAAAATTTTGTTTTTATTTCGCATATGTTAGTATGAAGGCCAAAGTGTAGGCCTTATAATTAGTTGGGGCTGATTCACGACAAAAAGAAATGCCCGCCCAAAGGCAAAGGCGTTAGGAGCGGGAGGAGGTGCAGGTTCTAGTCGCGCTATCGCGCTAAATGTTGGCATTTTTTTGTAGTAAACCCGGAGCGCGGCGAAGGGTTTATAATTAATTAGGGATGAAATATGTCTCAAAGAAATCGGGTGGCGCAGCGGGGCAAGGGGCGTGTATCATCCAAGAGGTTGGAGGTTCAAGGCTGGGTGTTGGCAAATATTTTTAAATTTCTTTGATGATTCGGTCATTTGGAAAAATAGGCTTTAAAAGAAGTTGACAATGGAATATATCACAAGAATGGTTGTGGTGCGATGGTAGGTAGCGTGTGGTGGTCTTTGGGAGGTCTTGGTTTCGAGTTGCCTTGTGCACAACAATATACTATTTTGTTTGCTTTGGCGTGGGAAGGTATTTGAAGTGGACCAAAACGCCAAAAGATGGTTGTTTAGATGGGAAAGCAATTTGAATGTAATTCAAATTGGATTTTTAAGCTAATAAAGGAATTTTTGGGATGAGGATGAGGATAAATTTTGGAGATAATAAAGGAATTTAATTGGTGGTAAGTTTGAGTTGATTAGGAGTGTAGGTTTATTTTATTTATTTATTTTAGTATATATCCAGGTGCCAAATTCTCTTTAAATAGGGATAGTATCTCTTCAATTCGGCATTTGAACCTTATTCTTTTCTCTCATTCTCTCAGTGCGAATTTCTCATTCTTTCTCTCAGACTTCCGCTAATTTCTTCTAAAAGCCGAAAATGCCTAAGTCTCTTCTTGTTCATCTTTTCTTCGAACTTTTCTTAAAAGTCGAAACCTTTCACTTCACTTTCTGTTTCCATTCTTTTCCTCTTGTGCCGATTTCTCCATAAAGCCGGAATCTTTTAGAAGTTGCCAAAACTCTTTGTGTGGGGTAAGTGACGATTTTCCTATCTCTTCACTTTCTCTTACGGGCTTTGGAAGACAAAGCCGAAAAGCTGATGGTTTAATGGTTTTATATATTTTCTTATTGAGATGACATTCAGGAATTTAGGTAGATTGCTTAGATCTAAAAGCCAAAAACGCTAGTTTTGGGATCTCAATCTCTTTTCGGGATTTTAAGGTAAGGGTTCAAACTCTTCCTAGGTTGTCTAATCGGTTTCTTTTTCATTATTCGTGCCTTAACCTAATGTTACGTTAAGCAATCATCGTAGTATCTTCTGACCAAGATCACTCATGGACTCGAATGTAAGCAAGACAAAGGAAGGGGTTGGATCTGTAGTCCCAGCCCCAAAGTTCAAGAAACGCGCGGTGTCTGCTGTTCGGGATTAGCCACCGGGTTGTGGACCGGCTTCTGAACAACACCTTAGGAAAATAGTGGTTGTGTCGACTCACGGATATAGCGTCGACATAGAAAGTGTCATCTTAACAGAATGTCGTGTGTAACACTTCCACACCATTGAGATTGCCTGCTTAAAAATATATGTTTATTAATCAAGTATTACAGAAAATGCCGAAATCTCGGCATAATGGTTGAAACCCAAGGAGGGTAAAAGCGAATCACCAGGTTAGTGATCTCTGTCATTCCTAAGTGAATGTTCCTATTAAGATGACATATGTGATAAGTATGCCGATTTACGTGATTGCATGGGGTTGGGTTTGAAGAAAGGGAAGTGTCTCGTTGTAGCGGCTTTTGCCGTGACCTATTGTAGCGGCTTTTTGCCGTGACTGTTGTAGTGGCTTTTGCCATGACTCATTGTAGTGGCTACGCCATGATCCGACAATGAGCAGCATGACTGCCATCGATGGTGTGTAGCAGTGTGGGTTGATTGTAGAAATCCCCAACAGTGTGACTGGCAGGTAAGGGTGGTGTGTAGCGGATGGAAACCTAGGATTTGGGTTGGGCTTGCATAATTTTTGTCATATACTAATCTGTTATTCTGTTTTGTGGGGCTATGTGTAATATCCAGAAAATGGGCTTGTGCATTTTTGCTTAATAATATGAAAGGGCATGCCTTTGTATGTTATGAATGTGTTGTATGAATTTTTGTGAACTTTAGAAGATAGGAGAGTGCTCTAGAAATTATCAGATTTTAAGTTTAAAAGAGGGGGCTAGGCCTGATGGGCCTTAAGAGAAAATGTAGGGGAAATATGACACACAAATATGCTTGGTTAAGTGGCTTGGAGGCGCCACTTAAGGCCTCTGTAAATGACGCCACAAACAGGTGCAAATGGGCCAAGGTTCGAGTCGCATAGGAAGCTAATTAAAGCTTTTATTTTTGCGGCAACAAGGGAAGTAATGGACGGCATAGGGAGTCTATGGGAGGAGTTTAAGATGAGGTGTTATTCTTTCAAAGAAATTCGGCTAAGGTGGAAGATAAATGATGGATTAATTTTATTAATTAGAATAAGGTGATAATTGAGAGATAAAGTTATCAGAATAGGGAAGAGTTGGCCGAATAGGGGTCTCTAGGTAGAGTAATTTCGGCAAAAAGGGGAAAAGGGTGGCTATTCTTCATTCTTTCTTTTCTCTTTTTCCTCTGTCGAATTCCCTAGTGAACCTCCTCTTCTCTTTTATTTTGCCAAAGCCGGAAATTCAAGCAGAGCCTAGCCGATTTCTTCACCTTTCTTCTCTTCTTCTTCTCTTTTTCTCTCAATCTTCCAAAAGTCGAAAGCAGGTTTTTTAGACCATAGCCGATTGGTTCATTAAAACCCCAAAAAGCCAGAATTTGAGTGCTCCACAAGTAGTCCTAGCCGAATATCTCTGTGGGTTTTGATATTGGTGCCATCGACTACAACAGTAAGGGTAAGGATTCAATTATTGTCGTATTATTTCTTTTCCTTAAAGCCGAAATCAAAACTCTAATACCATTAATGATCTTTGGCCGAATCTTTGAAGGAGAATTTCAGGATTTCTAGCGTAGTCGACTATAAGGAGAATCATTCGGGATTTTAGATCCGCCAAGGTAAGTGAATACTTATCGGCCAAGCCATATGTGGTGGTTCAAATCTATTTCTTATGTTTTTTTCAAAAGCCGAAAACTAACTAGTTCAATGATTTAGTGTCTAACCGATTGCAAGGAGAGTCATCACAAAGTTTTCGGGATTTGATTAGTAGTCAAATCGGCAAACAAGGATTTGGAGATCTAAGGCATTAGATCGGGTTTTCGGGATTTCTATAAACTCGCTAAGTATATCAGGTGTGTACCCCACTCTAAGCCTCAATAGATTTATGGTTATGTGTTAATAAATGTGTAAAAAGAATATGTAAAATGTGGCTAAGGTACCATGCAATGGTACAAAGTACTCAGGTACGTTTTCCTACTCCTACTATGGGTATGATACGAACTGTTGTGGCATATGTGAACTATAAGAATGTGAATAAGGTATGTAATATGGTTGATGCATATTTGTATGACATGGGGCATATGGGTGAATATGAAAGGGGAAGTGATTGGTGGTTTTATACCCCAATATCTGAATGTGGTGACTTCGGTCACGTTATCTGAATGTGGTGTCTCATGACACAAAATATACTATCTGGTGGCTTTGCCACGAATTTATAAGGGCGATGAGCATGTCGTCTGCAGCGACTGCCTTCGATGATGTGTAGCGGATGGGTGGTTTGACTTAGTAGTCCCCACGGTGTGCAGGTTGGTACGGGTGATGTGTAGCGGATGGTAACTAGGTTTGGGTTCAAGTTTGCATCATTTTATTATTTAATTATATGTACATGTATGAACTGATATGCCTAAACTGTTGGGATTTAGCGTTGGTTACACATTGAGTCTATTTGACTCACCCCGTTGTGGGATCTTTTTCAGGTGACACTCAGTGATGGACCGGGTCGGCAGGAGCCTAGTGGTGGCCATGATCAGCTTAATTTTATTTTATTTTGGACTTTTCATTTCTAAGTATTTTTGGATTTATTTTGAGTTTTGATTTTTGATGTAATAAGGCCATAGTATGAACTGCTTTATGCATGCTTTTTATTAGATTTTAGTACAATACAATTAAGGCTAAATCAAAGTTAAATGGTTTTTTTTTAAATAAACAAATAAATATTAAGTGTTTTTAATATGGTAACAAGGTTTTTAATAAATCCCTGATTTCAAAAATAAAGAGGTTTTCAATTAAACCCAATACAAGCAAATCCTCCTTCAAAACCACACGTACTTTTCCTAAGTAGCAAACAGATTTTTAAGTGTTTTCTCGAGGAACATACCAGATCCGGTCAAGGCTCGTGGGCCAGGTTTGGGGTGTTTTAATTTGGTATCAGAGCAGGGTTTTAAACTCTCGGCCTTGGGTTTAAAGCCCATAACGTTTTCAAATTGAGCCCAAATGGATTTTGTGAAAATTTTTATGAAATGAGCAGGTTTTCAGGCATGGCACCCAAGTCTCCGACCCGAAGTCCACCATGTAAGTACCTTTAATTGTTGTATGAATTATAGTATGACTTGTAGAAGGGTATAAATGGAACGTAGATTAGTATATTAAGTACTTAAACCCTAGGACTAGTTTACCCCAACAATTACATAAAACTCTAATGCCTAATTAAACAAACCTATGAACTAAGTCGCCGAGTTAGGGTGTGGCAACCATTGTGCGCAAGTCTAGGATTGGATTCAGGGAGAGCCTGGTATTTAAGCAGTCCTCGTGACTCACCTCCTCTTCGCTCGAATCCTACCTGGTGCGTAGTAACGGTTCACCCTAACCAAGAGGACTTACTCACGGGCTAAACTCAGTAACTAAAACCCGAAAGGGATTAGCCGTATTTTTATAAAAACCCTATTTTGCAAAATATCAAAATACCTCGATTTGGGAAAAAAATTACTAAAATACCCCTGACTTACAAAATTACCAAAATGACCCCGATTTTTAAAATTTCTGCAACAACACCGATTTGGGAAAACAAATTCTCAAAAATAACCCCCAAGTTTTGAAAATTTTGAAATACCCTTGATTTACTAAGATTTTTAAATTTACCCTGAATTATTACCAAAATACCCCTGTCGGTGAAATGACGAAAATACCCCTGGGATAGGAATAAGACAAAGATGTTTGAATATGAATGTGTGTTTGAATGAATGTGCTCCTCTAAATTAGGATAGAAGACTTGAAACTTTGATCGATCGAAAGAACTACTTCTGAACTTCTTTCATAAAATTTCTTCGCGAATAATTAGTGAAACAAGGACTAATTCATAAAATTTCTTAATCAGATTAAACGCAATCGTAGAAATGAGCTCTAGGGGACGTGGTCGTATTATGCGAGGACGTGGTAGAGGCAGAATGGTAGTATCGGAACCCGTTAGATCGGGTCAAGGGTCTAAGAATGGGGTACCACCACCCCCACCACCAGCTATTGGTGGTGAGCAGCAAGATCAGACAGGGGATGATGCAGTATCGCAGGCGATGCTGTGAGTTCTTGAGATGGTGGCTGGAGCAGGAGAAAATATGGGAGCTCGGAAATCTGTACCCGAGTGACTCCGAGCCAATGGGGCTGAGGTGTTTCGTGGTGTATCCGGAGTGGCACCCAGTACAGCTGAGTACTGGTTGGAGGCGACCGAGCGAATTATGGATAAGCTCGATTTAACTACTGAGGTGAAGCTGAAAGGAATGGTGTCGCTTCTTCGTGATGAGTCATACCAGTGGTGGCTCACAGTTAGGGATGGTCCTACGACTGAGGAACTCACTCGGGACTATGTTAAGGCGGCATACCAGAAGAAGTATGTTGGTACTCATTATGTTGATGCGCAGAGGAAGGCATTTCTGGGGCTGGTTCAAGGGAATAAGTCCGTAGCGGAACACGAGGCTGAGTTCTTAAGGCTGAGTCAGTATGCTCGAGGGATAGTGGCTACGGAGCATGAGCGATGTGTCCGGTTTGAGGACGGACTGAGAGATGATCTGAGGTTATTGATAGCTCCGCAGCAGGAGTGGGAATTTACCGTACTAGTGGAGAAGGCTAAAGTGGCCCAAGGAGTTAAAGACTCTGTAAGGCAGAACTCTGATCGGAATAGGCAGAAAAGAGGGTTTGGATCAGCAGGGTCAACTGGGAACACTCAAAAGAGGCCTAGAGTTGATGGGCCACGAGGTCAGCAAGCTGGTACAGGAGGGCAGTACCGTACTTATGCTGAGTGTGGGAAAAAACACCTAGAAGAGTGTTGGAAGAAAATGGGAGGATGCTTTAAGTGTGGGTCTAAGGAACACGTGATCAAGGATTGTCCTATCAGGATAGACGGGGGCCGACTAGAAGGGCAGAATGTTAATCAGGCTGGTAGAGGTAGACAGCAGCCTCAGCGAGGTCGTGGTCCGAATGGTAGAGGTAACGGTGCTGGAAGAGGACGAGGAAAATCGGGCCGAGGTGTTGGTAATACCAAGGTAAGACAGCCGGGGCTAGTGTATGCGGTTCGTCGAAGGGAGGACAGAGACGCACCGGACATCATAACCGGTACGTTCCTTATATTTGGCAAGCCTTATTTTGCTATGATTGATGTGGGCTCGACCCATTCTTATGTTGCATGTAGAGTAGTTGAAACTCTAGGCATAGCCTCTGAACTTTCGGATAGGGAGATGACTGTAGTAGGCCCATTAGGTCAAATTGTAGTGGTGAATAAGATCTTTTGGAGAGTACCGTTAGAGATTCAAGGAATGGTATTCTCTGCCGACTTAATGGAACTACTCTTCAGAGAATTCGATTTGATACTTGGTATGGACTGGCTAGTGGAACATCGGGCGGTATTTTATTGTGCAGCTAAACGAATGGAGTTAAGGACCCCGGAGGATGAGGCGGTAACTATGATAGGAGAAAGAAGAAACTACTTGTCTAATGTAGTTTTAGCACTAAAAGCTGAAAAGATGGTTCGGAAGGGATGCAAGGCTTTCTTGACCTTCGTTAGTGCATTGAATGCAAAAGAAGGGGGAGTTAGTGAAGTTAGAACCGTAAAGGAATTTACGGATGTCTTTCCGGAGGAATTGCCGGGAATACCCCCGGACAGGGAGGTAGAGTTTGGAATTGACTTGCTGCCTGGAACGGCTCCAGTATCTATCGCTCTGTATAGAATGGCACCGAAGGAATTGGTTGAGCTCAAGGCTCAAATCCAAGAGTTGCTTGATCATGGGTTTATCCGACCCAGTGTGTCTCCATGGAGAGCACCGATCCTGTTTGTGAAGAAGAAGGACGGAACGATGCACATGTGCATAGATTATCGTCAGTTGAATAAGCTGACCATCAAGAACAAGTATCCGTTGCCAAGGATAGACGACTTGTTCGATCAGCTTAAGGGGGCAGCGGTATTCTCAAAGATAGACCTAAGGTCTGGATATCATCAGCTTAAGGTGAAGGAGGCAGACATCCATAAGACGGCTTTCTGGACAAGATACGAACACTATGAGTTCGTAGTAATGCCGTTTGGGTTGACAAACGCCCCAACCGCGTTCATGGATATGATGAACCGGGTTTTTCAACCCTACTTGGATCGGTTCGTCATTGTGTTCATCGACGACATCCTGGTATACTCCAAGTCTGAGGAAGAACATGATGAGCATCTCTGGATAGTGTTGCAAGTGTTAAGGGAGAAGAAGCTCTATGCCAAATTCAGCAAGTGCGAATTTTGGCTTAAGGAGGTTGCATTCTTAGGGCATGTAGTGTCCGCAGAAGGAATAAGGGTGGATCCTAGGAAGATTGAGGCAGTACTAGATTGGAAACCACCTAAGTCTGTGGCTGAGATTCGAAGTTTCTTGGGATTGGCAGGCTACTACAGAAGGTTTGTGGAAGGATTTTCTTTAATAGCCGCACTGTTGACAAAGTTGTTGAGGAAAGAGGTACTTTTCGTTTGGACAGATAAGCAACAGGAGAGCTTTGAGAAGCTTAAAAGGGTGTTGACGGAAGCTCCGGTCTTGATTCAGCCAGAGGCAGGAAAGGATTTCGTGGTGTATTGTGACGCTTCCCATACAGGCTTGGGTTGCGTACTGATGCAAGATGGGAAGGTTGTAGCTTATGCGTCTCGACAACTAAGGCCTCATGAAGTTAACTACCCGACGAATGACTTGGAACTGGCGGCAGTGGTCTTTACTCTTAAGGTGTGGAGGCACTACCTTTATGGAGAAAAGTCAGTGATCTACACGGACCATAAGAGCCTTAAGTACCTGTTGACTCAAAAAGAGCTGAACCTGAGACAGCGAAGGTGAGTGGAATTACTGAAGGATTATGACTGTTCTATAGAGTATCACCCGAGCAAGGCGAATGTGGTAGCAGATGCCCTAAGTCGAAAAGTAGTGTCGGATTTGAGGGCAATGTTTGCACATCTGAGCTTGTATGACGATGGAAGTTTGCTGGCAGAATTGCAAGTTAAGCCGACGTGGCTGAATGAGGTGAAGGAAAGTCAGCTAGTGGATGAGGACTTAAGTGCTAAGTGGCAGCAAGTGCAGAGTGGAGAGTTAAAAAATTATGGTATTAATAACGAAGGAGTATTCTGTTTCAAGGGTAAGGTCTGTATGCCTAGGAACAAGGAGTTAAGACAGAGGATTCTTCAGGAATCGCATAGTAGCCCTTATGCTATGCATCCTGGAGGTACTAAGTTATACAGAGACCTAAGGGAACAATTTTGGTGGCCTGGTCTGAAGAGGGAAGTTACAGAATTTGTCGGCAAATGCTTAACGTGTCAGCAAGTTAAGGCTGAACACCAAGTTCCGTCAGGATTGCTTCAGCCAATCAAGATTCCACAATGGAAGTGGGAGAGAATTACCATGGACTTTGTTAGTGGGCTTCCCCTTACGCCTACTAAGAAGGACGCGGTATGGGTGATAGTGGACCGATTGACCAAGTCCGCGCACTTCATTCCGGTAAGAGTTGATTATTCTTTGCAGAAGTTGGAAAAGCTATATGTGTCGGAAATTGTGAGGTTGCATAGAGTGCCGCTATCAATTATCTTAGATAGGGATCCAAGGTTTACATCTCGATTTTGGAAGGTTCTACATCAGGCTTTGGGCACCAAGTTGGATTTCACTATGGCTTTTCATCCCCAGTCGGACGGGCAGTTTGAACGAGTAATCCAAGTGTTAGAGGATATGTTGAGGGGCTGTGTGATGGACTTCAGAGGAAGTTGGGAGGAATATTTACCTTTAGCAGAGTTTGCCTACAACAACAGCTATCAGGCCAGTATTCGGATGGCACCGTATGAAGCGTTGTATGGACGGAAGTGTCGCACTCCTACATGTTGGACCGAATTAGGGGAACGTCAGGTTTTGGGGCCAGAGATTGTGGCTGAGTCCAAGGAGAAGGTTGAGATAATTCGTACATGGTTGAAGGAAGCATCTGACAGGCAGAAGTCGTACGCAGATCTTAAGAGGAAAGAAATAGAATTTGATGTGGGGGATCAAGTGTTTCTTAAAGTTTCACCTTGGAAAAAGGTGATGAGATTTGGTCGCAAAGGGAAGTTAAGTCCAATGTTTATAGGACCTTATCGAGTGTTGAAGCGAATTGGACCAGTGGCATACCAGTTAGAGTTGCCTTTGGAATTGAAGCAGATGCACGACGTATTCCATGTTTCTATGCTACATCATTATCGATCGGATCCATCTCATGTAGTTCCGGTTGAAGAGGTGGAGCTAAGGCCAGATTTGTCCTACGAGGAGGAGCCGGTTCAGATCTTGGAACGAGATGTGAAAGTGTTACGGAGGAAGTCAGTACCCCTAGTCAAAGTGTTATGGCGTAATCATGGAGCGGAGGAGGCTTCGTGGGAGCCAGAAGAAGCAATGCGACAATAATACCCTCACTTATTGTAGCCAGGTAATTTCTAGGACGAAATTATTTTAAGGGGGTAGAACTGTAATATCCAGAAAATGGGCTTGTGCATTTTTGCTTAATAATATGAAAGGGCATGCCTTTGTATGTTATGAATGTGTTGTATGAATTTTTGTGAACTTTAGAAGATAGGAGAGTGCTCTAGAAATTATCAGATTTTAAGTTTATAAGAGGGAGCTAGGCCTGATAGGCCTTAAGAGAAAATGTAGGGGAAATATGACACACAAATAGGCTTGGTTAAGTGGCTTGGAGGCGCCACTTAAGGCCTCTGTAAATGACGCTACAAACAGGTGCAAATGGGCCAAGGTTTGAGTCGCATAGGAAGCTAATTAAAGCTTTTTTTTTTGCGGCAACAAGGGAAGTAATGGACGGCATAGGGAGTCTATGGGAGGAGTTTAAGATGAGGTGTTATTCTTTCAAAGAAATTCGGCTAAGGTGGAAGATAAATGATGGATTAATTTTATTAATTTGAATAAGGTGATAATTGACAGATAAAGTTATCAGAATAGGGAAGAGTTGGCCGAATAGGGGTCTCTAGGTAGAGTAATTTCGGCAAAAAGGGGAAAAGGGTGGCTATTCTTCATTCTTTCTTTTCTCTTTTTCCTCTGCCGAATTCCTACTGAACCTCCACTTCTCTTTTATTTTGCCAAAGCCGAAAATTCAAGCAGAGCCTAACCGATTTCTTCACCTTTCTTCTCTTCTTCTTCTCTTTTTCTCTCAATCTTCCAAAAGCCGAAAGCAGGTTTTTTAGACCATAGCCGATTGGTTCATTGAAACCCCAAAAAGCCAGAATTTGAGTGCTCCACAAGTAGTCCTAGCCGAATATCTCTGTGGGTTTCGGTATAGGTGCCGTCGACTACAACAGTAAGGGTAAGGATTCAATTGTTGTCGTATTATTTCTTTTCCTTAAAGCCGAAATCAAAACTCTAATACCATTAATGATCTTTGGCCGAATCTTTGAAGGAGAATTTCGGGATTTCTAGCGTAGTCGACTATAAGGAGAATCATTCGGGATTTTAGATCCGCCAAGGTAAGTGAATACTTATCGGCCAAGCCATATGTGGTGGTTCAAATCTATTTCTTATGTTTTTTCAAAAGCCAAAACTAACTAGTTCAATGATTTAGTGTCTAACCGATTGCAAGGAGAGTCATCACAAAGTTTTCGGATTTGATTAGTAGTCAAATCGGCAAACAAGGATTTGGAGATCTAAGGCATTAGATCGAGTTTTCGGGATTTCTATAAACTCGCTAAGTATATCAGTGTGTGTACCCACTCTAAGCCTCAATAGATTTATAGTTATGTGTTAATAAATGTGTAAAAAGAATATGTAAAATGTGGCTAAGGTACCATGCAATGGTACAAAGTACTCAGTATGTTTTCCTACTCCTACTATGGGTATGATACTGAATCATTTGTGGCATATGTGAACTATAAGAATGTGAATAAGGTATGTAATATGGTTGATGCATATTTGTATGACATGGGGCATATGGGTGAATATGAAAGGGGAAGTGATTGGTGGTTTTATACCCCAATATCTGAATGTGGTGACTTCGGTCACAATATCTGAATGTGGTGACTTCGGTCACGTTATCTGAATGTGGTGTCTCATGACACAAAATATACTATCTGGTGGCTCTGCCACGAATTTATAAGGGCGATGAGCATGTCGTCTGCAGCGACTGCCTTCGATGATGTGTAGCGGATGGGTGGTTTGACTTAGTAGTCCCCACGGTGTGCAGGTTGGTACAGGTGATGTGTAGCGGATGGTAACTAGGTTTGGGTTCGGGTTTGCATCATTTTATTATTTAATTATATGTACATGTATGAACTGATATGCCTAAACTGTTGGGATTTAGCGTTGGTTACACATTGAGTCTGTTTGACTCACCCCGTTGTGGGATCTTTTTCAGGTGACACTCAGTGATGGACCGGGTCGGCAGGAGCTCAGTGGTGGCCATGATCAGCTTAATTTTATTTTATTTTGGACTTTTCATTTCTAAGTATTTTTGGATTTATTTTGAGTTTTGATTTTTGATGTAATAAGGCCATAGTATGAACTGTTTTATGCATGCTTCTTATTAGATTTTAGTACAATACAATTAAGGCTAAATCAAAGTTAAATGGTTTTTTTTTAAAATAAACAAATAAATATTAAGTGTTTTTAATATGGTAACAAGGTTTTTAATAAATCCCTGATTTCAAAAATAAAGAGGTTTTCAATTAAACCCAATACAAGCAAATCCTCCTTCAAAACCACACGTACTTTTCCTAAGTAGCAAACAGATTTTCAAGTGTTTTCTCGAGGAACATACCAGATCCGGTCAAGGCTCGTGGGCCGGGTTTGGGGTGTTTCACTAAGGCCCAAATCTAATGGTGCATGAGGGTTGCACACTGAGTCTCGCGACTCAACCTATTATTTAACATTTTCAGGTAGCACCTAGTGCATCGGACCGAGCTGGACTGGAGCACAAGGTGGCCATGCGAGAGAGTATTTGGATTCAGCAAAGGACTTTTCATTATTTAGTTATTTTAATATTTTTTTTATTGGAGGATTTTAAGTTTCAATGTAATAGGGCCATGGGCCACTAGACTCATATTTATTGTGGGTTTCATGTTGGGTTTTTATTATTAGACTTTTAAATTTCATGTTAAAATTAAGCTAAGGCATGTAGCAACTTAGTTTTTTTTCCTAATTCACCAAGGTACCGTTTGAATTTACATTTTATACAGAATATTAAATTCCTAAGTCTTTCCGGTTAAAATGATTAAACATGATACTCGCTTTCCAAAGTGTGACAATTTTATAAAATTCCTTAGTGACATACCAGATCCGGTAGTAGTGTTTGGGCCGGGTTTGGGGTGTTACAAATTGGTATCAGAGCCCGGTTCAAGACTCGGCTTTGGGGGTTTTGGGCTCAAAACGTTTTCTAAAAATAGGTTTTTTTTAAAAACATGTATATTTATAAATCATACAGGAGGGTTTTCTCGGCATGGCACCTGCGTCTCCGGCCCAAGTCCGCCAGGTAAGTATTCTGAACTCGTTGTGTGATATATATATATATATGTGGGCTTGATGGGCTTTATGGGACGTAGACTATCTAGATTAGAACTTGATGGACTCTAGGCTTAGCTGAAATAACTCCTTCAATCTCATAAGACTTAATTTCACTAAACAAACCCGTGAACGAGTCGCAAGACTAGGGTGTGGCAACAGTATGCGCATGTCTAGATTGGATCCTAAGAGCACAGTACTTAAGCAGTCCTAGTGACTCACCTCCTCTTCGCTGGAATCCTACCTGGTGCGTAGTGACTATTCACCCTAGCCACGAGGATTTGTTGACGGGCCAAAATTAATAATTTAAAACCCGAAAGGGACCAGCCATGCTATTTTGTAAAACTACTAAATTACCCCTGATTTATAAATGACAAAAATATCCCTGATTTGTAGAATTTCCAAAATAACCCCGGATTTGTAAAAAAACTACCAAAATACCCTTCTTTCACAAAATCACCAAGGAACCCTATTTCAAAAAATTATAAAAATACCCCTGTAGGATAAATTACGAAAATACCTCTAGGTAGTGAAATGACGAAAATACCCCTAGGTGATAAATGTAAGTTCGTGAATGCTACCTGTATGTTGATGTGTAATGATTGAATGTATGTGTTTCCTAGAACTAGGGGACAAACTTGAGACTGAAACTTGTGGATGTGATTCCGAATTCGAAAGAACTACTCTTAAACTACTGTTCATAAGACTGTTCGGGGGTAATTAGTGGAAGAAATTAATAATTCATAAAATTTCTAATCAGATAAATGCAAATCGGTAGAATGAGTACAAGGGGTCGAGGACGACTGCCGTGTGGCCGTGGTAGGGGACGGAGACACTCCAGATGCGAATGATGGTGCGTACCCTACCATAGTATACTAAGTGTTTATTTTGGCTTTAGAATTAGAGTGCGTAGCGAAAGCATAGTGGTGAAACTTAGGTAGTATGATTACTAGTTAGTTGGAAATTTCAAGGACGAAATTTCTTTAAGGAGGGTAGAATTGTAACATCCTGAATTTGGGCCTAGAATAAATGGGTTTCGTGTGTCGAGAGAATGGATTTTGTCGATCGAAAAAAAAAGAATAAGAATAATGAATTAAGTGTGGTTAAAAAAAATTATGATTTCATGTTTAGTTTAATTTTTAGGTGATTTAGGAAGGGTTGGTAGTGTTGGAAAAGTCCTAGGCTCGATCTAGGGATTTAGCAAAAAATTTGTTTTTATTTCGCATATGTTAGTATGAAGGCCAAAGTGTAGGCCTTATAATTAGTTGGGGCTGATTCACGACAAAAAGAAACGTTTGGCCCAGTGGCAAAGGCGTTAGGAGCAGGAGGAGGTGCAGGGTTCTAGTCGCGCTATGCGCTAAATGTTGGCATTTTTTTTTATAGTAAACCTGGAGCGGGACAGAAGGGTTTATAATTAATTAGGGATGAAATATGTCTCAAAGAAATCGGGTGGCGCAGTGGCAAGGGGCGTGTATCATCTGAAGAGGTGGGAGGTTCGAAGCTGGGTGTTGGTAAATATTTTTAGATTTCTTTGATGATTCGGTCGCTGGAAAAATAGGCTTTAAAATAAGTTGACAATGGAATATATCACAAGAATGGTTGTGGTGCAGTGGCTGGTAGCGTGTGGTGGTGCTTGGAGGTCTTGGTTTCGAGTTGCCTTGTGCACAACAATATACTATTTTGCTGCTGGCGTGGGGAAGGTATTTGAAGTGGACCAAAACGCCAAAAGATGGTTGCTGTACGGGGAAAGCAATTTGAATGTAATTCAAATTGGATTTTTTTGCTAATAAAGGAATTTTTGGGATGAGGATGAGGATAAATTTTGGAGATAATAAAGGAATTTAATTGGTGGTAAGTTTGAGTCGATTAGGGAGTGTAGGTTTATTTTATTTATTTATTTTAGTATATATCTGGGTGCCGAAATTCTCTTTAAATAGGGATAGTATCTCTTCAATTCTGGCATTTGAACCCTATTCTTTTCTCTCATTCTCTGTGCCGAATTTCTCAGTCTTTCTCTGCAACTTCCGCTAATTTCTTCTAAAAGCTGAAAATGCCTAAGTCTCTTCTTGTTCATCTTTTCTTCGGACTTTTCTTAAAAGCCGAAACCTTTCACTTCACTTTCTGTTTCCATTCTTTTCCTCTTGTGCCGATTTCTCCATAAAGCCGGAATCTTTTAGAAGTTGCCGAAACTCTTTGTGTGGGGTAAGTGACGATTTTCCTATATCTTCACTTTCTCTTACGGGTTTTGGAAGACAAAGCCGAAAAGCTGATGGTTTAATGGTTTTATATATTTTCTTGTTGAGATGACATTCAGGAATTTAGGTAGATTGCTTAGATCTAAAAGCCAGAAACGCTAGTTTTGGGATCTCAATCTCTTTTCGGGATTTTAAGGTAAGGGTTCAAACTCTTCCTAGGTTGTCTAATCGATTTCTTTTTCATTATTCGTGCCTTAACCTAATGTTGCGTTAAGCAATCATCCTAGTATCTTCTGACCAAGATCACTCATGGACTTGAATGTCAGCAAGACAAAGGAAGGGGTTGGATCTGTAGTCCCAGCCCCAAAGTTCAAGAAACGCGCGGTGTCTACTGTTCGGGATTGGCCACCGGGTTGTGGACCAGCTTCTGAACAACACCTTAGGCAAATAGCGATTGTGTCGGCTACAGATAGCGTCGACATAGAAAGTGTCGTCTTAACCGTAATCAGGTGTGTAACACTTCCACACCATTTAGATTGCCTGTTTTAAAATATATGTTTATTAATCTGAAATATTCTATAAAATGCCGAAATCTCGGCATAACGGTTGAAACCCAAGGAGGGTAAAAGCGAATCACCAGGTTAGTGATCTCTATCATTCCTAAGTGAATGTTCCTATTAAGATGACATATGTGATAAGTATGCCGATTTCTGTGATTGCATGGGGTTGGGTTTGAAGAAAAGGGAAGTGTTCTTTTGTAGCGGCTTTTGCCGTGACCTGTTGTTGCGGCTTTTGTCGTGACCTGTTGTAGTGGCTTTTGCCATGACCTGTTGTAGTGGCTACGGCCATGATTTGACGATGAGCAGCATGACTGCCATCGATGGTGTGTAGCGGTGTGGGTTGATTGTAGAAATCCCCAGCGGTGTGGTAGCGCGTAAGGGTGGTGTGTAGCAGATGGAAACCTAGGATTTGGGTTGGGCTTGCATAATTTTTGTCATATACTAATGCTTATTACATTCTGTGGGGCTAAGGCCCAAATCTAATGGTGCATGAGGGTTGCACACTGAGTCTCGCGACTCAACCTATTATTTAACATTTTCAGGTAGCACCTAGTGCATCGGACCGGGCTGGAGGGGAGCGCAAGGTGGCCATGCGAGAGAGTATTTGGATTCAGCAAATGACTTTTCATTATTTAGTTATTTTAATATTTTTTTTGGAGGATTTTAAGTTTCAATGTAATAAGGCCATGGGCCACTAGACTCATATTTATTGTGGGTTTCATGTTGGGTTTTTATTATTAGACTTTTAAATTTCATGTTAAAATTAAGCTAAGGCATGTAACAACTTAGTTTTTTTCCTAATTCACCAATGTATCATTTGAATTTACATTTTATACAGAATATTAAATTGCTAAGTCTTTCCGGTTAAAATGATTAAACATGATACTCGTTTTCCAAAGTGTGACAATTTTATAAAATTCCTTAGTGACATACCAGATCCGGTAGTAGTGTTTGGGCCGGGTTTGGGGTGTTACATTATTTAATCAACTATTTATGCAATTTAGTCCAAAACACATATTAGGGCTATTTTACACATTTTCCTCTAAACTTTCACATTTTTACAAATTAGTCCTTATTTCACAAAAATAAAAATTCAAGCAATTCAATCCAAATACATGCTAGCCGAATTTCATAGGGACTTCTATCTGCCCATATCTTTTATTATTTCACATTTTTACCCACCTAATTTTACATTTTCACAAATTAATCCCTTTTTGACATTTTTGTCAAAAATCACTTTACAAAACTAGTTTATATATCAACAATTATTCAAAATCCATCATCAACCATCAAATTATTCAAGCATTCAACAATGGCTACATGATAAATCTTTAACAGTTTCAAAATCTAAGGTACATGCTAGCTAGAATACGAAGCAACGATCTCAAAAACATAGAAATCATTAAAAACTGAACAAAAACCATACCTAAATGAGCAAGAGAAGCTTGACCAAATATCAACCCTAACAATGGCTTTTCTCCCTTCAATTTTCAGTTAAAGAAGATGATAATGGATGGAAATTTTGTTTTGTTTTATTATAATTAACCTTATTAGCCAAATTACTAAATTAGCCTTAATGAACATTAAAAATTTCAAATTTACCAAGCCACTATCATCCACTATCATGTTAATGGTCTAATTTCAACATAAGGACCTTAACTTTAAGGTTCTATAGCTATTAGATACTTTTGGCTAATAGAACACAAGTTTTACGCTTTACGCGATTTAGTCCTTTTACTTGAATTAACCATTCAAACAGTAAAATTTCTTTATGAAACTTTCACACAATAATTATATCATGCTGTAAACTTCAATAAAATAATAAAATAAATATTTTGGCCTCAGATTTATGGTTCCAAAACCACTATTCCGATTTGACCTAAAAACGGGCTGTTAAAACACCTGATGTCATTACCGGTACATTTTCTCTTTACGACACTAATGTTATTGCATTGATTGATCCTGGATCTACTCATTCATATATATGTACAAATTTGGTGTCTAATAAGAGTTTGTCTGTCGAGTTTACTGAATTTGTGATTAAAGTATCGAACCCCTTAGGCAAATATGTTCTAGTTGATAAAGTTTACAAGAACTGTCCTTTAATGACTCGGGGTTACTGTTTTCAAGCTGACTTGATGCTTTTTCCATTTGTTTAGTTCGATGTAATTCTGGGAATGGATTGGTTGACTATGCATGATACTGTTGTGAACTGTAGACGAAAGACAATTGAATTGAAATGTCAAAATAATTAGATTATTAGAATTGAATTAGATAATCTGAATAGTTTTCCAGTTGTGATCTCGTCTATGATAGCTCAGAGATTTGTGAGAAAGGGGTGTGAAGCTTATCTTGCATATGTACTAGATATGAAAGTGACAGAAACAAAGATTAAATCAGTACCAGTTGTGTGCGAGTATTCAGATGTATTCCCCAAAGAGTTACCAGGTTTACCACCTATCAGAGAGGTTGAGTTTGGTATTGAATTAGCACCGGGAACAACACCGATATCGATAGCTCTGTACAGAACGGCCTCGATAGAGTTAAAAAATTTAAAGCTCAGTTGCAAGAATTGAAAGATAGAGGTTTTGCTAGACCGAGTTTCTCTCCCTGGGCTGCACCGGTGTTATTTGTGAAAAAGAAAGATGGAACGATGAGAATGTGTATAGACTATCGACAGCTCAACAAAGTGACGATCAAGAATAAATACCCTTTTCCACGAATAGATGATTTGTTTGATCAGTTAAAAGGGGCAACAGTGTTTTTGAAAATTGATTTGAGATCGGGCTATCACCAGTTACGAGTTAAAGACTCGGATGTGCGAAAGACTGCATTTAGAATAATGTACGGACACTACGAATTTCTTGTTATGCCTTTTGGTTTGACTAATGCTCCTACCTTTTTTATGGATTTGATGAATCAGATTTTTAGACCGTATTTAGACAGATTTGTTGTTGTGTTCATTGATGACATTCTTATTTACTCTCGTGATGAATCTGAGCATGCCGAGCATTTGAGAATTGTGTTACAAACTTTGAACGATAAATAGTTATTTTCGAAGTTCAGTAAATGTGAGTTTTGGTTACGAGAGGTTAGTTTTCTGGGACATATAGTTTCAGCTGCGGGTATCCGAGTTGACCTGAGCAAAATTTCTACGATTATAGATTGGAAGCCTCCGAGAAATGTAACCGAAGTCCGTAGTTTTCTGGGACTAGCCAGCTATTATAGACGATTTTTGAAAGGTTTATCAATGAATGTGACTCCGATGACAAGATTGGTTCAAAAAGATGTTAAATTTGAGTGGTCAGAAAAGTGTTAGCAGAGCTTCGAACAGTTAAAAACATTATTGAGAGAGGCACCAGTGTTTGTTCAGCCTGAGTCGGGTAAAAAATTCGTAGTTTTTAGTGATGCATCGTTAAATGCCTTTGGCTGTGTTTTGATGCAGGAAGGCAAAGTTATAGCTTATGCCTCGAGACAATTGAAGCCACACGAAAAGAATTATCCGACGCACGATCTTGAATTAGCCGCGATAGTGTTCGCATTGAAAATTTGGCGCCATTACTTGTTTTTTTGAGAAATGCCATATTTATACCGACCACAAAAGCTTAAAATGTCTGATGACTTAGAAAGACTTGAATTTGCGACAGCGGAGGTGGTTAGAATTATTAAAAGACTATGAATTAGTGATTGACTATCATCCAGGAAAAGCGAATGTAGTTGCTGATGCTTTGAGTCGAAAGTCCTTATTTGCTTTACGTGCTTTGAACACACAATTAGCCTTGTCTGGTGACGGTTCGATAGTAGTCGAGTTGAAAGCGAGACCACTATTTTTACAGTAGATTTGTGAGGCTTGAAAAATTGATAATGAATTGCAAGCAAAACAAACTCAGTGTGAGTCGACTTCTGATTCAGAGTTTCGAATAGGGCCTGATGAATGTTTGACGTTCCGAGGTAGAATTTGCGTACCGAGAAATTTTGATCTTATTCAAAAAATTCTAAACGAAGCACACAGTAGTTGTTTATCAGTACATCCGAGAAGCACAAAAATGTATAACGATTTGAAACAACTTTATTGGTGGCACGGCATGAAACGAGATATCTCAAAATTCGTTACGAAATGTTTGATCTGTCAGCAAGTCAAAGCTAAGCATCAAGTGCCGTCAGGTTTATTACAGCCTATTATGGTTCTCGAGTGGAAGTGGGATAGAGTAACAATGGATTTCGTATCAGGTTTGCCCTTATCTCCAAAAAAGAAAGACGCGATTTGGGTTGTTGTTGACAAATTGACGAAATCAACTCATTTTATTCTGGTACGAATAGATTTCTCGCTAGATAAATTACCTGAGTTGTATATCTCAGAGATTGTTCGATTGCACGGAGTGCCATTATCTATTGTTTCAGATAGAGATCCGATATTCACTACGTGATTTTGGAAGAAATTGCAAGAAGCTTTAGGTACAAAGCTGCATTTTAGCACTGCGTTTCATCCGGAAACAGATGGTCAGTCCGAACGAGTTATTCAATTACTTGAGGATATGTTGCAATATTGCATTCTTGAGTTTGAAGGTAGCTGGGAGAAATATCTACCACTGATTCAATTTACTTATAATAATAGCTTTCAATCGAGTATAAAGATGGCACTGTACGAAGCTCTATACGGACGTAAATGTCGAACATCGTTGTATTGGACTGAGCTTAGTGAGAATAAGATTCACGGAGTTGATCTGATCAGAGAAACAGAAGAAAAAGTTAAAGGGATTCGTGATAGTTTGAAAGCATCTTCGGATTGATAGAAATCATACGCAAAATTGAAACGGAAAGATATTGAGTTTTAGATTAGGGATAAAGTATTTCTAAAAGTCTCATCGTGGAAGAAAATACTTAGATTCAGCAGAAAAGGGAAATTGAGTCCGTGATTCATCAGACCGTATGAGATTACTGAGCGAATTAGGCCAGTGGCATATCGGTTGTCCTTACCGTCTGATTTGGAAAGGATACATAATGTGTTTCATGTCTCGATGCTTCGACGATACCGATCCGACCCTTCACATATCATTTCCCCAACCGAGGTTAAAATTCAGTCTGATATGTCATATGCTGAAGAACCGATTCAAATTTTAGCTCTTGAGATCAAAGAGCTGAGAAATAAGAGAATCACATTAGTGAAAGTATTATGGCATCGACACAGGGTTGAAGAAGCTACATAGGAACCCGATGATGCTATGAGAAAACAATACCCGAACCTATTCACTAGTTGTAACAGCCCAGTTTTAGCTAAATCAAAATAGTGGTTTCAGAACCACAAATCCAATTCAAAAAATTATTTTAATATTATTTTATGTTATTACAACATGACAGCATGTATGTGTGAAAATTTCGTGAGCTAATTTCATCGTTTAATTACTCAATTTGAGAAAAAGGACTAAATCACGTAAAATACAAAAGTTGCATTCTACTTGTTAAAAGTGTCAATTAGCTTTGGCTTTTAAGTATGGTGGCCTTAAATTGTAATTAAACCATTTGTATATTGGGTGGACATTTATGGGCATTATATGAATGTTTTTAATGGTTTATGAATAAGGTTAATTATGGTAATTTGTAAATAATGATAAAACAAGTAAAATAAAACACAAATTTCATCCATTATCATCTTGGTGAACCGAAATTAAAAGAAGAACAAGAGAAACCAGGGTTGTTCATTCGGCTAGGAATAATTCAAGCAATTAGGTATGTGTTTTGTCCAATTTTTGATGATTTCTATGTTTTTGAGGTCGTTGCTTTGTATTCTAACAAGCCCGTGCCTTTAATTTTGAAACTGTTAAATATTTTGAAAGTTTCCATTGATGAGTTTATGTGTTCTTTGGTGTTTGAAGATGAAATATGAATTTTTGATGATAGATTTTCATGTTTAGTAAAGTGATTTTTGACAAAAATGTCAAAAAGGGATTAAATTGTGAAAATGTGAAATGTGGTGGTTAAAAGTGTGAATAAATTAGAAATATGGGTTAATATGGACACTAGTGAAATTCGACTATCATGAAATTGGATTAAATTGTATGAATTTGTGATTTTATGCAACAAGGACTAAATTGTGAAAAATGTAAAAGTTTAGGGGTAAAAGGGTAAATATGCCTTAAAGTATGTTTTGGACTAAATTGAATAAAGTAGTGATTGAATAATTTAATTTTGAATGCAATTAGATCAAGAAAAGAGGAATTCAGATCAGGATTGGGGAAAAACGAAAGTGATCGACTAAACGACTCGATTCGTCGTTTTAGCATTCGAGGTAAGTTTCTACATGATAAACATTGTTACAATTATGCTTTTTAACGCTTTGATATTGCATAAATTGTATACACGAGACTACGGTCATGTTCGACGATAAATTGACAATGTTTAGCACTTAGTGTGCGACTTGAGATAGCTCCGGCTATATACGGCACATAGTGTGCGAGACTGAGATAGCTTCGGCTATGTAAAGCACTTAGTGTGTGGAGTTATAATAGCTTTGGCTATGCGATGGCACTTAGTGTACGAAACATCGAATAAGGCACTTAGTGTGTGGAATTATAATTGCTTCGGCTATACGATGGCACTTAGTGTATGAAACATCGAGTATTCGACAGTGCTACGAGAAGGTATGAGTTCGTTATGAATTTTTACAGGTTTGTACATGTAAGTATGAAGATCAAATAGAAAATATTATGACTTGGCATATTAGTATATGAATAAGTTTATGAAAGGTTTGATATTATCATGAATGATACATTAACTTGTTCAAATTGATGAATTGTATTTTATGAATTGTTGAGTATATTTAGTATGAACTTACTAAGCTATGAACCTTACTTTGTGTACTTTTCTATGATTTATAGTGAATCAAGGCTAGCTCGGATCTGGGAGTCTTCGGGAACACCATTGCACTATCGAACATCTATTTGGTACTTTTGAGTTGTGTATATATTGTATATGGCATGTATAGGCTACTTGTGGTATTTTGGTTGTGAATATAGCCATGAGAGTTGGCTTGTAAATGATGTTAATATGGTTGTGTGTTTAGCTATTAGAAATGACTTGTAAATGCATGTGTTTTGGTTGTATATATAGCCATGGGTGATGGCTTATTTTGGCAAGTTTAGAATGAAAATGGTGATAGTTATATAGTTGTAAATGGTTAAATTGATTTATGGAGTTTAATGCTTGAGAAATACTTTGGTGAAGTATGATTTTATAAGTTGAGTTGATAAGTATTTGAATAGGTATTTGGCATTGAATTGAGTATTGAAGTTGGTTGAAATGGATATGGTATGAATTGTGTTTTTGGTTGATAATTTTGGCTGCTTATTGGTTGATGAAATGGTACCATTTTGGTTGTTTAGGTGAGCATGAGTAAGGGTAGCAAATTGGCCTTGCAAATGGCCTATTTTTGTCCACACGGGCAGAGACACGGGCATGTGTCTCAGCTGTGTGCGACACATGGTCATACTACACGGTCGTGTGTCCCCTGGTGTTGATATTAAATGAAGTCAGTATGCTCCACACGGTCTCACACACGGGAGTGTGACCGGTCGTGTGGCACAAGTCAGTATAGCCCCCTAAATGGCCCACGTCCTAGCACATGGGCGTATGACTTGGCCGTGTTGCATAAGTCAGTATACCCTATAGGTTTGGCACGACCTAGTACACGACCTAGCACACGGGCGTGTGTGGCCACTTCGAAGGGCACACGGGCTAGACACACGGGCGTGTGGTCGGCCGTGTGACCCAAGTTAGTATGTATGCCCTGTTTCCATACGGCCTGTGACACGGGCGTGTCTGAAGCCGTATGAGGCACACGGCCTGTTCACATGGGCGTGTGACCCCTGAATGAATGAAAAATTCCTAAGTTTTCTAAATTTCGTATGTTATCGGTTTAGTCTCGAATCACTTTTAAAGCATGTTTAAGGCCTCGTAGGCTCTTATAAGGGACAATGTGTTGGTGTTGAATGGTATTTGAGTATGAATGCATAAATGTTTGAGTATTGGATGTTAAATAATATGTATTGATCTGTAATATCTCGTAACCCTATTCTGACGGTGAATACGGGTGAGTGGGTGTTATAGGTGAGGTCGTAAAGCCTCTAACTCGACTCTCATAAATACACACATATAGCTTAGCATTCATCATCAACATAATATCTTCAAAATCATATAATTCACTTCAAGCTAATTAACATACATATTTATGTCACACAAACTTTCCGATTATCTTATTCAAACAAGTGTACTTAAACATGCAATCCATAAATTTTGAGTAAGTTTACTTATCACATTCACTTAATCAATGAATTAGGCACATAACATCATATGAATACCAAATAAACATAGATGAGCTTATCACAATATAAACTTTCATTTCGTGTCACTTTTCCATATTTCAAGAATAATTCCCATTGAACTATTGTAATTTCGATGGATACTCGAGTAGTATACTCAAGGTATGCATGTCAACAATCCTTTAATTCATATTCAAAAGTGCCCTTTTGACACATATTCATAGAGCACACTCTCGAGCCACATATGACATGACAGGATTGCCAACTCAGGCTAAATCCTTCCGGTAACGTATACTCTAAAGGCTTACTCTGGATTACCCGTCCGGGCTAAATCCATTTCACAACATATGCTCGAGAGGGCTTAATTCAGGATTGCTGTTCCGGGCTAAATCCTTTTTACAACATTTAAAACATTTTATCTGTTTCATAAAATCACCATAATCCATCGAAATACAACGTTAAACCAGAACAATGACATTTTATCCATATTTCTCAACTTTTGGTTATTCCATTTGTACATCATCACATACGCATCATGAACTCTTATTCAAACCTTTCCAAGTTTCGACTCATCACAAACACATTTTCAAATACTTAGTATCACTTTCAGCATTTTCGAAAATATCTCGGTTGGAAAGCATCTCTGTCTCAACAAAACAATTTCATTAGAGCCGGGAGATATCACACTATCACAGGTAGTAATATGGCATGTATAGATAGACTCACATACGCTACGTTAGTTCAAGAATTGACTAAACCATAGCTTTGATTCCACTAAATGTAACACCCCTTACCAATATTCAACGTCGGAACAGGGTACGAGGCATTACCGGGCATAAACACAAGTAAACATACATTTCCGAGTCATAAATTTGTGTCCAAATTAAAACTTTTCATACACATTCATATCATCCCTAAAACGAGCCTACAAGGCCCAAAACATGCTTTGGAAGTGGTTTGAGACTAAACTGAGAACTTTAGAAAATTTTACAAAATTTATAAAATTTTCTATGTTACAGGGCTCACACGCCCGTGTAGTCCAAGGAACATGCCCGTGTGACCTTTAGACACGCCCGTGCTACAGGCCGTGTTCAAAATAGGGTGCTCTCTGACTTGTGCCACATGGCTGTGCCACACGCCCATGTGCTAGGCTTTGTAGCACACACGACTAAGACACACGCCCGTGTCTCTACACGTGTGCTCAATTCTGGACATTTTATTTTGCAACAATTAAAGTGCAGGGGACACATGGCCGGAACACATGCCCGTGGGGATGATCGTGTGCCACACACGGCCTAGACACATGCCCGTGTGTCTACCCGTGTGGACAAAAACAAGGCTATTGACCAAGCCATTTTGCCACCCTCAATTGCACACATCTATACAACAACTCATGGCACAAAATCAAGCATATGAGAGCAACCAAACAACCACAACCAAGACAATAACATGTCATTCTTATACCATCGTTTATCATACTTAGAACATTAAACTCTCCGCACCAAATCATGCAAGATTCCACATATACAAATATTTCACATTCTTGTCATAAATAACATTTCTATCATTCACCAAGCATACCATGACCATATCACCAAAGTCATTAGCACACATATTTATATATACTTAGGCTTACAACCATGATAGCCCAAATAAACCAATCTACATGGTCAATTATCAAAACAAGCATTTGACAATCACAAGCCAACACATTGGCTACAATCACAATGACACATTTAACAAATGACTAAGTCCCTATACATGCCATAGACTTAAAATACTTGAATTCATTTATACCCAAAAAGATAGCTTGATAGTGTGATAGGATCTCCAGCTAACTCTAACCCGAGCTAGCTCAATAACCCTATAAGACATTGGAAAGGAAAGGGGTAAGCTATATATATATAGCTTAGTAAGTTCATATGCAAATAATACAAAACATTATTCATACACTTGACATACAAATAACTTAACAAATATTAACATAAATATCATTAAAAATTCACAAACACAACTTACTCAATCCCAATCTTACCAACAGCTCATCATATGAATTACACAACATATTTCCATATGAATGTCATTAAACTTCATGAGTATAATTTACTCAATCAGATTCTTGCATATAGCTCATCATATGAATAACATAACATCTATCAATATAAATGTCATTAAACTTCATTAATGTCATATGAACATAAATGTCATTTGATATCAACATAACACATATCAACATAATTGTCATATACCAATAGCTCATCATATGAATTACATAACAAGTATCAACATAAATGTCATTTAAGCTTCATATGCACAACTTATTCAATCACAGTCTTACCAATTGTTCATCATATACTGAGCTCATTTTCTTTGATTTTTTCGTACATACCTGTACCATCTCATAACATGTTCACATACTTTCCATCTTTGACATACCCGTTGAATTTCCCGTTGAACCACTTGGAATACTAAAGGATACTCGGGGACCTCGAACACACAGTACTGTACCAATGCCATATCCCAGATATGGTCTTACATGTAATCTTGTATCGATGCCGATAGCCCAGCTATGGTCTTACACGAAGTCTCACATCGATGCCATATCCCAGGTATGGTCTTACACAAAGTCTCATATCGATGCCATATCCCAGATATGGTCTTACACGTAATCTTAATGACCCTAATGTCATGACATTTGTATCCTAACTATTCCTAAGGTTCAACCGGGATTTACTCGCTTGTTGAAACTTCGCCATTTTCATCCATAGAGTCAATCATACAATTCATACAATAACGAAACATTATAAATACAATGATAAAGTTGCATTATTTACATACAAACTTACCTCGACTTAAAAATGGCGAAAAGGACTAAATCGTCAAATACTCGTTTTTCCCCGTTCTAGGTCCAAACATCGTTTTTCTTGATCTATAATATCACATTTAACTTATTCAATCATTATACAATTCAAATTAGTCCAAAATCACAGTATGGCAAAAATTACATTTTTGCCCTTAAAGTTTTGACATTTTACAATTTAGTCCCTAGGCTCGTAAAATGAAATGTATTCAATTTCTTCAATCCTCATGCTTATCCGAACCTTATACATGCTTATAACAGCCTACAATTTTCATTTATTCGCATTTTTACACCATATTTTATAACTTTTACAAATAAGTCATTTTAGGCATTTTCACCGAAAATCATTTAGCAAAAGTCGTTTATCATACACCAAACATGCATTTTCTACCATTAGACATCAAAATACACAAACATCCATCATGGGTAAAATTCTAGACCTTGACATCTCTTCAAATTGATGGTAGAAATAGAAAGATCGAGTTACAACGACTTCAAAAACGTAAAGAGCATTAAAAACGGGGCTAGAACGGACTTACAATCGAGCTTGCAAGCTTGAAAAACCCTAGCCATGGTTTCCCCTTGTGAATTTTTTCCAGGGAAGGAAGATGGACAAAAATTGGCTTTATTTTGGCTTTTTAATTCATTTTAATTACCAAATTACCAAAATACCCTTAATGAAAAACTTTAGAAATATGCCAAACCATGTCTTTTTTTATCCACCAACTTTAACCAATGGTCTAATTACCATTTAAGGACCTCTAATTTAAAATATAATAGCAATTGGACACCTCTAACATATAGAATTTAAGTTTTGTACTTTTTGCAATTTAGCCCTTTTAACTAAATTGAGTGCCCAAACGTCAAAATTTTCGAAAGAAATTTTCACGAAGTCGTTCCATAAAACTGTAGACCATAAAAATATAATAAAAATAAATTTCTCTGCGTCGAATTTGTGGTCCCGAAACCACTGTTCCGACTAGACCCAAAATCGGGCTGTTACAAAGAAGGTGAAGAAAACATGGCTTTGATGGAAGCCAATCTGAGAAATTTTATTCAATCCACACAGTTTGAACCGTTGGAGTTAGAAGTCAGAGAATTTGTGCAACCCAAATTGTCAATTGAAGAACCACCTAAACTCGAACCAAAGGTACTTCCTTCCTATTTGAAATACGTTTATTTAGGTGATTGTTCCACTTTGCCTGTGATTATTTCAACAGAACTGACAAAAGATCAAGAGGAGCAACTAATTGTTGTTCTAAAGAAATTTAAGAAAGCAATTGGTTGGACCATAGCTGATATTCGAGGTATAAGCCCTTCTTTTTGCATGCATAAAATTATTTTAGAAGAATGTGAAAGAGCTCAAATTGATGGGCAAAGGAGGCTCAATCCTATTATGAAATAAGTTGTGAGAAAGGAAGTGATCAAACGGTTAGATGCAGGAATCATCTATTTTATTTTAGATAGTTCGTGGGTAAGTCCGGTGCAGTGTGTACCGAAAAAGGTGGAATCACGATTGTTGAAAATAAGCGTAACGAGTTGATTCGAACGAGAACTGTTACTGGTTGGAGAATTTGTATTGATTACAGAATGTTGAATAAAGCCACTCGGAAAGAACATTTTCCGTTGCCTTTTATGGATCAGATGCTAAATCGACTGGCAGGTAATGTATTCTATTATTTTTTAGATGGCTATTCAGGATATAACCAAATAGTTGTAGCTCTGGAGGACCAAAATAAAACAACCTTTACTTGTCCATACGGTACGTTTTCTTTTAGGCGAATACCTTTTGGTTTATGCAATGCACCTGCAACATTTCAACGATGCATGATGGCAATATTCACTGATATGGTTGAAAATTTTGTTGAGGTTTTCATGGTTGATTTTTCTATTTTTGGTAGCACTTATGATATTTGTTTGAGTAATTTGGCTAAGGTACTGAAGAGATGCGAAGAGATGAATCTTGTCCTTAACTGGGAAAAATGTCATTTTATGGTTAAGAAAGAGATTGTCTTAGGGCATAAAATCTCAAAGAGAGGAATTGAAGTCGATAAAGCGAAGGTGGACGTAATTGAAAGATTACCGGCCCCAATTAATGTGAAAGGAGTTAGAAGTTTCTTAGGCCATGTTGGTTTTGACTGAAGGTTTATCAAAGATTTTTCAAAAATTTCTAAACCATTGTGTTTGTTGTTAGAGAAAGATAGAGTGTTTGATTTCAACAAAGCATGTTTGGAAGCTTTTGAAGATCTAAAAAAATAGTTAATCTCAGCCTCAATAATCGTTAAACCTGATTGGAGCTCACCTTTTGAGTTAATGTGCGATGCAAGTGATTATGTCGTTGGAGCTGTGATGGGTCAAAGAAGAAACAAAGTTTTTCACCCTATTTACTATGCAAGTAGAACTTTGATGGGAGCCCAACTCAATTATACGGTAACCAGAGAGGAACTCTTTGCTATAGTATTTGCTTTTGACAAATTTCGTTCATATCTTATGGGTACCAAAGTTACAGTATTTACTGACCATGCGACCATTAAATACTTGCTCATGAAGAAATATGTGAAACTGAGGCTAATTCGTTGGATACTTTTACTCTAAGAATTTGACTTTGAGATCCAAGACAGAAAAGGTGTCGAAAATCAAATAGCTGATCATCTGTCGAGGTTGGAGAAAGATAGGGTAACTCGATCATGTGTGCCCACCAACGAGAATTTTCCAGATGAACACTTATTTGAGGTAAGTCGAATTCATAAAACACCTTGGTTTGCTGATTTTGCCAATTATCTTGCATGTGGAATAATTCCTCGAGAAATGACATACCAACAAAGGAAAAAATTCCTTCATGATAGTCGGTATTATTTTTGGGAGGATCCATTTTTGTTTAAACAGATTAGCGAGATAATATAATCCAAAAGTGTGTAGTGAAAGTGAGATTGCTGAGATCTTGTATCATTGCCATTCATCTCCAAGTGGGGGACACTTTGGTGGTTCACGTACTACAGAAAAGAATTTGCAAGCAGATTTCTTTTGGCCTACGCTATTTAAAGATGCTTATGCTTATGTGAAGAACTGTGATAAATGCTAAAGGACCAAAAATATATCAAGGAGGAATGAAATGCCCTTGACAAACATTTTGGAGATTGAATTATTCAACGTATGGGGCATTGACTTCTTAGGCCCGTTTCCTTCTTCGTATGGGAAAAATACATCTTAAGCTCACATCTTAAGCTCACATCTTAGTCTTTGGAAAGGTGTGTCCTTTGCCATTAGAGTTGGAGAATAGAGCTCACTGGGCTTTGGAGCAATTGAACTTTGATCTTAAGCAAGCCGCTGAGAGAAGGATGTTACAACTTAATGAGTTGGAAGAGCTGAGGTTGTTTTCCTATTAGAATGCCAAAATGTGTAAAGAAATATCAAAGAGATGGCATGATAGTCATATACAACCTCGCGAGTTTAAAGAAGGTTAGAAGGTTTTGTTATTTAATTCAAGGTTGAAGTTATTTCCTGGGAAGCTTAAATCCCGATGGAAAGGACCCTATACCACCTACCAAGTTTATCCTTATGGAGCTATTGAATTATACGACAATTACGGAGGTACGTTTAAAGTTAATGGTCAACGTCTCAAACACTACTGAGATGGTAAAGTTGAGCGAGTTGAATTGTAACAGCCTATTTTTCGGTGAAATTGGAACAGTGGTTTCGGGACCACAAATCCGAGCTGAAAATAAAATTTATTTTTATTTTATTTTATGGTTCGTATTATGATAGATATGACATGTGAAAATTTTGGTACAAAAAATTTACCGATTATGTGCTTAATTACGATGACCAAATCGCATAAAATGCAAAAGTTGGATTCTAGTAGCTAGAAGGATCAAATAGCTATGGAATTCAAAACTTAAGGTCCTTATATGGTAATTAGACCATTAATAAAAAGCTTGTTGATATTTTTGGATGATTCATCCATGGAAAATGAGAAAAAGGCTAGGGACTAAATTGGAAATTGAAAATTTTAATTAATTAAAAGATGATGAAATAGATATCATCTTATTTTCTCATCTTCTTTCCCAAAAAATAAAACATGGAAACCCTAGGAGAGTGAGAATAGACTTTCATGGCCAAATTGGGTAAGTTTCCTTGTCCCGTTTTTAGTAATTTTGATATTTTTAGAATTGGGATAGCTTAATCTCTCTATTTGGGGATTAATTTGAAAAGTTATCAAAGTATGAAAATGGGTCATGGATGTATATGCTGGAAATTAGAAATTTATGGTAGAAAATGAAAGATTATTGATAGATAAAAAACTTTTACAAAGTGATTTTTGATGAAAACATGATTTAGGGACTAAAATGAAAAGTTATAAAATTTGATGAAAAATTTTGAAATTTTATGAATACTGATCGCTGTGAAGTCAGAGTTTTAAAATTTATAAAGATAATGATCGAACCTGGAAACTAACTATGACAACGATTGAGGCAAGTGCACCTATCGAACAGTAGTATAGCTTAGGCAAGACCGGATTGTCGAACCCAAAGGAACCAAAATTACTAATACTAACTTTCTTTTTATTATCTAGCCTAAAATAAGTGAAGTTGTTATTTAATCTAAATTTAACTAACTACTAAGCTAAAGACGCAAAGACAAAAAGAATGAATTGGGGAAATACTGTTTGAAAAACTCAGTTGATTAAGACGATACCCTTAGGAAGAATCCACCTAGACTTCACTTGTTATCTAACTCTGAACCAGACGATTTATTCACTTGACTTGATCTGTAAGACTCCCTAATGTATATTAAACCCTCTCTCGAGGCGAATAATGTCTAACCCTAGGTTAATTAATTGAAATCTCTTTCCCATTAATAACCCCCTAGAATAGCAGTTAATCGATCTATGGACTCCCATATTGGGTTTCACCCTAATCCGGCAAAATCTCGTCACCCTATCTCTAGGCGCGTGATCAAATCCGCTTAATTATGCTAAATCTACTCTTAAGCAGGGACTTTTGCTCCACCACCTAAGCACATCATACTTGAATTAATATCCGCGAAATATCAACAGAAGAATTAAGCACACATAATTAAGAACAAATCAAGTATTTATCATATATTTCAGAAAACAATAACAAGATTCATCTAGGTTTCATCCCCCTTCAGGTATCTGAAGGGTTTAGTTCATAACAATAAAGAAAAACATCTCAGAAGAAAATATAAAAAAAAACATAAGAAATCCCTAAAACCCCCTGAAGGAATTGAAGAGGAGATCCTCCGTCTTGAGTAGAATTCCGGCTTCTTGAGATGGATCAACTGACTATCCCTTGAGAGTTTCCCACAAATCTGACCTTTTCGGCTCGGCTCCTTGGCCTAGCTAACCGCCTAACAAAAGCCCTGGCAGAAGGCTTCTACCGAACTCCCCCATTAAGTTGCCCCCTAGGGTCTTTATATAGGCTTTGAAATGTGTTACTTGGCCTCCAAGTATCCTAATTTGAGTGCAATTCCTATTTGGGTGTTTAATTAGACTTTAGCATGTGTTTCTTTGCCTCCAAGTATCCAAATCCGAGTAAAACTCCTCTTGGCCGCGGCAGGGGCACGGCCATGGCACATGCCTGTGTGAATCGTGGTCAGGCCGTGTTGGACTCCGTTAATGAGGCACAGTCGTGTAGATCAACATCAGGCCGTGTTCTAGTATATTGAGGAGGCACGGCCGTGTGGGGTTTAGTCCAGGCCGTGTTGATTTCTTCTTTGGCCCATTTTGGTCCGTTTTGAGCCCGTTTCTCGTTCTTTTTATTCTTGGGTGCTTTCCTGAGTATAAGACACGAAAAGAAAGGATTAAGAGCACCTTTTTACATAAATCAAGGGATAAATCATCCAAAAGTATGCTAAATGTGGGATTAAAATATGTTACTATTTCGGTTTGTCAAATACCCCCACACTTAAGCTGTTGCTTGTCCTCAAGCAAAATTCTCAACTTACAATTAAAACGAACTTTCTATAAGTCATAATTCCTATCAACAATGTTTCATCATAATTCATAGATAATTTATACATGGATAATTCAACTCAAAGAGTCCTAAGAATTCAAACAATCTAACTCATAGATTTGTAGCTCAAAAATATAGGCGTCTCCCCTTATCTAAATAATTACATTTAATTCAAAACTGACAAGGATTGACATCCTCACTAGAGATTCACTCAAATCACTCAAAGTGTTTAAGGTTCAGGAAAAAGAGCTCAAAAGTCGAACACGAAAAGTTAATCCCATAGGCTTGCCTGAAAATCAAATCTCCACCACTATAATATGAGATGATGCACAAATCAAAAGGTCTTTGTCAGGGTTGTAACGGGGCTAGGGTTAAGGTGTGGTTAAAGGCTGAATTAGAGGGTTAGAATCGAGATCGAATTGATAAAATACCTAACTAGAAACAATAAACTGAATAATTACATAATGGATTGAAACTTTAAACTAATAATACGAGCTTCTTCTTCAATATTTGGAATTCAAACGTATAAGCTCACTTAATCACATAACTAATAATGAATAATGAATATATTTTTTTTAAGAACAAATCAAATATACATAACAAAGGATAAATTACTGAAATAAGAAACATAATTAGGCTACTAATCAAATCAAATCTCGATATAAGGGAAGTCGAAAAAGAATTGTGGTAACAAAAACAAAGGTTTTCTGGGTTAATATTAGCGGTTATGTCAATAAAAAGGGTTGTTAGGATCAAAGGGGTTCACTAGGGGTTACTTGTAAATGTAGGTTTTTAATGGAGTTAGTGGGTTAAAACCTAGGTGCCTTAATCATCTCTGTATATCAAATCATAGGTGTGGTCTCGATATGTATAAACGAGGCAAGTTCTAGAATAACAAATCAATGTTGGCATACTCATAATCAATAAAGTGAGCATGAAAAAGAGTATATGCTCAATAAGGCTCAAAAACTCACAAAAATTATGGGTATTTTTGACATCAACCTCGTAAATTTCAAACTTCAATGTAATATTTAAACTCAGTTCGACAACCTAGAAAATTTTTAATTTTTGAAAAATAGACTTATCATGCTTGATTCTCTAGTATCTTAAAATTTAATTATCAATGCACAATTATCAATGACTTAATCTAAAACATATCAATAAAAATCATAAATCATAGGAATTTCATTCTAATGATAATATGAGAAACTTACTTTAAGAACAAGACTAAATTCAGGATTTTGAGAATAATGCAAAAACTTTGGCACCTAATTTCAGAAATTTGAGAATAATGAAAAAGTTAGGCGCCTTTTTAGGTTGTTCACCCCCCACACTTAAGATGTACATTGCCCTTAATGTACAAAGTTAGATATATAAACAATAATACTAAAATCATAAGATATGGAGAGAAGTGAAACTCCCTGAATTTTGGATGGATTCCTTGAGTCGGAGGTGACAGATAAGTTGGAGGGGCCGGTCTGGATGACGATCCTACGCTAGATGAAGAAATTGGGTAGCTCGTGGAGGATTAGCCAGGATATAATAATAATAATTAAAACTATACTAATTAAATAATTAAAGAAAAGCAAGCTAAAGTGAATAAAAATAAAGATGAAACTAAAACTAAAAGAAAAGATGGATGGACCGTAGAGTCCTTATTGTTGGGTGTGATTTTTAAGGCTGAGGATATGGTGGTGGTCGTGGTGTGATTCCCTAGCAGCCTTTAGAACCTAAAATCAAGAAACTAAGATAAAATAAACTAAATTAAGCAGAAGAGAAGTAAAGATAAGGAGATTGAAGCAAAAGAGAAAAATGAAATAAAAACTAAATGGTCTCAAATATCCTTGGCTCGTCGAATGATTGAAGCGGCCGGCATGAACTTATATGTATCGGTCTCCATGAGGGAGGCTTTGCTTGGCTTCTTCCACTTCTTTGGCATTGTTTTGGTGTAGCTCAAGGGTATAGAGAAAAGGAGTAGGAAAAAAAATGAAAAGTTGAAGGTTGAAAGTTAGTAGGAGAAGAGGGAAGGGAGGGGGGTTAAATAGATTTTCAAACCTGGTACAACCCCACGCCCGTGCGCCTTAGGTGTGTCGATTCACACGGCCGCCTCGCACGGCCATGTGTCTAGGTGTGTTGGTTCACCCACGCCCGTTGGTGATAAGTCAGTGTCGTCCACGGCCGCGTCGCACGGCCGTGGCGTTCTGTCGGTGCCTGTGGGGCGGTGGTTGGAGTCCGTGACTTCGAAGATTTGATTCTCTCTGACTCGTACCACCTCTGCCATGTCAGTACGGTGATCCGGGGCATCCACACGGCCACAGCCACGACCGTGTGCTAGGCCGTGTGGCCTGGAAATCTGCACTTTTTGGTTAGTTTAAAGCTAGATACTATAAAGAAAGGATAAAATAGAAGAAATAAGAAAATTGTAAAAGTTAATGGGGTTAGTGCTCAGGTTACCTCCCGAGAAGCGCTCGTTTATAGTCTTAAGCTAGACTTTACCTCTCATTCGTATGGTCATGGTGGTTTGAGGAGGTGAAAATCCTTTCTCATGCGATCAATTCGGTTGTGGATATAAAGTTTAAGTCGAGTAGTGTTTACCTTAAAAGTGCTGAATTTAGGATTAGTTACCTCGACTGTTCCATCTGGGAAGATTTTGAGTACCTGATCTCCTATTGTAAGCTGGGTTGTCCCATCGTTAAGTTTCTCGTGGAGTTGCCTCATTTTTGCTTCATGTATTTCTATGAAGTGTATCTTCCACTCGTCTAGTTTATTGATCCAAAGCTTTCGTTCCTCATGAATTTCTTCTTTATTGACACAAGGTCTAGGATCTGGCATCTGCGAAAGAGCTTCAAGAAACGGTAAGTTAATAAGAAACTTCTTTGGAGGTTTAAGAAATTTACCGAATTGTTCCTCTGTGTGGTCTTTCTGTATTGCATTGGGAGACGTCATACGTGGTTGGTACTCTGTAATTACCGGGTTTTGTTTATCATGGCTTATCTCAACCTTACCTTCCTCTACCATATTCTCTTGCGTCAATGTTGGTTCATCTAACCCTTCATTATCGTGAGCAATTATTGTTTGAGGTTGCTCTCTTGGGTTAGTTTCGGTGTTACTTGGCAGGATACCTTGTGGTATTTCTGAGATCAGCTTAGCAAGTTGCTCAATTAACTTAGTAAGTTGCCCTAAGTGGTTCTTGATCCCTTGAATTGATGCTTCTTGATTTTCGAGTTCTGTTTCGGTGTTTTGGAAACGTGTTTCTGTCACCGCTATAAATTTTGTGAGCATCTCTTCAATGTTCGACTCCTCTTCCTGTTGGTGAGGTGGTTGTTAAAAATCTGGAGAAAGTTCCAGTCATTGGCTATTTTGATCATCCCACGAGAAATTGGGATGGTACCTCCAACCTGCATTATAAGTGTCACTATAAAAATTATTTTGTGGTCTAGAATAGTTACCCGTATAGTGAGCTTGCTCGTTTTCCATGCCATATCCGTAGGGTGGGAACTCAGGATTTGCCACGCCTCCTAAATTCGAGTCATATTGCATAACTGGATGTACCTGCGAAGAACCACATAAACCGTCCACTTTCTTTCTTAAAAGCTCTATCTGGTTTGATAACATGGTTACTGGATCGAGGTTGTAGATATTGGCTCCTTTTGTTGGCTTTGTCCTCATAACTTGCCACTGATAGTTATTTAGTGCCATCTCCTTTATCTGCCAAAATCAAATAAAAGAAAATTTAGCAGAGTAAATAATAATAATAATAATAATAATAATAATAATAATGGCTAAATAATAAAAATAGAGCTTTCTTAATATTTTAGTTCCCCGGCAACGGCGCCAAAAACTTGATCGTTGTGAAGTCAGAGTTTTAAAATTTATAAAGATAATGGTTGAACCTGGAAACTAACTATGACAACGATTGAGGCATGTGCACCTATCGAACAGTAGTATAGCTTAGGCAAGACCGGATTGTCGAACCCAAAGGAACCAAAAGTACTAATACTAACTTTCTTTTTATTATCTAGCCTAAAATAAGTGAAGTTTTTATTTAATCTAAATTTAACTAACTACTAAGTTAAAGACGCAAGGACAAAAAGAATGAATTGGGGAAATACCGTTGGAAAAACTCAGTTGATTAAGACGATACCCTTAGGAAGAATCCACCTAGACTTCACTTGTTATCTAACTCAACTGCATTTATTTATTCACTTGACTTGATCCGTAAGACTCCCTAATGTATATTAAACCCTCTCTCTAGGCGAATAACGTCTAACACTAGGTTAATTAATTGAAATCTCTTTCCCATTAATAACCCGCTAGAATAGCAGTAAATCGATCTATGGACTCCCATATTAGGTTTCACCCTAATCCGGCAAAATATCGTCACCCTATCTCTAGGCGCGCGATCAACTTCGCTTAATTATGCTAAATCTACTCTTAAGCAGGGACTTTTGCTCCACCACCTAAGCACATCATACTTGAATTAATATCCGCGAAATATCAACAGAAGAATTAATCACACATAATTAAGAACAAATCAAGTATTTATCATATAGTTCAGAAAAAAATAGCAAGATTCATCTAGGTTTCATCCTCCTTCAGGTATCTGGAGGGTTTAGTTCATAACAATAAAGAAAAACATCTCGGAAGCAAAGATAAAACAAAACATAAGAAATCCCTAAAACCCCCTGAAGGAATTGAAGAGGAGATCCTCCGTCTTGAGTAGAATTCTGGCTTCTTGAGATGGATCAACTGGCTATCCCTTGAGAGTTTCCCACAAATCTGACCTTTTCGACTCGGCTCCTTGGCCTAGCTAACCTCCTGACAAAAGCCCTGGCAGAAGGCTTCTGCCGAACTCCCCTATTAAGTTGCCCCCTAGGGTGTTTATATAGGCTTTGAGATGTGTTACTTGGCCTCCAAGTATCCTAATTTGAGTGCAATTCCTATTTGGGTGTTTAATTAGACTTTGGCTTGTGTTTCTTTGCCTCCAAGTATCCAAATCCGAGTAAAACTCCTCTTGGCCGCGGCAGGGGCACAGCCATGGCACACGCCCGTGTGAATCATGGTCAGGCCATGTTGGACTCCGTTAATGAGGCACGGTCGTGTAGATCGACATCAGGCTGTGTTCTAGTATATTGAGGAGGCACGGTCGTGTGGGCTTTAGTCCAGGCCGTGTCGATTTCTTCTTTGGCCCATTTTGGTCCGTTTTGAGCCCGTTTCTCATTCTTTTTATTCTTGGGTGCTTTCCTAAGTATAAGACATGAAAAGAAAGGATTAAGAGCACCTTTTTACATAAATCAAGGGATAAATCATCCAAAAGTATGCTAAATGTGGGATTAAAATATGTTACTATTTCGGTTTATCAAATACATGTGCTGTAAAATTTGTAATGGGGCTTTGGTTAGGCTTGGAATAGGGAGTAATTTGCACAAGTTTCATTTTCTGAGCCTAGGGACGTGTAACGCCCCAAATTTGGGCCTAGAAGGAATGGGCCTTGAGCGTAGGATCAGCTAGGAGACTGCACATAAATATCTATGTGTGCAAGAAAATGACACAAGTTGCTTGTTTGCTTTAATGGCTAAGTGATTTGGGTGTGTTTGGGAGTGTTGGAGAAGTCCTGGGTTCAAACCTGGGCTTTAGCAAAACCTTTGATTTTTGCTCTTAAGTGAATCTTGGCCTTATCTTGAAGGCTTTATAAATATTTTTGGTGAAATCATGACACAAGGAGTCTGCTGGTAAAGGTGGAAAGTGGCGTGTGGAGTGTACTAGTGGTCTGAGGTTCGAATCCTTGCTTATGCAAATGGAGATTTTTTTACTGTTGGCCACGGGAGGAGGTTGTGTTTGACCGAAACACAAGAAGTTTGAACAGATTTGAATGGGGTTGTTGTTAGCCGAATTTGGGGAGTGGAAAGGGGGATTTTCGGTTGTTGAGGTTTGTGACCATGAGTGATTTTAGGAGGAAAGAGGGGAATTCGAATTTGGGGGGAGTAGTGGTGCCAAAATGGGATTCTTCTCAACTATTCAGTTGCCTTTGGAGCCTCTAGCCATTCGGTCATGTTTTTCCCCCTTTACAGAATTCTTGGAGGTCTTTTGCTGAATCTTTTTTTTTTTTTGCTACTCTCTCGAATTCTTCTCTTGTTCTCCACTTTTCTTCCTCTAGCATCTATTTTTCTACCGTTTGCACTTTTTGTCAATTTCTGGTAAGTCAAGTGCCTCTCTGTACCTTTCGGGTCTTTTTCTCTTCTATTCTTTTTTTTGTCGAAAGGTGTCAATTGTCGAAACCTCCCATTTTCTTTTCTCATTTCCATATTCCCCTTTTTCAAAATTTAATCTCCTCCTCTTAATTCTCCTTCATCTTCCCTTCTTGATTTGGCTTCTCTTACACTTGCCTGAAACCCAAGTCTTTGTCCCTCTCTGTTTTGGTTCTGCAACGGCTCTGTCAATCGGTAAGTGTTCAAATTCCATCCTCTGCTTTACTTTTAAAATCGAATGCACCTATGCTCTTCCTTTCTTTTCCAAAACGAATAACCCCATTAACCGATTGTTATTTAATTCTTCACGTACTACACTCATTGCGATTCTAGGGTCTTCCTTAAGGGAGTGGTGCAGTGTAAACGGTTTGGAGGAGTCACTTTCGTTCTCAAACGTCCGGTAAGGTCATAAGGTTACCTTATGTTTTTGGGGTTGACTGAATATGCCCTACCACTTACCAATCAGTTCTTGACTGTACTTTAGGAAAGCAGCGAAGGCATGTTGTAACATCCCCAAACCCGGCCCATTCACTACGACCGAATCTGGTTATGTCACTGGGAAAAGACGGTTGAAAATCTTAAAATAAAACATCGTAGTTTGCTGAATTTTGGAAAACATATCTTTGGAATAAAACTTTGCTATAAAACTCATTCATTTTTAAAACTTTAGTTTATAATATCCAATTTGAATAAATAGGTTGCAAACCATAAATCATTTTTACGTAGCAATTTAATTTAAATAAACCATAGTTAAAGTAATACCAAAAACATAAAATGGCCTTTATTACAACCCAACAATTCAAATAAAGTACTTATATCAAAATTAAGCATGGAATAATTGAACATCATCCTCGGCATGGGCCACCTTGTCCTCTCCGATCCCGGTCCAATCTCACGATCACCGAAATGGTTAATGAAAAGAGTGAGTCCACCGACTCGATGCATAACCACAACACATATTTCCATCCGTATGGGCTTGGCCCATACCCACACACCATCGAAACAAATCATGCAAGAATGCATCTCACCCCAACCCACTATCCAACCGTGACACCAACCTTAGCGGACTCCGCCTAAGGCCGTGGCTAATCCACCGATCACAACCGAAAGTGATCCCACATATGTTACCTCGGCACTGCTACACAAGGCCGTGGTTGAGCCACCGATCACATCGTGATCCATAAATCTTACCTCGGCATTCTCATTGCTCGAGGCCGTGGTCTGAGCCACCGATCAACCAAAGTGATCCAAATATCGTGAATCGCTCACGGTGATGCACATAGCAATCAACCGCCGAGATGGGCACCTAGCCAACACCTCCCTTGAGGTAGCACAAAGCTAACCCTCAAGCGCTAATGTAGCCTGAGCTATCATTAGACCACGTACATCCCGTGTACACTTCTTCCTTCTTCAATCCAATCCCATGCCCATGTGTCAATAAATCATGCAAGAATATCATATAGAATGAGTATTTATCACTTATCACTACCACATTGTACATATATAAATGTATATCAAGATTAACTTACCATCACCATTATTCATCACTTATGCCATTATAAACGGCTATTACACATAATACACATATAAACATGTTAGCAAACCAAACCACGAAATAGTGCGATGATTACGCACCTAAATGATACCAAAACCCAAACGCTATTACTCGCTTCTCACACCGCATGACTAACGGACTTACAAAAGGTTCCCAGCGACATGTGCTCTTCTTCCCTACAATCGGCCTTGGCATAAAAACAATGAACACTTAGGCCATTCGGCCAAGACAAAACTATAGCACAAAGAAAATCGACACGCCCTTACCTTGCTAATCAACCTTTAAGGGTAAAATCGTAATTTTACCTACTAAGGGCATTTTCGTAATTTACCCACCAAGGGTATATCGGTAATTTTGCACCTACAATGGCCTTTCCCAAAGGCCCAAATGTCGCCCGAGCGACTCATTACCATTTCCTGGTCGTCTTAGGACGATTGGGCCTAAAACTCGATTCCGCCCATTCGGGCCACACGCTCGTGTGGCCCACCTAGCACAAATCTAGCCACGTATATAAGTTCCACCTAGTCTAGTTCAACATATACTAACCAATCATGCAATTTACTCATATGGGCCCACGGGCCCATTGGGCCCACTTCGCCCATCGAGGCCCAAGCACCCCAACCCACGAGAATACTACGATGGCCTCAACTATCGCGTCGAAGCCCCACACGTGCGCTTCGCTTGCACGCTCGTGTAACTACTATTGCCGTGGCCGGCACTTCGGCATTTGCCGCTCTATAACTAGAGTAGAGAGAGTTACACACCGATAGGACTCGGTGTTAATCCGCGCTCCGATCACTCTTGTGCCCAAACGCCTTCAAGATGTGTTTACTCTCCTCCTAGGATGCTCCTTATATAGCTAGCACTTCACCTTCCTTCTTTGTATCTTTCCGATGTGGGATCCCTTCGTCGAGAGAGTTTAAATTCAACTGAAACTCTTCCCGTCCGCATCATGCAAAATAAATACTCCCTTACTTCTCATGAGATTCGAACCTGTGCTCCTTGCAACATAATCCACGCTGCTAGCCACTTGGCCACAAGCTCCTCTTGTGTCTTAAACCATGCGCAACTAAATATAAACTATAGCCAAATTCTGAGGTCCAAGTAAAAAGAAAACCAAAATGCAAAAGCCAAGACTTGAACCTTGGACCTCCTTCCTTCCTTGTGGCGTCACTGCCTTGTCCCCTAAGTGGCGTCACTTTGCCACTACACCACACACTCCTTTGTGTCATTTTTCCCCACATTTTATTCTTAAGGCCTACCTGCCAACTTCCAGGGTTTTTTTTTTTTTTCACCTAAAACCAAAATTTCCCCAAAGCTAATATTTGATCCCGGGACTTCATAGAAGCCTTCTAACCTTCCAAAATCACTTATCCAATAGGTCCAACTTGCATTTAAGCCGGTCTCTTGTTCTCCAAAAATTTAAACGCTACTACGCCTAAGGCCCATTGGGCTCAATTCTCCTAGGCCCAATTCCTTTTTACCCTAAAAATCTAAATTTTCCAAAGCCTTCCTTCTCATCCCAACATTCTTAGAGCCTCTAAAACTCAACCAAGCACTCCCAAAAACCTACTAACACTTGATTTATACCCCATATGCACACCCCTAAACCAGGTGTTACAATTCTACCCTCCTTAAAATAATTTCGTCCTCAAAATTACTTGTCTAAACTAACGGTCCAATTCTCTCCACTACGCTATCGCTGCGCACTCTGATCTCCAAGAGGTAACATACTTTACGAGCAACAAAACAAACGATCCACCAAACGCCTCTACCACGTCCACGAGAAATGCGACCACGCCCCTAGAACTCATATCTAGCGTCGCGATTTAATCTGATTAAAAGTTTTATGCATTAGAAATTTTGTTCCACTGTTTAATCCACGAGCAAATTTTATGAACAGAAGTTTCTGGAAGTCGTTCTTTCGAGCAATCAAAGTTTCAGATTCTAAAGTAATCCACTATTGCAATCATCCGATCACATCAATAACTCACAAGCAATAGTAAGGGGTACTTACAGTGGACTTCTGGGAGAGGTACAGTGCCATGCCACCTAACACAAAAACCTTTCATAAAAACCCATTTTGAAACGTTTTTGGGCCCAAAACCCTCAAAGCCGAGTTTTGAACCGGGCTCTGATACCAAACTGTAACATCCCCAAACCCGGCCCATTCACTACGACCGAATCTGGTTATGTCACTGGGAAAAGACGGTTGAAAATCTTAAAATAAAACATCGTAGTTTGCTGAATTTTGGAAAACATATCTTTGGAATAAAACTTTGCTATAAAACTCATTCATTTTTAAAACTTTAGTTTATAATATCCAATTTGAATAAATAGGTTGCAAACCATAAATCATTTTTACGTAGCAATTTAATTTAAATAAACCATAGTTAAAGTAATACCAAAAACATAAAATGGCCTTTATTACAACCCAACAATTCAAATAAAGTACTTATATCAAAATTAAGCATGGAATAATTGAACATCATCCTCGGCATGGGCCACCTTGTCCTCTCCGATCCCGGTCCAATCTACGCATCACCTGAAATGGTTAATGAAAAGAGTGAGTCCACTGACTCAGTGCATAACCACAACACATATTTCCATCCGTATGGGCTTGGCCCATACCCACACAGCCATCGAAACAAATCATGCAAGAATGCATCTCAGCCCAACCCACTATCCAACCGTGACACCAACCTTAGCAGACTCCCTGCCTAAGGCCGTGGCTAATCCACCGATCACAACCGAGTGATCCCACATATGTTACCTCGGCAGACCTGCTACACAAGGCCGTGGCTGAGCCACCGATCACATCGTGATCCATAAATCTTACCTCGGCATTCTCGCTGCTCGAGGCCGTGGCTGAGCCACCGATCAACCAAAGTGATCAAAATATCGTAATCTGTCTACGGTGATGCACATAGCAATCAACCGCCGAGATGGGCACCTAGCCAACACCTCCCTTGAGGTAGCACAAAGCTAACCCTCAAGCGCTAATGTAGCCTGAGCTATCATTAGACCACGTACATCCTGTGTACACTTCTTCCTTCTTCAATCCAATCCCATGCCCATGTGTCAATAAATCATGCAAGAATATCATATAGAATGAGTATTTATCACTTATCACTACCACATTGTACATATATAAATGTATATCAAGATTAACTTACCATCACCAGCTTATTCATCACTTATGCCATTATAAACGGCTATTACACATAATACACATATAAACATGTTAGCAAACCAAACCACGAAATAGTGCGATGATTACGCACCTAAATGATACCAAAACCCAAACGCTTACCTTACGCTTCCAGACATGCAGAACGGACTTACAAAAGGTTCCCAGCGATGTGCTCTTCTTCCCTACAATCGGCCTTGGCATAAAAACAATGAACACTTAGGCCATTCGGCCAAGACAAAAACTATAGCACAAAGAAAAGCCGACACGCCCTTACCTTGCTAATCAACCTTTAAGGGTAAAATCGTAATTTTACCTACTAAGGGCATTTTCGTAATTTACCCACCAAGGGTATATCGGTAATTTTGCACCTACAATGGCCTTTCCCAAAGGCCCAAATGTCGCCCCGAGCGACTCAGCTACCATTTCCGGTCGTCTGCCGGGACGATTGGGCCTAAAACTCGATTCCGGCCCATTCGGGCCCACACGCTCGTGTGGCCCACCTAGCACAAATCTAGCCACGTATATAAGTTCCACCTAGTCTAGTTCAACATATACTAACCAATCATGCAATTTACTCATATGGGCCCACGGGCCCATTGGGCCCACTTCGGCCCATCGAGGCCCAAGCGACCCCACCCACGAGAATACTCACGATGGCCTCAACTATCGCGCGTGAAGCCCCACACGCGCTCGCCGCGCTCGTGTAGGCTACTATTGCCGTGACCGGCACTTCGGCATTTGCCGCTCTATAACTAGAGTAGAGAGAGTTACACACCTGATAGGACTCTGGTGTTAATCCGCGCTCCGATCACTCTTGTGCCCAAACGCCCTTCAAGATGTGTTTACTCTCCTCCTAGGATGCTCCTTATATAGCTAGCACTTCACCTTCCTTCTTTGTATCTTTCCGATGTGGGATCCTTCTTCGTCGAGTGGAGTTTAAATTCAATCAAACTCTTCCCGTCAGCACATGCAAAATAAATACTCCCTTACTTCTCATGAGATTCGAACCAGGGCTCCTTGCAACATAATCCACGCGCTAGCCACTTGGCCACAAGCTCCTCTTGTGTCTTAAACCATGCGCAACTAAATATAAACTATAGCCAAATTCTGAGGTCCAAGTAAAAAGAAAACCAAAATGCAAAAGCCAAGACTTGAACCTTGGACCTCCTTCCTTCCTTGTGGCGTCACTCCCTTGTCCCCTAAGTGGCGTCACTTTGCCACTACACCACACACTCCTTTGTGTCATTTTCCCCACATTTTATTCTTAAGGCCTACCTGCCAACTTCCAGGGTTTTTTTTTTTTTTTCACCTAAAACCAAAATTTCCCCAAAGCTAATATTTGATCCCGGGACTTCATAGAAGCCTTCTAACCTTCCAAAATCACTTATCCAATAGGTCCAACTTGCATTTAAGCCGGTCTCTTGTTCTCCAAAAATTTAAACGCTTCTCGCCTAAGGCCCATTGGGCTCAATTCTCCTAGGCCCAATTCCTTTTACCCTAAAAATCTAAATTTTCCAAAGCCTTCCCTTCTCATCCCAACATTCTTAGAGCCTCTAAAACTCAACCAAGCACTCCCAAAAACCTACTAACACTTGATTTATACCCCATATGCACAGCCCCTAAACCAGGGTGTTACACATGTGATCCTTTTTGAACAGCGATCGTTGGGGGATTAAGGTCACTCTCATTCAAACAAGGTTGGGAGCTCGTAGATCTTGGAACGACTCCGTAAAAAGGTGTGTAATCACACTATCTCCTCTGCGAATCGGCAAAAGCTAAAAAGACGAAACCTCGGCGTTTAAGGCCTCACGAGTGTGCGATCGCTCGTGTGGTAAACTGAGCCCACAACTATAGGCGATAAATTGTAGAGGCCACCACGAGCTAAAATGGGCCGTTATGGGCCTCGTTTGGCTGAAATGGGCCGTGTGGGCCCAATGGGGTCGTGGGCCCCACACGAAATAAATCCACAATAAGTGGCAAATACTGAACTGGGCTATAACGTTCACATAGCCGTGACTGAATTTGGGCTTAACGGGCCACACAAGCGTGTGGGCCCACTTGGGTCGATTATTGGGCTTTGGGCCCATTTACACCATTTTGATCATATATGTTATCCGTGTCGCTCGAAGCGACTGTAGACCTTCGGGAAGGTTGTAAACTGACTGAAATACCCCGAAAGAGTGAAATGACTAAAATAACCCCATAGAATAAAATGACCGTAATGCCCCTATAGGGTAAAATGACCGTAATACCCATGTAGGGTAAAATGACTGTAATGCCCCTATAGGGTAAAATGACTATAATGCCCCTATAGGGTAAAATGACTGTAATACCCCTTAGGGTAAAATGACTGTAATGCCCCTGTAGGGTAAAATGACCGTAATGCCCCTGTAGGGTAAAGTGACCGTAATACCCCTGTAGGGTAAAATAACCGTGCCTCTGTTAGGTGAATTGACCGATATACCCCCAAAGGGTAAAATGACTATTTTGCCCCTCGAGGGTAAATGATTGATTTGTGTGCGATGTAAATGATTGATTTGTCTGTGACGTAAATGATTGATCTATCTGTGATTTAAATGAATTATTTGTCTGTGATTTGTATGACTGATTCTGAGCATGCCGTTTTGCATACACGACATACTGCATGTGGTTGGGATACTGTTATGGAGGAAGTATTGTCTTGGTGTGCACCGCCACAATCATCGCTTGGCGACTTTCGCTGCGATCATCACATCGGCAACTTTGCTGCGATACCATTGCTGGCAACTTCTTATCGTGATGCTCTTGATGGTCGTGTGCCGATCATATCATCACTCTCGATGGCTTTATCTTGACCTTATTATCATTCGATGGTGGTGGTATGCGATCGTATCATGTTACTACTACCGATGGCTTTGTGCCAATCATATTATTGTACTCATAGCGTTATAGCTATCCTATTTACGACTCTTAGCCATTCTGATTACTGGCAGCTTTACTGTGATACTGATTAGTGCCGCAACCGGCGCTGATATTGGTATGTTGGCGGGGTGGGTCGATCTTATCCCCACATGGTGTGTTGGTTGGTACGGGTGGCATGTTGGTTGGATTGGGATGGGTTGCATGATTGCATTGTTGCAGTTCTGTTACTGATATTGTCACTGTATTGGGCTTAGGGCCACATGTATTCTATTTCTGATTCTGATACTGTATCAGGCTTAGGCCCACAATGTTACTGTATTGGGCTAAAGCCCACACTACACTGTTACTGAATAGGGCTTAGGCCCAGACTGTTACTGCATGATAGGGGATTACACACTGAGTTCTCGTAACTCACCCTTTTCTTTTAATTGTACAGGTAATCCCCAGCCTTAGATGATTTGGAGCTGCGAGGGACTCGGAGGTGGCCACACGTTCGCTAATAGTTTATTTTAGACCTAGTTAATTAAATTTTTATATTGTGTTGATATTTTTATAATAAGACCTCTAGTGATTTTAATTCCTTATAATTGGGTTTAATTTCTTATTTTGAACTGCCAAACGGATACCAACAAGTTTTCACAACTAATAATTGTTTTACAAGGCAAACACATATTTTCAACTTCAAGAAACCCGTAAATAGAGTAACTTCCACGAATTTAAACCAACAGTAACAAACATGGTAATCGTTTTGCTAAGTGTTGGTTTTTATAACTTAACAATTGTTTCCCAAGAAATAAAAACTAAATGGATTTTAACTCGAACGATTTCTCCCAACAAACCTTGATTTCAAAAAACACTTCGATGTGACACGCCAGATTCTGCCGTAACGTCTAGGCCGGGTTTGGGGTGTTACAGGATGAAAATGGAATTTATGAAAAAGTTAGGGGGAAAATAGTAATTTTTCCTAGGATGAAAATTTAGTCCTCATGAATGTAAAATAGATAAATTGATGTTAAATCTACTCGTATAGATACAGATAGACCAAATTCGAAGTTAGAACGAGGAATGAGGAAAATGTCGGTTTAGTAGATTTTACGTACACGAACCTTTGTCGAGGTAAGTTTGTGTAACTAAATTGTATATGTTTTTATGCTTGATTTAAATGTTTTGTTTGTGAATTTTATCAATGTCATAAATATGCGAAATGATCACCTACTCGATATAGCCCGATAAATGAAAATGCCTGATAAAATGGTAAATGAATAAAATGTTACTTGTATGCTTGACATGAATGTGGAATGTGTTTTACTCGAATTACATAAATGTTATAGAGGTATGAAATAATCAAATGCCCGATAATGCTTGAAAAGTGTTTAAATCCTAGTTGAATAAATGGAAAATCGATGAATATGTGATTTCCCGAAACAAAAGAGGTCCTGCATTTGTTGCGGATAGGATTTAGCTCGGATGAGTGATCTTTAGACCTCAATTCTAATAGGATTTAGCCCGGACAGGTAATCCTGATATAAGTCCTCTCGAGCATATGTTATGGATTGGATTTAGCCCAGACGAGTAATCCAAATCAAGCTCTTTAGAGCATATAACGTAAAAAGGATTTAGCCTGGACTGGTATTCCTGTTGTTTACATATATATGGCTCGAGAGTGTAATCTCTAAAATTGTACCATATGGGTACCATTGGACACGGATTGACAGATTCTGATTCGTACACCTCGAGTTTACTACCTGTGTATCCATTGATATTTCGATTAAATTCAATGGGTAAAGCTCTGATAAGGGAAAATATGAATTTAAGACAAATTGACATGGAATGATATGTATAGGATATGTTGGCCATATTGGCATGTAAATGTAAATGATGCTTGTAATCTAGCCATTGAAATGGCTAGTAGTGGTTGTTTTGATATACTTGTAACGTTATGCCATGGTAATTATATATGTATGTTAAGTAGTTGATCAAACTATATTTAACACATGAATTGAACCAAGGTAAGATAGAAAACATGTATGCATGCAATGATAGGCCATGTTGAACGATGAAATTTGCTTATTTTAATGCTTAGAATGGTTGGATTGTACTTGGTATGTTTTGGTGCAGGAAAATGGTAAATTTGGGTGACAAGTTAGGCTAGGAAATGGCTTTATTTTGTCCACACGGGCGTGTGTCTAGACCGTGTGTGACACACGGCCTACCCTATGGGCGTATAGTTAGGCCGTGCGTCCCCTGCACCTTAAATTTGAGAAAATAGAATGCTCAGAATTGAGCACACGGGCAGAGACACGAGCGTGTGTCTCAGCCGTGTGGGTGAGACGGCCTTGAACACGGGCATGTGTCTTGGCCATGTGAAGCCTGCACCTAATTCGAATTGAATTAAACAACCACACGGCTTAGCACACGGGCGTGTGGTATGGCTGTGTGGTGCAAGTCAGTGAGCAACCTAAATTTGACACGACCTAAGCACGAGCGTGTCTAAGGGTCACACAGGCATGTCCCTTGGACCACACGGGCGTGTGAGCCCTGCACCTTGGAAAATTTTGAAATTTCGTGAAAAATTCCCTAAATTCTCGATTTAGTCCTGACTTGATTGTAATGCTCGTATTAGGCCTCGAGGGTCCATTTAAGGGACATTATGAATGACCTCGGTGAATAAATAGTAACTTGCCTGAATTAATCGATAAATGTTATGTATGTTTTGGTAATGCTCCGAAATCCTGTTTTGACTACCGATACGAGTTAGAGGTGTTGCATTTAGTTGTATCAGAGCTATGGTTTAGTCGATTCTCAGACTGAACGTAGCATATGTGGAGTCTAGAAATACATGCCATTATATAACCTGTGATAGTATGATATCTTCTGACTCTGATGAAAATTATTTTGTAAATAGACAGAGATGCTTTCCAACCGAGCTAATTTCGATGACTCCGAAAGAGATACTCAAGTATTTGAGTAAAATGTTAGTGATGATGAAATAGAATTTGAAAGGTATGGATATAAATGTTATGTTATATGAGTATATACATAAAAGTTAATTTTTGAGGCTTACGATCTCCACCCCTTACCAGTATAGTGTTATACAATGAAATTCACAAGATTTATATGGATTAAGCTCATGAATGTGGAACTAAAGAGTTCAAAGGCTGAAAGACTAATGATGTAGTTAGAATGAGAATGGGTTAGTAAGTAAAGACGGTATTAAAAGAGATATCAGATTTTTCTGAAGATTATTCTGAATATGTGATGTCATTGTTAAGGAAAAAGTTATTCATGAGTAATTGACTTATCCAGATATGATAATTACAGAACAGATTAGCCAAAAATTCTTCTGAACTGACTCTTTCAGTGAACTGAATAATGTAAGATTATTGCTGACTTTATTGGTCAGTGGAATAGTGATAAAACTGCAAACATATTTGAATACAGCTGTTATAATTAAGTATATTACTGCAACATCTCTTGGGTACTCTATAAGTTCTGTTATTATCAGAGGCATATGAAATTGTGCATGTACAGATGCAATATTCATCGTATTGAAAGACTAGTAAATTATGATAAATGGAATTACTGAAAGTCTGGTTGATTCATGAGTGGTATTGCTCTATTTTACTTGGGTTGTTAATTCATCATGATTGATATAAGATCTGAGGATAAGGTTCATATGATGTTATTTACTACTCCTACTGATTGAAGCCCTGAATTGCGAATATGCAAATTATATTGTCTTTATCATAGTTGTTTCTACCGATGTATATGTGATATTACTCTTCTGAATTTTATCTGAGATATCATCAGTCTCTCTATTATTTAAACATGGTTTATCTGAGAAAGATATTCATCAGTCGGAGGTAATTACATTCATTACCGTAATAAATATTAACTCGATCATGAGGTATGGTGATAGAGATCACAAATTATAGAAACTGAATTACTGCATTGGTTATTCTTGGGGCCATTTTCGGTTCTCCCTCTTCTGATTTGAGGTAGACATTGATATTAAAGTATTGCTTTATCTTTACGGTTGAAATGTCGGTCATATTAATACACTATGGTTTTGAATCTATCTGATGGTTGTGGCTTTGGGGAAAAAAAAAACCTCAAAGCTTCAATGTTAATAATTAAAGTAGCTACATTGATGACATAGTTATTACAGAAAATATGTAAGAGTTGGATGGACCGATAAATATCAGTAAAGTTCCAACAAGTTGAAAGCTTTGTTGATCAAAGTATTGATTCTGATTCAGCCTGAATTGGGTAAGGAACTTGTTATTACAGTAATGTAACATTGAATGGGATTAGACAGTCTCTTGATGCAGTAAGGCAAAGTAATAGCCTGTACTTTCAGACAGTTAAAAACCACATGGAAAGAATTACTCGATATATGATTTAGAATTGACGGCTATTGTTTTTGTATTGAAATTTGACAACATTACTTGTTTGGTGAAAAATGTCATATATTCACAAATTATAAAAGTTTGAAGTATCTGATGTTGCTAAAAGATTTGAATCTGAGATAGTGTATATGGTTGAAATGTTGAAAGATTATGATTTAATAATTGCATATCACTTGGAAAGAACGAAGGTAGTTACAGATGTTTTGAGTAGAAAATCTATGTATACTTTCCAAGCTATGGATATCGAATATGATTGTCTGATAATAATTTAATTTTAGCTGAGTATAGAGCTTAACCGATGCTTCTACAACAGAACAGTTAAACTCAGAAAAGTGATAATGAGTTGTAAGTTAAATGAATATAGTGTGAATTAATTTCTGATTCAGAATTTCAGAATAGATTCAGTAAATGCCTGTTATTCAGAGACAAAGTCTGTGTATTGAAGAAATTAGAGCTTGTACTGAAAATTTTACATGAATTATCACAGTGGTACTATGTCTGTTTATCTGGGGAATGATGAAATGCATAATGATTTGAAAAGAATGTATTAGTAGCTCGGAATGAAAGGTGGTATTTCTAAATCTATATTTAAATGATGGATGTATCAGCAAGATAGAGATGATATTTTCAAGATGGTTATAATCAGTGAAAATACCGAAGTGGAAATGGGATAAAGTTACTATTAACTTTATGTTGGGATTATCCCTGTCTATGAAAAAGAAAGATACTATTTGAGTAATTTTTGATTGTTTGACAAAGCCTGCACATTTTATTCTGACATGAATGGATTTCTCGATTGATAGATTGCTTGAATTACCTATTTTTGAGATTGACAGATTATATGATGTGCTAGCATCTGTAACATCCCAAAGTTAGGGGTTTGTCATATTTGTGTAATTGCATGTTATGCTTGCTCTGTGGGTTATTTGAGGGTGTTTAGGGGCTCTAGGGAGGCTTGGGGTCAAGGCCAAACCTTGGAAAAATTTTGGTTTTTGGGCACTTTAGGGGAGAGGACTGTTGGAAGCAGGGCTTAAGGGAATTTATAGGTGTTTTGCTAACACAAGTGAGCACATGGTGGAGTGGTGGTGGCGTCAATATGGAAGCAAAGTGGGATGGGGTTCGAATCCCACAAGAGCTAAAACAAAGGTTTTATTTTGTGCTAAGTGGGTGGAAGAAGTAGAGTTCAGTTAGAACTTTGCAAGGGAGAGTGGAGACGCAGTCAAATTGGTTTGAATGGGAGGTGGAGAGAAATGTGGAGAGGAAATTAAGGAGTGAATCAAGGGATTGGGGTGAGAGGTGGTAGTGGTCGAATATGGGGAAGTGGATAGGGGAGTTTCGATCAAAAAGGTTTTGTCATTTTGAAGGGTGCATTCGGTTTGGTTAAGGGTGTGCCGAATTTTTCTTATGTTGTTTTGGAAAAAGAGCAATTGTCATTTGAGTTTAGTGTGACGTTTTAGGTCATTTTCCCTCCTTTGTGAATCTCTGCCAAATTCTCTTGTGGCCTTTCTTCCATTCTCAATTCTTTTTCATTTCTTTCTTTTTTTTTCTTCTTGCTCTTTCATTTCTCCTTGCCGAAATTTCTCCTAAGCCCTCTCTTTACTTCTTAGACTTCTTTTATACTCTTCCTCTCCATAACCGAATACGATTATTTTGTTTTGCTACCAAGTGCCGAGTGGTTTCATCTATTATTCATTGTTGTTAGTCATTGTTGCCGAATCATCCTTCCATCCGGGTTCTCTCTGAACAAAGGTGCTGGTTCCTTTTCTATCATCCTCTTCTTTTCTCTCGTTGCTTTGTTAAAACCGAAAATCCTAACTCTATCTCTTTGTGCCTAGGTTGATTTTATTAGGGATCAATCTTATCTTTTTCTCTATTCATTCAACATTCAGGTCCGGGAAGTATTTGGGACCCAATTTCGTAATCGAAGGGAGTGACCAAACGTTCTAGCATAGATGGGAGTTGCTGCCGTTGTTGGTGTTTTGGAAAGTACCGAGTACCGCAAACCAAAAACAGGTATGTAATCTCACACCCACCTTGATGAATGCATGTGATGTTCTGTGAAACGGCCAAAAGCTGAAAAGTCGAAAAACCGTAAACCGTGACCACTCGAGCTTGCGAAAGCTCATGGTGTTAAATCGAGACACGAATGGTGGCAATAGATTGTTGAGAGTGTCACGAGCACTCACGAGAAATTGAGGCTGTAACGGGCCTAATCGAGCCGAAACTGGCTAAATGGGCCCAATGGGCTAACGGGCCCACATGGGCAAAATTGATAGAAAACGATCGAATGATAGATGCGGTTGCGAAAACTACAAAACTGAGACCGAAACCATGCGTAATGGGCCACACGAGCGTGTGGGCCCGTTTGGGCCTGAAATGGATTTTAGGCCCAATTGTATTGTAGAGACCCGAAAAGGGGTCCCATGACGCTCGAGGCGACAATAGGCCTCCAGAAAGACAGTTAGACGATTAAATTATTGAAATACCCTTAATGGGTAAATTACTGAAATACCTTTGGTGGGTAAATTACTGAAACGCCCTCATTGGGCAAAATTACTGTTATACCCTTGGGAGGAAATTTAGTTGGTTTGTGTGAAAACAAATTAATTGCCATGATGATACATTATTGCATACACTGAAATATTATGCCATGACATGTTGCATTGGGTTGGGTTATATTTATGGAGGAAGTACTGTACTGATAGCTATGCCACGTTATACTGAATTTAGTGGCTCAGCCACATATACTGTTACTGGCAGCTTTGCTGCGTTTATACTAGTAGCTCGGCTGCATTCTTGGAGTGTAGGGCTGGGTAGGTTGACTTGGTCCCCACATGGAGTGTAGGGCTGGTACGGGTGGAGTGTAGGGTTGGATTGGGGTGGGCTGCATTCTCTATTTGCGTTACCATGATTTTGGGGCTGTAGGCCCAAACTGATACTGCATGGGCTTAGGCCCAGACTATGACTGTGACTGAAAATGGGATTACACACTGAGTTTTTGTAACTCACCCCTTTTTCCCATAACCTTACAGGTAATCCCCAGTGATAGAGGATTTGAGAGCTGCGGAGAACTCGGTGGTGGCCATACATCGGAGTTGTTCCTCACGAAACTTAGTAAATCTAGTTTTTATCTTATTTTTAAGATTATTTAATTTGGGTTATTGTTTGTAAAAAGGCCATTGGAATTGTTTTACTTTTTAAACTTTCATTTCGGCATTTACTAAACTGTTAAGTGTTTAAAAAACTGGGTTTCTTAAAACATTAATATTCGTTTTTCAAAAAAACACGTTTCCGCAACTATTCAAGTTCGATTTTCACAACAAAAATAGTTTTTTTTTTAAGATAATAGCAACTTTATAAAAACAGACAATAATCAAATCGCGTTTTTACAAACAAACAATGAAACTCGGAGTTTCAAAAAGAGATGCAACATTCTTAACGATCGCTTAGCTTTTCAACTACCTTTTGATGTGACATGCTAGATCCGGCCATAACGTTTAGGCCGGGTTTGGGGTGTTACAGCTTCTGTTATTTCTGATAGAGATCTACGGTTTATATTCCAATTCTGATACAAGTTACAAGAAACCCTGGGTACATGGTTACATTTTAGTACGGTATTTCATCCTTAGATGGATGATTAATCTGAACATATGATTCAGATTTTGAAAGATATGCTTCGATGCTGTGTACTTGAATTTGAAGGTAACTGAGAAAAGTATTTTCCTTGGGTTGAAATTACTTATAATAATTGACAGTCAAGTACAAAATTATACTGTACGAGGTTTTATATGGTCACAAATGTAAAACTCCGATGTTTTGGACAGAGTTCGGTGAGAAAGGATACATGTAGTAGGTTTGATTCTTTGAGACCGAAGAAAGATGAAAATGATCTGAAACAGTTTAAAAGCAGTATTTGATCATCAGAAATTTGATGTGGATCTGAAATGAAATGAAATAAAGTTATAGATGGTAACAAGGTATTTCTGAAAATTCACCATGAAAGGAAGTTCTTCAGATTGGCTGTTCAGGCAACATTAAGTCTGCGGTTTACTGAGTCATATGAGATCATTGAAAAGAATTAGATATGTTGCATACTGATTAGTATTATTATCTGAGATTTACAGAATTCACAATGTTTTTATGAGTATATGTGTTACGACAGTATCGATCAGACTCATCATCTGTTATTGCTTTGAAAAAATGTTAAGTTCAACCTGACACGATTTACAGTGAAAGATTAAATGAAATTCTGGCATGTGAAGTGAAAGAAACGAAAAGTATAAAGGTAGTTTTAGTGAAAGTTCTTTGAAAATGATACGATATAGAAAAGGCTACCTGGGAATCGGAAGAAATTATGAGAAAGTAATGTCTGAATCTTATTACTGATAAGATTGTCGAGGATGAAAATCCTTAAGGGGGAGAGTTGTAACAACCCATTTTTTGGTGAAATCGGAACAGTGGTTTCGGGACCACAAATCCGAGCTGAAAATAAAATTTATATTTATTTTATTTTATGGTCTGTATTATGATATATATGACATGTGAAAATTTTGGTACGAAAATTTTACTGATTATGTGCTTAATTACGAGAAGGACCAAATTGCATAAAATATAAAAGTTGAATTCTAGTAGCTAGAAGGGTAAAATAGCTATGGAATTCAAAACTTAAGGTCCTTATATGGTAATTAGACCATTAATAAAAAGTATGTAGATATTTTTGGATGATTCATCCATGGAAAATTAGACAAAGGCTAGGGACTAAATTGGAAAGTGAAAATTTTAATTAATTAAAAGATGATAAAATAGATATCATCTTATTTTCTCATCTTCTTCCCCAAAATAAAACATGGAAACCCTAGGAGAGAGAGAAGAGACTTTCATGGCCAAATTGGGTAAGTTTCCTTGTCCCGGTTTTTAGTAATTTTGATATTTTTAGAATCGGGATAGCTTAATCTCTCTATTTGGGGGATTAATCTGAAAAGTTATCAAAGTATGAAAATGGGTCATGGATGTATATGCTGGAAATTAGAAATTTATGGTAGAAAATGAAAGATTATTTATAGATAAACAACTTTTACAAAGTGATTTTTGATGAAAACATGATTTAGGGACTAAAATGAAAAGTCGTGAAATTTGATGAAATATTCTAAAATTTTATGAATACATGTGCTGTAAAATTTGTAATGGGGCTTTGGTTAGGCTTGGAATAGGGAGTAATTTGCACAAGTTTCACTTTCCGTGCCTACTGACGAAAATAGAATTTATGGAAAAGTTAGGGGCAAAATAGTAATTTTGCCTAGGATGAAAATTTAGTCCACGTGAATGTAAAATATGATAAATTGATGTTAAATATACTCGTATAGATACAGATAGACCAAATTCAGAGTTAGAACGAGGAATGAGGAAAATGTCGGATTAGTAGATTTTACGTACACGAACCTTTGTCGTGGTAAGTTCATGTAACTAAATTGTATATATTTTTATGCTTGATTTAAATGTTGTGTTTGTGAATTTTATCAATGTCATAAATATGTGAAATGATCACATACTCGATATAGCCCGATAAATGAAAATGCCCGATAAAATGGTAAATGAATAAAATGTTACTTGTATGATTGACATGAATGTGGAATGTGTTTTACTCGAATTACATAAATGTTATAGAGGTATGAAATAATCAAATGCCCGATAATGCTTGAAAAGTGTTTAAATCCCGATTGAATAAATGGAAAATCGAAGGATAGGTGATTTCCCGAAATGAAAGAGGTCCTGCATGTAACACCCCTATCCCGTATCCGTCGCCAGATTAGGGTAAAGAGCGTTACCTGACAGATCGGAAACTTTAACAGACAATTCATCAAGTAACTCATCAATTACAATCATAGTGTCCCCTTTTGAAGATCATCGAGACCTAAAACATGCATAGAAACAGAGTCGGGACTAAACCGGAACATATACAGAAATTCTCGGAAAATTAAAACTTTTCTAAGTTTCAGGGGTTAAACGCCCGTGTGGACAGGCTGTGTACCTCCCACGGCAGCTAGACACACCCGTGTGTCCTCCCCGTGGTCGAACCTGACTTATCTCCACGGCCACCAAGCACGCCTATGTACCCTGGCCGTGGTCGATCCTGACTTATCTCCACGGCCACCAAGCACCCTCATGTGCTAAGGCCGTGTAGAATTTCTGAGCACACTGAGCTCATTTCGCTAATAACTCATTATCAAATTTCTGAGCATCACATATTTGCTGTATAAACAATGGTTTCGCTTTCAATTCAGCTATCACAGAGCTATCTTCAGACAGATTTAGCTGAGCATTCAAAGCACGTAGTGCAAACAATGATTTTCTACTCAATGCATCAGCAACAACATTTGCTTTACCCGGATGATAATCTATCACAAGCTCATAATATTTTAATAGTTCTAACCATCTTCTTTGACGCAGGTTCAAATCTTTCTAGGTCATCAGGTATTTCAAACTTTTATGATCTGAAAATACGTGACATTTTCACCGTACAGGTAATGGCGCCAGATCTTTAGTGCAAACACAATCCCAGCTAGCTTGAGATCGTGTGTCGGATAGTTCTTTTCATGAGGCTTCAATTGTCTCGAAGCATAAGCTACAACTTTGTCTTCCTGCATCAAAACACATCCCAAACCATTTAACGAAGCATCACTGTATATAACAAATTCTTTACCTGATTCTGGTTGTACTAATACTGGAGCTTCTGTTAATAGAGTTTTCAACTGATCAAAACTTTTCTGGCATTTGTCCGACCATTCAAATCTAACATCTTTCTGAAGCAATCTAGTCAACGGAGTAGCTATCACTGAAAATCCTTTCACAAATTGACGATAATAACCAGCTAGCCCCAGAAAGCTACAGACTTCAGATACATTTCTCGGAGGTTTCCAATCTAGAATAGCAGAAATCTTGCTCGGATCAACTCGAATCCCAGAAGCTGACACAATATGCCCCAAAAAACTAACCTCATGTAACCAAAATTCACATTTGTTGAATTTCGCATACAATTTCTTTTCTCGCAGAGTTTGCAATACAATTCTCAGATGCTCAGCATGTCCAGTCTCATCACGTGAATAAATCAAAATGTCACCAATGAATACAACAACAAATCGATCTAGATACGGTCTGAAAATTCTGTTCATCAAATCCATAAAAACAGCAGGAGCATTGGTTAGTCCAAATGGCATAACTAAAAACTTGTAATGCTCGTACCTCGTTCTGAAAGCAGTTTTTGGTATATCTGAATCTTTTACTCTCAACTGGTAATATCCAGATCTCAAATCAATCTTTGAAAATACAGTAGCCCCTTTTAATTGATCGAATAAATCATCAATCCTGGGCAACAAATATTTGTTCTTTATGGTCACCTTCTTCAACTGACGATAATTGATGCACATTCTCATCGTGCCATCTTTCTTTTTCACAAACAGAATAGGAGCACCCCAAGGCAAAAAACTCGGTCTAGCAAACCCTCTATCGGTCAATTCATGCAACTGTGACTTTAACTCTTTCAACTCTGTTGGTGCCATTCTATACGGAGCTATCGAAATAGGTGTAGTACCAGGTAATAACTCAATACCAAACTCAACTTCACGAATCGGAGGTAAACCCAGTAATTCTTCAGGAAATACGTCAGAAAACTCACAAACAATAGGCACTGATTCAACTTTCTTTTCAGATACTTTCGAATTAATCACATAAGCAAAATATGACTCATACCCCTTTTTCACATACCTTTGAGCTTTTAACACAGATATCACAGTAGGCAAACCATTCAAATCATTAGATTCAATCCGTACAATTTCATCATTCGGACATCTCGAATCAGTAATCCTTCTTTTCACGATTCACAACAAAGATCATGCAAAGACAACCACCCATACCTGAATGATATCGAACTCATCAAATGGCAAAAGCATCAGATCAGTAGGGAAACAGATATCTCGAAACATTAACAGACAATTCTTGCATACTTTATCAACCAGGACAATTTTACCTAAGGGGTTCGATGCTTTTATAACAAACTCAGTAGACTCTACAGGCAAAGTCTTACTGAATGCTAAATTCATGCATATATACGAATGCGTAGAACCAGGGTCTATCAATGCAATCACAGAAGTATCGTAAAGTGTAAAAGTACCCGTTATAACATCTGGTGATGAAGCTTCCTCACGAGCTCGAATAGCATACGCCCTGGCAGGCACTCTAGCTTTGGATCTCGTAATAGTCTCTCTCGTAGTTCTGTGACTACCACTGACATTTCTTACATTCTTTGAAGGTCTACCTCTCACAGTGCATTATCGGATCTCGATTCTCAATACCTACGCTCGACAGACTCAGGGCAATCACGGATAAAATGATCAAGTGATCCACATCTGAAACAAGCTCTGTCATTCATTCTACAGCTTTTCGGATGTCTTTTTCCATAATGCTTACATTCTGGTTTCTCGGATCGTACATTTCCAACACTTGCCACTGATGTTGATGAAGCTTTGGAGCTCATTTGTGATCTATCTCAATTTTTATTTGAATATCCCATATTAACTCTCGAATGGCTTTGATCATCTCTAAATTTCTTTGAAGCAGACTGAAATGATCTACTCTGAAATCTCTTTCTCACTTCTCGGGCTTCTGACTTAGTTTCTTTTTATCTTTCCCAAGTGCCTCAGCTTTGCATGCTCGATCAACAAGTACAACAAACTCTTTTATTTCTAAGATCCCGACTAACAAACGGATATCTTCATTAAGGCCATCTTCGAATCTTTTACACATCATTGCCTCAGTAGGTACACATTCACGAGCATATTGACTCAGTCTGACAAACTCTCGTTCATATTCCGTAACAGACATACGGCCCTGTTTCAAGTCTAAAAATTCCTTCCGTTTTTGATCAATGAACCTCTCACTAATATATTTCTTCTGGAACTCAATCTGGAAGAAATCCCATGTCACCCGTTCCTTTAGAACAATAGAGATCAAAGTTTTCCACCATTGATAAGCTGCATCTCGGAGCAAAGATACAACACACTTTATGCATTCTTCCGGAGTCAAAGACATCTCATCGAATACCCGGATCGTGTTTTCTAACCAAAACTCTGTCTTCTCGGCATCATCATCATTAGTAGCCTGAAACTCTTCAGCCCCATACTTACGGATTTTGTCAACCGGAGGTTTGTTTAACAAGTTCAGATTCATAGTCGGAGGCATAACAGATGTCTGAGGGTGATTAACAGGGGGCGGGGGTTGTGAAACAGTCGGGTTATTCTTTACGAATTGAGTGAACCATTCACTCATCATCTGGAAGAAAGCTTGTTTAGCTTCTCCCTCATGACCGCTCGTAGCCGGTCTCGGATTAGAGGGCGATGTTCCTTGCGCAGGAGCAGGCGCATTACTCTCTACGTCGTCAGCTACGGCTCTTTCGGGATCCATTATTATATGAAAATCACATTTATACGTCAGGATTCATCATACTATCACAATTCAGAAATATGGCATGTATAGCTAAACTCTAACACGCTATGTTAGTATGAGAATCGACTAAACTCTAGCTCTGATAACAACCAAATGTAACACCCCTATCCCGTATCCATCGTCGGATTAGGGTAAAGAGCGTTACCTAACAGATCGGAAACTTTAACAGACAATTCATCAAGCAGCTTATCAATTACAATCATAGTGTCCCCTTTTGAAGATCATCGAGACCTAAAACATGATAGAAACAGAGTCGGGACTAAACCGAAACATATACAGAAATTCTCGAAAAATTAAAACTTTTCTAAGTTTCAGGGGTTACACGCCCGTGTGGACAGGCCGTGTACCTCCCATGGCAGCTAGACAAACCCGTGTGTCCTCCCCGTGGTCGAACCTGACTTATCTCCACGTCCACCAAGCACACCCATGTACCCTGGCCGTGGTCGATCCTGACTTATCTCCACGGCCACCAAGCACCCCCGTGTGCTAAGGCCGTGTAGTCTTAGGCCATATACTGACTTATTCACACGGCTACTAGGCACGCCCGTGTTCCTAGGCCGTGTGCTCCTAAGTTAGCTATCGACCTAGCCCCACGGTCACTAGGCACGCCTGTGTGTGTACAAACGTGACATTATAGGCCATTTGTAAGGCCAAAATGCCACCCATTAAGGGTCAAACCTACAAGCCAATACCAATACATTTCATACATATTTGGTGTCTAAGAACCTACTAAAATAACCATTCAATCTATACATTCACTACCAATTTCAGTCATGTCAAATTTTCAAGACTAAGACTTACACATATTCTAGCATAATTCATCAATATACTAACCCAAAAACTTGACCATTTTCAAGTCATTTAACCAAACCAAAACATACACCACATATATCATAATCTCAAAAGCATATAACTAACATATAACTAGCCAAATCACATGGCTAAGTTCACATCTCATACTTATACAAATAACAAGCTTATACATGCCATATCTAGCTATATACATTTCCAAAATGTACCAAAATAAGTTGAGTAGTGTGATAACTATCCTCGACGGTCTCGAGCCTTCAGTATCTTTGACGACCTATAAAACAGAGAAAAACACACACAGAGAGTAAGCTTTCCAAAAGCTTAGTAAGTCATAATACAAATAAACTTAACATGTAGAGCATATAAGCATGTAGAAACATTAGTACCATTCATATTCATAGCAAATTTCTCACACATATGCTTTGGTCCATATTCTTGGCCATATTTTCCACATTCATCAATTCAAGAATCATATAAAAATATACATAGCTCTTTCATAACCATTCTTGCATCTCATTCACATTCTCATATTCAAACATACCTTTCTTCAAATCAAAGTCATATAGGTACTTACCTTTTATACACACTTAGTGTACATACCAAACGTACCTGAAACAAATATACATTCACATAATTGTTTATAGCTCAGATTTGCCCGTTGAACCGTTCGAAATCTAATAGGATACTCGAAAACTCAGAATAATCGTACAATGCCAACGTCTCAGACGAGGTCTTACATGTAATCGGATATCAATGCCACTGTTCCAGACAGGGTCTTACACGAATCAATACGATACCGATGTCCCAGACATAGTCTTACACGTAAAGCTCATATCGACGCCAACATCCCAGACGTGGCCTTACACATAAAGCTCATATCGACGCCAACGTCTCAGACATGGTCTTACACATAAAGCTCATATCGACGCCAACGTCCCACACGTGGTCTTACTCGAATATCAAATCAATGCCAACGTCCCAGATGTGGTCTTACATGATAAAATAGAACAGATACCTTTGTATTCCTAAGTTCATACGGGACTTCTCAGACTTATCACTATATCGACCTTATCCCGGAATTCATATACATAGCATCTCATAAGCAGTCATTACCATTGATAGTCATGTAAATAAACTCAATTAAATACAATTACATTTATTTGCAATATGACTTACCTCGAATTCGATTTAACAGAAATAGAAACGGCTACTCGGTTACTTTTGCTTTTCTGCTATCTAAATCCTTTTTCCTCGGTTCTTGATCTATACAAATCCAGAATTAACTCTTTTATTCACTAACTCATTCAATTCAATCCAAGGACACACATTTAGGGCTATTTGCAATTTAACCCTCACATTTGCACAATTTATCAATTTAGTCTATTTTTCTCAAAACATCAAATTCACAAAATCATCACATACTCATGTTTAGTCGAATGCTCATACATCTCATATAAGCCCATATTTTCCATCAAATTTGCAATTTAGTCCTTCAAGTTGCTATTTTCTAAATTTAGCCCTAATTATCAAAATACATCAAAACTTCAAGAACAAAACATGTTCATCTAACACCTATCTTTCATTAACACCATAAATCATCATAAAACATATGAGTTCATCTAAGTCTCATCTCACAAACATCATCAATTCTCAAAATTGAAGCATGGGTTACAAAGCTTACAAAGCAGCTATTGCAAAAATGTATAAATTATCAAAAACGGATCACAAACTAACCTTGAATTAAACCAAAACCATAGCCGAACCTTTTAAGCTTTTGTTCTTTCTTTTTATTTGTGTTTTCGGTGGAAAAATGGATGAACTAATGTCCATTTTCATGCTTTATTTTATCAAATAATCATTTAATACATAAAAGACATTTTTAACCTTTAATAAAATATATTAAAACATATAGTTCAAGGTCATTTATGACCTTAACCGTCCACTAACTATGGTGGTGGCTTAATTGCCACATCAGTCCTTACTCTTAAAAAGACATAACAAATAAGCATCCTTTCATAAAACATGCAAATTTGCATTTCAATGCAATTCAATCCTTTTATCAAATTAAACACACGGACAGATAAATTAACTTACAGAAATTTACCACATGCTTAACCACATATCAATGACATAGAAAATAATATTAAAATATTATACAGACTCGGATTTGTGGTCCCAAAACCACTGTTCCGACTAGGGTATAAACCGGACTGTTACACTGCATTTGTTGCGGATAGGATTTAGCTCAGATGAGTAATCCTTCGACCTCAGTTCTAATAGGATTTAGCCCGAACAGGTAATCCTGATATAAGTCCTCTCGAGCATATGTTATGGATTGGATCCTTCGACCTCAATTCTAATAGGATTTAGCCCGGACGGGTAATCCAAATCAAGCTCTTTAGAGCATATGACGTAAAAAGGATTTAGCCTGGACTGGTAATCCTATTGTTTACATATATGTGGCTCAAGATTGTACTCTCTGAAATTGTACCATATGGGTACCATTGGACATGAATTGATGGATTCTGATTCGTATACCTCGAGTGTACTACCTGTGTATCCATCGATATTTTGAATAAATTCAATGGGTAAAGCTCTGATAAGTGCAAATATGAATTTAAGACAAATTGACATGGAATGATATGTATAGGATATGTTGGCCGTATTGGCATGTAAATATAAATGATGCTTGTAATCTAGCCATTGGAATGGCTAGTAGTGGTTGTTTTGATATACTTGTAATGTTATGCCATGGTAACTATATATGTATGTTAAGTAGTTGATCAAACTATGTTTAACACATGAATTGAACCAAGGTAAGATAGTAAACATGTATGCATGCAATGATAGGCCATGTTGAACGATGGAATTTGCTTATTTGAATGCTTAGAATGGTTGGATTGTACTTGGTATGTTTTGGTGCAGGAAAATGGTAAATTTGGGTGACAAGTGAGGCTAGGAAATGACTTTATTTTGTCCACACGGGCAGACACACAGGCGTGTGTCTAGACCGTGTGTGACACACGGCCTACCCCATGGGCGTGTAGCCAGGCCGTGTGTCCCCTGCACCTTAAATTTGAGAAAATAGAATGATCAGAATTGAGCACACGGGCAGAGACACGAGCGTGTGTCTCAGCCGTGTGGGTGACACGGCCTTGAACACGGGCGCGTGTCTTGGCCGTGTGAAACCTGCACCTAATTAAAATTGAATTAAATAACCACACAGCCTAGCACACAGGCGTGTTGTATGGCTGTGTGGTGCAAGTCAGAGAGCAACCTAAATTGGACACGGCCTGAGTCACGGGCGTGTTTAAGGGTCACACGGGCGTGTCCCTTGGACCACACGAGCGTGTGAGCCCTACACCTTGGAAAATTTTGAAATTTCGCAAAAAATTCCCTGAGGTCCCGATTTAGTCTCGACTTGATTCTAATGCTCGTATTGGGCCTCGAGGGTCCATTTAAGGGAAATTATGAATGACCTCGGTGAATGAATAGTAACTTGCCTAAATTAATCGATAAATGTTCTTAATGTTCCAGTAATGCTCTGAAAGCCTGTTCTGACTACGAATACGGGTTAGGGGTGTTTCATGAATTCTCGTTCAAATTAACAGACCCTTGATTTTTCATGAACTCGTTTTGTAAATAAATAAATAATTAGAACTTATTTTCTTAACTTATTACATTTAATTAATTCTGTCTAAGGAGATTGGACCTTAAGCGGGTCCGCTGTGACCCCTCCAACCTTTCCTGGGAATTAATTTAATGTGATTTGTTAAAAAGAAATTTTCTAAATAAGATTTAAAATTTTTAAGTTTCATTTGTTTTGTTTCAATTTTAAATTTTTATGTTAATAAATGGGGTCAAATTTGGCCCAAGTACTAATCAGTTTTTTTCTTGAGTAAGTCTATAAATACAGTATGAGTTTGAGGCCCAAGACAACAAAAAAAAAAGAGGGAAAATCCATATTTTGCCGCCACTCCCATTACTTACCGCCCAAGTAACCCTAATGTAGCTAAATTTTCACTACATGTTGCCCTAATTCTCCCCTATATAAACTCCTCTTCATATTACTATTTTTCATATCCCTCAAAGCAATTTGCTTAACCCTAAAAACCCTTAAATCTCCCTCTTGTGTTGCTAGCTTCAAATCCCGAAAGAAAACCTTAGTTTCTCTTCCTTTTTTGCCGAAATCACCTATTGCCACCGCGAGAAGATTGTCGAAGCACCAACGTTGCTGCTACACATCACTATTGTCGTCGTCACACACCACCTTGCTGTCGCACGCTCTCGTTGCCACCGCACCATCCTTGCCATCGCAAGATTTTCGTCGTAGCAAGTCCTTACCCACCTTGCCGATTTCTCTTTTCCCTATTGTGCAAAAACTTTGCCAAATTTTCAAGAGAAGATACCATGTCTCGCAAAAGAACTAGATCTTCAAAGACTACTCCTGAAAACCCAATTTTGCTCGATGAAGAAGTGAAAGAGAGATTTGATTCAATCTTCAAGCATCAACCTATGATGCCGGAAAATGGTTTGGACTTCAAGAGTAAGGATTTGATGGTTGTTCCTGTAACACCCCAAACCCGGCCTAAACGTTACGACCGAATCTGGCATGTCACATGAAAGGAATGTCTAAAAACTGTGCATTCGTTACAAAGCTCATATTCTTTATAGTTGTGGCGAGAAATCGAGTTTAAGTTTGAAAATCATTTGAGTTTCCTTGATACCAAATCATAGTGTGATACCCGATGGTATAGTTTAAAACACATTGCGTTATAGTTTTGAAACCGTTGTCCTTCCAAGTTTTTAGCAAATTTTAACTCAATTAATTTGTTAAGGCATATTAGAAAGCTACTTTAAGCAAAAACATAGTAAAACTTAATTTAAAGGCCATTTACAACCTAAAATAAAACCAAATGGTAATAAATAAACTAAGATACCAAATTTTATAAAGTCTGAGCAAATCTTTATTAAAGCATGGCATGAGCACCTCGAGTCCATCCCGGCTCCATGTCCGCGCCTAAGTGTCACCTGAAATGTCAAAGGAGAGGGTGAGTCGCAAGACTCAGTGCATAAATCCCACTCCCGATAATACAACATGCTAACACACATCATATCATAGCAACATAATCAATGCACCCCGATCCTAACCATCCATATCACCTTTCTACCCCGTGTGGTACCAAACCACTGGTGGTGCCAAACCACTGGTGACCCAAAGTCACGATATCCATAAGTGTGGTGCCAAACCACTGGTGACCCAAAGTCACGAATAATCCAATGATGGGGCCAACCCATCGCGTGATACCAAATCACTAGCGACAATCCCGTATCTCATAAGTGGGGCCAACCCACGGTGGTGTTAACCACAGGGACGAGTCGCAATGAGGTGCCAAACCTCTGGTGTCCCAAAGACACAAGCAGTGATACCAAATCACTGGTGACCGTAGTCACAAATCCGATGATGGGGCCAACCCATCGTGTGATACCAAATCACTAGCGACAATCCCGTATCTCATAAGTGGGGCCAACCCACGGTGGTGTTAACCACAGGGACGAGTCGCAATGAGGTGCCAAACCTCTGGTGTCCCAAAGACACAGTGTGATACCAAATCACTTGTGACCGCAGTCACAAATCCGATGATGGGGCCAACCCATCGTGTGATACCAAATCACCGGCGCTAATCCCAGATAATCAATCGTGGGGCCAACCCACCGTGGTACTAAGCCACTGGGACGAGACGAGGTGCCAAACCTCTGGTGACCCAAAGTCACAATAATCAATCTGTGGTACCAAACCACCGGAGGTGCCCAACCTCCGTGTCCCAAAGACACAAAGTGTCCCAAAGACACGGATATCATATTCCCCCTCCTCTCATATCACCCACACATGTCATACTAATGCAAATGATATAAAACATGCAATCATGCTAACATGCTCAAATGGCATCTCATGGTATTTACATCATAAAACATGTTATCACATATATCACTACAGATCTCGTAATGAAACAGACTTACCCGTATCCGTGCTTATACCCCATCGGTACCCAATCCATCAATCATATTGTTTCACTTTAATAAGTAATCAAAGTTATTAATCATATTACTAAACAGTATGTGTTAGTTTACACACCTGAAATAGCGAAGGTTTTAATCCTAAGAACCTGTCTAAGACCCTCGATCCTTTTGCTCCTAAAAACAATCGACCAACCATGGGTTAATCACTTAAACCATTCGCCATAACCATATAAACCAAAGGGTATATCGATTAACCCTTACCTTGCAAACGCTTGGTTTCCTACCAAACCCGAACCAACAATGGTTCCTCTTTTAACAATCGGTACACCCTATTAAAAAGAAACGTTAATCCTTTGTCACCCTTGGCTTAATCGAAACCAAAAGATTGAACTAATAAAATAATACCAATCACTTACCCTCTTACTTACCAATCGGTCACTCGCAATCAAGGCTTCAATTGATCGCTTCACCGATCACCACCACAATCCAAGGCCCTAGCAGAAAACGGTTCAACACAAAAGATTAATCCCCCTTCAACTCATGCCCAAAATCGGCTATTAACCAACCCACAACCAATAGAGACAAGAGAGGGGAAAATGGCCATTCGGCCACCCACTTACCTTGTTCAATGATTGAACAACCAACCAAGATCAACCTTCACCGATATTCGGCCAAGAGAGAGCTACTAGGAGAGAGGGGAGATTCACCTAAGCCAAGAAAGAAAGCGCAAGAAAAGATGAGAAAGGGAGGGGTTGATATTTGGCCAAAATGAGAACAAATGCTAGAAGAAAATTTCGGCAACACAAGGGAGGGATTCAGCTAGTATTTTAAAAGTGGAACAAAAGAAATATATGTTCAAGAAGAAGAAGAGAATCGGCCAAGGTTCTGAGAAGAAGAGAGAAAATGCACAAGGGGTAGGTGCTTTCGGTTTAAGAAGAAAGAAATGGAGAAAGTGAAGTTTCTGGCTACAATGTTTTCAAGCAAAGAAGAAGAAAAACAAATGTGAAAAGAGAGGATAGTAGTTTCGCCACACAATAGAAAGAAAGGGGAAAAAATGGGAAGGAATATTCGGCTATCAAGCGCCTAGGAGACAAAAATGCAACTTTCTAGTGACCTTTGGAAGTTTGGTCTTTTCGTTTCAAAAGTAGAGAAAATGAGAGATAGTTTTCTTGAAAATTCAATAACAACAACGGAGAATTGGCTTACCAACTTGATCAAAAAAATGCACAAATTTCCAAATGAAATTCGCACTACCTCTCCTACCCACACCACCAAGCCGTCCACTCCCCAAAATCCCTCTAAAGAATCGGCCTCAACTCCCCACTAGCTCCCAACCACTCAATTCAAACTAGTTGAACTAGTCTCCCTCCTACTTTCACTCTCCACCCTCCATTTGATTGAGTTGACAAAGTCCATGGTAGAGTTTGAACTACCAACAACTCCTCCTCCTCCATGCCACAAAATGGAACAAAAAGGGAGCACTCTGCAGCTTTGAACTCGTGGACCTCTCCCTCCCGAAATTGACACCAACCACACACTCCAAGTGACGCATGCCTTGCCACTCTGCTAGCTCATCACTTGTGCTCAAAAACGCCAAATAAAATACAAATGACCCACTCCTTGACTCCTCCTCATATAAAGCCCAAAAACTAAAATTTTCCTACCGCTTTCGTGCATAGTCCTAGCCTACAATTAAGCCCCTAAGACACCAAAATAGCAACATAGCAAACTCCTAACATGCAAATTATGCCATAACAAAAATAGCCCCTAACCCGATATTACGCTTCTACCCCTTAAAATAATTTCGACCTCAAATTACCCGATCGTAAAAAGTTGAGGGTATTGCTTTGTCTCATCATATCCTCGGGTTCCCACGTAGCTTCTTCTACGCCATGATTCCGCCAAAGTACCTTAACCAAAGGCACAGACTTCTTACGCAGAACCTTTACATCCCGATCTAGAATTTGCACAGGTTCTTCCTCCGTGGTCAAATCTAAATTTACCTCGATCTCTTCCACTGCTACCACATGCGATGGATCCGAACGATAACGCCGAAGCATCGAAACATGGAAAACGTCGTGGATCTGACTTAGCTCTGCTGGCAACTCAAGCTGATACGCCACTGGTCCCACTCGTCTCAATACCTTATACGGCCTAATAAACCTCGGACTTAGCTTGCCTTTCTTTCCGAACCTCAAAACCTTCTTCCATGGCGAGACCTTCAGAAAAACTTGATCCCCCACAGAAAACTCTATGTCTCTCCGCTTAAGATCGGCATAAGACTTCTGCCGGTCCGAAGCTTCCTTCAACCGAGCCTGAATAAACTTAACCTTGTCTTCGGTCTCAAGGAACCAACTCGGGTCCCAACAACTGGCGTTCACCTAACTCCGTCCAACACGTAGGTGATCGACACTTCCTACCATACAACGCCTCATATGGTGCCATCTTGATGCTCGCTTGGTAACTGTTGTTGTAGGCAAACTCAGCTAATGGTAGAAACTCCTCCCAACTACCTCAAAATCTAGAACACAACCTCTCAAATATCCTCCAAGATCTGAATAACCCTTTCCGATTGTCCGTCAGTCTGCGGGTGAAAAGCCGTGCTGAAATCCAACCGCGTACCCAGAGCCTGATGCAACGCTTTCCGAACCTTGACGTAAATCGGGATCCCTATCCGAGATGATCGATCTCGCACACCGTGCAACCTCACTATCTCTCGAAACATACAACCGCCAACCTCTCAAGTGAGTAGTCAACCTCACCGAATGAAATGAGCCGATTTAGTCGGTCGATCCACAATTACCCAAATCGAATCCTTCTTGCTCGGCGTAAGCGTAACCCACCGACGAAATCCATGGTTATCCTTTCCCACTTCCATCGAGGAATCTTCACAGTGAAGCAACCACGACGGCAAATCGATGTTCAGCCTTGACTGTGACATGTCGACACTTCCCAACAAACTCGCTCACTTCTTTCTTCGCACTGTGCCACCAAAATCGCTCTCTCGAGATCCCTATACATCTTACTACCTCCGGGATGCATAGCATAAGGGCTGCTATGTGCGCCCCGAAGAATCCTCCGCCTCACTCAACATCCTTGGGCATACAAGCTTTACCTTGAAAACACAAAGACCCCATCACTAGACAAGTTGTAACCTTCCAAACCACCACTCTGTGCTGCAACCTCCGCGCACTCGAACCTCATCCTCTATCTGCTTTCTCTCGATCCGCTCAACCCAAGTAGGCTTAACTCGCAACTCGCGAGAATACTTCCATCGTCATACAAACTCAAGTGAGCAAACATCGCTCTTAAGTCCGAAACAACCTTACGGCTCAACGCGTGCGCCACCACGTTAGCCTTGCCCGATGATACTCAATCGAATAAATGTAATCTTTAAGCAACTCAACCCATCTGCGCTGCCTCAAATTCAAATCCTTCCGAGTCAAGAGGTACTTCGACTCTTATGATCGGTGTAGACTATTGATCTCTCTCTGCATAAGTAGTGCCTCCAAATCTTCAACGCAAAGACTACCGCCGCTAACTCCGGATCGTGCGTCGGATAGTTGACCTCATGTGGCCTCAATGCCGAGATGCGTAAGCCACAACCTTACCTTCCCGCATCAAAGACACAACCCAACCCCGTATGTGATGCATCGCAGAGATCGTGAATTCCTTACCACCTTAGGTTGAATCAAACCGAGCTTCACAAAAATCTTTTAAGCTTATCGAAACTCTCCTGCTGTTCCTCACCCAAACAAATGGAACCTCTTTCCTTAACAACTTGGTCATTGGTGCTGCAATCAACGAGAAACCCTCTACAAACCTTCTCAGAGTATCCTCGCCAAACCCGAAAACTCCGAATCTCAATGACCGACTTAGGCGGTTTCCAATCCAAAATCGCCTCAATTTTCCGAGGATCCACTCCAATCCCTCACCGACACTACATGTCCCAAGAAAGTCACTTCTCTAAGCCGAACTCGCACTTCATCGAACTTAGCATAAAGTCGCTTCTCCTCAAAGTCTGCAGCATTACCACACGCAAATGCGCATCATGCTCTTTCTTCTCGTTCTTGAATACACCAGGATGTCGTCAATAAAAACTACCACGAACTGGTCCAGATACTGCTGAAACACCCTATTCATCATATCCATGAATGCTGCCGGCGCGTTAGTCAACCCGAACGGCATTACCAGAAATTCGTAGTGCCCATACCGAGTCCAAAGCTGCCTTGTGAATATCCGCTTCTTTCACCTTTAATCGGTGATACCTGACTCGTGTCAATCTTAGAAAATACCGCTGCACCCTTCAGCTGATCAAACAAGTCATCTATCCGTGGCAACGGATACTTGTTTTTGATCGTCAGCTTATTCAGCTGGCGGTAATCTATGCACATCCGCATTGTACCATCTTTCTTCTTAACAAAGAGTACCGCGCACTTACGGTGAAACACTTGGCCCGATAAAACCTCACCCAACAACTCTTGGATCTGAGCCTTAAGCTCCACCAATTCCTTTGGCGCCATCCTATACGGAGCAATAGACACCGCGCAGCCTCCGGTAATGAGATCTATCCCGAACTCTACCTCACGATCCGGCAAACCCTAAGTTCTTCCGAAACACATCAAAGAAATTCCTTAACTGCTCGGACTTTTTCTACAAAGCAGACTCTTTAGCCTCCAAGGCATACACATGAACCACATACGCTTCACAACCTTTTCTCACCATCTTCTCTCGCCTTTAGAGCGGATACCACATTAGATAAGTAATCTCTCCTATTACCTATCATAGCCACTTCATCACCCTCGATCGTCTTTAGAACCATGCGCTTAGCACAAGCAATCCAACTTCGCCGGTACTTAACCAACCAGTCCATCCCAAGAATCAAATCGAACTCCCAAATGGCGCTCCATCGGATCAGCGAGAAACACTACCCCTTGGAGTTCTAGGGTACATCTCTAAATAGCTTATCTACTACTACAGAGTGACCTAAAGGGCTAATTACGGTCATCCGCCTAGAAGATATCTCGAGTCTAGATCCATGGTCTCTACTATACTCATCGCCATGTAAGAATGCGTCGAACCCACATCAATCAAAGCAGAAAAGGAGAACCAAAGATCAAGAACGTACGGTTATGACGTCCGGTGCAAGGCCCTCCTCTCGGTGCCTTGCCGCATACACTAACCCAGCCGTCAAGGCGCCGAACTACTACACCGCACCCGCCTCGGTGCTCCACGGCACCAACCGATCCATTACTACCTCGCCATTACCACGGCCCCTCTGCGGTGGCGGTACATTATTCCTCGAACCGAGTACGGCCCGACTCTCGGGATCAATCTCGCCAACCTACGCAGACAGGTCCCTCACGCGATGATCCAGAGAACCACACTCAAAACAACCTTTTCCACCGGTCCAAAGCAATTTCTCCCCAATGATATTTCCCACAATGGTTACACCGCGGCGGTCCTGACTAGCGGCAAATAACCCTACTGCACTTATTCGGCCCACTGCTCTAGCCCTTTTACGAAAGCTACACCTGACGCATCCAGATGACCCAAAGCTCCTCTTATGCCTGTTCTTGTCCAAGCCCCGCCTTACGGACTCCTTAACACCCTCGGCTACCTTAGCCTTTTCAACCAAGACAAAGAAACTCACGCTCCTGGCGAGGAGCAATCGCAGCCTCAACTCGTCTCTCGCACCATCCTCAAACGAACACACCTCTCGTGTTCGGTGAGCCACAATACCCCTAGCATACCGCCAGCTCGGCTTCAAGAACTCGGCCTCGTGACTCAAAAAGACTTTACTCCCCTGGACTAGCCTCAAAAATGCTTTTCATCACAAGGTCGATGTAGCTAGCTCCAATGTACTTTTTCGGTAGGCACCTAAAATAATCCCACGTAAGATCCTCTCACGCCGCCACCGTCCCCGAACCGTGAGCCACCACTGGTATGACTCATCCCGAGAAGCGATACTATGCCCTTCACTTCTCCTCGGCAGTCAAGTCCGGATCATCCATGATTCGCTCTGTCGCCTCCACCCAATACTCAGCAGATCTTTGCTGGAGCAACACCGAAACACCTCGAAAGAATTCGGCCCCGTTTGCGGAGTCGCCAGAAACGATTTCCTAACTCCTACACCACCACCTACACCAACTACCCTTTCCAACACTCGCAAAGATCGCTCGTGACACCACTGCGTCATCCCTAGTCCGATCTTGAAACTCACCACCTCCACCGGTGGCGATACCAGTATCTCATTTTCTCGACCCTGACTGCATCCTACGGGTTCGTAAACCGTCATCCTACCACGACCTCGCCCACGACCACATCCACCTCTAGCGCTCATGACTAAATTCTCTACGTGCTCTCGATTTAGGAGTTTTATGCATCAAAGAATTATTCCACTATTTTAAAGCAAAATCTTATGAATATTTAAGAAGCTTTGTTTTCGCGAGTTCACAGAATCCTATCAGTTTCAGTTTCTAAAGTAATCCACCATTGCAATCATCCAATCACATCAATAAATCACAAGCAATAGTAAGGGGTACTTACCTGGGTGGACTGGTGCCGGAGACTCGGTGTCATGCCTTTCAAACCATTTATTTCAACAAAACACTTAAAACAGACTTTCGAAAACATTTTGGGCCTCAAGCCCACAGCCGAGCCTTTAAACCTGGCTCTGATACCACAATTGTAACACCCCAAACCCGGCCTAAACGTTACGACCGAATCTGGCATGTCACATGAAAGGAATGTCTAAAAACTGTGCATTGTTACAAAGCTCATATTCTTTATAGTTGTGGTGAGAAATCGAGTTTAAGTTTGAAAATCATTTGAGTTTCCTTGATACCAAATCATAGTGTGATACCCGATGGTATAGTTTAAAACACATTGCGTTATAGTTTTGAAACCATTGTCCTTCCAAGTTTTTAGCAAATTTTAACTCAATTAATTTGTTAAGGCATATTAGAAAGCTACTTTAAGCAAAAACATAGTAAAACTTAATTTAAAGGCCATTTACAACCCAAAATAAAACCAAATGGTAATAAATAAACTAAGATACCAAATTTTATAAAGTCTGAGCAAATCTTTATTAAAGCATGGCATGAGCACCTCGAGTCCATCCCGCTCCATGTCCGCGTCTAAGTGTCACCCGAAATGTCAAAGGAGTGGGTGAGTCGCAAGACTCAGCAGCATAAATCCCACTCCCGATAATACAACATGCTAACACACATCATATCATAGCAACATAATCAATGCACCCCGATCCTAACCATCCATATCACCTTTCTACCCCGTGTGGTACCAAACCACCGGTGGTGCCAAACCACCGTGACCCAAAGTCACGATATCCATAAGTGTGGTGCCAAACCACCGTGACCCAAAGTCACGAATAATCCAATGATGGGGCCAACCCATCGCGTGATACCAAATCACTAGCGACAATCCCAGTATCTCATAAGTGGGGCCAACCCACGGTGGTGTTAACCACGTGGACGAGTCGCAATGAGGTGCCAAACCTCCGTGTCCCAAAGACACAAAGAGTGATACCAAATCACCGTGACCGCAGATCACAAATCCGATGATGGGGCCAACCCATCGTGTGATACCAAATCACTAGCGACAATCCCAGTATCTCATAAGTGGGGCCAACCCACGGTGGTGTTAACCACAGGGACGAGTCGCAATGAGGTGCCAAACCTCTGGTGTCCCAAAGACACAGCAGTGATACCAAATCACCGGTGACCGCAGATCACAAATCCGATGATGGGGCCAACCCATCGTGTGATACCAAATCACCGCGCGCAATCCCAGATAATCAATCAGTGGGGCCAACCCACCGTGGTACTAAGCCACGGGACGAGACGAGGAGGTGCCAAACCTCCGGTGACCCAAAGTCACAATAATCAATCTGTGGTACCAAACCACCGGAGGTGCCCAACCTCCGTGTCCCAAAGACACAGTGTCCCCAAAGACACGGATATCATATTCCCCTCCTCTCATATCACCCACACATGTCATACTAATGCAAATGATATAAAACATGCAATCATGCTAACATGCTCAAATGGCATCTCATGGTATTTACATCATAAAACATGTTATCACATATATCATCTTTGCGATCTCGTAATGAAACGGACTTACCCGTATCCGTGCTTATACCCCATCGGTACCCAATCCATCAATCATATTGTTTCACTTTAATAAGTAATCAGGTTATTAATCATATTACTAAATGTATGTGTTAGTTTACACACCGAAATAGCGAAGGTTTTAATCCTAAGAACCGGTCTAAGACCCTCGATCCTTTTGCTCCTAAAAACAATCGACCAACCATGGGTTAATACCATTCGGCCATAACCATATAAACCAAAGGGAATATCGATTAACCCTTACCTTGCAAACGTTTGGTTTCCTACCAAACCCGAACCAACAATGGTTCCTCTTTTAACAATCGGCACACCCTATTAAAAAGAAACGCTTAATCCTTTGTCACCCTTTGGCTTAATCGAAACCAAAAGATTGAACTAATAAAATAATACCAATCACTTACCCCTTACTTACCAATCGGTCACTCGCAGTCAAGGCTTCAATTGACTGCTTCACCTGATCACCACCACAATCCAAGGCCCTAGCAGGAAAACGGTTCAACACAAAAGATTAACCCCCCTTCAACTCATGCCCAAAATCGGCTATTAACCAACCCACAACCAATAGAGACAAGAGAGGGGAAAATGGCCATTCGGCCACCCACTTACCTTGTTCAATGATTGAACAACCAACCAAGATCAACCCTTCACTGATATTCGGCCAAGAGAGAGCTACTAGGAGAGAGGGGAGATTCGGCCTAAGCCAAGAAAGAAAGCGCAAGAAAAAGATGAGAAAGGGAGGGGTTGATATTCGGCCAAAATGAGAACAAATGCTAGAAGAAAATTTCGGCAACACAAGGGAGGGATTCAGCTAGTATTTTAAAAGTGGAACAAAAGAAATATATGTTCAAGAAGAAGAAGAGAATCGGCCAAGGTTCTGAGAAGAAGAGAGAAAATGCACAAGGGGTAGGTGCTTTCGGTTTAAGAAGAAAGAAATGGAGAAAGTGAAGTTTCGGCTACAATGTTTTCAAGCAAAGAAGAAGAAAAACAAATGTGAAAAGAGAGGATAGTAGTTTCGGCCACACACAATAGAAAGAAAGGGGAAGAAATGGGAAGGAATATTCGGCTATCAAGCGATCTAGGAGACAAAAATGCAACTTTCTACACTTTGGAAGTTTGGTCTTTTCGTTTCAAAAGTAGAGAAAATGAGAGATAGTTTTCTTGAAAATTCAATAACAACAAGGGAGAATTGGCTTACCAACTTGACCGAAAAAAATGCAAAAATTTCCAAATGAAATTCGGCACTACCTCTCCTACCCACACCACCAAGCCGTCCACTCCCCAAAATCCCTCCAAAGAATCGGCCTCAACTCCCCCACTAGCTCCCAACCACTCAATTCAAACTAGTTGAACTAGTCTCCCTCCTACTTTCACTCTCCACCCTCCATTTGATTGAGTTGACAAAGTCCATGGTAGAGTTTGAACTACCAACAACTCCTCCTCCTCCATGTCGTCAAAATGGAACAAAAAGGGAGCACTCTGTAGCTTGAACTCAGGACCTCTCCCTCTTGAAATTGATGCCAACCACACACTCCAAGTGACGCATGCCTTGCCACTCTGCTAGCTCATCACTTGTGCTCAAAAACGCCAAATAAAATACAAATGACCCAGCTCCTTCAGCTCCTCTCATATAAAGCCCAAAAACTAAAATTTTCCTACCTGCTCAGGCATAGTCCTAGCCTACAATTAAGCCCCTAAGACACCAAAACAGCAACATAGCGAACTCCTAACATGCAAATTATGCCATAACAAAAATAGCCCCTAACCCGGGATATTACAGTTCCTATATCGATTAGAAAGAAAATCAATGCTCTCAAGTGGGAACAATTTTGTGATGCTCGTTCACTTTTCGATGATGAACTAGTTTTAGAATTCTATGCTAGTTTGACTATGCAAGATGCTACTGAGGTCATCGTTCGAAAGAAAAATGTACCTCTTACTTCTAAGTCTATCAATGATTTGTTTAACTTACCTAATGTTGAAGAAGATGAGTACTACCCTATGATGAACAATATCAATTGGGATTTTCTTCAACAAGTGTTTGATGTTGTGACAAATCTAGGATCACAATGGATTATAAGAAAGTATGGGAGCCATTCCTACCGAAGGGAATACCTAAAACCAGTAGCAAATGTGATAGCCCGAAATAGGGCCTAAACGTAATAGTGGTTGCGAAACCACAAATCTGAGATATAAAAGTTTATTACATTAATTATTATGATTTACCGAGTGATTAAATACATGTGTTAGAGTATCAATAAGAAATTTTATTGATTGCATGCTTAAATTGCTTATTAGGACTTGTTTGCAAAAGTTGCTAAATAGGGGTTCTAATTTATATAGTACTTGATTGTAATGGGGGTTTGAAGTAGGAGTCCTTAAATGGTAATTAGACCATTATATTTCCATGGACAAAAATGTACATACATAGATAAAAATAACTAAAGTTTTAATGAAGGGCATTTTAGTCATTTGGTATTTAAAAGAAATTAAAAGGGAAAAAGATGGCAAAATGTGTTCATCTTCTTCATTTGGACGAAATTTTCAAGGGAACACCATAGCTAGGGTTTCTTCAACTTCTCAAGCTCATAGTAAGTGCATCCAAGCCCCTTTTTTAATGTTATTTACGTTTTTGGAGTCCCGGTAACTTGATTTAGCGTATACTAACAATAATTTAACCTAGGGTTCATATTTGGAAAAATACCCATGGGTGAAATGTGTTTATTTTGATGTTTTATGATAGAATATGAAGTTCAAAACTATGTTAAACAACTTTTGCTAAGCGATTTTAAGTGAAAATGAGTAAAACGGCTTAATCGGTAAAAATACCTAATATTCATAAGTACATGTTAGAGTGAGAATTTGATGTTGTCATAGAAGGGAAAAATGATCAGCATATCATAAAACATAAGAATAAGGGATAAAGTTTAATTTCCGAGCTTTGGGGAAAAAGTGTAAATATATAAACTTTAGGGGCAAAAACGTAATTTTGCCAGAATATTGTGTATAAATTGTATTTGAATGGAATGTTGATTAAATGTATTAAATTGTGTTAATATAGATCAAGAAAGAAGGAATAGTGAAAGTGATCAGGGAAAAGAGAAGGTTATCGACTAATTTACGAAAATAGTCGTTTTGCATCCGAGGTAAGTTATGTGTAAATAATAGCAATATTTTTATAAATTGTGAATTGTATTTGATATGTGAATTAATATTGAATGTGGAAGGAAAATTGTTCATGAATTATTCAAGTGATAAAGTGTTTAAAATAAGTATTAAGAGTAAATTCCCGGTTGACTTAGGAATAGAAGTGGATACAAGTGATATATCACTAGAGACTAGTGTTACAGTGTTACAGTGTGTCCCGGGTGCTGGGTGATCTAGCATGTGTTGCAGACACTTCTCAGCTTGTGTGAGCAGGCCCGTGGACATTTCTAGTGTTATTGATCAGTGGTAGCTTCGACTACATTACAGTGGTAGCTTCGGCTACATTTCAGTGGTAGCTTCGGCTACATATCAGTGTGGCACTTATGTGCTAATTCTCTGCGTATCTGTGTATATTCCGAGTGTTCAACGGGATTAATAATGAATTAAAGTGAATATGAGATGAAGTGCGTGCAGGTACAATTAAAAGAATAAGCATACGTGATAAAGGTTAAGTATATAAATGTATGTGCAAGTGAATTGGTAAGACTGTACATGTGTAAGTGAATGGAATTTGCTAAGAAGGATATTGATTAGTTATATGTAAAATGTTAATTATTAATTGAATGCTTATTGTTTACATGTAACTTACTAAGCTATTAGTAGCTTACTTGTTCTTTTCTTTTTCTTTGTTTTATAGTGTGTTGAACTTACTTGGATTGGAGATCGTCGGAGCCTCGTATCACACTATCAAGCCTTTACTCTGGTATATAAATGCTTTGGAAATGTTTTTAGGTTATGGCATGTATAGGGATCGAATTATTTTGTATGGATACCTAAGTGATGTTTACTACAAAGAAAATATGAAAAAGTAAAAAAAATTGCAATGAAACATTTTTTGGACAACAGCAATGACGTAACTTTGAAAAATCACTAAAAATAGGAGAACTAGAATTAGAAGGTGAATAAGATATATAATTAAATATTATTGTACCTAATTTCATATGAAAGAAATAGTGTAAGCAAAGAAATTTTATATTCTGTGATATTTGAATTTTAGTAAGACAGGGTCAGAATGATATTTGAAGTCCCCTGTTTATACTTTAGAAAAACATTTAAAAATGAAAAAAAATAATTATGAGTTATAATTTATATGTATAGATTCCTTAGTGAGTCTAATTTCAGTAGAAATAATTATGAATAACATATAAAAAATTTAAAATGAGAAAATTGATTTTTAGTGAAGAGTGGTCAGAACCGTTGAACTGTGAAACAGGGGAGACTTTAATGAATAAACCGTACTAATCGGCCAAACCAAAAATTCTGAAAATTTTATGGTGAAAAGATATATGAGTCTAGCTTCAGGGAAAATTTATGGATCTAAATTTCAAGTTTCGTAACTCGAGTTATAATTAAATTAATGACTGTTGCGCAGATGGACAGATTTGTCGTGAATGATGAAATAAATTATTTTTATACCCGAAGTAGTAAGTTAGGTTAAATAATGCCTCGTGCTCGACTTCGGCAATGGTCTGGAGTGTGTGGTGTTACAGAAAAGGTATGGTTTTATTTTGTTCACTACAGTTTTATGCCTATCTCACATAGTTCCACCATCTCGATGGAACGGATGCTCTTGTTATATGCAATTTTGACAGAAAAGTCCATTAATGTTCGGAAAATTATTCTCAAGGAGATTCATGATTGTGCTAAAAAGAAGATAGGAAGTGCTTATTTCCCATCATTAATCACTTCACTTTGCTTAAGGTCCCATGTTAAAACACAAGCGAATCTGAAGGGGCAATATGTTCAAGGGTGCATTACAAATCATGATCTTGAAAGGTTAGTAGAGAAGGTGCATGAGCTGAATCAAAGCGAGCAAGAAGAGCCAACCAAGCCAGATACTGAGGAGTCAAAAAAGGAAACTGAAACTAAAGCTAATTTAGTTACAGATAATGAAGAGGAAAAAATTCACAAGGAACCGAACAGTCCTAACCCAGTTGAAGGGTCTGCAAACCCTGAACCAAGGGTTGAGCCAGAAGAATAACCAGTCAAGCTAAGTGTTGAAGCTGAATCTAGAACTCCTATGCCGACTTCTGCAAGTGCTTCAAGGAAATCGGAGTTGTCAATTTTTATGGATATGTGCAAGTTCATGCACAATCAACAACAAACTTACTGGAAATATGTAAAAATTAGAGATGACTCAATTAGAAATACTTTTAAGAATATCTCTAATACTTTTGTTCCTGAGTTCCCAGATGCTATCTTTGAGACATGGACGGAAGATACTGACTGTGTAAGCGGAGATGGAGCTGAAAAAGACAAGGGGAATGAGTCAAAAAATAAAAAGGGGATTCTTGTCTTGTTATTTATTTAATTATTTTTAGGTCTGTAGGAATTTATTTCTTTCGTAATTAGGATTTAATTTTTGCAGAATAAAACATAGCAAGCATGAATAAACTTAATACTTCTTTAGAAAGAAAAAGACTAAGTGATGTGGTAATGGGAATGAACATGTCTAGGATTGGGTTATTAGGAAAGACTTGGTATTTAAGCAGTCTTAATGACTCACCTCTCTTTCTTTACAACCCTACCTGGTGTTCAGTTTTCATTCATTACTTTGTTCTTGCAATGAGGACATTGCTTCTTTTTAAAGGGGGTAAGGCAAATAAAAATTGCTTAAATTTTTAATTTTTCAAGTATGTTTCAATCATTTCTTTCATAAGTATGTTTTAATAAAGGAATGTTTAGAGACATTTTTTTGTTAATGAGATAGTTTGTATGCAACTATGAATGATGATTTTATCTGAGTGAAAGTATGTTATCATGAACAATGGAATGCTTGTATGATCTTAGTCTTAGTAATGTTTGCCATGAAAACTTAGTTTCTCTTGAGATTAGACATGCATGAAGGTTTATATCTTTAAAATTGACTTAGTAACTTTCTTGAGGGGAAATCCTAGGGGACATAAAAATCTAAAATGATATAGACACTATTTCTTTGGATCGTTTGAGCCTTTTTAAGCCAACCTTATGATATTAGAGCCTTGAAACTGTAATTTTGAGCTTAAAGGCTTGTTTATTGCAATGAACCTACATTATAAGCCACATTACCATCTTTTTAAGTTATCCTAATTTTGTGCACCCATCTTAACTAAAATTGTCTTGGTAATCAACATTTGAGGAAATTTTCAATAAAGATGTATGTGCTCATGCTAAAAAAAAGGACGAAGAAAGAGCGAAGAAAAGTTTGCTCAGTCTCCAAAAAGGAAAAAAAATATGAGCTTGAGTTCAAAATAAGTTTGGGGTGTTCCAAAGGTTCACTTAAAGAAAAAGGCTGTATTTCGAGAAATCCAAGATAAAGTTAAAGGTTAAGATTTTGAAACCGAAATGTCTAATCTCTTAAAAATCCCTACCTTTAATCGAGCCCCATTACAACCTTATAAAAGACCTATTGATTTGATGGTTATGTCACCTACATTAGTGGAGACGAAGTACTAAGTTCAACATATGAAGATCATAAATAAGCTTTATGATTGTTTGCTTGATTGATAAGAAATTATGTTGAATGAAGAATGTTATCTATGTAACACCCCTAACCCGTATCTGTCGCCGGACTAAGGTTAAGAGGCATTACCGGACATATCAAATCAAAACATAAACTTTTCACAAACATTCCATAACGAGAAATACACATAGAGTCCCTTTAAAAGGTTTACGAGACCTTAAACATTCATTGGAAAGGGGTCGGGACTAAACCGAGCACATACAAATTTTTTCTGAAATTTAAACATTTTTCAAAGTTACAGAGGTCACATGCCCATGTGACCAGGCCGTGTGCCTTACACGGCCACATGACACACCCATGTCTATGATCGTGTGAAACAGGGCATACATTCTGACTTGCACCACATGGTCGAAGACATGCCTGTGTGTCTGGCCCGTGTGCAACACTGACTTGATTCACACGGCCTTTCACACGCCCGTGTGTCTGGCCCATGTGCAAGTCTGACTTACTTTGAATTTCAACCTTAAGAGACACGGTCGAGACACACGCCCGTGTGCTCAGCCGTGTGAGCAAATATAGGCCATTTGCAAGGCCAATTTGCCACCAAAAATTGGGTCATACCTACAAGCATCATACAAACCTCAATTCATGACACAAAAGCAACCAAAAACATACCAAAACATGCACAATTTGACCCTTAAAGACATTATTCATTTCCATATACAAATCCAACCCAAACATACTAATTCAAAACACTAACTTCACAACAAAAACATATAAAACATACATCATTTTAGTACAATTTAATTCATAGCATTTTTCATCATATCAAGTTCCAAATCAACCATAAAACTTACCGAAATTGACCATTTCATTAGGCCATCCACGAGCACATCAAACCATACCAAATTATGCATCATATGGCATGGACTACTCATCCATAAACACATTCATTAACAAGCCATATCACAAGTGTAACACCCCTAACCCGTATCTGTCGCCAGATTAGGGTTACGAGGTGTTATCATAGGAAACACATCTTTCATACATTCACATAATCACATAGATCTTATTCGCAATTATCTATATATAAATAACATTTTGTTAACTAATATAGAAATACTAACTCAGAGTTCAATTGAATTCATTTTAAACATATAACATATTTATTAAAGACTAAACAATTTAATAACATAATAGTAAGTCCTTATAACATATCAACTTATTTGTACTCGACTAACTCATTACATTAACCATTATAGTATATGCGCATACTCATTCATACTCCTTAGCTAGTTTATAAGGAAAAATCTCATAAACATTCATCCTATGATTTAAACTTACTAATGTGAGCTAAATAATGAATCATTTACGGTGAAACCAAGTAAGCATACGATCAAGATACCAACCATACAAGTTATGCCTCATATCATATATATATATATACCAAGCCGAATCATCAAAACCAAATACTCAATCATTTCGCCAATAACTTAATATATAACAGGATTAAACATAATTGTCTAACCACTTTCATATAGCTTATTACATATACAACTTTTAAATGATCCAAACGAAAGCTAGCTTATACATATATTGCATGATATTGTCATTTCATAACTTGACATACGGTGCATACATATAATTGTACATAAGTTCATCCAATTACCTTAATATACTATATGCATTACTCAAATTCATATTCATGCATTCGTACATGACACATATATATAATATCATGGTATAAACTACAAAAATGCTTACCACAAAACCGTACATACCTAAACATTATAATCATGCTTGATAATTTTAAACCAACACAAAACATAGTAGTATGCCATTTTCGCATGGCAATTTATACATCAAATTCATGATAACTCAAAAGATTAAAATATATAGCTTATACATGCCATAATTCCAAAAGTTCAACTCATAAAAAGGGTACCAAAAGTAGATGATAGTGTGATTGACTTTGACGATAATCCTGAGCTCGAACTTAGACTTCAAAATCTATAAAATAGTTAAATAAACACATACGGTAAGCTAATATAGCCTTAGTAAGTCAGAAGCAATGGTATAATATACAATTAAACATTGTACAAACTAAATTAGCCCACATGACCAATAATGAATTATAACCGCAAGTATATATATACATATCTTAGCATCATTCCATAAATACCATACCTATAAGTCTCACAACTGAATATTCATGCATACCACATTATATTTCATTAGATACCAAGCATAATTATTTCATCCCGAACATAATTTAAATCTAATAATCACATCTCATTTCATTAATTTCTTAAAGTAAAATAACTTACCTCATTAGTACCAATTCATCCCACAATTATAAATCACTTACCTGTTTAGTTTGTCTCGTTTAACAAAATTCACAAATGGATTTCCTTAAAAAAATTCGTAACCAGCACACTTAGTGCAATTTATGTAACGTATCGCACACTTAGTGCCGTTACTTTGATAAAGTGCACACTTAGTGCAAATTTTCTCGTAATGTATCGCACACTTAGTGCCAGTACTCGTAATGTATTGCACACTTAGTGCCATTACTCATTTTTCACACACTTAGTGCCAGACGACTGATTTCGCACACTTAGTGCTCAATGTATGAGTTCATATACTTAGTGCTCATTAATCTGATCTTTTCATCTCTCATATTGACATATAAATTCACATTATACACATATGAACACACATATATACACATGATCGAATCAAGCCATTCTTCCTATAACCTACTATCACATTCAGCCATAATCAATAAATACATATAGTCATATATTCAAATACACCCATCTCTTAACACAAATTACACATTTAACTACTCCTCACTCTATAAGTACTTATTCAACTCAAATACATCAAATTTCATATATAAGTCAACCAAACATTCGGCTATCACATATCTTGCCCAATACTACATTCGGCTTTAGGTAATTCAACAAGCTTCATTCTATTTAACTTAATCACATTAATATAGATTAAATAAAAATTCAAATCAACCCAATTGCTTATAAACTTACCTCGGAAATTGACGGTTTAGGTTTTCCGGCTATTCGTTCAACTTAGCTTTTCCCCGACCCAATCCCGTTTCTTTTTGTTCTTGATCTAATCATTTCAAAATGAGCTCATTCAAATAGAATTTCATTCATTTTAGCCCAAAACACATAATTGAACAATTTACCAAATTTATCCCTAACATTTTGCACTTTTACAAATTAATCAAATTTTCACAAAACACAAAATATGCTAAATTTGCATATATTAAGCTAGGACCGAATGTTCACTAGGCTTATACAAGTCTCCATATTTCATAAATTTCACAATCTAGCCCCTCAATTTACTATTTTTGAAATTTAGTCCTAAATACTCAATTTAATAAAAATTTCTAATACAAAATTTAATAATCTAACACATATATTTTATTTAAAGTCATCAACCATCACAAACAAAAATTTCCATCCATGGCCGAACATCACACATACATCAAAATCAAAAATTCTAACATGGGTCGGATAGTATTCGAAACAACGATCTCAAAAACGTAAAAATTATCAAAAACTGAACTCAAATACATACCTTAATTAAGCATGCAAGGGCCGAATGGTTGAGAGCTTAAGTTCTTCTCTTTTCTTTTGTTTTCGATGATGAAGAAAGAAATGGGATGAATAAAACATGTTTCTTTATTTTAATATTATTAACATATATTATAATATAACATTTTTAACTTATAATTATATAATATATAAAAACATGTTATCATGAAATAAAAACCAAATGTCGCCCACTAACATGCTAAATGGTAAATTTCCAACCTAAGTCCACATATAAAAGAAGTCGAATCAATTAAACCACTCAATTAATAAAAAGGCTACTTGTACCACTTATGCAATTTAGTCCTTTTTTTTTAAAATTAAACACACAAACGAGCAAATTAATTCACGAAATTTTTGCACATGCTCACTCATAAATCATAGACACCAAATATATTATAAAAATATTCTATTGACTTGGATTTGTGGTCCCGAAACCACTGTTTCGAGTAGGGTCATAATCGGGTTGTTACAACTCTCCCCCCTTAAGGGATTTTCGTCCCCAAAAATCTTACCGATGAACAAATGTGGGTAGCGTTCTTTCATTGAATCTTCGAGTTCTCAGGTTGCTTCCTCAACCCCGTGCTTATGCCATATAACTTTAACCAACGAGATTTTCTTATTTCGTAACTCTTTTACTTCACGAGCTAAAATGCAAATCGATTCTTCCTCATAAGTCAAGTCAGGCTGAATTTCAATCTCTGACGAGCTAATCACATGAGAAGGGTCGGATCTGTATCGTCGAAGCATCGATACATGAAAAACATTATGAATCTTGTCTAGTTCAGATGGCAACATTAGTCTATACGCAACTGGCCCGATACGCTCAATAACTTCGTACGACCCAATAAATCTCGGACTCAGTTTTCCTTTACGACCAAATCTAAGTATTTTCTTCCACGGTGAGACTTTCAAAAATACTCAGTCACCCACCTGAAACTCTATATCTGTAACATCCTGAAATTTGGGATTTTATAATTTACTTTACATCATGCGTTAGACTAGTTAAGAATGTTAATTGTGTATGTTTAGGGGTTCTAAGAAGGCTCGGGGTTGAGTTGGGCCTTAGAAAATTTTTTGTGTTTAACCACTTTAAGGAGAGAAGGTAAGTGGCATTAAGACTTAAGGAAATAAGTGTGCATTTTGCTAGCACAAGGAGTCTATTGGTAAAAGTGGAAAGTGGCATGTGGAGTGTACTAATGGTCTGAGGTTCGAATCCCATCTATTGCAAAATTTTGAATTTATTTTTTTTTGTGTTCCTATTCCAAGTGTCGGTCATGGCTCTAATTATGGTATGGGAGACTTTTTATTTATGGAAAGATGGCTAAGAAATAAGGGAAAGAGGAAAACAAGGGAAAAGGAAGGAAAGAATTAAAGGAAAGGAGCAAGAAGGGGGATATGTTGGCCGATTTTGTTAAAGGTGTTTAGGAAAGAATATTTTTGGTCAACCATCATCTTTTGAGTGTTATGGGCACACGGTTTTGGGAGGGGGACTTGGTAACCGAATTTCCTATAGGCATTTGGCAAATTCTGGTGCATGAAAGGCTTGTTTCTTTTTAGAAATTTTTGGTGTTTCTTTTTCAATTCTTTCCCTTTGCTTGCCGAAATTCTAAAGCCATTTGTTCACCTCATTTTCTCTTGTTGTTTGCTGAAACACTCTAGCCATTGCTCATCTTGTTCCCTTGTTATGCCGTAACCCTCAATCCATCTTTGTTCAATCTTTTTCCTTTGTTACCGAAATGCATAATGACCAAAACACTCAATCCATTTTGGTTCATTTTCTTTTGCTGATAGCCGAACCTCTCTAATACTCCTTTGTCCATCACTATTCGGTTGTTTCACTTTGTTCTAAACCGAAATATTATTCCCTTCCAAACTCTCAAATCTTGATCATTTTCTTCTTATAGTATTCTAGTGGGTTGGCCGAATATCACATCCTTGCCGATCCATCTCTAGTCTTAAGTCAATCGGTGGAAGTCGGATCTACTACCATTAAGGTAAGGAGTTTCTTTATAGATTAATTCGATCTCTCAATACTTGGTTATTCAGTTAAAACGGAATGATAGATTTGACTAAACGATTGTTATAGGGGTTAAATCACTCGTTTTCTCTACACGTTGGTTCTTCAGAAGTAGAGGTAAGCCGAGTCCATCCCTAAACAACTACTTTCTCTCATAATATCTTACTAATCGGGACTTTTCAATGGAGGCAAGTGGTAGCAATTTGAAAGGAAAAGCGATAGGAGAACACAAAAGGAGTGGATTTGCAATTCCTACTCCTAAGTTCAAACGTAGGGCGGTATCGGCAGTTCGGGATTTTCCACCGGGTTGAGGACCACCATTCGGTGAAAATAGACAAATCATGGTTGTTCACGATACTAGGGGTGCCGACGATCAAGAAGGTTTAGTCCTTACCGTAATCAGGTGCGTGATCTCACACCAAAATTCCGTAGATTTGTGATTCGATGTCATGTTGGAAAATAGATCGTTATTATTTACAAGGCTAGAAATCGTAAAATGGCATAGATCGAGTAACTTGCTTAAATTACATTATTTCTAAAATCTTTTAAAATCAGTATAAAATTTGTAAAATTACCAAAATGCCCTTATGGGCCAATTTACCAAAATGCCTCTATGGGCTGATTTACCAAAATGCCCCTATGGGTCGATTTACCAAAATGCCCCTATGGGCCGATTTACCAAAATGCCCCTATGGGTCGATTTGCTAGAATGCCTTAGCGGGCCGAATTATTAAAATGCTTTATTGGGCTAGATCTCCAAAATTGTTCAATAGAATAATGGTTGTTATTTATATGTGAATACTTTATGTTATTATGTATGTTGCATTTTCTTTGACATTTTGCATGGGATGGGAAAATTGTATGAAGAGCAGTGTAGCCTGGTGGCATTGCCACAAATTGTGTATCATTGAGCCTAAATTATGTTTTCAGTGGTTTGACCACAAAAATAAAATGCTATAGCAGTTTGACTGCAAATTTGGTGTGAGCGGTGGGGTGGGTTGACTTGATCCCCACAGGTGTGATTGGCTGGTCGGGGGTGTGATGGATGGATGGGTTGGGTTGCATACATTTAATTCATACAAATATTGTTATGTAAATGGGCTTCGGCCCAAGAACCTACTATATGGGCTTAGGCCCAAGTTATTGCTATATGGATTCAGGCCTAGTGGATGGCGGTAAAGGGATTATGCACTGAGTTCTAGTAACTCACCCCCTTTTTCTTAATCCTTGCAGGTAATGCTCAGTGATGTGGACTTGGGCCATGGATGACTAGGTGGAGGCCATACTTTAGAAACGGTGTTTTCGAACTTTAGCAAATTTTCATTTTCTGCTTTATTTCATTACTTTTATTATTTTGGGTTTAAAGTTGTAATAAGGCCTCTGGTATTTTTATTTTGGTTTTATGTTTGACGTATTTAATTTTCCATGAATTGTTTTAAATGGGGATTTTCTAAAATCATAAACAACAGTTTTTCATCAAATTTATCAACGAACGGATTTCATAATAAATATGTACAAATAATTTAACTTAGATTTTTCCTTCAAATTATCAATAATATTTTAAGAAGTCACGGTTTTAAAAGATCACTAGTTCGATTATTGATTCTTCAATTAACCTCTCGAGATTAGTAGTATTTTTATCGAATATTTCTTTTAATCAAACTGGTTTTCTTAACTATAACCAAATAATATCTACTTAGGTACGAGTTTCAAAGTTTTTAATACATTATATTCATGTGACATGTCAGATCCAGTCGTAACGCATGGGCCGGGTTTGGGGTGTTACATTTTATGGTATCAGAGCCAAGTTGCAAAAATCGGCTGTGGTTTGGGTTCAAAAGCATTTTCCAAAGCTGTTTAAAATTTTAAATTATAAATGCATGATCTAAAGGAAGTATGGCACCACGGGTATCCGGCACCAAGTCAAGTAAGTTTATGTTTTAATTTTTTATTAATATTGTGGTATGCCTGTAGAAATACTCTAGAACTTTTAGCTTTAGGAGCTGAAACTATTGAGATTGAGACCTTAGGATACGTTTTGCGAAAATGACTTTACTTCCTATACTTCATAAAACTTTGTTTAATAAACATTGAATAATATACTGATTCATAAGACTTGTAATCAGATTAAATCGATTTAGTAAACATGAGCGCTAGGGGACGTGGACGCGGTAGACATGGCCGTGGTAGAGGCCGAGGTGCTAGAGTTGTATCTGAGGCATCGGGACATATGCCGGAAATGGACGCACCTGCGTCACTTGTGACTGAAGCTGGGTCACATGATCGAATGAGAGAGGACGACGCTCTGTCCCAAGTGATGTTGCAAGTTCTGGAAAGGGTCGCTGGGGCGAGAACTGAGTCGACAGCTCGTGGGTCGATATCGCAGCGACTCAGATCGAATGGGGTTGAAGTCTTTAGGGGTATTTCGGGTGTAGCCCCTAATGTAGCGGAGTACTGGCTTGAAGCGGTGGAGCGGATTATGGACGACCTGGATTGCACCGCTGAGCAGAAACTGAAAGGGGTTGTGTCATTCTTTGAGAGGCAGGCGTGTCGGTGGTGGCTCACTGTTCGGGAAGGCACTCAGGCTGATCGTATTACATGGGAATTCTTTAAGACAGCATTCCAAGGAAAGTATGTCGGGGCTAGCTATGTAGATGCCCAATGGAAGGAATTTCTGAATCTGGTCCAAGGAGGTAAATCTGTGGCAGCTTATGAGGCGGAATTTCTACGTCTGAGTCGGTATGCCCGGGGAATAGTGATGACTGATTATGATTACTGTGTGCATTTTGAGGACGGGTTGCGTGATGAGTTGCGGGTACTGATAGCCCCACAGAAGGAGAGGAATTTTGCCACACTTGTGGAAAAAGCTAAAATAGCTGAGGAGGTTAAACACTCGGAACAAAAAAATCGAGACAAGGATAGGGGCAGGAACAAGAGAGACTCTGGTACTCAGGTTCTGCTAGAGGGTTTCAAAAAAGGCCCGGGAATGAGGAGCCAGCTCGAGTAAGAGTTCAAGCTAATACCAATCAGTTACAGCCTTGCATGGATTATGGGAAACTTCACTCGGGTGAATGCTGGAAGAGAACTTGTGGTTGTTTCAGATGTGGATCCAAGGAATATCGGTTTAGGGATTGCCCTCGAAAGCCTGATCAAACTCAGATAGTTCATAACAGATTTGCGCAGCCAGCAGGAGGTGCTCAGCAGCCGCAGAGAGGCCGTGGGCCAGGCCGAGGTGGTAATGGTGTAGGATGAGGTTAGGGTGCACCGGGTAGAGGTACCGATAACAAGGGTAATACAGAGGCGAGACAGCCAGGGTTGGTCTATGCGGTCAGGCGTCGAGAGGATGGCGATGCACCGGATGTCATAACCGGTACGTTCTTCATATCTGATGTACCTGTTATTGCTTTGATAGATATTGGATCCACCCATTCGTATGTTGCTTGTGCTGTGTCTGGAACTTTGAATATTAGATCTAAGAATACTGTTAGAGAAACAACTGTACTTAGTCCTTTAGGACAGTCGGTGATAGTAAATAAGTTGTTTAGAGATGTGCCCTTAGAAGTTCGGGGGGAAGTATTTCTGGCAGATTTGATGGAACTGCCGTTCGGCGAGTTCGATCTTATTTTGGGCATTGACTGGTTGGTTATGCATCGTGCGAATTTGGACTGTGCTACAAAGTAGATGGTATTAAGAACTTCAGAGGATAAGGAACTGATGATGATAGGTGAAAGAAGAAACTATCTGTCTAATGTGGTATCTGCTTTAAAGGTAGAGAAGTTGGTGCGAAAGGGGTGTGGAGTGTTCTTAGCCTTTATCAGTGCTTTGGATGCCAAAGAGTTGTCCGTTGAGAGTGTTAGAACAGTGAAAGAGTTTTCAGATGTCTTTCCCGAGGAGCTTCTAGGATTGCCTCCGGATCAGGAAGTGGAATTTGGCATTGAGCTGTTGCCAGGAACAGTTTCGGTGTCCATTGCCCCTAACAGAATGGCGCCGAAGGAGCTTGTGGAACTTAAGGCTCAAATTCAGGAGTTGATGGATCGTGGATTTATTCGACCAAGTGTGTCACCGTGGGGAGCGCCAGTTTTATTCGTTAAGAAAAAGGATGGGTCGATGCGTATGTGTATCGATTATAGGCAATTGAATAAGTTGATGATCAAGAACAAGTATCCGTTTCTGGGGATTCGATGATCATTCGATCACCGCGCGAGAGCTTCGGTTTTCTCAAAAATAGACTTGAGATCGGGATCTCACCAGCTTAAGGTCAAGGAGGCAGATATTCACAAGACTGCGTTCCGAACCTGATATGGGCATTACGAGTTCTTGGTGATGCCGTTCGGGTTGACAAATGCACCAGCTACATTTATGGACATGATGAATCGAGTCTTCCAACCCTATCTAGACCGGTTTGTGGTGGTATTCATAGATGACATCCTGGTGTACTCAAAGACTGAAGAAGAGCATGATTCGTATCTACGGATAGTATTGCATATTTTGAGGGAGAAGCAGCTGTATGCCAAATTCAGTAAGTGTGAATTTTGGTTGAAGGAGGTGACCGTTTTGGGGCATGTTGTGTCTGTCGAAGGAATTAGAGTTGATCCCCGGAAGGTCGAGGCTGTATTGGATTGGAAGCCACCGAAGTCAGTGGCAGAAATCCAGAGTTTTCTAGGTTTGGCTGGGTATTACAGGCGTTTCATTGAGGGGTTTTCAATGATTGCTGCACCCCTAACTAAGCTGTTGCGTAAGGGAGTACCGTTTGTGTGGTCAGATAAGCAATAAGAGAGCTTTGAGAAATTGAAGAAGATTCTGACAGAAGCGCCAGTATTGATTCAACCTGAGGCTGGTAAGGAGTTTATCGTTTATGTGATACGTCACACACGGGCTTGGGTTGTGTGCTGATGCAAGGGGGAAAAGTGGTGGCTTATGCATCTCGTCAATTAAGGCCGCATGAGATAAATTATCCCACTCATGAATTAGAGTTAGCTGCAGTAGTGTTTGCTCTGAAGATTTGGATACACTATCTGTACGGGGAGAAGTCGATTATCTATACGGATCATAAGAGTCTGAAGTACCTCCTTACCTAGAAGGAGTTGAACTTAAGACAGTGGAGGTGGATAGAACTGTTGAAAGATTATGACTTCTCAATCGAGTATCATCCAGGAAAAGCTAACGTAGTGGCAGATGCGTTGAGTCGTAAGGTGATATCAGATTTGAGAGCAATGTTCGCTCATCTCAGATTTTATGAAGATGGTAGTCTGTTAGCCGAACTTCAAGTGAAGCCGGCATGGGTAAGCCAGATTAAGGAAAAGCAGTTTTCAGATGAAAGATTGAGTTCTCGACTTTAGCAAGTGGAAAGTGGTGAGATAGGGGATTTTGGATTGAATAGTGATGGAGTATTGTGTTTCCGCAGAAGAGTTTGTATGCCTAGGGATTCAGAATTGAGACAAATGATTCTGTATGCGGCGCATAGTAGCCCATATGCTATGCACCCCGAAGGAAACAAAATGTACCGAGACCTCCGTGAGTAGTATTGGTGGCCAGGGTTGAAACGAGAGGTTACTGACTTCGTGAGTAAGTGCTTGACATGTCAGCAGGTGAAGGTGAAACATCAACTGCTGTCAGGGTTGCTACAACCGGTGAAAATTCCACTATGGAAATAGGAAAGGATAACGATGGACTTTGTTAGTGGGTTACCCTTAACACCTACTAAGAAAGATTCAGTATGGGTGATAGTGGATCGGTTAACGAAGTCTACCTATTTCCTACCTGTTCGTACGGATTATACGTTGCAAAAGTTGGCCAAGTTGTATGTAGCAGAGATCGTAAGGTTACATGGGGTACCAGTGTCTATCATATCAGACAGGGATCCTAGGTTTACATCACGGTTCTGGAAGGTTTTACATGAAGCTTTGGGTACAAGACTAAATTTCAGCATGGCATTTCATCCGCAGACTGATGGCCAGTCGGAAAGAGTAATCCAGATTCTAGAAGACATCTTTGAGAGGTCATGTGTGATCTATTTTAGGGGTAGTTGGGAAGATTTCCTACTGTTGGCAGAGTTTTGCATACAACAACAGCTATCAATCCACTATCCAGATGGCACCCTACGAGGCGTTGTATGGTCGTAGGTGTCGTACTCCTACCTGTTGGACTGAGCTGGGGGAATGACAGTTATTGGGTCCTGAGTTGATCTCGGAGATGGAGGAAAAAGTTAAGGTAATTCGGGCACGGTTAAAAGAAGCTTCGGACAGACAAAAATCATATGCAGATTTGAAGCGTAAGGATATAGAGTTTGCGGTGGGAGATCAGGTCTTTTTGAAGGTCTCACCTTGGAAGAAGATCTTAAGATTTGGACGGAAGGGCAAGTTAAGCCCTAGGTTCATCGGACCATACCGTGTACTGAAGCGTGTTGGGCCAGTAGCTTATCAACTTGAGTTACCTCCGGAGTTATGTCAGATACATAGCGTATTCCATGTCTCGATGTTAAGGCGTTATCGCTCGGATCCATCTCATACTGTACCAGTGGAGGAAGTTGAGATAAGACCTGACTTGTATTTTGAAGAGGAGCCAGTACAAATTTTAGATCGGGATATTAAGGTGCTAAGAAAGAAGTCGGTTCTGTTAGTCAAAGTTTTATGGCATAATCACGGATAAGAGGAAGCTACATGGGAGCCAGAGGACACGATTCGGCAGCAATATCCTCATCTCTTTTAATCAGGTAAATTTCGAGGCCGAAATTTTCTTTAAGGGGGTAGAATTGTAACATCCTAAAATTTGGGATTTTATAATTTACTTTACATCATGCATTAGACTAGTTAAGAATGTTAATTGTGTATGTTTAGGGGTTCTAAGAAGGCTCGGGGTTGAGTTCGGCCTTAGCAAAATTTTTGTGTTTAAGCACTTTAAGGAGAGAAGGTAAGTGGCATTAAGACTTAAGGAAATAAGTGTGCATTTTGCTAGCACAAGGAGTCTATTGGTAAAAGTGGAAAGTGGCGTGTGGAGTGTACTAATGGTCTGAGGTTCGAATCCCATCTATTGCAAAATTTTGGATTTTTTTTTTGTGTTCCTATTCCAAGTGTCGGCCATGGCTCTAATTATGGTATGGGAGATTTTTTATTTATGGAAAGATGGCTAAGAAATAAGGGAAGGAGGAAAACAAGGGAAAAGGAAGGAAAGAATTAAAGGAAAGGAGCAAGAAGGGGGATATGTTGGCCGATTTTGTGGAAGGTGTTTAGGAAAGAATATTTTTGGTCAACCATCATCTTTTGAGTGTTATGGGCACACGGTTTTGGGAGGGGGACTTGGTAACCGAATTTCCTATAGGCATTTGGCAAATTTTGGTGCATGAAAGGCTTGTTTCTTTTTAGAAATTTTTGGTGTTTCTTTTTCAATTCTTTCCATTTGCTTGCCAAAATTCTAAAGCCATTTGTTCACCTCATTTTCCCTTGTTTTTGGCCGAAACACTCTAGCCATTGTTCATCTTGTTCCCTTGTTGTGCCGTAACCCTCAATCCATATTTGTTCAATCTTTTTCCTTTGTTGCCGAAACGCATAATGACCAAAACACTCAATCCATTTTGGTTCATTTTCTTTTGGCGATAGCCGAACCTCTCTAATACTCCTTTGTCCATCACTATTCGGTTGTTTCACTTTGTTCTAAACTGAAATATTATTCCCTTCCAAACTCTCAAATCTTGATCATTTTCTTCTTATAGTATTCTAGTGGGTTGGCCGAATATCACATCCTTGCCGATCCATCTCTAGTCTTAAGTCAATCGGTGGAAGTCGGATCTACTACCGTTAAGGTAAGGAGTTTCATTATGGATTAATTCGATCTCTCAATACTTGGTTATTCCGTTAAAACGGAATGATAGATTTGACTAAACGATTGTTATAGGGGTTAAATCACTCGTTTTCTCTACACGTTGGTTCTTCGGAAGTAGAGGTAAGCCGAATCCATCCTTAAACAACTACTTTCTCTCATAATATCTTACTAATCGGGACTTTTCAATGGAGGGAAGTGGTAGCGATTTGAAAGGAAAAGCGATAGGAGAACACAAAAGGAGTGGATTTGCAATTCCTACTCCTAAGTTCAAACGTAGGGCGGTATCGGCAGTTCGGGATTTTCCACCGGGTTGTGGACCACCATTCGGTGAAAATAGACAAATCGCGGTTGTTCACGATACTAGGGGTGCCGACGATCAAAAAGGTTTAGTCCTTACCATAATCAGGTGTGTAATCTCACACCGAAATTCCGTAGATTTGTGATTCGATGTCATGTTAGAAAATAGATCGTTATTATTTACAAGGCTAGAAATCATAATATGGCATAGATCGAGTAACTTGCTTAAATTACATTATTTCTAAAATCTGTTAAAATCAGTATAAAATTTGTAAAATTACCAAAATGCCCCTATGGGCCGATTTACCAAAATGCCTCTATGGGCCGATTTACAAAAATGCCCCTATGGGCCGATTTACCAAAATGCCCCTATGGGTCGATTTGCTAGAATGCCTTAGTGGGCTGAATTATTAAAATGTTTTATTGGGCTGGATCTCCGAAATTGTTCAATAAAATAATGGTTGTTATTTATATGTGAATACTTTATGTTATTATGTATGTTGCATTTTCTTTTACATTTTGCATGGGATGGGAAAATTGTATGAAGAGCAGTGTAGCCTGGTGACATTGCCACAAATTGTGTATCATTGAGCCTAAATTATGTTTTCGGTGGTTTGACCGAAAAATAAAATGCTATAGCGGTTTGACTACAAATTTGGTGTGAGCGGCGGGGTGGGTTGACTTGATCCCCACATGTGTGATTGGTGGTCGGGGTGTGATGGATGGATGGGTTGGGTTGCATACATTTACTTCATACAAATATTGTTATGTAAATGGGCTTGGCCCAAGAACACGCTATATATGCTTAGACCCAAGTTATTGCTATATGGATTCGGGCCCATGGATGACGGTAAAGGGATTATGCATCGAGTTCTAGTAACTCACCCCTTTTTCTTAATCCTTGCGGTAATGCTCGATGATGTGGACTTGGGCCACGAATGACTCAGTGGAGGCCATACTTTAGAAATGGTGTTTTCGAACTTTAGCAAATTTTCATTTTCCGCTTTATTTCATTACTTTTATTATTTTGGGTTTAAAGTTGTAATAAGGCCTTTGGAATTTTTATTTCGGTTTTATGTTTGACGTATTTAATTTTCCACGAATTGTTTTAAACGGGGATTTTCTAAAATCATAAACAACGGTTTTTCATCAAATTTATCAACAAACGGATTTCATAATAAATATGTACAAATAATTTAACTTAGATTTTTCCTGCAAATTATCAATAATATTTTCAGAAGTCACGGTTTTAAAAGATCACTAGTTCGATTATTGATTCTTCAATTAACCTCTCGAGATTAGTAGTATTTTTATCGAATATTTCTTTTAATCAAACTAGTTTTCTTAATTATAACCAAATAATATCTACTTAGGTATGAGTTTTAAAGTTCTTAATACGTTATATTCATGTGATATGTCAGATCCGTTCATAACGCATGAGCCGGGTTTGGGGTGTTACCCTTGAACTTTTAGAAATACAAGTGACTGATTAGGAGCATATACTTAGGTTGTTTGTTTAAAATTGTAAATTTAGCCTGAAATTGGATAATTTAAGTTGTTTATATTTAGACTAATTAGTTAAGTTTATTAAACTATAAATAGGAAAAAAAATTAAATATACTAAGTGATAAAGATAGATACGAATAGGTAATTATATTTGTAGAAGTATAAGATGTTCGAATTGAAAAGAAAATACTTAGTAAAATCCATGATTATTAAAACGATGTAGTATGGCTAGTATAGCCCTTAGAAAAAGTGCTTGAGAAAAATCTCAATCGTACTGGCACAAATAAAAAAATCATAATGGATTATACGGAGAAATATTACTGCATTAGAGTTCAAAGTATGGAAAAAAAAATAAACTGAGTAGGAAAAAAATATTCGATCTGACTATACTTTACAAAAATAAATACTATATTCGTGTATACATTTTGGTAGAGATAAATAAATATATTTAATTTTGTTTAACTTGTTTACTTTGTAATTTATTGAACTAATCTGTTTAGGTGTAAATAACTGTGAATTGTTTAAATTTCTAGTTAGAGTTATATATTTAGGCAAATTTTCCTAGTGTTTATGCTCCGACCTAATCTCGTGTATCAATCCGGCTTAAGTACATTTTGTAGATATAGTTTTTTATTTTGTTTTGTTTAGTTTCCTTGAGGACAAACAAAGACTTAAGTGTGGGGGCATTTGCAACAACTTGACTGCCTATAAATGAGTTATCGTTTATAGTAAAATATAACACCAAAAATATATAAAATTAAAAATACAGTGTCCACAAGTGCACGGGTCAAACTGTAATATAGTCTAGTACAACGAAATACTTTGAAGTTGTAACACCCTGGTTTTAGGGGTTAGGCATTTGGTGCTTAGCTCGGGTGTTGGCACACTCTAGTGTGTGGTTGGGTAAGTTTTAGGGGTCCTGAGAACCCTAGGTGGTGGTAGGTTGCCTTAGAAAATTTTTAGTTTTAGGGGTTAAAAGGGGAGCTTGGCGAGGGGTGTCTTAAGAGAATTATTTGGGAGTTTATGACACAAGAAAGGAGCTGGTGGAGTGGCAGGATAGGCGCCACTAAGGCCTTGTGTGTGTGACGCCATTTGCAGGGGGGAAGAGGCTCAGGTTCGATTCGCAAGAGCAGCAAATGGGCATTCTTTTTTGCGTCATCTTGGTGGGGTGGATGGACGGTTTGAAAGGCTTAAAAGGTGGAGAAGACTTGGTCAATTTTTTTTTGAATTTGGCTAGGTAAAAGTTTGACTCATTCAAACTTTTTGAATGGGTGGTAGGGAGGTATTTTAGGAGGATTTTGAGGACTATTTTTGGGGGGTGGGAGCTTGGCCTTTTAGTATAAATAGGGGAGTGCTCATTATTCATTCACCATCTGCCTTCTCTCCTATCTTCTTCTTTCACATTTTTCCAAGTGGCTGAACCCTCCACTCTCCCTATTTCCCTTCCTTTTCACTTCAAAACCGAAAGTACACCCCACCCTTTCTTTCTCCTCTCTTTGGTTTGAAACCAATGTTCCCTACCCCTTGATTTAATTAATAGTGAATCTACATCCATCACCCCTTTGCCGAATTTCCTTCTCTCAACTTGATAGCACTTGGGCAGTGTTAACTTAGATCTTTTCGGGTTCCGTGGCTGAGATACTTGGGGTTTTAGTGGTTGGCCAAGCCTCCGTTTATGCGATCGGTTTGATCAAGTGGAGGTAAGGTTATTTATTAAGGTTAAATGCTTAAGTGGTGTTTTTGGGGTTAACTTTGTTTACTGATTAAGCTTTTGCATGGAGGCCACAACCCGATCAGTGGGCAAGGGAAGGTCCCTATTCAAGTTTAAGAAAAGAGCGGTTTCTGGCATGCGAGATTGGCCACCGGGGTGTGGGCGACAACGAAAAACGTTGAGCAAATAGCCGTAGTTTCGCTAGACGATAGCATCGAGGATCGAGAGTCTAGTACTCCTAGTAGTAAGGTGTGTAACTAACCCACTATTTCCGGGTTTTATGTGTCATGTGTTTTGCTAACAAGTGCAGTAATAAATGTGCTATATATACCCCTAAAGGGTATAGCGAGGATCAGGTTAGTATCGAACCTGTTACAATGTGATTACTTGCTTGTATATGAGTATGTCTATGGATATTAATAAGCATGTGCATGCATTATCATGATTATATTTTATGTGGCATGTGCATGGGTGGGATATGAAAAGAAGGTACGGGTGTACTTCGAGTACGTGGTTGATGTCAGCTTTGTGCTACATCGTGGATTGGCGCTGACTGAGGTCGCGTTGTGGATTTTTGCGATTTAGTTCGCGTGGTTACCTTGATTGATATCGGCTTATGCCATATCGTGGCTTGATGGATTGCTGTGTGCTCCATCGTGGTTGATGTTAGCTATACGCTACATCGTGGATGGCATTGGTTGCCTTTTTGGAGGGAAAAGGAGAGGGTGACTCGATAGTCCCCACGGTGTGTGGTAAAATTTGGATAAGGGGGTGTGTAGCGGATGGACCCTAGGTTGGGTTGGGAATCATGTTGCATTATTTTTGTAATAATATGGAAATGGGCCAAGCCCAATATGACATGTGGATAGGTATGTTTTGGGAACGTGCGTGGAAATGGGCCAAGCCAGTTGATATGTGGTTTATTGAGAAATGGGCCTAGCCCAGTGATTTGAGTACGATTTGAATGTGGGCCAAGCCCAGTTGTGGTAATGAATATATATATTACTTATTGCATTTGATATTTGGGATATTATGAGGCTAGCATGTGGGTGGATTTCATGGTTAACTTACACACTGAGTGCAGTATGACTCACCCAACTTTTTAATCATCGCGGTGAGTCGTGATTAGTGGACGGGTTGGAGTGGATACAAGGTGGCCCATGCGAGAAGGAGATTTTCATACGAAAAATGTTTCACTTTATTTAAGTATTTTATATTATCGGTATTTTGGGATTTTATTGATGTAATAAGGGCCTCTTTGGTTTAAAGTACTCTATTTACTAAAGTTGAAGTTTACACTACACTTAGTAATAATTTACATAAAAAGATTCATCTTATAGCAACTTATAATAATGTTTTAAATTCAGAAATTTTCAACAAACTTATATTATTTATTAAATTTTAAATGGACGCGATTTCCAAATGATAGCAAATTTTCAAGTTTAGTTCTAAAGACAAAGATTTCCAACCGTCTTTCCCAAAGACATAACCGTATTCGATTAAGTAGTGAATGGGCCGGGTTTGGGGGTGTTACAGTTTGGTATCAGAGCCAAGTTCAAAACTCGGCTTTGAGGGTTTTGGGCTCGAAACAGTTTTCAAAACGGGCTTTTCGGAATAGGGGTTTTTATAAAAAGGTTTTCAGGTTATTCTGGCATGGCACCTGTACCTCCGACCCGAGGTCCACCAGGTAAGTACTTCAGACTTTTGAAGTGATTTGTTTGTATGAATTGTTATGGGTTTATTTGGGCTCGTAGAATAGAATACTAGGATCTGTTGGACCCTAAGATTAGACTACTCAAACATATGCATAAAACTTAAAGCTCTTAAACAAACCTGTAAAATAAGTCGCGAGAGTCAAGGTGTGGTAACCATCCAGCATGCATGTCTAGGAGTGGTGGCATTCATGAAGAGCTTGGTATTTAAGCGATCCTAGCGACTCACCTCCTCTTTACTCGAATCCTACAGTGCGTAGCTACGGTTCACCTTAACCAAGAGGACTTGTTCATAGGCTAAACTAATTATTAAAACCCGAAAGGGAATTAGCCTTCTTTGCTTTCTAAATTCCTGTTTTTAAATTTTCAAATTTACCCTTTGGTTTGTAAACTCTAAATCAGATTTTGGAAGATGTTTTCTCGATTTACTGAGAATACCCACAGTAGGAAAATGACGAAATTACCCACAGGTAGGAAGGAAACTTTGATTGATCGAAAGAACTACTCTCTAACCTTCATTGCATAAAATTGCTCGTGAATAAAACAGTGAAACAATAATTTCTAATTCATAAAACTTTCTAAACAGATTAAATCGAAGCGCTAGAGATGAGTTCTAGGGAACGCGGTAGAGGAAGAATGACAGCTTCGGAACCAGTAGGGTCCGCTATGGGTCGAAGCGAAGTGCGCGCCGGCGATGGATGTAGAGGAACAAGATCCGATAAGTGAAGAGAACGCAGTGTCGCAGGCTATGTTGCGCGTGCTTCAGCAAGTGGCAAGAGCTAGTAGGGGAAATGGAGCTCGGAAGTCAGTGCCCGAGAGGCTTAGGTCTAACGGGGCTTAAGTTTTTAGGGGAGTATCTGGAGTGGCCCCGAACGTAGCGGAGTATTGGCTAGAAGGAGTCGAGAGAATTATGGACGACTTGGATTGTGCCCCAGCAGGAAAAGCTAAAAGGTCTTTGTTTCGCTACTACGAGGATGAGGCTTATCGTTGGTGGCTCAGCACAAACAAGGTGTACCGCAGATCGATTGGATTGGGACTACTTTAAGGAAAAGTTTGAAGGAAAATACGTTGGAGCAAGCTACTTAGATGCGCAAAGGAAGGCGTTTCTAAATCTGGTGCAAGGAAATAAGTCAATAGCAGAATACGAAGCAGAGTTTGTACGGCTAAGTCAATATGCTAAGGGTATTGTGGCCACTGACTATGAGAGGTGCGTCCGGTTTGAAGACGGATTGCGAGATGAGCTTCGAGTGCTGATCGCTCCGCAGAGGGAAAGAGACTTCATGCTAGTGGAGAAAGCTCGTATAGCCGAAGAAGTTAAGAGGACGGTAAGGGAAAACCGAGGAAAGAGTAGGAACGAGAATAAGAGAAATATTGGGCCGTCAGCATCGTTTGGTAATGTCCAGAAAAGACCAAAGATCGAGAATCCTACAAGTGTACTTGTACCAATGGATCGGAATCGTTCTTGTGTTCGATATGGAAGACCTCACACAGGAGAGTGTTGGGGAAATAGTAAAGAATGTTTTCGGTGTGGATCTAAGGCACATCTGGTTAAGAATTGTCCTCAAGCGACGAGGGGTCGTGGTTCAAGTCATGGAAGGAATGGTTCTAGTCGAAGTCAACCAAGGATGTGATTCTAGGTAAGCTCCTTTGCTTGGGTACTTGCGTTAATTACTTTGTTTGCTTATAAGTTAGCCTTTCTGTGTTGCTAAGAGGCGTTTGAATTTTGAGCGCGAATTTGGAGATTGTGTAGGTGCGATAGCCTTAGTAAGATCAGTCACGCAGCATAAGCGTAAGGTGGTAAGATAGGTTGTATGGACGTTTGTTAGTAAAGTAATTTCGAGGACGAAATTATTTTAAGGAGGGTAGAATTGTAACACCCTGGTTTTAGGGGTTAGGCATTTGGTGCTTAGCTCGGGTGTTGGCACACTCTAGTGTGTGGTTGGGTAAGTTTTAGGGGTCCTGAGAACCCTAGGTGGTGGTAGGTTGCCTTAGAAAATTTTTAGTTTTAGGGGTTAAAGGGGAGCTTGGCGAGGGGTGTCTTAAGAGAATTATTTGGGAGTTTATGACACAAGAAAGGAGCTGGTGGAGTGGCAGGATAGGCGCCACTAAGGCCTTGTGTGTGTGACGCCATTTGCAGGGGGGAAGAGGCTCAGGTTCGATTCGCAAGAGCAGCAAATGGGCATTCTTTTTTGCGTCATCTTGGTGGGGTGGATGGACGGTTTGAAAGGCTTAAAAGGTGGAGAAGACTTGGTCAATTTTTTTGAATTTGGCTAGGTAAAGTTTGACTCATTCAAACTTTTGAATGGAGTGTAGGGAGGTATTTTAGGAGGATTTTGAGGACTATTTTTGGGGGGTGGGAGCTTGGCCTTTTAGTATAAATAGGGGGGGGAGTGCTCATTATTCATTCACCATCTGCCTTCTCTCCTATCTTCTTCTTTCACATTTTTCCAAGTGGCCGAACCCTCCACTCTCCCTATTTCCCTTCCTTTTCACTTCAAAACCGAAAGTACACCCCACACCTTTCTTTCTCCTCTCTTTGGCTGAAACCAATGTTCCCTACCCCTTGATTTAATTAATAGCCGAATCTACATCCATCACCCCTTTACCGAATTTCCTTCTCTCAACTTGATAGCACTTGGGCCGAGTGTTAACTTAGATCTTTTCGGGTTCCGTGGCTGAGATACTTGGGGTTTTAGTGGTTGGCCAAGCCTCCGTTTGTAGCAGTCAGTTTGATCAAGTGGAGGTAAGGTTATTTATTAAGGTTAAATGCTTAAGTGGTGTTTTGGGGTTAACTTTGTTTACTGATTAAGCTTTTGCATGGAGGCCACAACCAGTCAGTGGGCAAGGGAAGGTCCCTATTCCGAAGTTTAAGAAAAGAGCGGTTTCTGCTGTACGAGATTGGCCACCGGGGTGTGGGCCAACAACAGAAAATGTTGAGCAAATAGCCGTAGTTTCGCTAGACGATAGCATCGAGGATCGAGAGTCTAGTACTCCTAGTAGTAAGGTGTGTAACTAACCCACTATTTCCGGGTTTTATGTGTCATGTGTTTTGCTAACAAGTGCAATTAATAAATGTGCTATATATACCCCTAAAGGGTATAGCGAGGATCGGGTTAGTATCGAACCTGTTACAATGTGATTACTTGCTTGTATATGAGTATGTCTATGGATATTAATAAGCATGTGCATGCATTATCATGATTATATTTTATGTGGCATGTGCATGGGTGGGATATGAAAAGAAGGTACGGGGTGTACTTGAGTGCGTGGTTGATGTCGACTTTGTGCTACATCGTGGATTGGCGCCGATCGAGGTCGCGTTGTGGATTTTTGCGATTTAGTTCGCGTGGTTACCTTGATTGATATCGGCTTATGCCATATCGTGGCTTGATGGATTGCTTTGTGTGCTCCATCGTGGTTGATGTTAGCTATACGCTACATCGTGGATGGCATTGGTTGCCTTTTGGAGGAAAAGGAGAGGGTGACTCGATAGTCCCCCGGTGTGTGGTAAATGGATAAGGGGTGTGTAGCGGATGGACCCTAGGTTGGGTTGGGAATCATGTTGCATTATTTTTGTAATAATATGGAAATGGGCCAAGCCCAATATGACATGTGGATAGGTATGTTTTGGGAGCGTGCGTGGAAATGGGCCAAGCCCGGTTGATATGTGGTTTATTGAGAAATGGGCCTAGCCCATATTTTGAGTCTGATTTGAATGTGGGCCAAGCCAGTTGTGGTAATGAATATATATATTACTTATTGCATTTGATATTTGGGATATTATGAGGCTAGCATGTGGGTGGATTTCAGAGTGGTTAACTTACACACTTTGAGTCAGTATGACTCACCCAACTTTTTAATCATCGCAGGTGAGTCGTGATTAGTGGACGGGTTGGAGTGGATACAAGGTGGCCCATGCAGAAGGAGATTTTCATACAGAAAATGTTTCACTTTATTTAAGTATTTTATATTATCAGTATTTTGGGATTTTATTGATGTAATAAGGGCCTCTTTGGTTTAAAGTACTCTATTTACTAAAGTTGAAGTTTACACTACACTTAGTAATAATTTCGCAAAAAGATTCATCTTATAGCAACTTATAATAATGTTTTAAATTCAGAAATTTTCAACAAACTTATATTATTTATTAAATTTTAAATGGACACGATTTCCAGCGATAGCAAATTTTCAAGTTTAGTTCTAAAGACAAAGATTTCCAACCGTCTTTCCCAGTGACATAACCAGATTCGGTCGTAGTGAATGGGCCGGGTTTGGGGGTGTTACAGAAGTATTCTGAGGATCGTACCCAAGGGAGAATTGAATAAATTATGAAAATATTTTTACAATAACAAGTCTAAGTAGTAGTAATTAATTCCTATATTACGATGAACCGTAAAAGTGATAATTGAGATAAAAATAAAAAAATAAGAAAAATAAATAATAGACTAAAATCAATAAACCAATTAGGAAGATCAACCCGCTTCAGGGTTTATAACTAACTTTAGATTAGGATTTTAGGGTGGATTAGCTATCAATTAACCAATTATTACCTCCCGCCCTCTAATTAACTAACCGATTGATTGATACTTGCTTATCTCCCAACCTCACTTTCTCAACCAGGATAAATTATGATTTTCTCGGTTTGACTTATATCCCGACCTCGTCAGTCCTAATGGTTTAAAAACACGTAATTCATACCAACTAACCCCTCTCGGGAAAACCCTTAATCCTTGTTAACATCCTCATCCATTCATTAATCTCCCCTAAGGGATTTAGCGACTCATGTTATTCATAATCTCTATCTCGATTGAACAAATCATATAAAGAACATGATTGATTCGGAAGACAAAAGGGATTTGAACAATCGTGGATTTGGTATCGAATGGGAAACTGAGTAGCAAATCAATTGATTAAAATAAAGAAATAAATCAAATGTAGCAAAAGATAAATTGAAATACTTTGATAATATAAATAAATTCTTGGATCAAAACTAATTCCAAGAGGAAAAACAACTAAGTTATTGAAAAGTCAAAAGAAAATTAATCTAATCCTACTCCTAAACTACTAGGGTTTTTTAGTACGTCTAGAACGATTTTTTTACATCAAACCCCTAATGTCTTATTTATAGAAGTGTTGGCAGCCCAAATTAGGTCTTCAACACGTCCTAGGTCTTCGTATAAAGTTGATTGCGTGGATGAAAATAACCTCGACATACTTGGGAAAGAAGTTGACCTGTGTCGCGCCACATCATGTCTAGGGCGCGACACGACATGCAAATCCTGTCTTGTGTCATTCGTTTTGTGCTCTGACAGCTCGGGAAACTTGTGCATCACTCGTCCCTTGCTTCCACGTCAATTGGGCCTATAAATCTCCATCCTACCCACTCAATTAAACATATTAGTACTACCTAAGGCCCGTGTCGGCCTAATGGGTCACAACACACATAAAATGTGTTAAAAACAATTATTTTATTAATATTTAATTCTAAGTCCTAAATACTAAAAGCGTAATATTAAATACTAAATTGCCTAGAAAACAAGTGCCTTAAGTGCGAAAATGACCTGAACTAACTATTACATTTGACGACGGTTCACTAATTAGGTTGGCCTTTAAACTTTCAACCAAGAAAACATCTTGGATTTGAGGCATGCCTTTAGCATTTATAACAACTTTTCCAAGAATCCATTTTTTTTTCTATCACCAAAGGTCACCTACATTCATGGTTTTCCTTGAAGTCTTTGAGACAACTAGTGTTCCTAGCCATGTGTGCTTGAAACACTTACTACCAAAATACCATACATGATAAGTGGCCTTGAAAGATTGACACACAACAATGAAACACTTCAAGTCCTTCCTCTTTAAAATAAGTTTATGCTTTTACCTTCTATTGATTGTACCTCAAGTTATGAATGGAGATACAATTGGATGCTTTCTCCTCAGGTTCTTCAATAACTTAAAACACCTTGATCTAACATGACTTGGGATTCCATATTAGTGATACACAATCTTATTAGTCTTCTTGCTAGAATTATTAATTCGAATAATCTTAACTTTTTCATAACAGACTGTGCAACGAACAGTTCCTTCAAAGTTTCCTCAAATTTAAATGACTTAGCAATCAAGAGAGAATCTTTTTTCTTTAATTTGGTTACCAAATTTCTAATTCTCCTGTTTCAATATTAAATTCTCATAAATTATTTTCCCATATATCTTGGAAGCCTCATCCCACTTATCTAACATGGTTTTATAGGAATCCATAAAACCTTAAGTATACTTATCATAATTATCACTTGAGTGGTCTGAGCCAGTTGTAATTATTGACACAACTTGGGATGTGAACACCATATAGTTACTAAGATGCTCATCATCCTAATCAGTTGTACTTGAGGAGACAATATCACTCCACGTGACATAGAGGGGCTTCTTTTTCTTATTCTTCACACATTCAACTTGAATATGACCATAACCTTGGCACTCATGACAATATATTCCTTTTTTCTCCTTGGGTGCATATTTATTGATCATTATATCCTTTCCCTTATTCTTGCTAAAGTTGCGATTTGCATCAAGCCTCCTACTCTTCTTAGTCAACTTTTTAAATACCTTGTTGAAGTTTTGGGTGAGAAGGGCCAACTACTGCAAATATTCAATGGTAGTTTCACCCTTAGTTGCAATAGGAATGCCACTTGTAATGCTATGCTCTTCTCGAATTCGCCTATGCTCTTTTTGGTCTTTTCAATGTTCATTTCAAAGGTTTGTAACAAACCAATGAGTCCATCAATCCTCATTGTATCAATGTTCTTTTGTCCTATATAGTAGTCTCCTTGTCTACATTTCTTTCAAACAAAGATCTAAGCACATTTCTGACCAACTTAGAATTGGAATACTTTTAACTAATAGAAAACGTCTAGTTTGTGATATTTCATGACTTTGCGTAAAACTTAGACAAGGTCTTATTATCTTGCATCCCAAAAGTCTCAAATCTTGTTGCCAACATTTGAAGTTTAAATTTGATATAAGCACCAAAGCCCATTTGTAAGCCCATTTGGTGATCCAACGAAGTGATGATGTAACACCCCTTACCCGTAATCAACGTCGGAACCGGGTACGAGGCATTACTAGACTTATCTCACTTGGACATACAACTTTGGGCTATAAAATTTCATCCCAACTTAAAACTTCTCATTCATACTCATAACATCCTTATCTTAGGCCTACGAGGACTTAAACAAACTTATGCAAGGTTTCGGGATTAAACCGGAAACTTTTACGCTTCTAGAAGCTTTTTGCTTAAACAGGGGCCACAAGCCCGTGTTGTCTAAGGGACACGCCCGTGTGCCCCTGGGACATGCCCGTGTTCTTCACCCGTGGTCGACGCTGACTTAATTCACACGACCAGGCACACGCCCGTGTCCCTGGCCCGTGTCCCTCACATGGTCTCCACATGCCCGTGTCCTAGCCCGTGTGCCAAAACCTTGGCATTCTGTTTATGACGTCATCACATCACTAAGGTCACACGGCCAAGGCACACGCCCGTGTCCTTAAACCGTGTGTCGAATTAAATCCTAAATTTTAGGTGCAGACTTCACACGGCCTGGGCACACGCCTATGTCCATGGCCGTGCCTCCCACACGGCTGAGACACACGGCTGTGTCTCTGCCCGTGTGTTTACTACTGAGCATACTAACTTTTAAACCTAGCATGCATGGGGACACGCAGCCAATTAACACGCTCATGGGGCTGACCGTGTGTCACACACGACCTAGACACATGCCCGTGTGTCTGCCCATGTGGACATTTAAAAGGCTATCTACCAAGCCAAATGCCACCCTGAATAGCAACCATACTTGCACCAATTCAATCCAACACATTTCATGACTATAAAGCACTTCTAAGGACTCAAAATCAAGGTATCCACACAAGCATACACTTCATGAAATTCATCATCATTGATTATATATATAAACTTGTCAAGTATTGGCCCAATTCCATTGACCATTTACAAAATGACTTTGATAACATAAATAACCAACACTTTGGCTATCAAAATGACATAACAAAATACCCAAGTCCTATACATGCCATACTCAAATTAAGTCTAACTTGTTATACTAAAGAGATGTCAATAGTGTGATTTCCGAACTCCGACATCCCACGTTTCTCGAACTATCTTGGCAATACTACAAGGAAAAAGAACAATGAGAGGGGTAAGCATAAAGCTTAGTAAGTTTGCATGAAAATAAATAGCAATAATAAGTTCTTAATGACATCAATCCATGGCATTAGATAACCACACAAAGTCATAAGCACTTTGCCATAACTTACTCGTACTTGTTCTTATCTAGCATATTCCATGCAACATATCATAAACACTTCTCGTGAATTATTCACGGGTAACTGTATTCACTTAATCACATGACTTTAGTACTAATCTCATTTCTATTTCCAAGCTTATCTATTTATCCCACTAATTCACTAGGGATACTCAAAGACGCATATTCATCGTCATTAACATAAACATAAAACCAATGCCACATCTCAGATGTGGTCTTATATGGGGTCACCTCTGAATGCCGATGCCATATCCCGAATATGGTCTTATACGGAGTCTTTGATAAACCATAATTTATACATATTTTAACCCCATGCTTAGCTTATTTTTGGTTGAGTTTTCATTAGATTTAATGAATTCGATGCTCCTAATCATTTAATTTCATGTTTTATCCTCAGGAGAGCTTAGGGAGTCGAAAGGAACGAGAAACGGGGACAAAATGGGCCTACCTTAGAGACTCACACGGCCTGGGCTATCAGACATGGCCGTGCGTTTCGAGCAAAAACGAGACACAGCCTGAATCAAAGTACACGGGTAGACCACACGGCCGTGTATGGCAAGCAGAAGGAAGCACGGCCTGATGTTATCATACACAGGTATGTCAGACGGGCGTGTCCCTGCCGTATCAAAGAGAAATTCTATCCAGAAAAGCTTACTTGTGGGCCAAGAAACGCGTTCCAAAAGCCTATATAAAGACCCTTGGGGGAAACCTAAAGGGGACGTCGAGTAGACGCTGAATAGAACGCAGGAAATACTCGAAGACAACCGTCGGAAGCAGCTCGGAGGAAGGATCTCCATCAAGACTGAGGATCTCCCATCAAGTTCTTGATAAGTTTTTGGGTTTTCTTATGTTTTGTAGTTTTCCTTATTTTGAGATGTTTCCTTATATCAGTATGAACTAAATCCCTTAGATACCTAAGGGTATGAAACCAATGATAAATCTTATTACTATTTGATTTATAAGATAAATACTTGTTCTTATTCTTAATTGTGAGTTCTTATTCTTGTTTTGATAATTCAGGTTATTGATTCAAGTTCGAATGTGCTTATTCAGTAGCAAAAGTCCCTGTTTAATAGTAGATCAACACAATTAAGCGAAGTTGATTGCAACCCTAGACATAAGGGGACGAAAATCTGCCGGATTAGAGTTAAATCTAATAAGGGAATCCATAGATCGAGTTAATGCGACAATAGGGGTTTTAATTAGAAAGAGATTTCAATTAATCAACCCAGAGTCAGTTGTTTTTAGTCTCGAGAGAGATATTAACATAAATCAGGGATTTCTACAGATTAAGACAAGTGAATAAATCATATGAATCAAAAGTAATAAGTGAAGTCTAGGTGGATTCTTCCTTAGGTATTGCTTATCACATAAGTTGTCTAAAAGTATTTTCCCAATTCTTTCATTGTCATGTTTTTAATTAAGTTTTAGTTTAAAAGAATCACTCCATTACCTAGGCTAAATAATAAAAAGATAGTAACTGCTAGTACTCTTGGTCCTTGTGGATACGATATAACCGGTCTTACCATAACTGTACTATTAAACGACAGGTGCGCTTGCCTTTATTGTTGTCATAGTTAGTTTTAGACACATCAGTCTCACTTTAAGTATCGATGCCATATCCCGGATATGGTCTTATACAATTCTCATATTCAATACCGAAGCCATATCCCAAATATGGTCTTATACGGAATCTCAATTCGGTGCTGAGGCCATGTCCCCGACATGGTCTTACACGGGACCTTATCCATCTCATGTCTCGATGATAGTATTCTCACATTTATTATAGTCCAACCGGGACTTCAACATCACAACTTTTATCATCTTTCTCATTCAACAACAATACTCAATTTCATAGAATATCAAACATTCTCAAACATACTAGCATAAATGTTGAATTTATCACATAAAAACTTACCTCGATTTCAAAATGAGCTAGATCGTCGATCTAGTCCGATACTTTGTTCTTTCCCCGGTCGAGGTAAATTCTTGGTTCTTCTTGATCTATAATAGCAAATTAGCTTATTTAACAATCACATTAATAAATGCATTTCAATAACCATGCTTTAGCAAGATTAATATTTTGCCCTTAGACTTTTGCAAAATGACCATTTTACCCCTAGGCTCGGAAATCAATTCTAATCAAATTTCTACCTTTATCGAGCCTAGGTGAACATTTATTTCTCTTATGGCTATCATCAAAACCCAACATTTCTCACATTTACAACAAAGTTTACAACCTTTACAAAAGGTCAATTTAAGTGTTTTCGTGGTAACACATTTCTCAAAAGTTGTTCATCTAACAACTAAGACTCATTTTCATCCATAAAATGCAGAAAATCACATAAAAGCTCCCATGGAAAAACCCTAAAATTTTCACCATTTTGCAAAATAGTCCCCTCATTAGAAAGCCTAAGCTTTAGGGGTTCCAGAAGTACAATTTTTATCAAGAAAGGATCACTAGAATACTTACTTGCAAGGAGAGAAGCTTGCGGAAATTTGGAGCTCTCAAACCCCTTAGTATGCTGTAAATTTTCGGTGGTGTAGGAGAGGAGAAAAGATGATATCTTTTCTTTCCTTATTTTTCTCTTATTTTATTCATTAATCACCCAACACCACCAAAACTTTGACTAAATTAATCCTCTTGTCCCCCCTATGGTCGGCTATGGCTTTAAGAAAGGCCTAATTTCACATTAAGGGCCTCCAATTAATAATTCTACAGCTATTTGGTACCTCTAGCTTGTAAAATAGAACTTTCACACTTTATGCGATTTAGTCCTTTTTCGCGATTAAGCATGAAATCGCTAAAATTAAAGTACCAAAATTTTCATGACCTATATAATCATACTATAACTCATATAATAATATAAAAATAATTTTATTCGATCTCAGATTAGTGATCCCGAGACCACTATTTTGACTAGCCCCTAAATTGAGCTGTTACAATTCTCCCCATTAAGAATTTTCGTCCCCGAAAATCTTACCAGTGAAAAGGTTGGGATATTGGTTTCTCATAGCCTCCTAGGGCTCCCAAGTAGCCTCTTCTACTCCACGCCTTTGCCATAGCACTTTCACAAGGGCTATACTTTTGTTTCTCAACTGTTTGACCCCTCTTGCCAAAATCTTAACCGGCTCTGTGCCATAAGTCATGTCCGGTCGAATCTCTACCTCTGATGGTACAATCACATGCGAATGGTCCGAATGGTATCGGCATAACATAGACACGTGGAAGACATCATGAATCTTTTCCAGCTCAGGTGGCAAGGCCAAACGATAAGCTACCGGTCCTATCCTCTCGGTAACTTCATAAGGTCCGATAAAACGTGGACTAAATTTGCCTTTCCGGCCAAATCTGAGGACGTTTCTCCATGGTGATACTTTCAGAAACACTTTATCACCAACGTGAAACTCAATCTCTTTCCATTTCAAATCCGAATAGGACTTTATCTATCTGAGGCCGCTTTCAGACATTCACGTATCACCTTTACTTTCTCTTTAGTTTCCCTGACCAAATCGACCCCGTGAATCTGATTCTCTCGGAGTTCTGCCCAATACAAGGATGTTCAGCACTTATGCCCATACAATGCTTCATAAGGCGCCATTTTCAAGCTTGACTGAAAACTGTTGTTGTAGGCGAATTCCACCAACGGTTAGTATTTTTCCCAATTACCTTGGAATTCCAAAACGCAACATCGAAGCATGTCTTCAAGTATCTGTAACACCCCTTACCCGTATTCTACGTCAGAATCGGGTACGAGGCGTTACCCTGTGAAATGGTCATACAACTTTGAGCTATAAAACTTCATCCCAACATAACATTTCTCATTAAGGGCCTACGAGGCCTTGATCAAGCATACGGAGGGTCTTGGAACCCAACCGAAAATTTTTGTGCATTTAATTTTTTTTGTCTAAACAGGGGCCACACGCCCGTGTGAAATGGGACACGCCCGTGTGGGAAGGCCGTGTGGTCACACACACCCATGTCCCTAACCTGTGTGGGATTTATTTTCATTTAGAACCTACAGGGTTTTCACACGGCCGGACACACGCCCGTGTTCTTGGCCTGTGTGCTCCACAAGGCCTAGACACGCCCGTGTCCTCACCCGTGTATAAAAGCCTAGGTATTCTGTTTGTGACGTCAGCAACCAATTATGGGCACACAGCCTAGGCACACGCCCGTGTGCCTAGCCCATGGTCGACACTGACTTGCAACACTAACATGCAGGGGACACACGGCCAAGTCACACACCAATGGGATAGGCTGTGTGTCACACACTGTCTAGACACACGCCCGTATGTCTACCCGTGTGGACAAATTCAAGGCTATTATCCAAGCCATTTAGCCACCCTCACTTGCACACATTCACACATCATCACATAACATTCTCAAATCATCAATTAAAACTCTTGAATTATCACATTTGAATCATGAAAATCAAACAATCTTCCCATATACGAGGGAGAACTATTACTAGCACCATTACAATCGACATGAGCCATCATCCATGGCTATACACAACCAACCCATAACTCTTTTAGGCCAACACATTTGGCTACTGTAACTATGACATAATTAGACCAAAATAAGATCCCTATACATGCCATATCTCAAGAAGACTTGAAACCTCATACACAAGGGACTGCTCGATAGTGTGAAAGCATCTCCGGCGGTTTCCAACCCGAGCTAGTTAAGTTAACCTATAAGAGATAAGAAATGAAGAGGAGTAAGCAATAACGCTTAGTAAGTTTATATGCAAATGATAAGCAACTATTGACATTTATTTATTATACTCAACCACATATAATGAGATTTTCACTTAAGCTTATGAATACCCATTCAATCATTCATAATGCTTACTCATTCTAAACTTTCACCTGTCACGAACTCATATCATAACACATGGTTCATCTTTACTTGCATTTATACCCTGCATTTATCACCACAAAGCCACATGCAAATTTCACTTAGTCAAGTTTCTCGGTATCACCCCGGAATAATAATAAATACTCGGTGGTTTCGCACACAACCCACCCTTAATACTAAGCACGATGGTATCGCACACAGCCCATCGGTAACAAATAATAAGGTGGTATCGCACATAGCCCACCATTATTACACATTCACGGATATTTATCCACATACATTTTCCTATTTCGAATGTTCATCTGGGAACATCCTCACACACTATCATTCTTAAATAGATTTCTACAACAATCATTCGCATTCACGCAATGCATTAATAAATATAACATATGAAATCAGGGTGCATCGTTTACACATAACTCACCATGGTTTCCTCATATACCGAATTCACCTCAAGTGAGTTCTGGGGACATACCTGCACCTCTCATGGTGTAACCACATACTTCCTCATTTTCAATATACCTATTGAATCATTCAAAATGCTAAAGAACACTCTTGTGTCTCATATATATAGTATCATATCAACATCATACCCCGGTAGGGTCTTACATGAAATATCATATCGATGCCATGTCCCTGACATGGTCTTATACTAAATCTCACACCGAGGCTATATTCCAAATATGGTTTTACACGGGACCTTAATTATTATAGTATCATGATATTTGCATTCCCTCTATTCTTAGATTCAATTGAAGACTTTCAATTCTTGAGATCTCGTCAAAACGTATTTAATATATTCATAGAGTCAATATACAATTCATACAACATCGAAATATTAAACACTTCACTTATAATTGCATTATTAGCACACGAACTTACCTCGATACCCAAAAGGGTAGAAAGGGACCTATTTGTCCATATTTCTCTTTTCTCCCGTTCTAGGTCCGAATCTCGTTTTCTTTGATCTAGAAAAATAAAATTTACTCATTTAATCACCACACTAATCAATACATTTTAAAATTTCTACTTTGGCAAAATTACCATTTTGCCCTTAGACTTTGGCAAAATTATGATTTTGCCCTTAGACTTTGGCAAAATTATGATTTTGCCCCAACGCTCGTATATCGATTCTCGTCCAACTTCTTTGCTAATCAAGCCTAGCCGATTCATATTCCCTTCTATAGCAACTCAAGATTTAAACTATCACACACATTTACCACTCATTTCACAACCTTTACAAAAAGGTCCTTTTAGGTGTTTTCATGATAACACCCTTCACAAAAGTTGTTTATCTAACAACTAAGACTCATTTTCTTCCATAAAAATGCAGCAAACAACTCAATTGCTCTCATGGAAAAACCTTAGACTCTTAACCATTTTGCAAAATAGTCCTCTCATTAGCTAGCTTAAGATTTAGGGGTTCCAAAAGTACAAAAATCATCAAAAATAGTCATCCAGATGACTTACTTGTAGAGGTGAGGAGTTGCTGAAAATTTTCAAGCTCCCATGGCTGTTTTTTCTTGAGAATTTCAATGGAGAGAAGGGAAAGAAAAGATGATAGCTTTTCTTCTCTTTATTTTATTATAAAGATAAATTTTTATCACCAATTTTCTCCTAACAATATGACAAGGTCAATTCTTTGTCCCCTATGGCCGGCCACCTCTTAAAATAAGGATAATTGCATATTAGGGACCTCCAATTAATATTTCTTAACTAATTGAAACCTCTAGCAATTAGAATAGAACTTTTGCACTTTATGCGATTTAGTCTTTTTTTGCGATTAAGCATGAAATCGCTAAAATTAAAGCACCAAAATTTCCATGCACCCTTATAATCATGCTATAACCCATAAAATAAAATGAAAATAAATTTTCTCTGACCCCGGATTAGTGGTCCCGAGACCACTGTTCCGACTAGCCCCTAAATCAGGCTGTTACAATTCTCCCCCTTAAGGATTTTCATCCTCGAAAATCTTACCCGAGGAAGTTGCTTTCAACATTCATGAAACGTTTCCACCAACTTTCAAAATCACAAACCGATTTACCCTCAAATTTCTCTTGTCAAAAACCTTTAAGCTGTAGTACACAAGGTTGAAGCACAACTTTAAAACCTAGATTACTCTTTCTCCAGGGCACATATACTCAGTAATTTGACAAATGTGAACTCTGCACATGCTAAAATGATCATTCAGATCTTTATCGAATAATTCACTACAATCCAGATGACATCCCCCTCTTTGGGAAATCATGTCAATCCAAATTCGAAACCTATATTATTTTATCACACTTTCTCCCTAGGATCTTCACCGACTGTGATAGTCCTGAGTTTGAACACTCTGAAAATTTAGCTTTAACCGGTCAACTACTTCTGAACATAAACTCAATCATATCGTGATGTGTACTCAATTGTCAAAACATTTATGCATATAACTACACCTTCTCTTATTCTTGAATGAGCAGACATGCTACTACTGAGCCTCATACCAAAACTTCTGCATAAGTTTTGGATTCATCAACATGCAAATTCTATCTCAAGATAACAATAATAACGGAAATCTTATTTGGCCTAAATTTTAACATCGGAAACAAACTCATTCTGAACTTACTTAAAATTCCATTCACTATCTCACTTCTGAACTCCTTTGTTTCAAAAGGAAAACTCTCTTTGCCATTAACATCGCTAAAACTAGGATATTATCAACTAAGGTCAATCGAGTAACTAACTCGCATTGATTAAACAGGGATTTTTCCATCCAGATATCTGTACTATATCCACTATCCGAGAAGTATTTCAATAACTATACATACTCTTGTAATAGCTCAAACCATCGTTACTAACTTACATTCAAATTTTTCCGCAACATTAGATACTCTAGCTCATCAGGATTCAAAGAGCACATGACATTTTTCCACGGATCATACTATATCATCAATTTCACAACCACATAACCCCTGAAGGGAAATGGATATCTATACAGAATACTCAAAGGGGTCATTATAATTCATTCAACTATGGTTGTCATAATCAAACACTTTCACAGTTCGAATATTGTTTCTCTAACCATTTTCATCATCATAAACTCCTTTATTATTCCTTTCACTAATGAACATCAGTTTGGAAAGAATCTCGGTAAGTACACCTTAGGCTTCCTACTCAATTGAGTCAAATAGCCGAGGCCAACTTTCTCTTTACTCGTAACATTGCATAACCAGTACAATCTTTAAAACATTCAGATATTCTTCCCAAAACTGTTCTCACCATCTAACTACCTTTATCACAATATAAATTACTAATTGTTTCGCCACTGAACTCTTTTATTTCATACTCATGAACTCATTCAATTTGACTCTCGTAAAAAAAATCTCATTATAAATCAACAGTGGTAAGGGGGTGAGGTCGTAAAGCCTCTAACTTGACTCTCATGACTACACACATAAGACTTAACATTCATCATTAATGAAATATCATCGTAATTACACAACTCGCTTCAAGCGAGTTTTCATGCTTACTCATGTTATAATTGTTTCTATCACCCATAAGTCCGGGACAGTGATTTTACTAACGCAGGCTCCATAGTAATATCTATTCAAGTACTCAACATTTAACTCTGATTTCTCTTACCATCACTTATCAAATTAGAGGATGTCTTACGGGTTTGAGTACGTCGTTTACTTGATTGCCATAGTCCAACTATGGTCTTACTCGTATCACAATATCCTAGCCTAGTTATAATCTTACATGTCGTCACGATGCCATAGCCTCGCTATGGTCTTACACGAAATCTCATATGGATACCAACGCCATATCCCAGATACGGTTTTACATGGAAACACATGTCGATGCTGATGCCATATCCTAGATATGGTCTTGCACGGGATCTTATATCGATGTCGACGCCATATCCCAGATATGGTCTTACACGATTTCATACCGAAGCCAGGTCCCAGACGTGGTCTTACACGGAATCGTTATTCGATGCCGACGCCATATCCCAATTATGGTCTTACACGAAATCACGTATCGTTGCCAATGCCATGTCCCAGACATGGTCTTATATGGGATCACATGTACTGCCATGGTCCAACCATGGTCTTATTCATCAATTTATCATTGAACGACTGTACTCATCTCCTGCGTTCTACTTAACTTAACTTCCCAGTTTAACTCCCACACTATCATAATATTTGTGGCTTCATAACAGAGTCATAAAACAAAACATTATATATCCTCTACTTTAACAGTCGTACATGAGATTCAACTATGTGGACATACTGATTATACGTCATTCAAATAGTTGTACAAACACACATATCCCGTTCACTAGGTAAGTTTACTCACTATATTCACTTAACCAAATGGGTTGAGTAAATAACACCGTATGCACATCGAACCAACATGGATAAGCTTATCACCTTATAACTTTCATTTCATTCTTCACCCTAGGATTATCTCATTTCATACCTTATCACACACATGTCATGAACTTCTATTCATACCTTCCTGAATTTCATCACATCATAAGCACATTTCAATTATCTCATTATCATTTTCACCATTATCGAAAATCGCTCAGTTGGGAATCATCTTTGTCTTAACAAAATAATCTCGTTAGAGCTGGGAGATATCACACTATCATGAGTAGTAATAAGGCATTTATAGCTAAACTCTCACACGCTAAGTTAGTCCGAGAATTGACTAAACCATAGCTCAGAAACCACTAAATGTAACACCCCTTACCCGTATTCTACGTCGGAACCGGGTACGAGGCGTTACTGTACTTAACTAACATGGTCATACAACTTTAAGCTATAAAACTTCATCCCAACTTAACATTTCTCATTAAGGGCCTACGAGGCCTTGATCAAGCATACGGAGGGTCTTAGAACCCAACCAGAAATTTTTGTGCATTTAAATTTTTTTGTCTAAATAGGGGCCACACGCCCGTGTGAAATGGGACACGCCCGTGTGGGAAGGCCGTGTGGTCACACACGCCCATGTCCTACCTACAGGGGATTTCACACGGCCTAGACACGCCCGTGTCCTCACCCGTGTATAAAAACCTAGGTATTCTGTTTGTGACGTCAGTAACCAATTATGGGCACACAGCCTAGGCACACGCCCGTGTGACTAGCCCGTGGTCAACACTGACTTGCAACACTAACATGCAGGGGACACACGACCAAGTCACACACCTATGGGACAGGCCGTGTGTCACACACGGTCTAGACACATGCCCGTGTGTCTACCCGTATGGACCAATTCAAGGCTATTATCCAAGCCATTTAGCCACCCTCACTTGCACACATTCACACATCATCACATAACATTCTCAAATCATCAATTAAAACTCTTGAATTATCACATTTGAATCATGAAAATCAAACTATCTTCCCGTATACGAGGGAGAACTATTACTAGCACCATTACAATCGACATGAGCCATCATCCATGGCTATACACAACCAACCCATAACTCTTTTAGGCCAACACATTTGGCTACTGTAACTATGACTTAATTAGACCAAAATAAGATCCCTATACATACTATATCTCAAGAAGACTTGAAACCTCATACCTAAGGGATTGCTCGATAGTGTGAAAGCATCTCCGGCGGTTAACAACCCTAGCTACTTAAGTTAACCTATAAGAGATAGGAAAGGAAGAGGAGTAAGCAATAAAGCTTAGTAAGTTCATATGCAAATGATAAGTAACTATTGACATTTATTTATTATACTCAACCACATATAATGAGATTTTCACTTAAGCTTATGAATACCCATTCAATCATTCATAATGCTTACTCATTATAAACTTTCACCTGTCACAAACTCATATCATAACACATGGTTAATCTTTACTTGCATTTATACCCTGCATTTATTACCACAAAGCCACATGCAAATTTCACTTAGTCAAGTTTCTCGGTATCACCCTAGAATAATAATAAATACTCGGTGGTTTCGCACACAACCCACCCTTAATACTAAGCACGATGGTATCGCACACAGCCCATCGGTAGCAAATAATAAGGTGATATCGCACATAGCCCACCATTATTACACATTCACGGATATTTATCCACATATATTTTCCTATTTCGAATGTTCATCTGGGAACATCCTCACACACTATCATTCTTAAATAGATTTCTACAATAATCATTCGCATTCACGCAATGCATTAATAAATATAACATATGAAATCAGGGTGCATCGTTTACATATAACTCACCATGGTTTCCTTATATACCAAATTTACCTCAAGTGAGTTCTGGGCACATACATGCACCTCTCATGGTGTAACCACATACTTCCTCATTTTCAATATAACTGTTTAATCATTCAAAATGCTAAAGAACACTCTTGTGTCTCATATATATAGTATCATATCAACATCATACCCCGGTAGGGTCTTACATGAAATATCACATCGATGCCATGTCCCTGACATGGTCTTATACGAAATCTCACACCGAGGCCATATTCCAAATATGGTTTTACACGGGACCTTAATTATTATAGTATCATGATATTTGTATTCCCTCTATTCTTAGATTCAATTGAAGACTTTCAATTCTTGAGATCTCGTCAAAACATATTTAATATATTCATAGAGTCAATATACAATTCATACAACATCGAAATATTAAACACTTCACTTATAGTTGCATTATTAGCACACGAACTTACCTCGATACCCAAAAGGGTAGAAAGGGACCTATTTGTCCATATTTCTCTTTTCTCCCGTTCTAGGTCTGAATCTCGATTTCTTTGATCTAGAACAATAAAATTTACTTATTTAATCACCACACTAATCAATACATTTTAAAATTTCTACTTTGACAAAATTACCATTTTGCCCTTAGACTTTGGCAAAATTATGATTTTGCCCCTATGCTCGTATATCGATTCTCATCCAACTTCTTTGTGAATCAAGCCTAGCCAATTCATATTCCCTTCTATAGCAACTCAAGATTTCAACTATTACACACATTTACCACTCATTTTAGAACCTTTACAAAAAGGTCATTTTAGGTGTTTTCATGATAACACCCTTCACAAAAGTTGTTTATCTAACAACTAAGTCTCATTTTCTTCCATAAAAATGAAGCAAACAACTCAATTGCTCTCATGGAAAAACCCTAGACTCTTAACCATTTTGCAAAATAGTCCTTTCATTAGCTAGCTTAAGCTTTAGGGGTTCCAAAAGTACAAAAATCATCAAAAATAGTCATCAAGATGACTTACTTGTAGAGGTGAGGAGTTGCTGAAAATTTTCAAGCTCCCATGGCTATTTTTTCTTGAGAATTTTGGTGGAGAGAAGGGAAAGAAAGATGATATCTTTTCTTCTCTTTATTTTATTATAAAAACAAATTTTTATCACCAATTTTCACCGGACAATATGACAAGTTCAATTCTTTGTCCCCTATGGCCGGCCACCTCTTAAAATAAGGCCTAATTGCACATTAGGGACCTCCAATTAATATTTCTTAACTAATTGAAACCTCTAGCAATTAAAATAGAACTTTCGCATTTTATGCGATTTAGTCCTTTTTTGCGATTAAGCATGAAATCGCTAAAATTAAAGCACCAAAATTTCCATGTACCCTTATAATCATGCTATAACCCATAAAATAAAATTAAAATAAATTTTCTCTGACCCCGAATTAGTGGTCCCGAGACCACTGTTCCGACTAGCCCCTAAATCAGGCTGTTACAGTATATGTATCACTCTTTCCGACTGCTCGTCGGTTTGTTGATGGAAAGCTGTACTGAAACTCAATTTTGTGCCTAAAGCCTCTTGCAACTTTTTCCAAAACTGTGACGTGAATCTCGGATCTCTATCCGAAATGATCGACAACGGTATACCATAAAGTCTTACTATCTCTGACACTTACAAATTTGCCAACTTATCAAGCGAATAGTCGACTCGTACTGGTATGAAATGGGCTGACTTCGTAAGTCTATCGACCACGACCCATACAACATCTCTCTTCTTTGGTGATAACGGTAAACCCGTCACGAGGTCCATAGTAATACGGTCCCACTTCCACTCGGGTACCATAATAGGCTGAAGTAGACCCGAAGGTACTTGATGTTCAGCCTTCACTTGTTGACAAATTAGACATCTCAATACAAACTCCGAAATGTCTTTCTTCATACTCGGCCACCAATACCATTTCTTCAAGTCGTTATACATCTTCGTGCTGCCTGGATGTACAGACAAACATCTACTATGTGCTTCATGCAAAAACTTACGAATAAGTTCATCATTTCTGGGTACACAGACCCTATCCCGAAACATCAAGTATCCATCAGGACTTACCCGAAAGTCTGACTCAACATTTGACTCACATAAAACTCTTTTGGCTTGTAAACTGCCGTCCTCTTTCTGAGCTTCACAAATCTCTTGGAGAAATAATGGTCTAGCTCTCAGCTCGGCTAAAATAGAACCATCATCTAACAAAGCCATCCATGTATTCATGGCTCTCAGCGCAAACAATGATTTCCTACTTAAAGCATCGGCGCCCAAGTTCGCCTTTCCCAGATGGTAGTCAATTACTAAGTCATAATCCTTGATCAGCTCTAACCATCTTTGTTGCCTCAAATTTAATTCCTTTTGGGTCATCAAATATTTTAAGCTTTTGTGGTCGGTGAATATCCGACACCTTTCACCATATAAATGGTATCTCCATATCTTTAATGCAAACACAATGGCAGCTAACTCTAAATCATGGGTCGGGTAATTGTTCTCGTGTGGCTGTAACTGTCTAGAAGCATATGCAATCACCTTGCCCTCTTGTATAAGTACGCAACCCAATCCATTCATGGATGCATCACTGTATACCACAAATTCTTTTCCGGGCTCAGGTTGCACCAAAACAGGAGCCTCAGTCAACAACACCTTTAGTTTCTCAAAACTCTGTTGGCACCTTTCTGTCCATTCAAACTTAACGTCCTTTTGCAATAGTCTTGTCATCGGAGTAGCTATCATGGAAAATCCCTTAACAAAACGTCTATAGTAACTGGCTAGGCCCAGAAAACTCCTAACCTCGGTTACATTCCTTGGTGGCTTGCATTCTACAATCGCTGAAATCTTACTCGGGTCAACACTAATTCCATCTCCCGAGACAATGTGCCCCAAAAATCCAACTTACTTAAGCCAAAATTCACTTTTACTAAACTTGGCATATTATTTTTTATCTCTCAAAATTTGCAGAACCTTTCTCAAATGCTCGGCATGTTCGTTCTCATCTCGAGAGTAGATCAGTATATCATCGATGAAGACCACGACAAATTTATCCAAATATGGCCGAAAAATGCGATTCATCAGGTCCATGAAAGTGGCAGGGGCATTTGTTAGACCAAAAGGCATGACCAAAAATTCATAGTGGCCATACCTTGTCCGGAATGCAATTTTCGGCACATCTGAGTCCTTGATTCTCAACTGATAGTACCCAGACCTTAAGTCTATCTTGGAAAATACTGTGGCTCCCTTCAATTGATCAAACAAATCATCGATCCTCGACAACGGGTACTTATTCTTCACAGTTACCTTGTTAAGTTGCCGGTAGTCTATGCATAATCTCATGGAACCATATTTCTTCTTCACAAATAACTCGGGAGCACCCCACGGAGAATAACTCGATCTTGCGAAACCTTTATCTGTTAGTTCTTGCAACTGGGCTTTCAATTATTTTAGCTCGGTTGGAGCCATTCCATATGGAGCAATAGAAATGGGGGCGGTACCCAAAGCTAACTCAATCCCAAATTCAATCTCCCTAATCGGAGGTAACCCTGGCAATTCCTCGGGAAAAAAATCTTGATACTCGCATACTATAGGTACCGAATCAATTTTCAATTCAGTCTCTTTAGTATTCATCACAAAGGCAAGGTAAGTTTCATACCCCTTTCTTAAATACTTTTGAGTCGACAAGGATGATATCACTACTGGTGATCTGTCTTGCTTATCTGATTCAACACGAATAAGATCCCCACTTTCACATTTTAACTCAATAAACTTCTTTCCAGAATTTACAATCACATCATGAGTAACTAACCAATCCATCCCAAGGATGACATCGAACTCATCAAACGGTAATAACATGAGATTTGCAGGAAAATAGGGACCCCTAATCATCAAAGGGCAACCTTTGCATATTCTAGTAACCAATACACATTTGCCTAGGGGATTCGACACTCTTATCACAAATTCAGTAGACTCTATAGGTATGCACATGCTAGAGGCTAATTTCATGCAAATATACGAGTGGGTAGACCTTGGATCAATTAAAGCTATAACATGGTTATCATAGAGAGAAAATGTACACGTGATTACATCAGGGGAGGACGCCTCTTCGCGAGCACGAATTGCATATGTTCTCGCCGGTGCTCTACCCTCAACTCTCGCAGTCTGCTCTCTAGATGAATTCTTTCTACTCATCTCATTTTCCGCGTTTCTCTGTGGTCTTCCTCTAACAGTATTTCCTGGTCTTGCATTCTGAGGTTTTTCTTTCTCACCCGCCTCAGGGAAATCTCTGATAAAGTGGTCTACAGACCCACACTTGAAGCAAGCCTTCTCATTTGCTCGACACTCACCAGAATGACGTCTGCCACATTGCGGGCATTCCGGTCTACTAGGTCGGGCATTGCCAACACTAGCAACCGAAGTAGTCTAAGCCTTAGACCCCGAGAATTGTTTGCCCTTACTTCAGTTTGAAAACCCGACCGAAGTGGCAGATTGAGTAGTGAAATCCTTTGATTTCATAGATGAGGATTGGTATGACTTACTCAGTTGCCTCTTTCTTGAGTCACGGGACTCAATCTCAGCTTTTCTTTTCTCTTTGGCCAACTCCTCAGCCTTACAGGCTCTATCTACTAACACCACAATTTCTTTTAGTTCGAGGACTCCAACATATAAACGGGTATCTTCATTTAACCCGTCCTCAAACCTTTTGCACATGATAGCCTCGGTAGACACGCACTCTCGGGCATACTTACTAAGCCTTATGAATTCGCGTTCGTATTCAGTCACCGTCATTCGGCCCTACTTTAGCTCTAAGAACTCTTTCCTCTTCTGGTCAATGAATCTTTGCCAAACATATTTCTTCCGGAACTCCTCTTAGAAGAATTCCCAATTTATCCTCTCCCTTGGTACCACCGACACAAGGGTGTTCCACCACTGATAGGCCGAATCTCTCAAGAGAGATACTACACATTTCATGCACTCTTCAGGCGTGCATGACAAATCGTCGAATACCCTGATGGTATTCTTAAGCCAGAATTCTGCCCTTTCTGGATCATCGTCTTTACTAGCCTGAAATTCCTCCGCTCCTTGTTTTCGGATCTTATCGACTGGAGGCCTTTCTCTTCTTACTACCTCAACCACTTGAGGAGCTACAGGAGTGGGCTGAGGAATAGGTGGGGGCGGAGGGGGTTGAGCATTAGGATTTGCTCAAATGTACTCAGTGTACCAATTGCTCATCATATTGAGAAATGCTTCTCAAGCCTTTTCTCCCTGACCCAAAGTCTCGGGTCTACTCTCTACTGGCGCAATCCCTTGCACGAGAGTCGACGCATTACTTAGAGCATCATCGGCTGCAGTTCAGTCGGGATCAGAATCCATTTACTATATAAAAACACAATTTAAAACGTCAGAAAACATCACACTCTCATTACACAACTACTCTTACGTATGGCATGTATAGCTAGACTCATACTAACGCTACGTTAGTCATAGAATCGACTAAACCGTAGCTCTGATACCACTAAATGTAACACCCCTTACCCGTATTCAACGTCGGAACTGGGTGTGAGGCATTACTAGACTTATCTCACTTGAACATACAAATTTGGGCTATAAAATTTCATCCCAACTTAAAACTTCTCATTCATACTCATAACATCCTTATCTTAAGCCTACGAGGACTTAAACAAACTTACGGAAGGTTTCGGGATTAAACTAGAAACTTTTACGCTCCTAGAATATTTTTACTTAAATAGGGGCCACACACCCGTGTTCCCCTGGGACATGCACGTGTTCTTCACCCGTGGTCGACACTGGCTTAATTCACACGGCCGAACACACGCTCGTGTCCCTGGCCCGTGTCCCTCACACGGTCTCGACACGCCCGTGTCCTAGCCCGTGTACCAAAACCTTGGCATTCTGTTTATGACGTCATCACATCACTAAAGTCACAAGGCCAAGGCACACGGCCGTGTCCTTAGACCGTGTGTCGAATTAAATCCTAAATTTTAGGTGCAGACTTCACACGGCCTGGGCACACGCCCATGTCCATGGCCGTGCCTCCTATACGGCTGAGACACACGGCCGTGTCTCTGCCCGTGTGTTTACTACTGAGCATACTGACTTGTAAACCTAGCATGCATGGGGACACACGACCAATTAACATGCCCATGGGGCTGACCGTGTGTCAAACACAACCTAGACACATGCCCGTGTGTCTACCCGTGTGGACATTTAAAGGGCTATCTACCAAGCCAAATGCCACCCTGAATAGCAACCATACTTGCACCAATTCAATCCAACACATTTCATGACTATAAAGCACTTCTAAGGACTCAAAATCAAGGTATCCACACAAGCATACACTTCATGAAATTCATCATCATTGATTATATATATAAACTTGTCAAGTATTGGCCCAATTCCATTAACCATTTACAAAATGACTTTGATAACATAAATAGCCAACACTTTGGCTATCAAAATGACAGAACAAAATACCCAAGTCCTATACATGCCATACTCAAATTAAGTCTAACTTGTTATACCAAAGAGATGTCAATAGTGTGATTTCTGAACTCCGACGTCCCACGTTTCTCGAATTATCTTGGTAATACTACAAGGAAAAAGGGAAATGAGAGGGGTAAGCATAAAGCTTAGTAAGTTTGCATGAAAATAAATAGCAACAATAAGTTCATAATGACATCAATCCATGGAATTAGATAACCACACAAAGTCATAAAGCACTTTGCCATAACTTACTCGTACTTGTTCTTATCTAGCATATACCATGCCACATATTGTAAACATTCCTCGTGAATTATTCATGGGTACCTGTATTCACTCAATCACATGACTTTAGTACTAATCTCATTTCTATTTCCAAGCTTATCTATTTATCCCACTAATTCACTAGGGATACTCAAAGACGCATATTCATCGTCATTAACATAAACACAAAACCAATGCCACATCCTAGATGTGGTCTTATATGGGGTCACCTCTGAATGCCAATGCCATATCTCGGATATGGTCTTATACGGAGTCTCACTTTAAGTATCGATGCCATATCCCGGATATGGTCTTATACGATTCTCATATTCAATACCAAAGCCATATCCCACATATGGTCTTATACGATATCTCAATTCGGTGTCGAGGCCATGTCCCCGACATGGTCTTACATGGGACCTTATCCTTCTCATGTCTCGATGATAGTATTCTCACATGTATTATAGTCCAACCGGGACTTCAACATTACAACTTTTATCATCTTTGTCATTCAAAAACAATACTCAATTTCATAGAATATCAAACATTCTCAAACATACTAGCATAAATGTTGAATTTATCACATACAAACTTACCTCGATTTCAAAATGAGCTAGATCGTCGATCTAGTCTGATACTTTGTTCTTTCCCGGTCGAGGTAAATTCTTGGTTCTTCTTGATCTATAATAGCGAATTAGCTTATTTAACAATCACATTAATAAATGCATTTCAATAACCATGCTTTGGCAAAATTACTATTTTGTCCTTAGACTTTTGCAAAATGACCATTTTACCCCTAGGCTCGGAAATCAATTCTAATCAAATTTCTACCTTTATCGAGCCTAGGTGAACATTTATTTCTCTTATGGCTATCATCAAAACCCAACATTTCTCACATTTACAACAAATTTTACAACCTTTACAAAAGGTCCACTTAGGTGTTTTCATGGTAACACCTTTCTCAAAAGTTGTTCATCTAACAACTAAGACTCGTTTTCTTACATAAAAATGCAGCAAATCACATAAAAGATCTCATGTCAAAACCCTAAACTTTTCACCATTTTGCAAAATAGTCCTCTCATTAGAAAGCCTAAGCTTTAGGGGTTCCAAAAGTACAATTTTTATCAAGAAAAGATCACTAGAATACTTACTTGCAAGGAGAGAAGCTTGCTGAAATTTTGAGATCTCAAACCCCTTAGTATGCTGTAAATTTTTGGTGGTGTAGGAGAGGAGAAAAGATGATATCTTTTCTTTACTTATTTTTCTCTTATTTTATTCATTAATCACCTAACACCACCAAAATTCTGACTAAATTAATCCTCTTGTCCCCCTTATGGCCGGCTATGGCTTTAAGAAAGGCCTAATTTCACATTAAGGGCCTCTAATTAAAAATTCTACAGCTATTTGGTACCTCTAGCTTGTAAAATAGAACTTTCGCACTTTATGCGATTCAGTCCTTTTTCGCGATTAAGCATGAAATCGCTAAAATTAAAGTACAAAAATTTTCATGCACCTATATAATCATACTATAACTCATATAATAATATAAAAATAATTTTATCCAATCTCAGATTAGTGATCCCGAGACCACTGTTCCGACTAGCCCCTAAATCGGGCTGTTACAGATGAACTTTGTCTTCCTAAAGGTCCAATCACTTGTACAAGATCGAGGCAGATTTGAGTGAAGTTAAAATTTTTCATGTAACAAATCATGATGAACGAGCTTAACAAGCTTGGAGGAGTTGAGATTGAGGCAAAAGAAAATCAGGATTCCAAATCCTGGTTTCAAGAATTTTATGAAACAAAATCTTGGTTTCATACAAACTTAATTGAAGATTTCATGATTCAAGAAAATTAAGATTTCGATTCTTGAAAATCTTGGTCCAAAATCAAGAATCTTAGGACTTGCTTTGCAATCCTTAACATGTGTTGACGTTCAAGAATCTTGAAGATATAAAGCTTAGATTTCATAATCTTGGCTTTCTTGATTTGGAGGCGGTTATTGACTGGATTATGTTATTGTAAGACACATTATGCTTTTTGGACAATTTTTTGAAACATTAGGACAATGTTGTCTTTATCCTAAGTAATGTAATGTTGTAAGTTAGTTAAATTGCCATTTTCTTAATTAGTTGGCAATTATTTGTCATACTTGCCATGTCTTCTAATTTGATTGGTTAATATGGAGAATTAGTTATTTTTTAGCCTTATAAAAAGAGAGAAAATCTCGTTCTTTTCTCATTTTCCTTTCATTTGAATAAAATTGGTCCAAGATTTGTCTAATTCTTTCCAAGAGCCTTTCAAGTAAGTTTTAAATTATTCCTCTTTTAGTTTTAATTTCGACTTCTTTTTTCTCTCTCTAGTTTGATTGCTTGAGTCTTTTTTTTTCATAGTTTCTTACTTGAATAAGTTTGTTTCACATGTTTATCTCTTTATTGATTTGAACACTTGTTTTCTTTCTTTTATATTTGATTGAGTCTTGGTTTATTTTACCATGTTCGAATACTTCTTAGACCATACATAGAAGACGTTTAAGTTTTTTATGTGTTATTAGGTCATTTCGGTTCTTTAGGTTTTATTACTTCTTGTTCTTTCTTATTGGACCAAAACTAAGCCTCTCTAATGTTGGGTTGTGTTTGAATTTTTTGGGTTATTTAAGGATTGAATCTTTATTTCCTTTTTATTAAGTCGTATTCATTATTGGGATGAATTGCACATTGAACTTTAGAGTTTATTTCCTTTTCAATTGGGTTTGGATCTTTTGAGTCTTAGAAGTTGTAAACTCTAAATTGTATAGGGTTTATCTAGTCATTTTACCACCTTTTTACTTAAAAATAACATTAATCCCGAGCAATTGTTAATGAATTTAGTGAATTTTGCTTAAATCTCAATCATAGACATGAATTTATGAAATATAAAAATTTGTGCTTTATTATATTAATTTTGTGCATAAATTAAATCATTTTCATGTTATTTATTATTGTGCTATATTTTAATAATGCAGCGGGACAATGAGGTGATATAATATGGAGCTCAGTACAATTCTTGTATAGACATGAACAAATCCACCCTACTTGGACGACAAAACCATACAAAATTGGGTCATAAGAATGTTAATTTGACCCAGTTAAAGTGATGTTACATGGTGGACATGTCAGGTTATTTATTGGGTCATGAAACCGTCTAACAAGAGGGAGTCAAGCCCAAATTCAGCACAAGCCTATGGCTGCCCAAAAATCAGCTTTGGGACAATTATTTGGAGGTCCCTACATTGTAAAAATCATTAAAAATCAGCACATGAAGATTTCTCAAGAAATCGTCCACCGCATGGCTCAATTTGGCAAGATTCCATGCTTAAATCAAGCAACCAACTCACCTTAATTTCCACTTGTTATGGCCGACCATTAATGGGAGAGAACCAAGGGATCTTTGACGTCATTTTTAGTAAATTCAGCCACCAACTTCAAGTATAAATACAAAACTCCTCTCACCTTTTCATTTGTTCCTTAATCCCTAAAATCATCCATAATTCATTCATTCATTACTCATCCATTCATTTTCTCGTTCTCTCGTTTTCTTCCTTTTTTCCACGTCTAGCACTTTAGCCAGCAAAACCATGATAAGGTTGTCTCTTGGCTGATCACCTTGAGGAGCCATTAGCAAAGGAGCAACATGAGGATCAGAGGAAAACATCTTCATTCGGAGTTCGCGAGACTACCGATTTGAACATAGTTTATTCTTTCTTTACTAAGTTGCGTGTAATAGCCTGGTTTTAGCTTAAATCGGAACAGTGGTTTTGAGACCACAAATTTGAGGTCAAAAAATTATTTTAATATTATTTTATGTGTTTACAGCATGATAGTATGTATGTGTGAAAGTTTCGTGATTTATTTTTATTGATTGGATGCTTAATTTGACAAAAGGTCTAAATCGCGTAAAATGCAAAAGTTACATTCTAATTGTTTAAGTGTTTAATTTCTATGGTTTATTAAATGTGAAGTCCTTATGTTGTGAATAGACCATTGATAGTGAGAATGGACATAAATGGGCATGTATTTGATGTTTATTGATGTTTTAAATCAAGGTAAATCGGTAAATTAGTAATTAACTTATGTTTTAATAAAACAAAACATAAAGCCATCTTTATGTTCATCTTTTATGGATGAATGAAGCAAAGAAGAAAGCTAAAATAGGGTTTGAAATTTCTGCACTTGCATAGCTTGATTGAGGTATGTTTTGAGCTCGGTTTTTAATGATTTTTACGTTTTTGTGATCGTTACTTTGAGTACTAGCTAGCCCATGCCTTAATTTTTGAGTTTGTTGGTAATTTTGTAAAATTCCATTGATGAATCCATGAGTTTTGTGATAGTTGATGATGAAAAATGATAGATAAATGATAGATTTTAATGTTTTGTAACATGATTTTTGACAAAAATGTCAAATAGGGATTTAATTGTGAAAAATGTAAATTGAGAGGTTATAATGTGAAATAAATGAAAAATATGGGCTGCTAGGGGCACTATGGTAATTCGGCCAAGCATGGATCTTGTTGAATTGTGTGAATTTGGTGTATTTATGAATTAGGGACTAAATTGTAAAAATTTAGAACTTTAGGGGCTAAAGTGTAAAAATGCCCAGATATGTGTTTGTGGATTAAATTGAATGAATTGATGAATAAAAGAGTTAAATTTGAATTCACATAGATCAAGAAAGAAAGAAATCGGATTTAGATCGGGGGAAATCGAAAGTTGTCGAGTAAACGATCCGATCCGTTCATCGTATATACGAGGTAAGTTCACATACAAATGAATGCCTTTAAATTGCTTTATAAATGTTTATTAGTTACTGAATTGCATGAATGTTGAACGAGCAAATACAAGCAAGAATCGATGAAGTTACTGTAGCGCCCTTTACCCGGGTTCTACGCCGGAGCCGAGCCCGAGGCGTTACCGAACTCAAACCACTTGATCGCCACTTAGGCTCGTTATAACTACTCTCTGAAGTCATCTCAACAACCTCATTCTCGACTTACGAGGCCTCACTCATACACACGAGGGCTCTCGAGACTAAACTGGAACTTTTTCCATTCTTAAAATTTTTCTCTTTTATACAGATCTCACACGCCCGTGCAAGATTAGACACGCCCGTGCATGGACACACACGCCCATGTCCCCAAACCGTGCCTAAAAACCCCAGCATTCTGCCAATGCCCCACGGCCAAGGCACACGCCCGTGCTTACCACCCGTGGTGCACACTGACTACCTTAACACGGCCTAGAGTCTAGACACACGCCCGTGTGGCTAGCCCGTGGCCAACACTGATTAATCCCACATGCCCTAGGCACACGCCCGTGTGACTAGTCCGTGGTCTATTCTGATTTACAATACTAACATGCAGGGGACGCACGGCCAAAGCACACACCCGTGGGCTGACCGTGTGTCACACATGGCCTAGACACACGTCCGTGTGTCTATCCACATGGCCAAGAACAAAGCTATTTGCTAAGCTCTTCTCACCCTTATAGCTTACACAACATGCACTCATACAACACATCCATAATCAACTCAAATTGAAATGCAATCTCACATAGAAAACCACATCTTTCTTTCATATAATGTAATAGCCAACAACCATGTCATTATAAAAAATACACTATCCATCTAAAGGCCAACACATCTTAGCCATTTACACCAGAAATTCACTAATTTTTCTAGCCCCTATACATGCCATATACAAAACATTGAGTCTAATGTACCAGAGTGTGCTGATAGTGTGGGCGAGCTTCCAATTGATCCTCGTATCTCGATTCAACACTTTTACTCTATAAGACATGTAACACCCCAAACTCGGCCTAGAAGTTAGGCCCGGATCTGGAATGTCACATTAAAGGCGTACTTCAAAACAATTTACTAGTTAACCATTTAAGGCCCAAAAGCCCAAAACAAAAGATTATTTCGAAAGCCATATTAACACTTTAATAATTTTATGAAATTTCTTAAGTGGGTAGTTGAAACAATAATAATAATAAACCTAAAATTCAAAGTCAAATAGGAGTTACATGGCCTTATTACAATCCAATGAAAAACAAAACAAAGTATTTAAAACAAAATCATTTGAATAAATTAAAAAATTTGAACAGCTTGTAGTGTGGCCATCTCCGAGTCCTCTCCCATGTCGAGCCGTCTATTCAGGATTACCTGAAACATTAAGTTAAAGGGTGTGAGTTTCAAAACTCAGTGTGTACAACCCTTGGCAATCAAATCACATACAAATATTCACATTGGGCCTATGCCCTAACAAAATCGATGGTCTTGGGCCTTAGCCCACAATGGCCTCATATCATATCATAACGCATCATATACAAACAAGATAATGCAAAACCCACCCCAAAAATCCATCCACTACACACATCATTTCCCTTCCAACCTTATGACTCCTGTGGGGAATTCTAGCTCGACCGACCCCTCCGCTACACACCATGGGTATCCCGGTTGCGGTACTATCAACGTTGCAAAGAAAGCCGCTAATCATATATTGGGCTTAAAGCCACCGGTGGATCCACGGCCGTCAGCGACTATGCGATCCTCAAATTCTTCCTCCGTACCATAATTCCCACCCATATGCATCCTAAATGAATATCATATGAATGCGGCATGCACATGAGTAACATCCATAAACTCATATCCGTCACATAGGGGTATTTTCGTCATTTCACTACCTGTGGGTATTTTCAGTAATTCTACCCTACAGGGGTATTGTGGTACTTTTGCAAAACAGGAGTATTTTGGTAATTTATAAATCTAGGGGTATTTTAGTAATTTTACAAATATAAGGGTATTTTAGTAATTTTACAAATATAAGGGTATTTGGTCCCTCTCGGGTTTTAGTTATGAACTTTGGCCCATAAACAAGTCCTCGCGTTTAAAGTGAACAAACACTATGCACCAGGTAGGATCTCAGAAAAGAGGAGGTGGGTCACTCGGACCGCTTAAGTACCAAGCTCTCACTAGATCCAATCCTAGACATGCATATGTCGGTTACCACACTCTAACTAATCGACTTGTCCACAGACATGTTTAATTATCTTAAGTCTTATGAAATTACAAAGTTGTTCAAGCTAGGCCTAAAGTCTATTAACCCTAACATACTTGTCTATGCCCCCATAAGCCCATCTCATGTCCTTACGGCCCGTTAGGCCTAAATCCCATCATATGGCCTATTAGGCCCAAAGCATATCCAGATCATGTATCAAACATAGCTAACTTAATTCGTATAATCAACCAAACCATTTTATCAAACTTAGCCTCAGGGCCCACCGGGCCCATTTAGCCACTTTCGGCTTTTCAGCTTTTTGGCATTGCCGATATTGTGTGTGTAGTGTTTGTACACACCTGGTAACCTCGCGTGCTGCAAACCCCTTAGTCACGAACCTACAATTGACATTACTAGTGATTAACCAAAGCGTTAACACATACTAACCAAAACCAAACCTCACTGCACTCTTTACCGTGGCGCCTTTACGCCCCAAAGAGCCCTTCCTTTGCTACTATTGGCGATTATCCTCTAGATCTGCACCCAAACACCTATATCGTCAAAACCAAGTGACCCATATTGTTCATAAGTCACCCCTATGAGCCACATTAGATTCGGCCATTTACTAAACCATGACTGAGTCGAGAACACTTACCACCTTGTTAGCAATCCTTACTTACCACGCTTGCGATTGTTGAGCCTTACCCTTATTAATACAGGTTAACGACAAGGATTGGGTTAGATATCCCTTCGGCTTTTAACAAAACACACTAAAAAGTTTAACTAAGCACTTACCAAAATTCTCCTTTGATCCTGCGGCTTAGATATCTACTTGAACAAGATTCGGCTTCCAAACGTGACTAAGAGTAGATAATAATCGATTGAGGTGGAAGAAGAAACAACAAAGAATCGGCATAAACAAGGGTTTTGTCAAACAGGGATTTCAACAAACAGGGATTTTGGCAAACATGGATTTTGGCAAACAGGGATTTCGGCAAAAAGGGATTTTGGCAAACTGGGGTGGTGGTATTCGGCAATGGAAGAAAATGAGGATGAGGGGAAAAAAAAGAAAGATGGAAACTCCAAGAACCCCTTCTAAGGATTTCGGCACCCCCCTTTTATAGCCAAAGCCGAACTACCTTCCCCCCACAGTCCTATTCGGCCCCAACACTTCACCCTCCTCATCTCCTATCTTTTCTCTCTGATAATACCTTAATCTTATCTGAAATATCCTCCACATCCATCAATCCTGCTTCCTTCAAACTCTCCACGGCAAGAGTACAAAATCAACACAACTCTTGTCGTCCACCTATGTAAAATAAAACACTCCAAAATACACTCCTCCTGCTCGAACCTTGGACCTCTTCAGCTTTCACACACGTCACCTTATAGCTTCCAAGTGACGCCACTTTCCACTGGACCACAAGCCCATTTGTGTCATATTTTCTCTTAATCTACGTAAGAGGCCTACTGACTGAAGTCACAGTTCCCTTGGGGCTAAAACCAAATTTTTTCCTGTACCTTTACTTGATCTCAGGACTTCTCCAACACCCCTAGACACTCCAAATTCATTAACCCTCAGAGCCCACATACCAATTTTCATTTTCTCGCTCACTTAAAAAAAAATTCTGAGATCCAAAGCCCTAAGCCCAATTCTTCTAGGCCCAAATTCGGGGCGTTACAAGACAAGGGAAAAGAAACAGAGTAAGCTTTGAGCTTAGTAAGTTTACACATAAACAATTAAGCAACATAATTTAAGCTAAGCAACAATTAGCATTATACTAACATAAGTAATTCACAACTATGCTTACTCTTTCTATCCCTTACCACATTTCCAACACATCATGAGTCACTTACTCATAATTATTGACATACACCCCTCCATTAAACATCACATTTACACAATATACAACACATCATTATTCTCGATAATACATCCACACAGCTAATCTACTCACTAACACATCCACACAGAAAATCTCTCGGTGGTTTTGCACTAAGCCCAGCCCATTCAATTAGTAAGGTAGTATCGCACTTAGCCTACCAACAAGGTATTCATAGCGGTCTCGCACATAGCCCAGTAAATAACATACCTAATGATAGCATCGCACATAGCCAGCTCATCGTCAATATGCATTAGGATGGTATCGCACTTAGCCCACCTTTTTGCATTATCACAACACATTCACAAATCTACTTACTTAATCATTCATCCATCCATTTCACTTGAACCACATAGGTTCTCAATCATTCTCAACCATGCTATACATTATCTAGCATTAACAATTTGTAAGTATGAATGCATTGTTTATGCATAGACTTACTTCGGTACTCAAAAGTATTGAGACTTGCAATTTAGTCCACCACCTTACTTTTGCCTCGGTTTCGATCTGGGCTTCGTCTTTCTTAATCTATAATGAATAAATCAGCTTATTCAATACATACATTGACTAAATTGACCCACATCTCATACTTTAGCAAAATTACTATTTTTCCCCTAAGCTTTCTCATATTTACACTTTAGCCCCAAAGGCTCGTAAAGTGATTTTTATTCAACTTTCTAGTCTTTCATGCTTAGTCGAACCACTTATTCAACTAAAGCTATCATCAATTCTCACTAAAACACACATGTATGACCAAATGTAAGATTTTCATAATCAAGTCCCTACATACATTTTCATGGAAATTCACTTAACAAAAGATGTTTCTACTACATCAAGCTTTCATAATCTTCCATAAAACAACAAAAAACATGCATGTCATACATGACCACATTTTTGAACATCCTTCATAGCTCATCAAATAGCTAAAAATAGCTTACTCATGCTACCGGGACTTCAAAAATACAAAGAATATAAAAAACGAGGCTAGATGCACTTACTAGCAAGCTTGAAAAATTGAAGAACCCTAGCTATGGCTTCCTTCAAATTTTCGGCAATGAGGGGAAGAAGATGAGCATGATTTTGTCATCTTTTCTCCTTTTTAATCACTTATTTGTTAAATGACCAAAATGCCCTTTTTGATAAACTTTCTATTTTAACTCATCCATGCCCATTTTTGTCCAAAAACTAAAAATTGGGAAAATTTCTCATTAAGGACCTCTAATTAATAATCTAAAGCTATTTCACACATATAGCTTCTAGAAACACGCATTTTGCAACTTTTGCAATTTAGTCCTTTTTGACAATTCAATCGCAATTTCACAACATTGCTTCATGAAACTTTCACACTAGCATGCATACATAGCATAAACCTCAAAAACTCATTCATAACCCTCGAATTTGTGGTCTCGCACCACTATTCCGACTAGACCCTAAACCGGGATGTTACAACTCTCCCACCCTTTAGAGATTTTCGCCCCCGAAAATCTTACTAGTAAAGAGGTTTGGATGTTGCTCTCTCATAGCTTCTTCCGTTTCCCACGTAGCCTCTTCCATACCAAGTTTCTGCCACAACACCTTCACTAGTGCTATGCTCTTATTTCTAAAATGTTTCACTTCTCGATCCAAGATCTTAATCGGCTCCTCTTCATAAGACATATCCGGTCTTATCTCAATTTCTGTCGAAGGAATCACATGTGAAGGATCGGAGCGATACCGTCGCAACATCGACACATGGAACAAATTAAGAATCTTTTCCAACTCTACCGACAAAGCCAACAAGTACGCTACAGGCCCAATTCTGTCTGTAATCTCATACGGCCCTATGAATCTTGGACTCAATTTCCCTTTTTGTCCAAATCTCATAATCTTCTTCCACGGGGACACTTTCAAAAACACATTGTCGCCCACTTTAAATTCAATTTCTTTTCTTTTCAAATCCGAGTACGACTTCTGTCGGTCCGAAGCAGCTCTCAGACTATTACGGATTACTTTCACCTTCTCTTCGATTTCCTTCACTAAACCGACCCCATGGATCCGCTTCTCACTAAGCTCGGTCCAATACAAAGGAGTCTGACACTTACAACTATACAAAGCCTCATACGGTGCTATCTGTATACTCGACTGATAACTATTGTTGTAGGCGAATTCGACCAAAGGTAGATATCTCTCCCAACTACCTTCGAATTCTAACACACAGCATCGAAGCATATCTTCAAGAACTTGAATCACTCTTTCAAACTGACCATCGGTTTGCGGATGGAATGCAATACTGAAATTCAATCTCGTACCCATGGCCTCTTGCAACTTCTTCCAAAATCTCGAAGTAAACCTCGGATCTCTATCCGATATAATAGAAATAGGCACACCATGCAACCTCACTATCTCTGCCACATACAACTCAAATTAACTTGTCCAAAGGAATAATCAACACGTCTTCGGAATAAAATGAGCCGACTTCGTCAATCTATCCACAACAACCCACACAAAGATCTCTCTTTCTCGAGTCATCGGCAACCCTGTTACAAAATCCATGGTAATCCGATCCCACTTCCATTCGGGTACCATTCTTGGTCAAGCAATCCCAAGGCACTTGATGCTCAGCCTTCACCTGTTGACAAATCAGACACTTTTTCACAAACTCTGAAATATCTCTTTTCATACCCGTCCACCAATTCAACTTCCTCAAGTCATTGTACATTTTCGTACTGCCCGAATGTACTGACAAACATCCACTGTGGGCCTCATGCAAAACCTTTTGAATCAACTCCTCATCTTTAGGAACACAAATTCTGTCACGGTACATCAAACAACCATTCAAATCCACTCGAAAATCCGAATCACTTTCTTATCCGCACTTAGCTATCTTAGCTTGCATCTCACTGTCATTTCTCTAAGCCTCACATATTTGTTGAACAAATAGCGGCTTAGCTCTTAATTCTGCCAAAATAGCACCATCGTCAGACAATGCTAAACTCTTGCTCATAACTCTTAGAGCATACAAGGATTTCCTACTCAGGGCATCCGCAACCATATTCGGTTTTCCCGGGTGGTAGTCAATGACTAACTCATAGTCTTTCAACAACTCAAGCCACCATCTCTGTCGCAAATTCAGATCATTCTGATCCATCAAATACTTCAAACTCTTGTGATCCGTAAAGATTCGGCACTTCTCACCATACAAGTAATGTCGCCAAATATTTAATGCAAAAACAACGTAGCCAACTCTAAATCATGAGTAGGATAATTCTTCTCGTGCGGTTTTAGCTGCCTCGAGGCGTAAGCGACTACCTTACCCTCTTGCATCAACACGCAACCGAGAGCATTAAACGACGCATCACTATAAACCATAAACTCCTTCCCCAATTCTAGTTGAACCAAAACCGGTGCCTCAGTCAACATTGTTTTCAGTCTCTCGAAGCTCTGTTGACATGTCTCAGTCCATTCAAACTTGACATCTTTATGCAACAACTTCGTCATCGGAGTAGCAATGACGGATAACCCCTTTACGAAACGTCTGTAATATCCTGCTAATCCTAAGAAACTTCTAATTTCAAACACGTTCCTCGACGGTTTCCAATCCACAACAGCAGATATCTTACTCGGGTCAACTCTGACACCATCACCTGACACCATGTGTCCTAGGAATCCGACCTCTCGGAGCCAAAACTCACTCTTGCTAAACTTAGCATACAACTGCTTATCTATCAAAGTTTGCAAGGCAATTCTCAAATGCTCTTCATGATCGTTCCCATCCCGAGAATAGATCAATATGTTGTCAATGAAGACAACTACAAACTTGTCCACATATGGTCTGAAAACACGGTTCATCAGATCCATAAAAATTGCAGGTGCATTCGTCAAACCAAACGGTATAACCAAAAACTCATAATGGCCATACCTTGTCCGAAATGCAGTTTTCAACACATCTTGCTCTTTCACTCTGAGCTAATAATAACCAGACCTCAAGTCTATCTTGGAGAACACTGTAGCTCCCTTCAGTTAATCAAAAAGATCATCAATCCTTGGTAAAAGATACTTATTCTTAACCGTCACTTTGTTAAGCTGTCTATAGTCTATACACAATCTCATAGACCCATCTTTATTCTTCACAAACAATACCGGAGCACCCCACGGTGAGTAGCTCGGTCTTGCAAAACCTTTATCTATCAACTCTTGCAACTGGACCTTCAGTTCTTTCAACTCTACAGATGCCATTCTGTACGGAGCAATCGAAATAGGTGCCGTTCCCAGAACCAACTCAATTCCAAACTCGACCTCTCTCACTGGAGGTAATCCGGGTAACTCTTCCGGGAATACGTCCGGATACTCACATACCACTGGCACTCTTTCAAACTCTACTCCAACCTCTCGAGTATTCAACACAAAAGCAAGATAGGACTCACATCCTTTTCTCAAACATTTCTCAACCACTAAGGAAGAAATCATCACTGGTAGACTATCCGATCCACCTGATTCAACCCGAACCACATCTCCACTCTCACATTTCAATTCAATAAACTTACTACCACAGTTCACTAAGACACTATAGGTAGTCAACCAATCCATGCCTAGGATTAAATCAAACTCATCAAACGGCAACAACACAAGGTTTCCCAGAAAACAATGATTCTCAAACAATAAAGGACAATTCTTACACACTCTGTCCACTAACACATGCTTTCCTAACGGGTTTGACACCTTAACCACTATGTCCGTAGACTCAACGGTCATACTCAAACTAGATGCTAATCTCATGCAAATATAAGAATGAGTAGACCCTGGATCTATTAAAGCAATAACAAAGGTGTCATAGAGAGAAAATGTACCCGTTATCACATCCCGGGAGGATGCTTCTTCGCGAGCGCGAATAGCATACGTCATCGCAGGTGCCTGACCCTCTGGTCTCAAGCAGAATCTCTGGGCGCACCTCTACCACTATTCCTGCCTCTCGAGTTCCTTGGTGGTCTACCCCTTGCAGACACATCACTAGGTCTCATCTCTTGCTTCTCTTTCTTATCATCCCTCTCGGGGCAGTTCCGGATAAAATGGTAGAGGGAACCACATTTAAAATAGTTTCGACTGTTACCCCAACACTCTCCAATGTGATATCTACCACAACTTGGACACTCTGGTTTGCTCTTCGTATTGCCCACACTTTCCATCGAGGGGGCTTGGACTCTCGAACCCGAGCGAATATTGCCCAAGTCTCGATGCGAATAACCCACTGGTGCTGTCGTCAGAGGATTCACTTCCTTGGATCTTTTTGATTGGGCTTGGTACGACTTGCCCATTGGCCTCTTTCTAGCATCTCGGGCTTCACTCACAGCCCTCCTCTTTTCTGAACTCAGCTCCTCGGCCTTACTTGCCCTTTCAACCAACACTACAAAATCTTTCAACTCCAAAATGCCCACTAGGAGTTTGATGTCCTCATTCAGCCCATCTTCGAACCTCTTACACAAGATGGTCTCTGTCGATACACATTCTTGAGCGTATTTGCTAAGCCTAACAAACTCACACTCATACTGCCTCGACATCCTTCCTTGCTTCACCTTAAGGAATTCCTTCCTTTTTCGATCAGTAAATCGCTGGCTTATATACTTCTTCTGGAACTCTTCCAGAAAGAAGTCCCATGTCACCCGCTCTCTCGGGACCACTGATGTCAACGTCTTCCACCAATGGTATGATGAATCTCTCAGCAAGGATACGGCACACTTCAAGCTCTCCTCAGGCGCACATAAGAGTTCATCGAACACCCTCATCGAGTTCTCCAACCAGAACTCTGCCCTTTCTGGTTCATCATCTACCTTAGCTCTAAACTCCTCAGCCCCGTGTTTCCTAATCTTATCCACCGGGGGTTTCGATATCCTCACTACATCCATACCTTGAGGAGCCACTGGATTTGGCTGAGGTATAGAAGGAGGTGGAGGAGGTTGAGCAGTAGGGATTGCTCGAACATAGTCCGAGTACCAATTACTCATCATCTGGAGAAAGCATTCCCGTGCCTCTTCCCCTTGACCCCTGACCTTGGGTCCACTCTCAACGGGCGCGGTTCCTTGCGCAAGAGCCGACGCATTACTAGCTGCTTCATCAGGAGTCAATGGATCAGAATTCATATACTATATAAAATAAGATTTAAAATCATCAGAAACCACCACACTATCATTGTACACTTATGGCATGTATAGCTAGACTCTTACACCTGCTACGGTAGTCCTAGAACCAACTAAATCATAGCTCTGATACCACTAAATGTAACACCCCTTACCCGAGTTCTACGCCGGAACTGGGCCCGAGACGTTACCGAACTCAAACCACTTGATCACCACTTAGGCTCGTCATAACTACTCTCTGAAGTCATCTCAACGACCTCGTTCTCGACTTACGAGGCCTCACTCATACACACGATGGCTCTCGAGACTAAACTGGAACTTTTTCCATTCCTAAAATTTTTCTCTTTTATACAGATCTCACACGCCCGTGCAAGATTAGACACGCCCGTGCATGGACACACACGCCCATGTCCCCAAACCGTGCCTAAAAACCCCAGCATTCTGCCAATGCCCCTCGGCCAAGGCACACGCCCGTGCTTACCATCCGTGGTGCACACTGACTACCTTAACACGGCCTAGAGTCTAGACACACGCCCGTGTGGCTAGCCCGTGGCCAACACTGATTAATCCCACACGCCCTAGGCACACGCCCGTGTGACTAGTCCGTGGTCTATTCTGATTTACAATACTAACATGCAGGGGACGCACGGCCAAAGCACACGCCCGTGGGCTGACCGTGTGTCACACATGCCCTAGACACACGTCCGTGTGTCTATCCACATGGCCAAGAACAAAGCTATTTGCTAAGCTCTTCTCACCCTTATAGCTTACACCACATGCACTCATACAACACATCCATAATAAACTCAAATTGAAATGCAATCTCACATAGAAAACTACATCTTTCTTTCATATAATGTAATAGCCAACAACCTTGGCATTATACAAAATACACTATCCATCTAAAGGCCAACACATCTTAGCCATTTGCACCAAAAATTCACTAATTTGTCTAGCACCTATACATGCCATATACAAAACATTGAGTCTAATGTACTAGAGTGTGTTGATAGTGTGGGCGATCTTCCAATTGATCCTCGTATCTCGATTCAACACTTTTACTCTATAAGACAAGGGAAAAGAAAGAGAGTAAGCTTTGAGCTTAGTAAGTTTACACATAAACAATTAAGCAACATAGTATAAGCTAAGCAACAATTAGCATTATACTAACATAAGTAATTCACAACTATGCTTACTCTTTCTATCCCTTACCACATTTCCAACACATCATGAGTCACTTACTCATAACTATTGACATACACCCCTGCATTCAACATCACATTTACACAATATACAACACATCATTATTCTCGATAATACATCCACACAGCTAATCCACACAGCTAATCTACTCACTATCACATCCACATAGCAAATCTCTCGGTGGTTCCGCACTAAGCCCACCCCATTCAATTAGTAAGGTAGTATCGCACTTAGCCTACCAACAAGGTATTCATAGCGGTTCGCACATAGCCCAGTAAATAACATACCTAACGATAGCATCGCACATAGCTAGCTCATCGTCAATATGCTAGGATGGTATCCCACTTAGCCCACCTTTTTGCATTATCACAACACATTCACAAATCTACTTACTTAATCATCCATCCATCCATTTCACTTGAACCACATAGGTTCTCAATCATTCTCAACCATGCTATACACTATCTAGCATGAACAATTTGTAAGTATGAATGCATTGTTTATGCATAGACTTACTTCGGTACTCAAAAGTATTGAGACTTGCAATTTAGTCCACCACCTTGCTTTTACCTCAGTTTCGATCCGGGCTTCGTCTTTCTTGATCTATAATGAATAAATCAGCCTATTCAATACATACATTGACTAAATTGACCCACATCTCTTACTTTAGCAAAATTACTATTTTGCCCCTAAGCTTTCTCATATTTAAACTTTAGTCCTAAAGGCTCGTAAAGTGATTTTTATTCAACTTTCTAGTCTTTCATGCTTAGTCGAACCACTTATTCAACTGAAGCTATCATCAATTCTCACTAAAACACACATGTATGACCAAACGTAAGATTTTCACAATCAAGTCCCTACATACATTTTCATGGAAATTCACTTAACAAAAGATGTTTCTACTACATCAAGCTTTCATAATCTTCCATAAAAAAACAAAATACATGCATGTCATACATGACCACATTTTTGAACATCCTTCATAGCTCATCAAATAGCTAAAAATAGCTTACTCATGCTACCGGGACTTCAAAAATACAAAGAATATAAAAAACAAGGCTAGATGCACTTACTAGCAAGCTTGAAAAATTGAAGAACCCTAGCTATGGCTTCCTTCAAATTTTTGGCAATGAAGGGAAGAAGATGAGCATGATTTTGTCATCTTTTCTCCTTTTTAATCACTTATTTGTTAAATGACCAAAATGCCCTTTTTGATAAACTTTCTATTTTAACTCATCCATGCCCATTTTTGTCCAAAAACTAAAAATTGGGAAAATTGCTCATTAAGGACCTCTAATTAATAATCTAAAGCTATTTCACACATATAGCTTCTAGAAACACACATTTTGCAACTTTTGCAATTTAGTCCTTTTTGATAATTCAACCGCAATTTCACAAAATTGCTTCATGAAACTTTCACACTAGCATGCATACATAGCATAAACCTCAAAAACTCATTCATAACCCTCGGATTTGTGGTCTCACACCACTATTCTGACTAGGCCCTAAACTGGGATGTTACAGTTACGATATCCGAAAGTCCCGTACGAACCTTAGGAATAGTATAGGATACGAATGTCATGACATTAGGATTACCGAGATGTGATTACATGTAAGACAATGTCTGAGACATTGGCATTGTATTGTGATTACGTGTAAGACCATGTCTAGGACATTGGCATCGTTATATGATTTTGTGTAAGACCCTATTTGGGACAGTGGCATCGATATGTGATAACATGTAAGACCATATATGGGATATGGCATTGTATGAGTTATATGTGATTCCGAGTATCCTTAACAATTCCGAATTGTTCAACGGTCAAAGTCAAGTTGAGAAAGAATGTGCGAAAAAGTTAAGTGACTCAAGTACGTACGAGATTCATACGAGCTTTAAAAAGGGAAGTAATTGATGAATTCAACTGTGATATTGAATATGTGTACAATGAGAAAGGTTTGTGAACTTATAAATGCTTACTCATAGTTTGCCTATTGATGGAAATGATGTTGATGCATATGGTAATTTATTTGTGTATGACTTACTAAGCTTTTAAAGCTTACTTTGTATGTTCTTTCCTATTTTATAGATTATCAAAGCTAGCTCAGACTCGAGGATCGTCAGGAAATATAATGCCTTATGTTTGGAAAGTTTAGCATGGTTCATGTGTTGGCTAGATGGTTTATTGATTTGGCTATCTGTCAATGATGAAACATGTTTTAGAAATGGCATGTTGTGGCTTAGTTTTAAAATGATGAATTGGTATATTTTTAGTTATAAATTGGTTATTGAATGGATGGATATTAAATGGCATGAAATGTATATGAAATAGCATGTTTTTGGCTGCCTATAAATGTATTGAAATGTTACCATTTTGGTTGCCAGGTGTGCATAAGAAAAGGGTGGCAAAATGGCTTTGCAAATAGCCTATTTTTGTCCACATGGGCAGAGACACGGGCGTGTGTCTCAGCCGTGTACGACACACGGTCATCCTACACAGCCGGGTGTCCCTGGGGTAACCCTTCGAATTAAGTCAGTATACCCTACAGGTTTGGCACGACCTAGACACACGGGCGTGTCTACTGGCCGTGTGTGATACACGAGCTGGCACATGGGCGTGTGGCCGATCGTGTGACCCAAGTCAATAACTCCTCTAGATTTCACACGGACTGGCACACGGGTGTGTCCATGGCCGTGTGGTGCAAGTCAGTATATATGCGCTGTTTTCACACGGCCTGTGACACGGGCGTGTCGGGTGGCCATGTGAGGCACAGGGCCTGTTCACACGGGCGTGTGACCCTTATATGCATGAAAATTTTCTAAGTTTCCCAAAGTTTTCAAATGTTATCGGTTTAGTCTTGAACCTTTTCTAAGCATGTTTTAAGGCCTCGTAGAGCCTTATAAGGGACAATGTGAATGTGTTAGATGGGTTTTAAAAACGAATGCATAAATGTATGTGTTGTGTATGTGAATGATGTGTATTAATCGGTAATGCCTCGTAACCCTATTCTAGTGAAGAATACGGGTTAAGGGTGTCACATTTTATTGGTATCAGAGCTACGGTTTAGTCGAATCTAGGACTAACGTAGCATGTGAGAGTCTAGCTATACATTCCATATCTATAAATTGTGATAGTGTGATGATTCCTGACAGCTTAAAAGTGTGTTTTCATATAGCAAATGGATCCTAATTGAGTTTTAGCTGACGATGTAGAAAGTAATGTGCCCGCTCTCGCACAAGGGGCAGTGCCGACTTATTCTAGGCCGATATCGAGTAGCCATGAGGGAGAGTGTAACATCCCATACCCGAGTCCGAGGCTAAGACCAGATACGAGACATTACTATGCTTGAACTTTCTTAAACATGTACTTACGGGTTATAAAATTTCGTTCTAAATTAAAAACTTCTCTTTCTTAGTCAAATCAAACATTTCATAGGCCTACGAGACCTCAAATTTTTGTCCCGAAACTTTCGAAACTCATTTGGAAACTTTCTCTCGAAACAGAGGTCACACGTCCGTGTGACTTGGGACACGCCCGTGCACCCCTAAAACATACCCGTGTCTTTCACCCGCGGAGGATACTGGTAAAATCTACATGGCCTGGACACGTACGTGGCCCTGGCTCGTGTGCCAAACCTTGGCATTCTGACTTATCTACACGGTCTGTACACACGCCCGTGTGTAACAGCCGTGTGACAATTGAATTTCTAAGTGTCAAGTGCAGACTTCACACGGCCTTGGCACACGCCCATGTGCCAACCGTGTGTATCACACGGCCTGAACAAACGACCGTGTGACCAGCCCGTGGTCTAATCTGACTTAAGATACTAAGGTGCAGGAGACACACGGCCTAGATACACACCCGTGTGTCTATCCTTGTGGGCACTTAGAGGCTATCTTACCAAGCCTGTTACCACTCCCGTTTGCATACATTCATATACTACTTCAAACATTCTCAAATAATCCATTAAAACACATGAATTAACACATTTAATCATTAAAGAGATAAAGTCTTTATCCCATACAATAGGGAGAACTACTCCCAATACAAATACAACCAACTTAAGCCATCATCTATGGTCATACACAACAAACTCTAGATTCTCCTAGGCCAATACAATTTGGCTACATCGGTTAGAACTTAAATCAACTTTAAAAGAATCCCTATACATGCCATGACTCATAAGGACTTGATACCTCATACAAAGGGTCTGCTCGATAGTGTGAAAACATATCTGGCGGCCTCCAACCCGAGCTAGTTAAAAATAACCTATAAGGGATGAGAAAAGTAAAGGAGTAAGAAATAATGCTTAGTAAGCTCATCTGCATAATGTGTCAAATATTGATATTCATTGAATATACATAATTACAAAGTATCATGAAGAGTGTCTCTCATAAACTCATGGTTACTTGCTCAAATATTCTTGAAACTTATTCATTCAATCTCTTTCCACATTCTTACCATGTCACAAGCCAATTGCTCATTCAATTAGCATACATTCCTACACTAATCACCACATGATCATATAAAACAACACATCAAGCATTTTCAATAAGCCGCTCATGATACTAATATCTCGGTGGTTTCGCACTTAGCCTACCATTGGATCTCTAATAGGGTGGTATCGCACACAACCCACCAATCATTTATAAATATATGGATAGTAATCCACATGTATATCTCTATTTCAAATATTCATCTGAGAACATTCTCACACGCTTCTATTCTTACTTAACTTTCTATGATACTCGTTTGCATTCACACAATACATTAATAAATCTATCTCATGCAACAAAGGTGTATTAAATACACATAACCCACTAAGGGTTCATCATGTACTGAATCCATATCAATTCAATTCTAACACACACATGTGCTTTTCGTGGTACAACCACATACTTTCTTTTTTTCAACATATACGTTGAATTACTCAAGTTATTAATAACTCTCTTGAGTCTCATACTCATAACGTCACATAGAATTTATACCCCAATAGGGTCTTACTTGTATTAAAATGTCGATGCCATGTCCCTGACATGGTCTTATACGGATTCCTACATCGAGGCCATATTCCAATATGGTCTTACACGAGGCCTTAACTATCATCATATCACTCTACATACATTTGCCATTACTCTTAGATTCAATTCTTTTGACCTCTCATCAAAGATATTTCATACATTCATAGAGTAAATATACATTCCTACAACATTGGAACATTAAACTAACTCATACGTAATTGCAACATTTGCACATGAACTTACCTCGATGTCGAAAGGGGCAAAAGGGACCTTTTTGCCCACATTTCTCTTTTCATCTGTTCTAGGTCTGAAACTCGTTTTCTTTGATCTAGAATAATGAAATTTATTGATTTAATCATTTATAAATCATATACACCATAATATACACTTCATGCAAAAATGACTATTTTGCCCCTACACTTTGGCAAAATTACAATTTTGCCCCTAGGCTCGTAAATAAATTTTCATCTCAATTTCTTATTAAGAAATCCTAGCTGAACATTTAATCCTCTTACAACCATCCACAATTCCATCTATTTCATGCCTTAATGAACAAATTACAACTTTTGCATTTTAGTCCCAATTAGGTGTTTTCATGCTAACACCTTTCACAAAAGTTGTTTCTCATCTCCTTAACATTCTTTTTCTTCAATAAAAACTCAGCTAACATCATAAATACTCTCATGGCAAGTCCCTAGACTTTCCATCATATCTCAAATTAGTCCTCTCATTAGCTAGCTTAAGCTTTGGGGACTCCAAAAATACAAAAATCATCAATTAAAACCACCTAAATCACTTACTTGAGTGGAGAATTGCTTGCTGAAATTTTAAGCTTCAAAAACCCCTCCCATGGCTGCTATTTTCGGTGGAGGAAGAGAAGAAATAAAAAAGATGATAGCTTGGCTTATTTCATCTTATTTTATTTCTTTTTTGTCACCTAACATGACTATATTTAATGCTCTTGTCCCCTTAGCTATCCTTGACCGGGCAACTCACTTAACAAGGCCAAATTACACATTTGGGACCTCCAATTTATAAACCATAGCTATTTGGTGCCTCTAGCAAATAAAATAGAACTTTCGCACTTTATGCGATTTAGTCCTTTTTCACAATTTAGCTAGAAATCGCTAAAATTAAGGCACCAAAATTTTCATGCATCCTCATAAACATGTTATAACACATAAAATATCTTGAAAATAATTTTCTCTAACCTCGAATTAGTGATTTCGAGATCACTGTTCTGACTAGCCCCTAAATCGGGCTGTTACAGAGAGGCTAAGCAAGCCTTTTTCCAAATGATGAGTGAGTGGTTCACAGATTTCGTTCGAACGAATCTGGCTGCTCAACAACCTCCACCCCCACTTGTTCCTCAACAAACCCCTGTAGTTCCTCAAGGTATTGATCTTCTGCGATTAAATAAACCACATGTTGATAAGATTCGTAAATACGGGGTTGAAGAGTTCCGGGCTACCGTTGATGATGATGCTGAGAGAGCTGAGTTCTGGCTAAAAAACACTATCTGAGTATTCGATGAATTGTCTTGTACTTCTGATGAGTGTATGAAGTGTGTTGTATCCTTACTGAGAGATAATGCGTATCATTGGTGGAAAACATTGATATCTATGGTTCCAAGAGAACGGGTTACCTGGGAGTTCTTTCAATTCGAGTTTTGAAAGAAGTACATCAATCAAAAATTCCTTGATCAAAATCATAAAGAGTTTCTAGAGTTGAAACAAGGCCAGATGACTGATACTGAGTATGAAAGAGAGTTCATACGTTTAAGCAAGTATTCCCGGGAATATGTTTCCACTGAAGAAATCATGTGCAAACGATTTGTAGATGGATTGAATGAAGATATAAAACTATTAGTCGGAATTCTAGAGTTGAAAGAATTTGTGGTACTCGTTGAATGAGCCTGTAAAGCTGAAGATCTTAGTAAAGAAAAGAGAAAAGTTGGTTTTGAAGCAAGAGATTCGAGAAAGAGATCAACTAGTAAATCTTATCAGTCTGCATCGAAGAAATTTTGAGACTCGTTTAATCGTTCTAATGCATCAGTTGGACATTCAAACAGAGATTGTGAAAGACAACATTCGAGCTTTAAAGCTCCGGCTATCTCGATAGCTAGTGTCAGGAGTGTGAAACCAAATTGACCTGAGTGTATACATTATGGAAAAAGGCATATCGGTGATTGTAGATTGAATGATCGAGCCTATTTTAAATGCAGATCATTAGATCATTTCATTCGTAACTGTCCTGAGTTGGCTGAGCAAGAGACAGTACAAAACACGAGGCCGAGTAACACTGCAGTTAGAGGTAGACCACCCAGAAACACAAGAAATGTGAGTGGTAGCTAGAGAGTGACTAAAGATTCTACTGTGAGGTCAGAGGCCAGAGCACCTGCACGAGCCTATGCTATTTGCACTCGCGAAGAAGCGTCATCTCAAGATGTTATCACCGGTACGTTTACTCTCTATGATAAGTTATTGCATTGATAGATCCAGGATCAACTCATTCGTATATATGTGTGAATTTAATATACAGTAAGACTTTGCCTGTAGAGTCTACTGAATTTGTGATTAGAGTAATGAACCCCATAGGCAAGTGTGTTTTGGTTGATAAAGTGTGCAAGAACTGTCCATTGATGATTCGGGTCTGTTATCCGGCTAATCTGATGTTGCCATTTGATGAATTTGATATAATTTTGGGTATGGATTGGCTAACGCTACATGGTGCTATAGTAAACTGCAAACAAAAGGTGATTGATCTGAGATGTCAGAATAATGAGATTATCTAAATTGAGTCAGATGATTTGAATGGTTTACCAGCAGTGATTTCATCGATGTTAGCTCAGAAATATGTGAGAAAGGGTTGCGAAGCTTATTTAGCTTATGTGCTTGATACGAAAGTGACTGAAAAGAAGATTGAATCAGTGCCGGTTGTGTGTAAGTATCTGAATATGTTTCCTGAAGAGTTACCGGGTTAACCACCGATCTGAAAGGTTGAATTTGGCATTGAGTTAGTGCCGGGAACTACACCGATATCGATAGCTCCGTACACAATGGCCCCGATAGAATTAAAAGAATTGAAAGCTCAGTTGCAAGAGTTGACAGATAAAGGTTTTGCTAGACCAAGTTTCTGTCCCTGGGGTGCACCAGTATTATTTGTAAAAAAAAAGATGGCATGATGAGAATGTGAATAGACTATCGACAGCTCAACAAAGTGACAATCAAGAACAAATACCCTCTGTCATGGATTGACGATTTGTTTGATCAATTGAAAGGGGCTACAGTGTTTTCAAAAATAGATTTGAGATCGGGCTATTACCAGCTACGAGTTAAAGACTCTGATGTGCCAAAGGCTGCATTTAGAACGAGGTATGGTCACTATGAATTTTCAGTTATGCCTTTCGAACTAACGAATGCACCTGCTGTCTTTATGGACTTAATGAATTGGATTTTTAGACTGTACCTAGATCAATTTATCGTTGTATTCATTGATGACATATTGATTTATTCACATGATGAATCAGAACATGCTAGGTATCTGATAATTGTACTACAGACTCTGCGAGATAAGCAATTATTTGTAAAGTTTAGCAAATGTGAATTCTGGCTGCGAGAGGTTAGTTTTCTGGGGCATATTGTTTCAGCTGATGGTATCCGAGTTGACTCGAATAAGATATCTACGATAATAGATTGGAAGCCTCCGAGAAATGTATCTGAAGTCCGTAGTTTCCTGGGACTCGTCGGCTATTATAGACGATTTGTGAAAGCCTTTTCGATGATTGCGTCTCCGATGACAAAATTACTTAAAAAAGATGTTAAGTTTGAGTGGTCGGATAAATGCTAGAAAAGTTTCTAGTAATTAAAAGCTTTATTGACTGAAGCTCTAGTGTTAGTTCAGCCTGAGTCGGGTAAAGAATTTATAATTTTTAGTGATGCATCATTAAATGGCTTGGGTTGTGTTTTGATGCAGGAAGGCAAAGTTATAGCTTATGCCTCGAGACAGTTGAAACTGCATGAAAAGAATTACCCGACGCACGATTTGGAGTTAGCAGCTATTGTGTTTGCGTTGAAAATTTGGCATCACTATTTGTTTGGTGAGAAATTCCACATCTTTACCGATCACAAGAGTTTAAAATATCTGATGACTCAGAAAGATTTTAATTTGCGGTAGCGGAGATGGTTAGAATTGTTAAAAGACTATGATTTGATGATTGACTATCATTCGGGGAAAGCGAACGCAGTTGCTGATGCTTTGAGCTGAAAGTCCTTGTTTGCTTTACGTGCTTTGAATACACTTTTGGCTTGGTCTGACTATGGTTCGATAGTAGCCGAGTTGAAAGCGAGATCGTTGTTTATGCAACAGATTTGTAAAGCTCAAAAATTTGATAATGAACTACAAGCAAAACGGGTTCAGTGTGATTCAAACCCTGATTCAGAGTTTCAAGTTGATTTCGATGATTGTTTAAGATTCAGAGGTCGAATATGTGTTCCAAGAAATTCAGAGTTAATTCAGATGATTTTGAATGGAGCACATAGTAGTCGTTTATCTGTTCATCTGGGAAGCACGAAAATGTATAATGACTTGAAACAGTTGTATTGGTGGCACGATATGAAAAGAGATATCTTTTAGTTTGTTTCAAAATGTTTAATTTGTCAGCAAGTCAAAGCTGAACATCAAATACTGTCAGGTTTATTACAGCCTATCATGATTCCTGAGTGGAAATGGGACAGAGTGACTATAGATTTTGTATCGGGTTTACCCCTATCTCCGAGAAAAAAAGATGCAATCTGAGTTGTTGTTGACCGATTAACGAAATCAGCTCATTTCACTCCGGTACGAATGAATTATTCGCTTGATAAGTTAGCTGAGTTGTATATCTCCGAGGTTGTGAGATTGTACGGAGTGCCAATATCTATTGTTTCGGATAGAGATCCGAGGTTCACATCGCGGTTTTGGAGGAAACTGTAAGATGCACTGGGTACAAAGTTACATTTCAGTACCGCATTTCACCCAGAGATGGATGGTCAATCCGAGCGGATTATTCACATACTCGAGGATATGTTGCGATGTTGCATTCTTGAGTTCGCAGGTACATGGGAAAAATATTTGTCATTGATTGAATTTGCTTACAATAACAGTTTTCAATCGAGTATTAAAATGGCACCGTACGAAGCTTTATACGGTCGGAAGTGTCAAACACCATTGTACTGGACTGAACTTAGCGAGAATAAGATTCTTGGGGTTGATTTGATTAAAGAGACCGAATAGAAAGTGAAAGTAATTCATGATAGTCTGAAAGCAGTGTCAGATCGTCAGAAATCATACACAGACTTGAAACAGAAAGATATTGAATTTCAGATCAGGGATAAAGTGTTCTTGAAAGTTTCACCGTGCAAGAAAATACTCAGATTTGGCAGAAAAGGAAAGTTGAGCTCGAGATTCATCGGACCTTATGAAATTATTGAGCGATGTGGACCAGTGGCATATCGGTTAGCGTTACCATCTGAGTTTGAAAATATTCATAATGTGTTTCACATATCAATGCTTCGATGATACAGATCCGATTTCTCACATGTTATTTCCGCGACTGAAGTTGAGATTCAGTCAGATTTATCGTACAGTGAAGAACCGATTCGAATTCAAGCTCGTGAGATCAAAGAGTTGAGAACTAAGAAAATATCATTAGTGAAAGTCTTATGGCATCGACACGAGGTCGAAGAAGCTATGTGGGAATCTGAGGATGCTATGAGAAAGCAATATCCAAACCTATTCACTGGTAAGATTTTCGGGGACGAAAATCTCTAAGGGAGGAGAGTTGTAATAGCCCGATTTTAGCTTAAATCAGAATAGTGGTTCGGGACCACAAATCTGAGGTTGAAAAATTATTTTAATATTATTTTCTATGTTTACAGCATGATAGTATGTATGTGTGAAAGTTTCGTGATTTAATTTTATCGATTGGATGCTTAATTTAACAAAAAGACTAAATCGCGTAAAATGCAAAAGTTGCATTCTAATTGTTTAAGTGTTTAATTTCTATGGTTTATTAAATGTGAAGTCCTTATGTTGTGAATAGACCATTGATAGTGGGAATGGACATAAATGGTTATGTATTTGATGTTTATTAATGTTTTTAACCTAGGTCAAATTGGTAAATTAGTAATTGACTTATGTTTTAATAAAACAAAACATAAAGCCATCTTTATGTTCATCTTTTATGGCCGAATGAAGCAAAGAAGAAATATAAAATAGAGTTTGAAATTTCGGCAATTGCATAGCTTGATTGAGGTATGTTTTGAGCTCGGTTTTTAATGATTTTTATGTTTTTGTGATCGTTGCTTTGAGTACTAGCTAGCCCATGCCCTAATTTTTGAGTTTGTTAGTAATTTTGGAAAATGCCATTGATGAATCCATGAGTTTTGTGATAGATGATGATGAAAAATGATAGATAAATGATAGATTTTAATGTTTTGTAAAGTGTTTTTTGACAAAAATGTCAAATAGGGATTTAATTGTGAAAAATGAAAATTGAGAGGTTATAATGTGAAATAAATGAAAAATATGGGCTGCCAGGGGCACTATGGTAATTCGGCCAAGCATGGATCTTGTTGAATTGTGTGAATTTGGTGTATTTATGAATTAGGGACTAATTTTTAAAAATGCGGAGCTTTAGGGGCTAAAGTGTAAAAATGCCCAAATATGTGTTTGTGGATTAAATTGAATGAATTGATGAATAAAAGAGTTAAATTTGAATTCACATAGATCAAGAAAGAAAGAAATCGAATTTAGATCGGGGGAAATCGAAAGTTGTCGAGTAAACGATCCGATCCGTTCATCGTATATACGAGGTAAGTTCATATACAAATGAATGCCTTTAAATTTATTTATAAATGTTTATTAGTCATTGAATTGCCATGAATGTTGAACGAGCAAATACAAGCAAGAATCGATGAAGTTACGATATCCAAAAATCCCGTATGAACCTTAAGAATAGTATAGGATACGAATGTCATGACATTAGGATTCCCGAGATGTGATTACATGTAAGACAATGTCTGGGACATTGGCATTGTATTGTGATTACGTGTAAGACCATGTCTAGGACATTGGCATCGTTATATGATTTCGTGTAAGACCCTGTCTGGGACAGTGGCATCGATATGTGATAACATGTAAGACCATATCTGGGATATGGCATTGTATGAGTTATATGTGATTCTGAGTAACCTTAACAATTCCGAATGGTTCAACGGGGAAAGTCAAGTTGAGAGAGAATGTGTGAAAAATTTAAGTGACTTAGGTACGTACGAGTTTCATACGAGCTTTAAAAAGGGAAGTAATTGATGAATTCAACTGTGATATTGAATATGTGTACAATGAGAAAGGTTTGTGAACTTATAAATGCTTACTCATAGTTTGCCTATTGATGGAAATGATTTTGATGCATATGGTAATTTATTTGTGTATGACTTACTAAGCTTTTAAAGCTTACTTTGTGTGTTCTTTCCTATTTTATAGATTATCGAAGCCAGCTCGGACTTGGGGATCGTCGGGAAACGTCATCACACTATCGATCATCTTGTTGGTATTTTTGGATGCTTTGTAAATATGGTATATGGCATGTATAGGCTAGTGTCATTATGGTATATTTTGAGTTATGGTATTAGCCATGAGATTTGGCTTGCAAATGATGTAAATGTCGATGTGAATTTGGCTATTTAAGTTGGCTTGAATTATGTGTTTGATAAGTATTATGTGATGTATAATGCCTTATGTTTAGCAAGTTTAGCATGGTTCATGTGTTGCCTAGATGGTGTATTGATTTGGCTATTTGTCAATGATGAAACATGGTTGAGAAATGACATGTTGTGGCTTAGTTTTAAGATGATGAATTGGCATGTTTTTAGTTATGAATTGGTTATTGAATGGATGGATATTAAATGGCATGAAATGTATATGAAATAACATGTTTTTGGCTGCCTATAAATGTATTGAAATGTTACCATTTTTGTTGTTAGGTGTGCATAAGAAAAGGGTGGAAAAATGGCTTTGCATATAGCCTATTTTTGTCCACAAGGGCAGAGACACGGGTGTGTGTATCAGCCGTCTGCGACACACGGTCATGCTATACAGCCGTGTGTGCCTAGGGTAACCCTTCAAATTATGTCAGTATACCCTACAGGTTTGGCACGGCCTAGACACACGAGCGTGTCTACTGGCTGTGTGTGATACACGGGCTGGCACATGGGCGTGTGGCTGACTGTGTGACCCAAGTCAGTAACCCCTCTATATTTCACACGGCCTGGCACATGGGCGTGTCCATGGCCGTGTGGTGCAAGTCAGTATGTATGCCCTGTTTTCACACGGCCTGTGACACGGGCGTGTTTGGTGGCCGTGTGAGGCACACGGCCTTTTCACACGGGCATGTGACCCTTATATGCATGAAAATTTTCTAAGTTTCCCAAAGTTTTCAAATGTTATCGGTTTAGTCCTGAACCTTTTCTAAGCATATTTTAAGGCCTCGTAGAGCCTTATAATGGACAATGTGAATGTGTTAGATGGGTTTTAAATATGAATGCATAAATGTATGTTTTATGTATGTGAATGATGTGTATTGATCGGTAATGCCTCGTAACCCTATTCCGGCGAAGAATACGGGTTAGGGGTATTACATTGCGAAATGAGATAACCACTTTTTCACAATTGGATGATGAATCCTTGTACTAGGTGTGGGAGAGATTCAAGGAATTACTTTGTAAGTTTTCTCATCATGGGATTCTATATTGCATCCAGTTGGAGACGTTTTATAACGGTTTCAACGCACACACAAGATTGATGGTAGATGCTTCTGGGAATGGTGCTCTCTTGTCGAAGTCTTATAAAGAGGCTTACGAGATCATTGAGAGGATCACCAGAAACAACTATAAATGACCAACAAATTGAGCAACTTATGGAAGACAAGTAGTCGAAGTGCACAAAGTGGATGCACTGACATCACTCTCAGCTAAATTATCTTCTATTTTTTCAATGTTGAAATAGTTTACCGCTAATTGTTCTAATAATTTTGCAGCCCAAACACCAAGTTAGTTTGATGCTGTTTCCTGCGTATATTGTGGGGATGGCCATTATTTCTAGAATTATCAATCAAATCCTTAGTCAGTTTATTACGTCGGGAATCAACACCAAAATAGTAGAAAAGAACCATAGTCCAACTTCTACAATCCTTCATGGTGCAACCATCCAAGCTTTTCTTGGGGCAACCAAGGAAATGAACCGAACAACACTTATATGCAACATAAACCCAACCAATCCCAAGGGTTCAATCAATAAGCTCCAAAACCACCTTAACCTAAGTCATCTAACAGTTTGGAGAACTTGTTGAAGGCATACATGGCGAAGAATGATGCCTTAATCCAAAGCCAAATAACAACACTAAAGAATTTGGACAATCAAATAGGTCAATTAGATACGGATTTTTGTAACTGACCGTAAGGAACCTTGCCGAGTGATATAGAAAATCCATGAAATTTAGGTAAGGAACATTGCAAGGTAGTAGCTTTACAAAGTGGTAAGACTTTAGAGTCCAAGACGGTTGTGATTGAAGATGAACCCCTTGAGAAGGAGGAAAGTCTACCAACAGTTGAAATTCCTACACTAGCAGAGCCAAAACTTACAAAGTCTGATGAGGTAAAAATCTAATCGAGTAAATTCTGAAAAGCTAACATCTTTTTGGATGCAGATTTATCTACTTTGAAAAGTTGTCTGATTCAACCCATAGTTCCAACACCTTCGTATCATTAAAAGTTCCAACCAAATAAGCAGAAATAGGAGGTGCGATTAAAGAAGTTTTTGGATGTTCTAAAGCAACTGCACATCAACATCCCATTGGTAGAGGCTTTAGAGTAAATGCCCAATTACGTGAAGATCATGAAGGACATTCTGTAAAAGAATAAAAGACTCAGTGAGTATGAGACTGTCGCTTTAACAATGTAGTGCAGTGCATTCATACAGAACAAGCTACTTTTAAAACTAATAGACCCTAGAAGTTTTATCATACCCTATAATATTGGAGAATCTTACTATGGTAAAACTTTGTGCAACTTAGGAGCGAGCATCAACTTGATGCCCAAATCTATTTTCAATCTATTAGGAATAAGTGAAGTAAGACCCACTACTGTGACACTTCAGTTGGTGGATCGGTCTTTAGCATACGCCAAAAGAGGGATCGAGGATGTTTTGGTAAGAGTAGATAAGTTTATTTTTCCTGTTGATTTCATTGCCTTAGTTTTTGAAGCAGATAAGAAAGTGCCGATTATCTTTGGGAGACCTTTCCTAGGTATAGGAAGAACGTTGATAGACATATTGAAAAGCAAACTCACCATGAAAGTTCAAGACGATTAGGTAACATTTAATGTTCTTAAAACGATGAAGTTTCCCGATTCGACGGAGGAATGTTCAATGATGGAAGAGCTAGAAAATTTAGTTTCTATGTAATGGGAGAACAATTTTGAACACCCATTGGAGAACACCTTAGGGTTTGAACCATTGGAAGATGAAGAAGGTAATGAAAATATGGCTTTGATGGAAGCCAATCCGATGAGCTATGTTGAACCAGCATAGTTTGAACAGCTAGAATTGGAAGTTTGGGAGTTTGTGTTACCGGAGTTATTAGTCAAGCAACCACCCAAACTCGAACTTAAGGTACTTCCTTCCCATTTGAAATACGTATATTTGGGTAACTATTCTACTTTGCCTATGATTGTTTCAGTGGAATTAACACCAAGAAAAGCAATTGATAGCTGTTTTAAACAAATTCGAAAAGGCAATTGGTTGGACTATAACTCATTCGAGGTATAAGCCCTCCCTTTTGTATGCACAAGATTATCCTAGAGGAGGGTGAAAGAGCTAGAATCGATGGGAAAAGGAGACTCAATCCAATCATGAGAGAGGTAGTTCGAAAGGAAGAGATCAAATTGTTAGATGAGAGAATTATCTACCCCATCTCAAATAGTTCATGGGTAAGTCTGGTACAGTGTGTACCGAAGAAAGACGAAATCACGATTGTTGAGAATGAATGAAATGAGTTAATTCTCACGAGAATTGTCATGGGTTGGAGAATTTGTATTTATTATAGAAAATTGAAAAAAGCCACTTGGAAGAATCATTTCACGTTGGCTTTTATGGATCAGATGTTAGATCGACTGACAAGTAAAAAATATTACTGTTTCTTAGATGAATATTCGGGATACAACCAAATAGTTGTAGCCCCGGAAGACCAAAACAGAACCACTTTTACTTGCCTGTACGGTACGTTTGGTTTTAGGCAAATGCCTTTCGATTCATGTAATGCACCTGCCACATTTCTGCAATGCATGATGGCAATATTTACTGATATGGTTGAAAAATTTGTTAAGGTTTTCATGGATGATTTTTCTATTTTTGGTAATACTTACGATGTTTGTTTGAGTAATTTGGCTAAGGTACTGAAAAGATGCGAAGAGACAAATCTTATCCTTAACTAAGAGAAATGCCATTTTATGGTTGAGGGAATTGTCTTATGACACAAAATTTCCAGAAATGCGGCTGAAGTTGACAAAGCGAAAGTGGATGTAATTGAGAAATTACCACCACCAGTTACTATGAAAGGAGTTCGGAGTTTCATAGGCCATGTCGGCTTTTACCGAAGGTTTATAAAAGATTTTTCAAAAATTTCTAAGCCGTTGTGTATGCTGTTAGAGAAAGACACTATTTTTTATTTTAACAAAGCATGTTTAGAAGCTTTTGAAGAGTTGAAAAATCAATTAATCTCAGCCCTAATAATTGTTACACCTTATTGGAACTCACCTTTTGAGTTAATTTGCGAGACAAACGATTTTTTTGTTAGAGTTGTGATGGGTCAAAGAAGGAACAAAGTATTTCAAGCTATCTACTATGTAAGCAGAACTTCGACAGGAGCCTAGTTTAACTATACAGTAACTAAAAAACAACTCTGTTCTATAGTTTTTGCTTTTGAAAAGTTTCATTCTTATCTCATAGGTACGAAAGCCACAGTATTTACTGACGATGTGACCATTAAATACTTACTCACAAAGAAATATGCTAAACTGAGGCTAATTCGATGGATACTCTTACTCCATAAATTTGACCTTGAGATCCAAGATAGAAAAGGTGTTGAGAATCAAGTGGCCGATCATATGTCGAGGTTGGAACAAAATGAGGTAAGTCATTCACTTGTTCCAGTTAATGAGAATTTTCCAGATGAACATATGTTCGAGGTAAGCCAAATTCATGATGTAACAACCCAATTTCAGTGTTGTCAGAAACAATGGTTTTGGGACCACAATTTTGATAAGTAAATTAATATTTTATTATTTATTTAATGTTTACGAGATTATATTAAGGTCGTATTAAAATTTCGTTAAGAAATTTTGATGTTTAAATGGTTAATTAGGTAAAAAGGATTAAATAGTAAAAAGTGTAAAAGTTGAGTTCTATTTGCTAAATGGGTCTACTGAGTATGAAATCTTAAACTAAAGGACTTGAATGGTAAATATGACATTTAATGAGATAGTGGATGTGTATGGCATGGTTTTATTGAAATTTTGATAATTTTAAAGGTTAAAATGGTAACTGAACAAATAAAACCTAAATGAATTAAAACAAAATTTGGTATCATCTTCTTCAATTGTTATTTTCACCGAAAATTGAAGAGAAAAACCTCCATTTTATGGTTGAAGGTTCAACTAGTTCAAATTCTTGCATGATCAAGATAAACCATGTTCGAAATTAGATCGAGAAAAAGCTAAAGCTTCAGATTAGTTCGATCTTACTTCTACGCCCTAGTTATCGAGGTAAGTTCGTATGAACTGTAATCATTTTAATGTTATCTAAATTTAATAGTTACTAAGTTATTTTAATATAAGTGAATCAATATATGAATGTATTTATGCTATGATGAATTGACAGATATCGAGTTCCGGTTGAACCTTAAGAATTCTTAGGATACGAATGACATGTCATTAGGGATTTCATATTTCAGGTGCTGGTCTTGAATGTCCTACCGATGGCTGAAGTCTTGCATTTATTGTGGATTCTCCACAGCTCGTGTTAGCAGCATCGTGTAGCTTACATTCTAACCTACAACTCATGAAAGTAGGCCCATTTCACAGCTCGTATGAGCATTGATGTAAAGTAAAGGTTAAGGTTATATGTAAAGGCACACTTCTTGTGAGCTTTCCCGAGTATCCGATGTAATTCTAGATGGTTCAGCGGGTAAGAAAAGGGAACAAAACGATAAGTATGCAAATGTATTGAATCATAACTTTATGAGAGGAATTATGAACTTAATGATGTTAGTACATATGGAAATTTACTTATCTTATGGTTAATTTCATTTATATCATGGAATAGCATACTAACATATGAGTTGGTGATGTTGTTTAGGCTTTTACTAAACTTATGGCATTGGTGATGAATTATGTTTAATCTCTAAATTATATAAACGACAAGGTAAGTTATGTTTTAGTTTATACGAGCTTACTAAGCACTCGTTGCTTACGTAGTTGTTTTCCTTTGTTTTATAGATCATCGAAAGCTTGATTTGGTTAGAAGCTCGTCGGAGATCTATCACACTATCCAGCAATCATTTTGGTAGTTTTTGAACATTTTGGCCAAGGTTAATAAAGACATGTATAGGTCATTTTGATTGGTATTTAGTGAATGTGTAATTGATATTTTGGTATGTTTGTTCTTTGAAGTTATGTATGGTTGATGGATTTGTAATGTTTCTTAAGTTATGTCATCTTGACCACTTTTAGGTAATTGAAAGGCATGGTGTATTGGTATGCTTGTGATGGCTTGAGAATGGTCAATTGTGATATGTGTTGGTAAGTATTTGAACTACGTTCTTATGGTTGAAATAAGGTAATGTCGACTTATTTTGGCATGTAATACTTTGGTATATTTGTGGTGCCTTTGAATGGCATATTGGTTAGGTGATTAAGGTTGTTTAAATGGCATGTTTATGTATGTTAGAATGGTATTTAAACTGTAACACCCCTAACCTGTATCCGTCACTGGAACACGATTTCGGAGCATTACCAGAGTTTTCAAATCAAACGAACATAAATTCCAAACATTTCAAACCATATCAATATTCATATTAAAATCAATCCAATTCATACATATCGTCCTTCATACGAGCCCCCGAGGCCCTAAATACGCATTAGAAACATGTCGGGACTAAATGGAAAACGTAAAGAATTATACAAGAAATAGTGAAAATTTTGAACACTGTAGGGGTCACACGGCTGTGTGGCTCACACGGCCGTGTGACTCGCACGGCCAAGAGACATGCCCGTCTCTTAGGCCATGTGGGCATTCGATGTAAGGACACACGGTCGTGTCCCAGCCCGTGTTCGTGCCTGTGTAACTCATTAACTTGGGTCACACGGTTGTGTCGCTTGGCCGTGTCTCACACACGACTGAGACACACGCTCGTGTCTCTGCCCGTGTGGACGAAAATAGGCCATTTTACAAGCTATTTTTCTCACCCATCTAGGTATGTACCTACAACAAAAAATGCACATATATACAAGCCATAACAAGGCACCAAAATCATGCATAATCAAGCTATACACATATGGTATAATCACATATAACCAACAATTGACAACATTAAAACATGTAAATCCATGTACTCAATTTAGCCAAAATAATCAATTAACTTCCAACAAAATTTGTATCAATACATACCATAAAATTTACTTACCAAAACACAAACCATTTGGTACCAAAATGCCATTCAATCACTAGTATCAAATGACCATATAAATCATACAAAATAAGTTACCAATTAACCACATTTCCAACAAGTTACAAGTCATATAATATGCATATTCAAACCCTAATTTCATCTTCCATAATTCAAGCATATCAAGCCAAACATCATCCATATTAAGGCTAATATTTACATGCCAAAACCAAATTCATTTGAACACCAAAATACCAAATTCAAGCTAAATCAAATGGTCATTCCAACAACCAAACATATAGGCCAACATTAGCCAAAATACCTATACATGCCATTATAACCAAAATCAAAACAACCGAAAGTACCAAAAAAGCCGATGGATAGTGTGATATAGCTTTGACAAGCTTCCAACCCGAATGAGCTTCCGATACACTATAAAACATGAAAAATGAAACAGAGTAAGCATTAAAGCTTAGTAAGTTCGTATAACATAAAACATCACTTACCGTTTCATTACATAAAAGGTAAGCTAACATAGCATATTTCAACCGTAATTTGGCCAATGCCTAAGCATGTACATCAAACAAGTTAGCCATGTAAACCTATACATAAACCAAACAAATATGGATGAGCGCAACATATAAAATATGTTTCATATACATGTATCATCCAATTTAATTTTTCCATATACCACGTAACAACATTTCCATGTAATTCATATATATATCCCTGTAATGGTCCGTATCAAACTCTTACCAATTCGTATCAAAATATTGCCCGTTGAACCATTTAGAATATCGTTGGATACCTGGGATAGCTCACACATAGTGTGCTAAATCATATAACTATAATCCGTCAAATCCTGTACATGTATGCTCACACGATCTGTGAATCGGTATGCTCACACGAGCTGTAAACCGATATGCTCACACGAGCTGTGAAAATAGGCCTGCTCACATGAGTTGTGGGTCAGAACGTAGCTACACGATGTTGCTCACACGAGCTGTGGAGTATCCGCAACACATGTTGGACCTAAGCCATCAGTAGGACATTCAAGACCAGCACCCAAATCATGTAAACCCTAATGACATGTCATTTGTATCCTACGAATTCCTAAGGTTCAAATAGGACTCGGTAATCATTGTACATCGTTGGATATGTAATCGGTATATATGTATGACATTTCACAACACATGTATAATTCAATTAAAAACATATAGACTCAATTTAATTACACGAACTTACCTCGACGAGTAAATATAGATACGGAGGTGATTAATCCGAGACTGTATCTTTGCCTCGATCTAAAGCCGTACTAGGTCTATCTTGATCTATACGGATAAAGTAAACTCAACTCAATATATATTTTATTCAATTTAACCCAAAATCATATTTTAGAAAAATTACCATTTTGCCCTTATACTTTTAATTTCTTTGCAATTTAGTCCCTAGCTTATAAAAATGGGAATTTCTAAAATTTCACCACAACCCACTATGGCTGAATATCAACTAGGTCCCTAGCAAGCCTGTAATGTCCAAAAAATTAGGGGCTGTAATTTGGCTTAAAATTTGTGTTGTGCTTGAACGGCAAACTATTTGAGTGTATTTGGGGGTTCCAAGGAGGCATGGCTTCGAGTCTGAGCCTTAGAAAAATTTTAGTTTTTGGCCCTAAAGTGAAGAGGGTTGTTAGCTGTAGGACTTAAGTATAATTGTGTGCGTTTCAGTGACACAAGTGGAGCATGTGACTTAGTGGTGTGGCGTCAATGGGATAACAAGGAAGAGTGGGGTTCGAATCCCACAGATTGCAATTGGAGACTTTTATTTTGTGACTTGAGAGTGGAAGAAGTAGAGTTTGGATCAAACTCTACAAGAAAGGCTGAGGACTTGGTCAAATGTTTCAAACGGAGGAAGGAGAGCAAGTTTAGGAGATTTCGATGGAGAGAATCAGGGAAGTGATGTGTGTGAGAGTGTTGACCGAATTTGGGAGTGTGGCTAAGTGAGAAATTCGGTTAGAAGGGGGTGATTGGGAGCACTTTCGGCAAGTTTGAGTGTGACTACAAATCGAAAATTCTTTTGGTGCTTTTCTACTTCTCTTTTGTTCATTTTTGGGTTTTTCTTTCTGAGAAGACTTCTCAAGCAACTTGTTACCATTCAGGTTTCATTCGTTCATTATTTCCTCAACTGCTGCCCACTTCCTGCCTACAATTCTTTCTTTTTCCCATTTGCTTCCTTGCCTTTTTGATTTGTGTACAAGTCGTTCTTTCTCTTCTTGGCAACATCTTGGCCGAATCCAATCTCCTCTCTTCCTCTCGCCTTCTTTTCTGTACCCATCAAGATAGCCGAACCTATCTTCTGTGTTGTCCTCAACGTTTCTTCTTTTGTTCTGTAAGTTGAGTAAACCAAAATCAATTTCTTCTTATCTTTCTCTTATAGTCTCATCTTTGGGACCGTACTCAAGGAACCTGTCTTGCCGAATTTGAAGAGTAAGATATACTGACTTTCTTTCAATTATTTTCGTGGTGGGTAGTATTCTTGTCTCTCTAGTGCCGAATCTCGCCTACCTTCTGTAGTCTGATTTTGGTTGGTATGTAGGTTCACTCGAAGAGTAGGAAGGGGAAAGCATGTGGAAGCAATCAATACGTACTCATAGCCTTAATCCGGTAAGCATACTCGCTTTGTATTTGTCAAGGGTGGACTTGAACCACATGTTTACTCTATCTCTTTTATTAAGGAGTGGATTGTAATGCAGAGTCAACTCAAAGGTTCTTAATTTTCGCTGACTGTTGGAGGACTTAGCAAAACTTGGTTAATCAAGGTTTGGTGTTAAGGAATTCGTGGAACGTTCGTAATTAATGTGTGTAATCGTACACCCGTTACATACTGTTCATACGCAGATTATTGTTGTTTTTACTTCTGTGCTACGGTATATCAATAAAAGTCAAAAAGCCATATTTCCGGCATTTGAAGGCTCTCGAGCGTCCGAACGCTCGTAGAGATGAATCGAGCCACAGTCATTGGCGATAGACCGATAAGAGTGCCGCGAACCTACTTGTGGGCTTCGACCGTAATGGGCATGGTTGGGCCGTAGTAGGCTGAGTGGGCCCAATGGGCTAATGGGCCCACAGGGGTGAAATCCATGGTAAGTGCCGAATAATAGATGCGTCTGTGAGGTTCACAGAATCGTAGCCGAAAATGGGCTGAATGGCCCACACGAGTGTGTGGGGCCACTTGGGCCAAAAATTGGGCTTTGGCCCAATTACACCGTTTCGATCAAAAAGAGCATCTGTGTCGCTCGAGGCGACTGCAGGCCTCCGAAAAGGCTGTTATAGGAGTAAAATTATCGAAATACCCTCTATGGGTAAAGTTACTGAAATACCCTCTATGGGTAAAGTTATCGAAATACCCTCGATGGGTAAAATTACTGAGATGCCCTTAAGGGGTGAAGTGACCGTTTTACCCTAACTGATTAAATGACTGTTGTACCCTTGTGGTAGTATCAGTGTTGTATGTGTTGATTGTATGATTGATTATGTTTGAGATGCACTGCATACATGGATTAGTTATGACATGACATACTGCATTGGGGTGGGTTTTCTAATTAGGAGGAAGTATCGATTTATAGTGGCATCGCCACGTATTCTGATTCTAGTGGCTCAGCCACGTATATCATTGTTAACAGCTAGGCTGCATCATTGGAGAGTTTGTTGGGTGGGTCGATATGGTCCACACATGGAGAGCTGGTTGGTATTATTGGAGAGTTGGCTGGGTGGGTTGACTTGGTCCCCACATGGAGAGATGGTTGGTACGGGTGGTGATTTGGTTTTAAGGGTTGGGCTACATGTTCGTTTGCATTGATATGATTTAGGGCTTAGGCCCAGACTGTTACCGAATAGGGCTTAGTCCCAGACTGATACCGTATGGGCTCGGGCCCAGACTGTGACCGTAATTGGGGATTACACACTGAGTTCTCGTAACTCACCCTTTTCTTTAACTGTGCAGGTAATCCCCAGCATTAGAGGATTTGGAGCTGCGAGGAACTCGGAGGTGGCGACACGTCCGATTAGCTTTAAAGTTAAACCTGGCAACTTTATTTTATTTTAGATTAATTTATTGGGTTAATAATTTTGTAATAAGGCCATTTGGGATTTTTAACTTTTATATGGTACTTCTTTAAAATTTCAACCTCATAGTCTATTAAACATGGGATTTTAAAACAATAACTACTGTTTTCAAAATATCACGTATTTGCAACTGTTTTGAATTAAACTTCCGCAACAAACAAGGCTTTAAAAATAATAATATTCTGCGAGAGAATGTCTTTGCGTAAATCGTGTTTTAATAAGTAAACAACGAAATCTGAGGTTTTAAATGGTATAAAGTTTTAAATTGTAAGAAAGGTTTTCGATGAAAGCATAGTTTTCAACCATCACTTTGATGTGACACGCTAGATCCGGTCATAACGTCTAGGCCGTGTTTGGGGTGTTACATTTAGTGGTATCAGAGCCAGGTTACAAAACTCGACTGTGGAATGGGTTTTGAAAAAGTTTTTTAGTTTGTTTAAATGTGGTTTGGAAAGAAATGATGTTACGGGAAGTGTGGTACACCGAGTCTCCGGCAACAAATCTGTAAGTTCTCTGACACTGTACCCTGTTATATACTGAAATGGCTATACTGAGAAAATGCTAGGAATAGTAGTAGTACACTGAAACTCCTTAGTTAGGGAAAGTGAGACTATAGGAGACTGAAATTTTTAGTAAACTCGATCTGCGAAAACAACTCTAATTTCTGTTTTTCATAAAATATTTGTTAATAATTATGAGAACTATAAGTTGATTCATAAAACTCTTAAATAAGATAAATATGCTATATTCATATGAGCTGAAGAGGTCACGGAAGGGGTACGCATGGCCGTAGTAGAGGCCGATGTGCTAGGGCTGGGTCGTCAGCATCAGGACACATGCCGAATAGGGAAGCACCAGCTTCCCCAGTGACTGAGACGGGGTCTCATGACTGAGCCGGTGGGGACGATGCCCTGTGCCAAGCGATGTTACGGGTTCTGGAAAGGGTTGCTAAAGCAAGTACTGGGTTAGTGGGCCGAGGGTCAATCTCTGAACGACTCCGGTCGAATGGGGCAAAAATTTTTAGAGGCATTTCTGGGGTAGCTCCGAATGTAGCAGAATATTGGTTGGAGGCTGTCGAGTGAATAATGGATGATCTCGATTGTACGATGGAGAAAAAACTGAAGGGAGCAGTGTCTTTACTACGAGATGAGGCATATCAATGGTGGCTTACCATGAGAGAAGGCACGCAGGCCTACCATTTGACATGGGACTTCTTTAAGACGGCCTTCTACGGAAAATATGTCGGGGCAAGTTATGTGGATGCCCGAAGGAAGGAATTTCTGAGTCTGGTTCAGGGAAATAAGTCTGTAGCAGAGTATGAGGCAGAGTTTTTATGGTTGAGCCGGTATGCTCGGGGCATAGTCGCGACTGAGTATGAGCGATGCGTGCGATTCGGGGATGGTCTCCGGGATGAGTTGCGGGTACTGATAGCCTTGCAGAGGGAAAGGGACTTTGCTGCCCTGATTGAGAAGGCAAAGATTGTCGAGGATGTGAAACGCTCTGAGCGTCAAAACCGTGAGAAGGAAATGGGCAGACGTAAGAGGGATATTGGGCCCTCAAGTTCTTCTGGTAGGCCTAAGAAGAGGCCAAGGTTTGATGGGCTAGCCTGAGCTGGGGTTCCAGTTGTTGCTGGTCGACCGCATCCTTGTGTTGAGTGTGGGAGACCTCATTTGAGAGAGTGCTGGAAAAGAACTGGGGGGTGTTTCAGATGTGGGTCCAAGGATCACCAGTTTAGATACTGTCCTCGGGGGCCCGTTCAGATGCAAGCAGCAGGTCAGGGCTATGTGCAGCCAGAGAGAGGTGGTCAGCAGCCACCGAGAGGTCGTGGTCAACCCAGAGGGGGAAATGGGTTTGGACGAGGTCGTGGAGCACCGGGCAGAGGTGCTGGTAACACAGAGGCGAGACATCCAGCATTGGTTTATACTGCTCAGTGCCGAGAGGATGGCGACGCTCCTGACGTCATAACGTGTACGTTCCTCATTTATAATGTACCATATACCACTTTAATTGATATTGGGTCTACGCACTCGTATGTTGCATGTACTGTGTCTGGAACTTTGGGCATACAGTTCGAAATTATTGATAGGGAAATGTCGGTGATTAGTCCACTGGGACAATCGGTTAGAGTGAATAAACTGTTTAGAGATGTGCCGCTAAAGGTCCAAGGGGTTGTCTTTCCGGCGGATTTGATGGAACTGCCGTTTAGCGAATTCGATCTCATTTTGGGCATGGATTGGTTAGTGAAACACCGTGCGAATTTGGATTGCACTACTAAGCGTATGGTATTGAAGTCTTCGGAAGTTGAAGAGGTGGTCGTGATAGGGAAGCGAAGGGATTATTTATCTAATGTAATCTCTGCATTAAGGGCCGAAAAACTGGTTCACAAGGGGTGCGAGGTGTTCCTGGCTTATGTCAGCACATTTGATGTTAAGGGTTTGTCTGTTGGGGATGTCAGAACAGTAAAGGAGTTTCCGGATGTATTTTCGAAAGAACTCCTGGGGTTGCCTCCAAATCGTGAGCTCGAATTTGGCATTGAGCTCCTACCGAGAACGGCTCCGGTGTCCATCGTCCCTTATAGGATGGCACCGAAGGAGCTGGTAGAATTAAAGGCTCAGATCCAAGAGCTAGTGGATCGAGGATTCATCCGATCGAGTGTGTCTCCGTGGGGAGCACTGATATTGTTCGTAAAGAAGAAGGATGGATCCATGCGTATGTGTATTGATTATCGTCAACTGAATAAAATGACGATTAAGAACAAGTACCCATTACCAAGGATAGATGATTTGTTCGATCAGCTGCGAGGAGCTTCAGTTTTCTCTAAGATAGATCTTAGATCGGGATACCATCTGCTAAGGGTTAAGGAGGCAGATGTGTACAAGACAGCATTCAGGACTTGTTATGGACACTACGAGTTTCTGGTCATGCCGTTTGGGTTAACGAATGCACCAGCTGCATTCATGGATATGATGAACTGGGTTTTCCAACCCTATTTGGACCAATTCATGGTGGTGTTTATAGATGATATTCTGGTGTATTCAAGAACTGAGGAGGAGCATGATTCACATCTCCGGGTTGTTCTGCAAATATTGAGAGAAAAGTAGCTTTATGCCAAATTCAGCAAGTGCGAGTTTTGGCTGTGAGAGGTGACATTTTTGGGTCATGTCGTGTCTACCGAGGGGATTAGGGTTGATCCTCGGAAAGTTCAGGCCGTATTAGATTGGAAGCCACCGAAGTTGGTATCTGAGATTCGAAGTTTTCTGGGTCTGGTCGAGTATTACAGACGGTTCATTGAGGGGTTTTCACTGATTGCTGCACCCTTAACTAAGTTACTGCGTAAATGAGTACCATTTGTTTGGACTGATAAATAGTAGGAGAGTTTTTAGAAATTGAAGAAGATTCTGACTGTAGCCCCGGTATTAATATAGCCAGAGGCTGGAAAAGAATTCATTGTCTACTGTGATGCGTCGCACACGGGTTTGGGTTGTGTGCTGATGCAGGAGGGTAAGGTAGTGGCTTATGCGTCTCGTCAGCTTAGGCCGCACGAGGTGAATTACCCCACTCATGACTTGGAACTAGCTGCGGTGCTGTTCGTACTAAAAATTTGGAGACATTACTTGTACGGGGAGAAGTCGATCATCTATACCGACCATAAAAGTCTGAAGTACCTCATTACTTAGAAGTAGTTGAATCTTAGGCAACGAAGATGGATAAAGTTGCTTAAGGATTATGATTGCTCGATTGAGTATCATCTGGGAAAAGCTAACGTAGTAGCAGATGCATTGAGCCGTAAGGTTGTATCTTATCTAAGAGCAATGTTTGCTCATCTCAGCCTGTTTGAGGATGGTAGTCTGTTAGCTGAACTTCAAGTAAAACTGACTTGGATTGGTCAAATTAAAGAGAAGCAGTTGCTTGATGAATCGTTGGTTCCTCGTTTTCAACTGGTGAAGAAGGTAGAGACTGAGGAAGCCACGTGGGAGCCTGAGGAGGCAATGCGACAGCAATACCCTCACCTATTCTGATCAGGTAAATTTCGAGGCAAAAATTTCTTTAACGGGGGTAGAGTTGTAACATCCCAAAAATTAGGGGCTGTAATTTGGCTTAAAATTCGTGTTGTGCTTGAACGGCAAACTATTTGAGTGTATTTGGGGGTTCCAAGGAGGTATGGCTTTGAGTCTGAGCCTGGGAAAAATTTTAGTTTTTGTCCCTAAAGTGAAGAGGGTTGTTAGCTGTAGGACTTAAGTATAATTGTGTGCGTTTGAGTGACACAAGTGGAGCATGTGACTTAGTGGTGTGGCGTGAATGGGATAACAAGGAAGAGTGGGGTTCGAATCCTACAGATTGCAATTGGAAACTTTTATTTTGTGACTTGAGAGTGGAAGAAGTAGAGTTTGGATCAAACTCTACAAGGAAGGTTGAGGACTTGGTCAAATGTTTCAAACGGAGGGAGGAGAGCAAGTTTAGGAGATTTCGGTGGAGAGAATCAGGGAAGTGACGTGTGTGGGAGTGTTGGCCGAATTTGGGAGTGTGGCTAAGTGAGAAATTCGGCTAGAGGGGGTGATTGGGAGCACTTTCGGCAGCTTTGAGTGTGACTGCAAACCAAAAATTCTTTTGGTGCTTTTCTGCTTCTCTTTTGTTCATTTTTGAGTTTTTCTTTCTGAGGAGACTTTTCAACCAACTTGTTACCATTCGGGTTTCATTCGTTCATTATTCCCTCAACTGCTGCCAACTTCCTGCCTACAATTCTTTCTTTTTCTCATTTGCTTCCTTGCCTTTTTTATTTGTGTGCAAGTCGTTCTTTCTCTTCTTGGCAACATCTTGGCCGAATCCAATCTCCTCTCTTCCTCTCGCCTTCTTTTCTGTACCCATCAAGATAGCCGAACCTATCTTCTGTGTTGTCCTCAACATTTCTTCTTTTGTTCTGTAAGTTGAGTAAACCGAAATTAATTTCTTCTTAACTTTCTCTTATAGTCTCATCTTTGAGACCGTACTCAAGGAACCTGTCTTGCCAAATTTGAAGAGTAAGATATACTGACTTTCTTTCAATTATTTTCGTGGTGGGTAGTATTCTTGTCTCTCTAGTGTCGAATCTCCCCTACCTTTTGTTGTCTGATTTTGGTTGCTATGTAGGTTCACTCGAAGAGTAGGAAGGGGCAAGCGTTTGGAAGAAATCGATACGTACTCATAGCCTTAATCCGGTAAGCATACTCGCTTTGCATTTGTCAAGGGTGGACTTGAACCACATGTTTACTCTATCTCTTTTATTAAGGAGTGGATTGTAATGCAGAGTCCATTTAAGGGTTTTTAATTTTTGCTGACTGTTGGAGGACTTAGCAAAACTTGGTTAATCAAGGTTTGGTGTTAAGGAATTCGTGGAACGTTCGTAATCAAGGTGTGTAATCGTACACCCGTTACATACTGTTCATACATAGATTATTGTTGTTCTTACTTCTGTGCTACGGTATATCGATAAAAGTCGAAATGTTGTATTTTCGGCTTTTGAAGGCTCTCGAGCGTGCGAACGCTCATAGAGATGAATCGAGCCACAATTGTTGGCGATAGACCGATAGGAGTGCCACAAACCTACTCGTGGGCTTAGGCCGTAGTGGGCCTAGTTGGGCCGTAGTAGGCTGAGTGGGCCCAATGGGCTAATGGGCCCACAGGGGCAAAATCCATGGTAAGTGCCGGATAATAGATGCGTCTGCGAGGTTCAGAGAATCGTAGCAAGAAATGGGCTGAATGGGCCACACGAGTGTGTGAGGCCACTTGGGCCGAAAATTGGGCTTTGGCCCAATTGCACCGTTTCGATCAAAAAGAGCATCCGTGTTGCTCGAGACGACTGTAGGCCTCCGAAAAGGCCGTTATAGGAGTAAAATTACTAAAATACCCTCTATAGGTAAAGTTACCGAAATACCCTCGATGGGTAAAACTATCGAGATGCCCTTAAGGGGTGAAGTGACCGTTTTACCCTAACTGATTATATGACCGTTGTGCCCTTGTGGTAGTATCAGTGTTGTATGTGTTGATTGTATGATTGATTATGTTTGAGATGCACTGCATACATGGATTAGTTATGACATGACATACTGCATTGGGGTGGGTTTTCTGATTTGGAGGAAGTACCATTATAGTGGCATCACCACATATTCTGATTCTAGTGGCTCAGCCACGTATATCGTTGTTAGTAGCTAGGCTATATCATTGGAGAGTTGGCTGGGTGGGTCGACATGGTCCCCACATGGAGAGCTGGTTGGTATTATTGGAGAGTTGGATGGGTGGGTTGACTTGGTCCCCACATGGAGAGATGGTTGGTACGGGTGGTGATTTTGTTTTAAGGGTTGGGTTACATGTCCGTTTGCATTGATATGATTTAGGGCTTAGGCCCAGACTATTACCGAGTAAGGCTTAGGCCCAGACTGATACCGTATGGGCTTGGGCCCAGACTGTGACCGTAATTGGGGATTACACACTGAGTTCTCGTAACTCACCCTTTTCTTTAACTGTACAGGTAATCCCCAGCCTTAGAGGATTTGGAGCTGCAAGGGACTCGGAGGTGGCCACACGTCCGATTGGCTTTAAAGTTAAACCTGACAACTTTATTTTATTTTAGATTAATTTATTGGGTTAATAATTTTGTAATAAGGCCATTTGGGATTTTTAACTTTTATATGGTACTTCTTTAAAATTTCAACCTCATAGTCTATTAAACATGGGATTTTAAAGCAATAACTATTGTTTTCAAAATATCACGTATTCGTAACTATTTTGAATTAAACTTTCGCAACAAACAAGGCTTTGAAGATAATAATATTCTGTGAGAGAATGTCTTTGTGTAAATCGTGTTTTAATAAGTAAACAACGAAATCTGAGGTTTTAAATGGTAGAAATTTTTAAATTGTAAGAAAGGTTTTCGATGAAAGCATAGTTTTCAACCATCACTTTGATGTGACATGCTAGATCCGATCATAACGTCTAGGTCGGTTTTGGGGTGTTACAAAGCCCCATATTTCATTTATCCACAATTTCACCATGTAAAATTTTCTATTTTTCAATTTAATCCCTATTTGACAATTTCATCAAAATCTCTTAACAAAAGTTGTTTATCTAACAACAACTATCAATTTTCTTCCATCAAACATAAAAACAATCTATATTCATTCATCGTAAAACTCTAGTCCTTTAACAGTTTTAGAAATTAGTCCTTGGGCTAGGTAGATTAAGCTACAACGATCCCAAAAATATAGAAATCACTAAAAACGAGACAAAAATAACTTACAATCAAGCAAGGAGAAGTTGCCAAAATTAAAAGCTCAACAATGGCTTCCCAAACCCTAACATTTGGCTGAAGTTGAAGAATAAAAGATGATACTTGGTTTTGTTTTATTTTCTTTATCATTTAATAACTAATTACCAAATAACCTTTAAAACATTCAAAATTTACCAAAATGCCAAGCCATCACATTCCACTATCTTCATTAGTGGTCTAATTACCATATAAGGAATCATACTTTAAGGTTTTGTAGCTATTTAATACCTTTAGCTACTAGAACTCAACTTTTGCACTTTACGCGATTTAGTCCTTTTTATCAAATTGAGCATATAAACGGTAAAATTTCTTAACAAAATTTTTATACGATCCTACTATTATGATGTAAGAAATAAAATAATAAAATAATAAATATTTTGACGTAAAATTTGTTTTCTCAAAACCACTATTTCGATTTTACTAAAAATGGGCTGTTACATGAACCCCCTGAATGTGTGCCCAATTGGTTTCAATGGTTTGGTATAGATTAGACTTGAAATTGTTTGATTTTAGGTAAATTTTAGGTTCACACAGCCTGAGACACGGGCTGTCAAATGGCCGTGTGAGACACAAGGCCTAGCGACACGGTCGTGTGTCATCTGAGAATTTCTTAGTATTCAAGTCAATGAGTTACATGGCCTAGCACATGGCCTAGCACATAGCCTAACACACGAGCGTGTGTGGAAACTCACGGAGTTACATGGCCTAGAACAGGCCTTGCACACGAGCGTGTGGGGCTACTCAGTGAGTTACACGGGTGAGGACACAGGCTTGGACACGACCGTGTGTCCTTTGTTCGAAAGTTACACGGCCTGGGGTGATTTTACACGGCCTGGGGTGATTTCACATGGCCTGGCCACACAGCCGTGTGACCCCTATTTTTAATTTTTTCTAATTTTTCCTAAACTTTTCGTTCTTTTTTCAAATTAGTCTCAAATTGCTTCTAAGCTATTTTTAGTGCCTCGGGGGCTCGATTTAGGGATTAAATGTATATGATTGAATGGTTTATGATATATTTAAATTATTGAATGTTATGATGTTTAAATATTTTTGATTGTACGGTTATGCTCAGTAACCCTAATCTGGCGACGGAGACGAGTTAGGGGTGTTACACATGAAATACCTTGGTTTGCTGATTATGAAAATTATTTAGCATGTGGAATGATTACTCGAGAAATGACATACCAGCAAAGAAAGAAATTCCTTCATGATAGTCGGTATTATTTCTGGGAGGATCTGTTTTTGTTTAATTAATATGCAAATAACATAATTAGGAAGTGTGTAGCTGGAAGTGAAATTGACGAGATCCTTTACCACTGCCATCCATCTCCGAGTGGGGAACACTTTCGTGGTTCCTTCATTGTAGCAAAGATCTTACATGCAGGATTCTTTTGGCCTACAGTGTTCAAGGATGCGTATACATATGGGAAAAATTCTGATAGATGCCAAAGGATCATAAACATATCAAGGAGGAATGAGATGCCCTTGACAAACATTTTAGAGGTAGAGTTATTTGATATGTGGTGAATTGAATTTCTTGGCCTATTCCCTTTTTCTTATGGTAACATGTATATCTTAAGGCAGTCATGTGATTCCTACATATGCATGTGTTTACACGATTTAGGACTCCTAGAGCTATAATTAACGATGAAGGATCTCACTTCGTAAACAAATGACTTAAGTGGTTGCTTGAAAAGTACGACGTGAAACACAAGATTGCCACTGCCTGTCATCCATAATGAAATGGGCAAGTTGAATGGGTGAACTATAATATAAGAGGAATCCTTGAAAATATAGTGCGACCTAATATAAAAGATTGGTCTCAAAGGCTCGATGATGTTCTATGGGCCTATCGAACTACTTTTAAGACACCGTTAGGAATGACTCCTTATTGGTTAATCTTTGGAAAGGCATGTCATTTGCCGCTTGAGTTGGAGAATAAAGCTCACTCGGCTTTGAAGCAATTGAATTTGGATCTTAAGCAAGCCTATGAGAGAAGGATGTTACAGCTTGATGAGTTAGAGGAGTTTGAGGTTATTTTCATATGAGAATGCCAAGATGTATAAAGAAAAGATTAATAGATGGCATGAAAATCGTATACAACCTTGTGAATTTAGAGAAGGATAGAAAGTATTGTTGTTTAATTTTAGGCTAAGGTTATTTCCGAGAAAGCTCAAATCCTGATGGAAAGGACCATATACAATCTATAAAGTTAACCCATATGGAGTGGTAGAATTGTACAACAACAAGGGAGGTACGTTTAAAGTTAAAGGTCAACGTCTCAAACACTATTGGGATGGTGAAGTTGAGCGAATTGAAACCTCGCTCAATTTAATAGACCCTTAATTTTTATGTTTTTATTTTAAATAAATGGCATACTTAAAAATTCTTTTCTTGGATGAATACATTAAATTAAGTCTATCTAAGGAGATTGTAACTTAAGCGGGAGCATTTGTGACCCCTCCAACCTTTCCTGGGATATTAATTTAATGTAATCTTCCGAGAACAAATTTTCTAAGTAAGCCAAAAGAAAATTATAATTTTTAATAATTTGTTTATGCTTAATAAGAGGGTCAATTTGGCCAAAGTACTAATTAGTTTATTTTTCTAGTATAGTTTAAACTTTTTTCAATTTAGCAAAATAATTGCAGTTTGGGCTTGAAGTCCAGAACAGTGAAGAGGATAAATTTACCCACTAGGTCCCGTCCATAGGGTCCCTAAAACCCTAATTTTGCCACCACTTTTCCCTTCCCTTCTTACCTTGTCGCCCAAGTAATTGCTTGTAGCTAAATTTTTGCTACAAATTTGCCCTAATCCATCACTAAATAAACCCCTTCATACCTTTATAAAATGCACAACATCTAAACAATTAGCTTTCACCCTAATTTTCTTCTTTTAGTCATCGGCCTCAAGTTCCCAAAGCCTCTCCCCAATTTTCTTTCGTTGCTGCAAGTCTCACTTACCACCGCTGCAAAGCCTTCGTCAGAGCAACGCTTTTGTCGCTGCAATCTTAACGCTCTTGCAACATTGTCGCTACCACAATTTGATCACTGTCGCAAACCTCCACCACACACATTTTTGATTTCTTTTCCCGTCTTTTTGCCAAAATTTTACCTATTTTTCGGGAAAAATACAGTGTCTCGCAAAAGAACTAGATCTTCCAAGACTTCTGCCAAAACTCCAATTATGATTCAAGATAAGGAAGCAAGGAAAAGATTTGATTCTATCTTCAAAAATTAACCCATGATACTGGAAAATGGTTTTAATTTGGAGAGCAATCACAAGATGTTTATGCCATTGTCAATTCAAAAAGACAATTAATGCTTTAAATTGGGAGCAATTTTGTGATGCACGTTCAATGCCTGATGAAGATTTAGTGCGAGAGTTCTATGCCAACTTGACCATGCCAGATGCTAATGAAGTTCTTGTTCGTAAGAAGAAGGTACCCCTTATTTCTATATCCATTAATGACTTGTTTAACTTACTCGATGTTGAAGAAGATGAGTACTCTACCATGATGACAAATATCAATTGGGATTTTCTTCAACATGTTCTTAATGAGGTTACAAATCTGGGATCCCAATAGATTATAAGATTGTATGTTAGTCATTCTTGCTGAAGAGAATATTTAAATCCATTGGCTAAGGTATGGTTCTATTTTATTCAATATAGCTCCATGCCTATCTCACATAGTTCCACCATCTCGATGGAACGAATGCTTTTGTTATATGCAATTTTGACAGAAATGTCTATCAATGTTGGGAGAATTATTCTCAAAGAGATTCAGGATTGTGCTTGAAAAAAGGCAGAAAGTGCCTACTTTCCATCATTGATTACTTTACTTTGCTTGAGGGCCTAAGTAAGATTGAAGGCAAACCTGAATGACCGTTATGTTCAAGGTTACATAACAAGGCATGACCTTGAAAGGTTAGTGGAGAATGTTGAACTATTGAATAAAGTTGAACCAAATGAGCCAAACAAACCAGAATCAGAAGGGTCACCAACCAAATCTGAACTAGAAGCTGACTCAGTTGATGAGATAGAAGAAGCAAAAACTAAAGAGGAACCTAACAACCCTGAACTAAAGGTGGAGCCAAATGTTGCTAAACCAGTGGAGCTGAGTTTTAATCCTGAGATGACTATTCCTACTTTCTCAAATACTATGAAGAATTCTAAATTTTCAACTATGATGGATATGTGGAAATTCATGCATAACCAACAACAAGCTTACTAGAGATATGCAAAAGTTAGATATGATTCCATATGAAATACTATTAAAAATATCTCTAACACTTTTGTTCTTGAGTTCCAGATCATATCTCCGAGACATGGCAAGAGGAGATTGTGGGATCGAGTGCGACAAAGAAAGGAAAATAAAAAAAAGGATGACACAAATAAAAAAAGGGGGAGATTTCTTTTCCTTAGTATTTATTTTTAGGCGTTTATTTCTATTCCTTAGTTAGTATTTTTTTTCGTATAATAAATAAGATATTGCAAGCATGAATCAAATAAGCTCAATAGAAAAAAGCAAAGTGATGTGATAAAGTAAATGAAAATGTCTAGGATGGATTGTTGAGAAAGACTTGGTACTTAAGCAGTCTTCATGAGTCATCTCTCTTTCTTACCACCCTACCCGGTGTTCAGTTTTCATTCATTACTTTGTTTTCGCAATGAAGACATTGCTTATTTTTAAAGGGGGTAAGACAATATTTGTATAATTTTTTTTAAATTTTCAAGTATGTTTCAATGTTTTCCATATAAGTATGTTGAAATAAATGAATGTTTAGAAAAAAGTTTTGTTCATAAGTTAGTCTAAATACAAGTATGATTTTTGATTTTATCTGAGTTTTTTAATGTTATCTTGAGTTTTGGTTGCTTGTGTATTCTTAGGTCTTATGTAGCCTTTTACCATGAAAATTAAACTTCTTTTGAAATAAACATCCATGAAGGTTTATGTTTTTAGAATTGATTTAGTACTTTCTTGAGGCAAAATCCAAGGAGGCATAAGAATTGAAACATGATTTAGGCACATTTTCTTTGGATCGTTTAAGCCTTTCAAGCCTTCCATATAAATTTTGACCCTTGAAATCTTAATTTGAGCCTTAAAGCCTATTTTATTGTTATTTACCTACATCATACTCAATACTGCCAACTTTTTAAATTATATCTTATTTTTGGACCTATCTTGTAACACCCCTATCCCGTATCCGTTGTCGGAGTAGGGTTACGGAGCATTACCGTATAAACTTATCATTAAAACATTTATTTCATACATTATTGTAATCCTAATCTAATACATTCAATCACATACATAACGTCCCTTAATTGAGCCCTCGAGGCCCTAAAAATACCTTAAGAATAGTTCGGGATCAAATTGGAAACAATCGAAAAGTTGAAGAAAAAGTTAGAAAAATTGAGCTGTAGGGGTCACACGGCCGTGTGGCCAGGCCATGTGACTCACACGACTGAGACACACTCCCATGTCTCAGGCCGTGTAACAATCAAAATAGGGACACACGACCGTGTCAAAGCCCATATCCTCACCCATGTAACTCTCTGAGTTGGGTCACACGGCCAAGCCACACGCCCATGTCCTTACCCATGTAACTCTCTGAGTTGGGTCACATGGCCAAGCCACATGCCCGTGTGCTAGGCAGTGTAACTCTCAAAATAGCCGCACATGGTCGTGTGCTAAGCCGTGTAATAGCCTAACTTGCATGCTTTAAAACCTACAGGGGACACACGGCCGTGTCCCCTTGTCGTGTATCACACACGGCTGAGTCACACGCCCGTGTCTTAGGCCGTGTGGACATGAATTTACCCAAAAACAAGCCATTTCAATCATCAATTCAAGTAATCATCTAAAGGCCTTTATAACACCTATTTAAAGCATCAAAATAAGACCAAGCCCAACATGAAATGACCAATTCAAAAGTTCAAAACTATTCAAACAATATGCCATACAAGGCACATCAAATACAAACATACAAACATACCTAAACATGTATACATTACCACATTTAAAACATGCACATCTAGTTCAATATCATCTTAAAACATACCATAATTATGAGCATAAGCAATTCAACATATACATACCATTTTAATGTCCTAAAAACAATCAACCAATGTGCCCTTCATAGACACCACAATTATGTCCAAACATCAATAACTGAAACATGTCAACATTGATCCATTCCTAGCATATCAACTTAATTCAATCATAAACCAAAACATACCACAAGTGTTCAACTTCACACCATTCTAATTATACCAAAAATATACCTATTTACAAGCTTGATAAAATACCTAATAACTTAGTTTTGTTTAGTGTCATATTGTACCATAACAACCTATATAACCACATATACATGCCACTATCATAAGAGACACAAGAACTACCAACATCGATAGATAGTGTGAGCTGTTCGATCCGTCAAAATGTCAGCAACAATGATCTATAAAATAGTCCACCAGAATGAATAAGCTTATAGAGCTTAGTAAGAACATAATATATCATTAAATTTAACAAAAATTTAATACAACTCATATATTACTTGATTTAAAATTAACGGAGTGTAAAAAAGGGCAAAAATATGCATTTAGGGGTACCGAAGTACAAAATGGGGCTCGTATGTGCAATTCAGGGGTACCGAAGTATGAATAGAGTCACGTATGTGTAATTCAGGGGTGCCGAAGAACAAACAGAGGCATAATTCATACAATAATTAACTATAAGCATTTAAATTACATAAGTATAATGTGAAAATACGAATAGAAATTCAATTACATAATGAAATACTATGGACTTACTTTGACGACTAGAGCGTGGAAATATCATCGAGCTAATCCGTGATTTTCGTCTTTCCTCGATTTAGATCCAGTTGAGATTTATCTTGGTCTAAATGAATAATTATATTCAATTAAGTGTTTCAATCAATCTCAAACATTCAATTCAATCCATATTTAACATTTATTCATATTTACCATTTGGCCCTAAACATTTTAACTTTTCATAATTTAGTCCTCCAACTTTTAACCTAAAATTTAACCATTTCAATCAAATTCCATGCTAATCAAACTTGCAAGGGATCTTGAAACTACTCATATTTATCACCTTTTCATAATAAAACCCTATAATTTATATCTTTAACAATTTAATCCCTAATTCAAAAATTCAACAAAAATCATTTAACAGAACTTGTTTATTTTTCAACAAGGACTCATAATCTATCACTAAACATCAAGAATCATGCAAGAACATTCATGGAAAAACCCTAAACCTTTAGCAGTTTTACAAACTGATCCCTGGGATAGCTAGGTTAAGCTGACCCCGAAAACATAAAAATAATTAAAAACGAAGTTGGAATTCATACCATGCAAGTAAAATGACCTAGCCGAATGCTTAGCAAGCTTCCATGGTATTTTTCCTCTTTTAATTTCGATGATGGTTGATCAAATGAGAAAGATGATGTAATTTTGTCTTTTAGTTTATTTCTTATTTATTAAATTACCATGATAACCTTTAAAATCTTTAATAATTTCATCAAAATCATGCCAAGCAGATCCAGTAACTTCATGAATGGTTTAATTACCACCTAAGTCCTTTCACTTTAAAATTTCATAGCTATTTGACACTTTTGACTAATAGAAATCTACTTTTGCACCTTTTTCGATTTAGTTCTTTTGACGTAATTAATCATGCAAATGTCAAAATTTCTGAACAAAATTTTTATATGACCTTAGTAACATTCCATAAACATTAAAATAATAAAATATTAATTTATTCATCGAATTTGTGGTCTCAAAACCACTATTCCAATGTCATAGAAAATGGGCTGTTACATATCTTAACTATACTAGTCTTGGTGAGCAAAGATCAATGAAAAGTTCAAAAGATTTACATGTTCTTCATATGTTTCAAAAAAAGAAAAGAAAAAAGAAAGCTCTATTTAAATTTCAAGCAAAAAGAGCAAAATAAATACTCAAAGTATTGAGAAATATTGGACATATGTTTCAAAATTAAGTTTGGGGGGTAAAAACCTGAAATAGCCCATTTTTCAGTGGTTTCGTGGCCATAAATCTGACGAGTAAGTTCGTAAATATTATTATTTAATATTTACATGTCAAATATGGTTTTAAAAAGGTTTTTGATATGGTAATTTATGTTATATGAATGATTAATTAGGTTCAAGTGGTAAGACCCTAAAGTTAAGTGGTTTTAGAAAATGAGGTATCAAGACCTCGTTTCTATAAACCGAGCTGTAAATATTTTTAAAAATATTTATGGAGTGTTATTAAGGTTGTATTAAAGTTTCGTTAAGAAATTTTAACATTTAAATGGTTAATTAAGTAAAAAGGACTAAATCGTAATAGTTGAAAAAGTTAATCACTATTAGTTTTGTAATATCCCATTTGTGCCCAGGCCCATGCCATAAAAAAATAATGTTTACAGTCCATTTACAGCCCAAATAGACTACCCAATACCCCATTACACCAAAACCCAACAAGACCCAAACCTACGGGGCCCAAAGGGCCCAATACCCAAATAGAATCAGAAGCCTATGGTTTCTGAAACCCTAGGCGCCGTAGCTCCCAACACAGGCCCCTTGGTCGCGCCGCAATCAGCGCACGGATAGCGCTCCTCACCACCGTGTTTCTCGCCGTTCACCTGCAAAACAAGGAAAGAACGCAAACAGTAGCAGGAAAATAGGATTTTTGTATTTATGATTTCGATTTATTTTGGGATATAAAAACCCTAATGTAGTCTGTAAAAACACGATCTTCGAATAAGGGAATTAGTACACAAAAAAATCAAAGAATAAAGGTGATTTCCGATTGTTCCATTTCGCTGAGTGTTTTTTTTTCCTTTCGATTCATGAAAATATTTTTTATATACAAATACTACTAAAAATGAATGGAATGAGTTTACCTTTCGATTTGCACTGAAAAAACGAAGTTTCTTAGCCTTAGGGCTGCCGCGAGCGACAGCGCGTGAGGCGCATGAGGCACGTGCGAGGACGGCCGGAGGTCAGAGGACCTATGAAGGCAGAGCATTTTCTGGGAACTCTGCTGTTTTTTTTTTTTAAAGCTGGTTTAAAAATGATTTTTTAGCTTTTTTTTTGGGGGTTTATAAAGGCCAGAGGAACGACGTCGTTTTGGTGTGGTTAATTAATGACCAAAACGACGTCGTTTAAGGGCAAAGATCCACTAGTTGACCCGATACCCGGGGAGGTTCCGCGCGTTTTTGTTAAAAGGTCTAATTTTTCAATAGGCCCTTCTGCATTATTGCAATTTTATAATTACATCCAATGACATCTTTCTTTATTTTCACTTTGGCCCTGAATTATGGCCTTTGTTTCAATTTGGTCTTTAAGGCCATTTTAAAGGCAGAAGATGGAACGGCGTCGTTTAGGAGATAAGGCATAATTGCCTAATAGGTCCCTACAATGTGACTTGCGTTCTAATCTGGTCCTTTTACATTTTTACTCTAGATTTTATTTTTTTTTTGATTTAATCATTGTTTTCTTGATTTTTAATCCTCTTTTATTTTTTTATTTTTAATTACTTTAGCATTATATCAAATTATCTCATTTTTTTATAGGTTATACTATTAAATTCTATATTATTTTTATATTTTGTATATTGTATATTATTTAAATTGATGTAAAGTTTTCTATGTATTGTTTATTTTAAATATATATATTAAGTTGTTATATTATATATTTATTATAAGTTATACCTTATACATATTTTTTATATTCAAAGTTTTTTATATATTATTTATTTGAACCATACATTTATTTTATTATGTATATATATATCCATTTTAGATTTTGCCATATCATTTTTTTACATACATGTTTTTTAAGAAACTTTTGTTGTAGTATCTATTTATTATTTGGTATATGTCATTTATCTTATATTGTTATTTTATTTTTATACTTGAGCTCGTTTGTAAAGTTTCATATTCATTTCGTAGTTTTTATCTTTCGCATAATTTTTGTTACTTACTACTTTATATCTTTTATTTGTTTATTCATGTTCTTTTATTTGCTTATTATTTTTATGTTTGCCTTAGTATAATCATTTTATTGCCAGTATCATTCGCTATTTTATGTTATTCTGTAACACCCCTTACCCGTATTCAACGCCGGAACCGAGCACGAGGCGTTATCGTAATAAAACCCTCAAGATCGCCACTTAGGCACCACATGACCACTCTCTTTGGCCATCACAACAACCTTAGACCCAACTTACGAGGCCTCTCTCAACCACACGAGGGCTCTCGAGACCATATCGAAAACTCTTACGATCTTAAAATTTTTCCATCTATACAGGGATCACACGCCCGTGTAAGATTTGGCACGCCCGTGGGTTTCACACACGCCCATGGTCACTACCCGTGCATGAAAACTCAAGCATTCTGCCAATGCCCCACGGTTAGGGAACACGCCAGTGCCCTCCGCCCGTGGTGCACACTGACTACCTTAACACGGCCTAGAGTCTAGACACACGCCCGTGTGGCTAGCCCGTGGCCAACACTGATTAATCCCACACGCCCTAGACACATGCCCGTGTGGCTAGTCCGTGGTCTATTCTGACTTAAAATACTAACATGCAGGGGACACACGGCTGAATCACACACCCGTGGGCTGGCCGTGTGTCACACATGGCCTAGACACACGCCCGTGTGTCTATCCACATGGACAAGAATAAAGCTTTATGCCCAGTTCTTTTCACCCCTCTAGCATACACAACATGCACTCATTCAACACATCCAATAATCAACTCATAATCTTACAATCTCACATAGATAACTACATCTTTTCATCTATTAAAATGCCAACAACTATGGCATAATACAAAAGAGATCATCCTTCTAAAGGCTAACACATCATAGCCATTTACAACAAAATTCACTAACTTGTCTAACCCCTATACATGCCATATACAAAACATTGAGTCTAATGTACCAGAGTGTCTTTGATAGTGTGGGCGATCTTCCAATTGATCCTCGTATCTCGATTCAACACTTTACTCTATAAGACAAGGGAAAAGAAAGAGAGTAAGCTTTGAGCTTAGTAATTTTACACATAAACAATTAAGCAACATGGTATAAGCTAAACAACAATTAGCATTATACTAACATAAAATGTACAACTATGCTTACTCTTTCTATCCCTTACCACATTTATTCCAACACATTATGAGTCACTTACTCATATCCATTGACATGCACCCCTGCATTCAATATCACATTTACACAATATACAACACATCATTATTTCTCGATAATACATCCACACAGCTAATCCACATAGCTAATTCACACAAATAATCCACACAGCTAATCCACACAGCTATTGTCTCGATGGTTTCGCACTTAGCCCACCACAATCAATTGATAAGGTAGTATCGCACTTAGCCTACCAATAAGGTATTCATATTGGTTTCACACATAGCCCACTAGATAATATACTTAACGATAGCATCGCACATAGCCAGCTCATCGTCCATATGTATTAGGATGGTGTCGCACTTAGCCCACCATTTAGCATTATCACAACACATTCACAAATCTACTTACTTAGTCATTCATCCATTCATTTCACTTGAACCACATAGGTTCTCAATCATTCTCAGCCATGCTATACACTATCTAGCATTAACAAATTGTAAGTATGAATGCATTGTTTATGCATAGACCTACCTCGATACACGAAAGTATAGAAACGTGCAATTTAGTCCACCACTTTGCTTTTGATTCAGTTTTGATTCGGGCTTCGTCTTTCTTGATCTATAATGAATAAATCAGCTTATTCAATACACACATTGACCAAATTGACCTACATCTCATACTATGGCAAAAATTACTCTTTTGCCCCTAATCTTTCTCATAATTACATAATTTCCCCCAAGGCTCGTAAAGTGATTTTTATTTCAACTTTCTAGCCTTTCATGCTTAGCCAAACCACTTACTCAACTAAAGCAATCATCAATTCTCATCACAACACATATGTATGACCAAACTCAAGATTTTTACAAACTAGTCCCTACATGCATTTTCCATGGAAACTCATTTAGCAAAAGATGTTTCTACTACATCAAGCTTTCATAATCTTCCATAAAACATCAAAATACATGCATGTCATACATGGACACATTTTTGAACATCCATCATAGCTCATCAAATAGCCAAAAATAGCTTACTCATGCTACAAGGACTTCAAAAATACAAAGAATATCAAAAATGAGGCTAGATGCACTTACTAGCAAGCTTGAAAATTTTGAAGAACCCTAACAATTGCTCTTGAAAATTTCGACAGCCTTGGAGAAGAAGATGAATGAATTTTGTCATCTTTTCTCCTATTTTAATCACTTAATTGTCAAATGACCAAAATGCCCTTTTTGATAAACTTTCTATTTTAACTCATCCATGCCCAATTTCGTCCAAATATTAGAAATTTGGAAAATTGCTATTTAAGGACCTCTAATTAATATTCTAAAGCTATTTCACACAAAGAGCTTCTAGAATCTCACATTTTACAACTTTTTCAATTTAGTCCTTTTGGACAATTCAACCGCAATTTCACAAAATTGCTTCATGAAAATTTCACACTAGCATGCATACATAGCATAAACCTCAAAAACTCATTCATATACCTCGGATTTGTGGTCTCGTACCACTATTCCGACTAGGCCCTAAATCGGGATGTTACAACTCTCCCCCTTTAGAGATTTTTGCCCCAAAAATCTTACCGATGAAAAGAGGTTTGGATGCTGCTCTCTCATAGCTTCTTCCGTTTCCCACGTAGCCTCTTCCACACCGTGTTTCTGCCATAACACTTTCACTAGTGCTATGCTCTTATTACTCAACTGTTTCACTTCTCGGGCCAATATCTTAATCGACTCTTCATCATAAGCATATCCGGTCTTATCTCAATTTCTGTCGGAGGAATCACATGTGAAGGATCGGAGCGATACCGTCGCAACATCGACACATAGAACACATTATGAATCTCTTCCAACTCTACCGGTAAAGCTAACCGGTATGCTACTGGTCCAATTCTATCTGTAATCTCATACGGCTCTATGAATCTTGGACTCAATTTTCCTTTTCGTCCAAATCTCATAATCTTCTTCCATGGGGACACTTTCAAAAACACTTTATTGCCCACTTCAAACTCAATTTCTTTTCTTTTCAGATCCGCGTACGACTTTTGTCGGTCCGAAGCAACTTTCAGACTATTACAGATTATTTTCACTTTCTCCTCGGTCTTTTTTACTAGATCGACCACATGGATCCACTTCTCACTAAGCTCGGTCCAATACAAAGGAGTCCGGCACTTACGACCATACAAGGCCTCATACGGTGCCATCTCAGATACTCGATGATAAGCGTTGTTGTTGTAAGCAAATTCAACTAAAGGTAGATATCTCTCCCAACTACCCTCGAATTCTAACACACAGCATCGAAGCATATCCTCGAGAACCTGAATCACTCTTTCAGACTGACCATCGGTTTGCGGATGGAACGCAGTACTGAAATTCAATTTTTTTCCCAAAGCTTCTTGCAACCTCTTCCAAAACCTCGAAGTGAACCTCGGATCCCTATTTGATATTATAGAAATAGGTACACCATGTAACCTCACTATCTCTGTAACATACAACTCAGCTAACTTATCCAGTGAGTAATCAACACGTACTGGAATAAAGTGAGCCGACTTCGTTAGTCTATCCACAACAACCCACACAGGATCTCTCTTTTTCGGAGTCATCGGCAACCCCGTCACAAAATCCATGGTAACTCGATCCCACTTCCATTCGGGTACCATCACTGGCTGAAGCAATCCCGAAGGCACTTGATGCTCAGCTTTCACTTGTTGACAAATCAGACACTTTGTCACGAACTCTGAAATATCTCTTTTCATACCCGGCCACCAATAAGACTTCTTCAAGTCATTATACATTTTCGTACTGCCCGGATGTACTGACAAACATCCACTGTGGGCCTCATGCAAAACCTTTTGGATTAGCTCCTCATCTCTAGGTACACAAATTACATCACAGTGCATGACCAAACAACCATTCAAGTCCACTCGAAGATCGGAATCACTTTCTGATCCACACTTAGCTCTCTTAGCTAGCATCTCACTGTCATTTCTCTGAGCCTCACATATCTGTTGAAAAATAGTGGCTTAGCTCTCAACTCTTCCAGAATAGCACCATCTTTAGACAATGCCAAACTCGTCCTCATAACTCTTAGTGCATACAAGGATTTCCTACTCAGGGAATCCGCAACCACATTCGCTTTTCCCGGGTGGTAATCAATGACTAACTCATAGTCTTTCAACAACTCAAGCCACCGTCTCTATCGCAAATTTAGATCCTTCTGGTCCATCAAATATCTCAAACTTTTGTGATCCGTAAAGATTCGGCACTTGTCACCATATAAGTAATGTCGCCAAATCTTTAACGCGAAAACAATCGCAGCCAACTCTAAATCATGAGTCGGATAATTCTTCTCGTGCGGTTTCAACTATCTCGAGGCGTAAGCGACTACCTTACCCTCTTGCATCAACACGCAATCGAGACCATTAAACGACGCATCACTGTAAACCACGAACTCTTTTCCCGATTTTGGTTGAACCAAAACCGGTGCCTAAGTCAATAATGCCTTCAGTCTCTCGAAACTCTGTTGACATGACTCAGTCCATTCAAACTTGACATCTTTGTGTAATAGTTTCGTCATCGGGGTAGCAATCATAGAGAACCCTTTTACGAAACGTCTGTAATATCCTGCTAATCCTAAGAAACTTCTGATTTCTGACACGTTCCTCGGTAATTTCCAATCCACAACAGTCGATATCTTACTCGAGTCAACTCTAACACCATCACTCGACACAATGTGTCCTAGGAATTCGACCTCACGGAGCCAAAACTCACTCTTGCTAAACTTAGCATACAACTGCTTATCTCTTAAAGTTTGCAAGACAATTCTCAAATGTTCTTCATGATCGTTCTCATCCCGAGAATAGATCAATATGTCGTCAATGAAGATAACTACAAACTTGTCCACATATGGTCTGAAAACACGGTTCATCAGACCCATAAAAATTGCCGGTGCATTCGTCAAACCAAACGGCATAACCAAAAACTCAAAATGGCCATACCTTTTTCGAAATGTAGTTTTCAACACATCCTGCTCTTTCACTCTCAACTGATAATAACCAGATCTCAGGTCTATCTTGGAGAACACTGTTGCTCCCTTCAGTTGATCAAAAAGATCATCAATCCTTGGTAAAAGATACTTATTATTAACCGTCACTTTGTTAAGCTGTCTATAGTCTATACACAACCTCATAGACCCGTCTTTCTTCTTCACAAACAATACCGGAGCACCCCAAAGTGAGTAGCTTGGTCTTGTAAAATCTTTATCTGTCAACTCTTGCAACTGAACCTTCAGTTCTTTCAACTCTAAAGGTGCCATCCTATACGGAGCAATCGAGATAGGTGCCGTTCCCAGAACTAACTCAATCCCAAACTCAACCTCTCTCACTGGAGGTAATCCGGGTAACTCTTCCGGGAATACATCCGGATACTCACAAACCACTGGCACTGTTTTGAACTCTACTCCAACCTCTCGAGTATTCAACACAAAAGCAAGATAGGACTCACACCCTTTTCTCAAGCATTTAAAATCATCAGAAGCCACCACACTATCTTTGTACACATATGGCATGTATAGCTAGACTCTTACACCCGCTACGGTAGTCCTAGAACCGACTAAATCATAGCTTTGATACCACTAAATGTAACACCTCTTACCTGTATTTAACGCCGGAATCGGGCACGAGGCTTTACCGTAATAAAAACCTCAAGATCGCCACTTAGGCACCACGTGACCACTCTCTTTGGCCATCACAATAACCTCAGACCCAACTTACGAGGCCTCTCTCAACCACACGAGGGCTCTCGAGACCATATCAAAAACTCTTACGATCTTAATATTTTTCCATCTATAGAGGGATCACACGCCCGTGGGTTTCACACACGCTCATGGTCACTACCCGTGCATGAAACCTCAAGCATTCTACCAATGCCCCACGGTTAGGGAACACGCTAGTGCCCTCCGCCCGTGGTGCACACTGACTACCTTAACACGGCCTAGAGTCTAGACACACGCCCGTGTGGCTAGCCCGTGGCCAACACTGATTAATCCCACACGCCCGTGTGGCTAGTCCGTGGTCTATTCTGACTTAAAATACTAACATGCAGGGGACACACGACTGAATCACACGCTCGTGGGCTGGCTGTGTGTCACACATGGCCTAGACACACACTCGTGTGTCTATCCACATGGACAAGAATAAAGCTTTATGCCAAGTTCTTTTCACCCCTCTAGCATACACAACATGCACTCATTCAACACATCCAATAATCAACTCATAATCTTACAATCTCACATAGATAACTACATCTTTTCATCTATTAAAATGCCAACAACTATGGCATAATACAAAAGAGATCATCCTTATAAAGGCTAACACATCATAGCCATTTACAACAAAATTCACTAACTTGTCTAACCCCTATACATTGCATATACAAAACATTGAGTCTAATGTACCAGAGTGTGCTGATAGTGTGGGAAATCTTCCAATTAATCCTCATATCTCGATTCAACACTTTACTCTATAAGACAAGGGAAAAGAAAGAGAGTAAGCTTTGAGCTTAGTAAGTTTACACATAAACAATTAAGCAACATGGTATAAGCTAAACAACAATTAACATTATACTAACATAAAATGTACAACTATGCTTACTCTTTCTATCCCTTACCACATTTATTCCAACACATTATGAGTCACTTACTCATATCCATTGACATGCACCCCTACATTCAATATCACATTTACACAATTTACAACACATCATTATTTCTCGATAATACATCCACACAGCTAATCCACACAGCTAATTCACACAACTAATCCACACATCTAATCCACACAGCTATTGTCTCGGTGGTTTCGCACTTAGCCCACCACAATCAATTGATAAGGTAGTATCGCACTTAGCCTACCAACAAGGTATTCATAGTGGTTTCGCACATAGCCCACTAGATAATATACTTAACGATAGCATCGCACATAGCCAGCTCATCGTCCATATGCGTTAGGATGGTATCGCACTTAGCCCACCATTTAGCGTTATCACAACATATTCACAAATCTACTTACTCAGTCATTCATCCATTCATTTCACTTGAACCGCATAGGTTCTCAATCATTCTCAACCATGCTATACATTATCTAGCATTAACAAATTGTAAGTATGAATGCATTGTTTATGAATAGACTTACCTTAATACACAAAAAGTATAGAAACGTGCAATTTAGTCCACCAGTTTGCTTTTGCCTCGGTTTCGATCCGGGCTTCGTCTTTCTTGATCTATAATGAATAAATCAGCTTATTCAATACACACATTGACCAAATTAACCTACATCTCATACTTTGGCAAAAAATACTCTTTTGCCCCTAATCTTTCTTATAATTACATAATTACCCCCAAGGCTCGTAAAGTGATTTTTATTCAACTTTCTAGCCTTTCATGCTTAGCCAAACCACTTACTCAACTAAAGTAATCATCAATTCTCATCACAACACACATGTATAACCAAACTCAAGATTTTTACAAACTAGTCCCTACATGCATTTTCCATGGAAACTCATTTAGCAAAAGATGTTTCTACTACATCAAGCTTTCATAATCTTCCATAAAATATCAAAATACATGCATTTCATACATGGCCACATTTTTGAACATCCATCATAGCTCATCAAATAGCTAATAATAGTTTACTCATGCTACAAGGACTTCAAAAATACAAAGAATATCAAAAACGAGGCTAGATGCACTTACTAGCAAGCTTGAAAAATTTGAAGAACCCTAACAATGGCTGTTGAAAATTTCGGCAGCCTTGGAAAAGAAGATGAATGAATTTTGTCATCTTTTCTCCTATTTTAATAACTTAATTGTCAAATGACCAAAATGCCCTTTTTGATAAATTTCTATTTTAACTCATCCATGCCCAATTTTGTCCAAATATTAGAAATTAGGAAAATTGCTATTTAAGGACCTCTAATTAATATACTAAAGCTATTTCACACAAATAGCTTCTAGAATCTCACATTTTGCAACTTTTGCAATTTAGTCCTTTTGGACAATTCAACCGCAATTTCACAAAATTGCTTTATGAAACTTTCACACTAGCATGCATACATAGCATAAACCTCAAAAACTCATTCATATACCTCGAATTTGTGGTCTCGCACCACTATTCCGACTAGGCCCTAAATCAGGATGTTACATATTCATCCTCTTAATTATCTATGTTAGTATTAAATGTTAGTACATCATGCAATTTTTGTAAGTTGTTTTTGGTATTTATGTTTTGTAATGTATTAATGCAATATTTTACTCGAATCATTGTTTTAAATGAAAATACATTTTGCTAAATTGTCACATTTTATTCAAAGGTTTTTTTTTTAAAAAAAAATACGACGATACTTAATATTTGGGGGCTTCGAGAAAATTTGTACCCTAACTCACTGGGTTTCGATTTTTCTCGTTGAACTTAAGAAATCAAGTATCCCTTTTTGAAATCGAAACCCATAAGTTTCAAATAAAAATTTATTCTCGGGAATTCGAGATGTTGTGTCCTAACTTATTGGATATGACGTTTTGTTGACTCGAGGTAAGGATTTTCTACAAATAAAGGCAAGCTTAGTTTCGAAGTCTTGAAATATTGCATCCTAACTCATTGGGTGTGACATTTTATTTCTTTGAAATAAGTGGGTCTTGGCGTACAATTTGATTTATTCTAGTTTTCTTTCAAATAAAAAGGATCGTATTTTAAATTTTTTCAAATTTTTGACATTAGGACGTTAATTAATCAATTACGTACCAATTTTTGGGCGTTACGAGGGTGCTAATCCTTCCTCATGCGTAACCGACTCCTGAGCCTGTTTTCTCAAATTTTGTAAACCAAAATCATTATTTTAATAAATCAAAATGTTTTATTAAAATGATTAATCTCAAGGTGACCCGATCACACCTCAAAAAAAGATTGGTGGTGACTCTATTTTTGTTTTAAAAGTCGACCTCGTTTTTCAAAAACGGATAGTCCAATACGTCTGAAGTTGCAGTAGTTGCAGAGAAGTAAAGTTAAGTTGAAATTCCAATACCTCTGAAGTTGCAGTTGGGTTGGAAGTCATTTGGAAAAGACGAGGACCAAGAAGTCAAAGCTCGGCGAGACTGGGAAAAATTGTTCCTTTTATCGTCTTTGCTATATTCTCGTCACACCATAATGAGCAAAGAGGGGCAGCTGTAATAGCCCATTTGTGCCCGGGCCCATGCCATAAAAAATAATGTTTACAGTCCATTTACAGCCCAAATAGACTACCCAATACCCCATTACACCAAAACCCAACAAGACCCAAACCTACGGGGCCCAAAGGGCCCAATACCCAAATAGAATCAGAAGCCTAGGGTTTCTGAAACCCTAGGCGCCGTAGCTCCCAACACAGGACCCTTGGTCGCGCCGTAATCAGCGCACAGATAGCACTCCTCACCGTCGTGTTTCTGCGCACCCACACAAAACAAGAAAAGAACGCGATCGATGCGCAAAAAAAGGATTTTTTTATTTATGATTTTGATTTATTTTGGGCTATAAAAACCCTAATGCAGTCTGTAAAAACACGATCTTCAAATACGGGAATTAATACACAAAAAAATCAAAGAATAAAGGTGATTTCCGATTGTTCCATTTCGCTGATTGTTTTTTTTTCCTTTCGATTCATGCAAATATTTTTTATATACAAATACTACTAAAAATGAATTGAATGAGTTTACCTTTCGATTTGCACTGAAAAAACGAAGTTTCTTAGCCTTAGGGCTGCCGCGAGCGACGGCGCGTGAGGCGCGTGTGAGGACGGACGGAGGTCAAAGGACCTATGAAGATAGAGCATTTTCTGGGAACTCTGCTGTTTTTTTTTTTAAAGTTGGTTTAAAAATGATTTTTTTAGCTTTTTTTTGTTTATAAAGGCTAGAGGAACGGCGTCGTTTTGGTGTGGTTAATTAATGACCAAAACGGTGTCGTTTAAGGGCAAATATCCGTGTGTTGACCCGATACCCGGGGAGGATCTGCGCGTTTCTGTTAAAAGGTCTAATTTCTCGATAGGCCCTTCCGCATTATTGCAATTTTATAATTACATCCAATTACATCTTTCTTTATTTTCACTTTGGCCCTAAATTATGGCATTTGTTTCAATTTGGTCTTTAAGGCCATTTTAAAGGCAGAAGATGGAACGACGTCGTTTAGGAGATAAGGCATAATTGCCTAATAGGTCCCTACAATGTGACTTGCGTTCTAATCTGGTCCTTTTACATTTTTACACTGGATTTTATTTTTATTTTGATTTAATCCCTGTTTCCTTGATTTTTAATCCTCTTTTATTTATTTATTTTTAATTACTTTAGCATTATATCAAATTATCTCATTTTTTTATAGGTTATTCTATTAAATTCTATATTATTTTTATATTTTGTATATTATATATTATTTAAATTGATGTAAAGTTTTCTATGTATTGTTTATTTTAAATATATATATTATTTTTTATATTAAGTTGTTATATTATATATTTATCCCTTATACATATTTTTTATATTCAAAGTTTTTTATATATTATTTATTTGAAACATACATTTATTTTATTATGTATATATATATATCCATTTTAGATTTTTCCATATCATTTTTTTACATACATGTTTTTTAAGAAAATTTTGTTGTAGTATCTATTTATTAGTTGGTATATGTCACTTATCTTATATTGTTATTTTACTTTTATACTTGATCTCGTTTGTAAAGTTTCATATTCATTTTGTAGTTTTTATCTTTCGCATATTTTTTGTTACTTACTACTTTATATCTTTTATTTTTTTATTCCTGTTCTTTTATTTGCTTATTATTTTTATGTTTGCCTCAGTATAATCATTTTATTGCCTGTATCATTCGCTATTTTATGTTATTCTTCCTCTTAATTATCTATGTTAGTATTAAATGTTAGTACATCATGCATTTTTTGTAAATTGTTTTTGGTATTTATGTTTTGTAATGTATTAATGCAATATTTTACTCGAATCATTGTTTTAAATGAAAATACATTTTGCTAAATTGTCACATTTTATTCAAAAGTTTTTTTTTTAAAAAAAATACGACGATACTTAATATTTGGGGGCTTCGAGAAAAATTGTACCCTAACTCACTGGGTTCCAATTTTTCTCGTTGAACTTAAGAAATCAAGTATCCCTTTTTGAACTCAAAACCCATAAGTTTCAAATCAAAATTTATTCTCGGGAATTCGAGATGTTGTGTCCTAACTTATTGGATATGACGTTTTGTTAACTCGAGGTAAGGATTTTCTACAAATAAAGGCAAGCTTAGTTTCGAAGTCTTGAAATGTTGCATCCTAACTCATTGGGTGTGACATTTTATTTCTTTGAAATAAGTGGGTCTTCGCGTATAATTTGATTTATTCAAGTTTTCTTTCAAATAAAAAGGATCGTATTTTAAATTTTTACAAATTTTTTACATTAGGACGTTAATTAATCAATTAGGTACCAATTTTTGGGTGTTACGAGGGTGCTAATCCTTCATCGTGCGTAACCGACTCCCGAGCCCGTTTTCTCGAATTTTGTAACCAAAATTATTATTTTAATAAATCAAATTTTTTTATTAAAATGATTAATCTCAAGGTGACCCGATCACACCTCGAAAAAAGAATGGTGGCGACTCCATTTTAGTTTTAAAAGTTGACCCCGTTTTTCAAAAAAAAAATTGTTTCGACAAGTTTAAAGGTGTTAATTGATTAAAGAAACATAATTGGATGACCTTAATGGGTAAATTTATCATTCTTAAGATGGTGGACGTGTAACATCCCAAAAACGGGGCTATTTGGAAATAAATTATTTTTCTTATGTAAGAACTATCGTGGTATTATTTATGGAATAAATAAGCTTAATTTAAGGCTTTAAGTGTGCTCGGTTTGATGGAGAAATTCAGTTTTTAACTTTTAAAAGAAGGGAGCCTTGGTAAGTGGTGTTATAAGAATAAATGTGGGTATTACTAACACAAAAATCAGCTTGGTAAAGTGGCAAAAGGAGTGCTACATGGGAGCTACATGTGACGCCATCAATGGAGCAAGGGGAGCCTTGGTTCGAGTCGCGAATTCCCCTCTTATTTTTGGCATTATTGTTGGACGGCACATAGGGAGAGTTTTGCTCTCTTTAAATTTTTTTTTAAATGATAATAAGGGGATAATAAGGGATAATTAAGGATTTGTTAAAAAGGGATATTATTAAGTTAAGTGGATTATTTGATTATTAATTGATTAATGGAGATTAATTCAAATTAATTTTGAATTAATGCAAATGTGTGGCCAAGAGAAGTTTTAGGTATTGAGCCGAATTTTGAACTCCTTGAACAAGGAGGTGTGGACGGCAAGGCTACTAGGTGATGGCCGAATGTGGGACTCCTTGGTGAAGAGGAGTTGGCTAGGAGTTGGACTCCTTGTTGCCAAGGTTGGACGGCAAGCATTAGGGGGAGGGGGTGCCGAATTTCTTTATAAGCACCCATCCATCAATAGGTTTTCTTTTTTCTCACTTTTGCTAGTTGCCGAAACCCTCAACCTCTCCTTGTTCCTCTTTTATTTCTTTCCCTTCTCTTAAAAGACCTTAGCCGAATACACTCCCTTGAAGGTGTCGATCTCCTTTCCTCTTTTTAACACACTTTGGCCGAACAGTACAGTGGCATAGATACTTCGGGATTTCTCTGTTATTCAAATCGGTTGTAAAGGTAAGTGTGCCGAAACCCCATAGATTCTCCTTCCTATTCTTGCCGATTCCTATTAAGGGAGGATAAGTGCCGATTTCGGCAATGGTAAGTAAGGCTTCTAAAGCGTTTTGTAAACGGTCTCTTAGGTACTCCAGGGTTGGTGAAGCGGTTAACCCGAGTTCCAACCTCTAGCATTCGGCTTTGGTAAGTAAGGGTAAGGAATATATGGTAATGGTTTATTCTTTAAGTGATTAAAGCCAGAAGGCTACTAACATTGCTTGTGACCGATTATTTTGGGTACAATGATTCGAGTATCAAGTACGGTGAATAGTAGTAAAGGGGTTTTAAGGTAAGATCTCGGGTTCACAAGGAACCCCTCCCAATAAGTTAATTAGGCCGAATAGGCCATAATACTAACCTTGATAGTTGGCCGAATATAGGGGCAAGGACTTAGAGTGTGGCCGATTGTTTAACTTCTGGATCTAAGGCTAACGTGGTAACAGTGTGTACATACACACGTATAATAGTTAATAAAGTGTATCAAGTGTATGTTATGTGTAAATCGCTTTATGTAGATACGGCTTTAGTGCCTTAATGGTACAAGCGAGGATACCGGTAAGTCTCTATTTGTATGAGATTGATAATATGCTTTTGGGAAGCATGGATTATGTGATACATGTGATATATGTATGTTTTGTTTGACATGGGTTGATGAGAGGAGGGGCGGTGATATCGTCTTGTGAGCACCGGTGCTTTGGTAGCACACTTTGTGACTATACGTCACCAGAGGTTTGGTACCTCCGGAGGTTTGGTACCTCATAGCGACTTGTCCACTGTGGTTAACACCACCGTGGGTTGGCCCCACTTGAGATATGGGATCGTCGCGGTGATTTGGTATCACACGATGGGTTGGCCCCATCACCCGATTTGTGTCTCACGGACACGGTGCTTTGGTAGCACATCGTGACTATATGTCACCAGTGGTTTGGCACCACCGGTGTTTTGGTAACACATCGTGACTACGGTCACCAGTGGTTTGGTACCACGTGGGGTAGACAAAGGTGTTTGGTTGGCTAGGTTGGGTACATGATACTTTGCTTAATTAACTGTTAATATGTTGTGTATGAAATGTTGTATTAACGGGGGAAGGGTTACATACTGAGTCTTGGTGACTCACCTTCTCCTTTAACATTTTTCAGGTGACTCGTAGATGGCGGTTGAGGAGCCGGTGGGACTCGAGGTGGCCATGCAAAGGATTTTAATTTACAGAACTTTAAATTTGTTTAATTTTATTTTGGGTTGTAATAAGGCCTCCATAAACTATAGTTGCATTATTTTTTTATGTTGGATATTTACTCAAGACTATACTTTTAAAATTGCATTAAATCACATGTTTTTTTATTAACACGAAAAGGTTTATTCGTGCCATCAGTATACTTGAAAACCGGTATAATAATTGGACTTAATGAAAATTCCAAATTAAACCTAAGGGTAGCTTTGACAAGACAACCAAAAAGCGAGGGGTTTTCAATGAAAACAAAATGTTTTTCAAATGGTGTTCACAAGGTTTTACTCGGTAACAAGTCAAATTCGGTCGTAGTGTTTGGGCCGGTTTGGGTTGTTCTGACTGGTATCGTCGAGCCAAGTTCAAAGCTCACTGTGGGGCCCAAGGCCCAAAAATGTTTTTGGTAGGCCTTATGGTATGATTTCCGGGTTTTTAAGCGGCATGGCCCGAGTCTCCTAGACCGATCCGCCTGTAAGTACATCTAAACCTTTACGTGAATTATATTCTGTAGAAGGGTAGGAAGCATGGAACGAGATAGACTTATAGGACTTGGACCCTAAGGCTAGATTACTCAAACACAACGAAGCATAAGACTTAAAGAACTAAACCAACCTATGACTTAGTCAATGAGCTAGGGTGTGGTAACCCACATGCGCATGTCTAGGATTGGATCCTAAGAGCTTGGTATTTAAGCGGTCCTCGTGACTCACCTCCTCTTCGCGGTATCCTGCAGTGCGTAGCTTCTGTTCACCCTAACTCGGAAAGGCTCGGTGGTGTGGTAACCTCTGTGCGCATGTCTAGAAAGGTTCAGGTGAGAGCTTGGTATTTAAGCGGTCCGCGTGACTCACCTCCTCTTCACTTGAATTACTGCACAGTGCGTAGCTTTGGTTCACCCCGACTGACCCGGAAGGCTCGGTCATAGGCTAAAAACAATGATTAAAACCCAAAAGGAATTAGCCTTGTTTTTCAAAATAGAAACGAGACAACAAGCCCTAATGTTTTCAAAACTTGTCCAATAACCCTCTTAAACCCTAGAACACTAGGTATACCATGTTTTTCTCGGAAAACTTAACTTGTGGAAAATTACAAAATACCCTTAGGAGTAAAATTACCAAAATGCCCCGACCCATAAAATATGGATTCGACGGTTTTGTCCAAAAATTTAACTATTTTATTAAATATTCAACAACTTAGCTTTGGAAATCATCAGCAAATATCTTGGTTACGGAAAATTACGAAAATACCCTTGTAGGAAAAAGACGAAAATACCCACAGGTTAGAAATGGGCGAAATGTCCGATGAGTGAATAGGTATGGAAAGTATTAAGGAATGGATGCATGGAATTCTTTGTGTGAACTAGGGTAGGAAAGCTGGAACCTTGTTTGCTCGAAAGAATCTCTGATTAAACCTCATCCATAAAACTTCTTCATGAGTAATAAAGTGGAACAAAAGTACTAACGCATAAAATTTTTCTTAATCGATTAAAAGCACGGTAGATAGAATGAGTTCTAGAGGACGTGGGCGCCGTGGGCGTGGTAGGGGTAGGATGACGGTGTCCGAACCCGTCAGTCGGGACAAGGTTCGGAAAATGAAGTACCATCGCCACCACCACCTCCTACTTTTAGAGTGAGGAGGGAGCGGACCGGTGGCGAGTCGGTGCTCATCGCAAGTCGTGTTGCGAGTCTTGGAGATGGTGGTGGGGCGGTGGAAATGTTGGAGCTCGGAAATCTGTCCCGGCGACTCGATCTAACGGAGCGGAGGTATTCCGAGGTGTGTCGGAGTGGCACCTAGTGCGTGAGAATCTTGGCTAGAGTCAACCCAAAAGAATCATGGATGACCTTGACTTTGATGAAGAAGAGAAGGCGAAAGGGGCGTGTCGCTTCTAAAGGATGAAGCGTATCGGTGGTGGCTTACGGTTCGAGATGGGGCTACGATAGATGATTTGACGTGGGAGTATTTCGAAACCGCCTATCGAGAAAAAGTATGTGGGCATTAGCTACACCGACGCCAGCAGAGAAAGGCTTTTCGGGATTAGTTCAAGGAACTAAGTCCGTGTCGGAATATGAGGCGAATTTCTAAAGGCCGAGTAGATATGCGAGAGGCATCGTGGCTCTCACCAACATGAGCGCTGTGTCCGCTTCGAGGATGGACTCGAGATGACTTAAGGTTCTTGATTGCCCCACAAAGAGTTCGTGAGTTCTCATCTCTAGTGGAGAAGGCTAAGGTAGCCGAAGGAATCAAGGAGGCCGTGAGGCGAGCTATAGTAAGAACAATCGTAAGAGAAGTTTTGGGTCACCGGATCAAGCGGGAGTGCTCGAGAAAAGGCTAGGCCAAGTGGGCCCAATCAGGCGACAAGGCCCACAATCGCTAATCAAAGGCCGACTCGGTGCAATCGGGCTGGAAAAGACCCATTGGGGAGGTTGTTGGGCCGGTGATAAAGGATGCTTTGAGTGTGGGTCTTTGGAGCATCGTGTCGAGATTGTCCCCAAAAGCTAGCTAAGAAACGACCTGAGGGTCGAACCGTGCTCGGGATAAAAATGTAGGACCACGAGAGGGGTCGTGGTAATGGTAGAGGAAACAACGGTCCTAATCGAGGTCGTGGAACTCAAGGCGAGAGGTTCAGGCAACACGAGGCTAGGCGGCTGGCTTAGTTTACGCAATGAGGTGTCGCGAAGAAGGTGACGCACCGGATGTTATAACCGAGACGCGTTTCTAATTTTCGGTTTTCCTTATGTTGCATTGATTGATGTGGGCTCGACACACTCGTACATTGCTAGTAGTGTGGTAGGAACAATGGACCTAGACTCAAACCGCTTCTAGGAGATGACCGTAGTTAGCCCCTTAGGTCACTCCGTAGTCGTAGATAAACTCTATAGAGGCGTACCCTAGAACTCCAAGGGGTAGTATTTGTAGTCGATCTAATGGAACTACCGTTTGGGGAGTTCGATTTGATCCTTGGTATGGATTGGTTGGTTAAGTACCAAGCAAGGTTGGATCTGCGCGCCAAGCGCATGGTTCTTAAGACGACGGAAGGTGATGAAGTGGTTATGATAGGAGATAGGAGGAATTATCTATCCAACGTAGTGTCCGCCTTGAAGGTTTGAAAAGATGGTCAAGAAGGGTTGTGAGGCGTATTTGGTTCAAATCATGCCTTGGAAGCTAAGGGGTTAGTTATTGAAAAGGTCCGAACGGTTGGGGAATTTCTTGATGTGTTCCCGAAGAACTTCCGGGTTTGCCTCGGATCGAGAAGTCGAGTCGGTATAGACTTGCTACCGAACGGCACTGTATCCATAGCACCATACCGAATGGCACCAAAGGAATTGGTGGAGCTAAAGGCTCAAATTCAGGAGCTCTTGGATAGAGGGTTTATACGACCAAGTATATCTCCGTGGGGAGCGCCTGTGTTGTTTGTCAAGAAGAAGGACGGTTCTATGCGGATGTGCATCGACTACCGTCAGTTAAATAAGTTGACGATCAAGAACAAATATCCGTTGCCTCGGATTGACGACTTGTTCGATCAACTGAAGGGTGCCTCGGTGTTTTCAAAGATAGACCTTAGGTCAGGATATCATCAACTTAAGGTAAAGGAGGCTGATGTTCACAAAACGGCATTCCGAACTCGGTATGGGCATTTCGAGTTCTTGGTGATGCCATTCGGATTGACTAATGCGCCGGCGGCATTCATGGACTTGATGAACAGAGTATTCCAGCAGTACTTGGACCAGTTCGTCGTGGTGTTTATAGACGACATATTGGTTTATTCAAAGACAGAAGAAGAGCATGACAAGCATTTACGGATAGTTCTGCAAGTATTGAGGGGGAAGCAGTTATATGCCAAATTCAGTAAGTGTGAATTTTGGCTTAGGGAAGTGGCTTTCTTAGGTCATGTAGTATCAGCTGAAGGAATTAGAGTAGACCCTCGCAAGATTGAGGCAGTATTGGAGTGGAAACCACCTAGGACGGTGGCTGAAATACGAAGTTTTCTGGGTTTAGCAGGATACTATCGGAGATTCGTGGAAGGATTCTCTCTAATAGCAAATACGTTGACTAAGTTGCTAAGGAAGGGTGTCCCATTTGTATGGACGGAAAAGCGGCAAAGAAAGCTTTGATAAGCTAAGGAAGATTTTGACCAAGCTCCGGTTTTGGTACGGCTGAAGCGGGAAAGTTATTCACAGTCTATTGTGATGCATCTCACACCGCCTAGGATGTGTGTTGATGCGAGATGGGAAGGTAGTAGCCTATGCATCCCGTCAATTAAGATCGCATGAGGTTAACTACCCAACTCACGATTTAGAGTTAGCAGCGGTCGTCTTCGCTCTGAAGATATGGAGACATTACCTGTATGGAGAGAAGTCGATGGTCTACACGGATTACAAAAAGCTTGAGGTATCTCACGACTCAAAAGGATCTCGAATGCGAGACAGCGTCGATGGATTGAACTACTAAAGGACTATGATTGTTCAATCGAGTACCATCCGAAAGGCTAATGTGGTAGCCGACGCATTGAGCCGGAAGGTGGTGACGGACTTAAGAGCAATGTTCGCTCGGTTAAGTCTGTATGATGATGATGGAGTCTTTTGCGAGAACTTCAAGTAAAGCCGACTTGGATTGAGGAGATTAAAGAAAAGCGTATAGTGGATGAAGGCTTGAGCTCTAAGAGGGAACAAGTTCAAGACGGTGGTTTGGAAGGGCATCAATTGTCCTAGCGAAGGAGCGCTTTGTTTTCAAGGACGAGTATGTATGCCAAAGGATACAGAACTGAGGCGAAAAATTCTCCAAGATGCACATAGCAGCCCATACGCTATGCATCCCGGTGGAAGCAAGATGTATGGAGATTTGCGAAACAGCTTCGTGGCACAGGTTGAAGCGTGAGATAACGGAATTCGTAGGGAAGTGTCGACGTGTCGCTGAGGTTAAGGCCGAACATCGGTCACCATCGGGACTACTTCAACCGATAAAGATCCTCGATGGAAATGGGAGAGGATCACCATGGATTTTGTTAGTGGGCTACCCCTTACGCCCACCAAGAAGGATGCGATGCAGGTAATTGTGGATCGCCTAACTAAATCAGCTCACTTCATGCCGGTGAGAATGGATTACTCACTCCGAGCTAGCAAAGCTGTATGTGGGTGAAATAGTGAGGTTGCATGGTGTGCCAAAGTCGATTATCTCGGATAGGGATCCCAGATTTACGTCAAGGTTTTGGAAAGCATTGCATCAAGCTTTGGGTACACTGTTAGATTTCAAGACGGCTTTCCATCCACAAATCGACGGACAATGGAAAAGAGTGATACTGATTTTAGAAGACATGCTAAGAGGTCAGTATCTTGGATTTTAGTGGTAGTTGGGAGGAGTACCTACCACTAGCGGAATCGCCTATAACAATAGTTATCAAGCGAGTATTCAAATGGCTCCATACGAGGCCCTATATGGACGAAAGTGTCGTACTCCTACATGTTGGACGGAGTTGGGAGAAAGACAAGTTCGGGTCCAGAATCGGTAGGCCGAGACGGAAGACAAAGTCAAGGTAATTCGGTCTCGTCTCAAGGAAGCATCGGATAGGCGTAAGTCTTATGCCGATCTCAAACGCAAGGAAGTGGAGTATGCTGTGGGAGACAAAGTCTTTCTGAAAGTGTCGCCTTGGAAAAAGGTGTTGAGGTTTGGACGGAAAGGGAAGTTAAGCCCAAGGTTCATTGGGCCATATACTGTTGTGAAGCGAATAGGACCGGTAGCTTATCAGCTAGAGTTGCCGGCAGAATCGAGTCGATTCATGACGTATTCCATGTATCAATGCTTTGAGACGTATCGGTCGGATCCTTCGCACGTTGTGCCAAGATGCGAGAGATTGAGGTGAACACGGATTTATCTTTTGAGGAAGAACCGGTTCGATTGTAGACCGAGATGTGAAAGTTCTACGTAGGAAGGCGGTGCCTTTAGTAAAAGTGTTATGGCGGAACCACGGAGTGGAAGATGCTACGTGGGGAGCCCGAGGAGGTGATGCGCAAACAATACCCCCATCTCTTTTGATCAAGAAATTTCGAGGACGAAATTTATTTTAAGGGGGTAGAATCAGAACATCCCAAAAACGGGGCTATTTGGAAATAAATTATTTTTCTTATGTAAGAACTATCGTGGTATTATTTATGGAATAAATAAGCTTAATTTAAGGCTTTAAGTGTGCTCGGTTTGATGGAGAAATTCAGTTTTTAACTTTTAAAGAAGGGAGCCTTGGTAAGTGGTGTTATAAGAATAAATGTGGGTATTACTAACACAAAAATCAGCTTGGTAAAGTGGCAAAAGGAGTGCTACATGGGAGCTACATGTGACGCCATCAATGGAGCAAGGGGAGCCTTGGTTCGAGTCGCGAATTCCCCTCTTATTTTTGGCATTATTGTTGGACGGCACATAGGGAGAGTTTTGCTCTCTTTAAATTTTTTTTTTAAATGATAATAAGGGGATAATAAGGGATAATTAAGGATTTGTTAAAAAGGGATATTATTAAGTTAAGTGGATTATTTGATTATTAATTGATTAATGGAGATTAATTCAAATTAATTTTGAATTAATGCAAATGTGTGGCCAAGAGAAGTTTTAGGTATTGAGCCGAATTTTGAACTCCTTGAACAAGGAGGTGTGGACGGCAAGGCTACTAGGTGATGGCCGAATGTGGGACTCCTTGGTGAAGAGGAGTTGGCTAGGAGTTGGACTCCTTGTTGCCAAGGTTGGACGGCAAGCATTAGGGGAGGGTGCCGAATTTCTTTATAAGCACCCATCCATCAATAGGTTTTCTTTTTTCTCACTTTTGCTAGTTGCCGAAACCCTCAACCTCTCCTTGTTCCTCTTTTATTTCTTTCCCTTCTCTTAAAAGACCTTAGCCGAATACACTCCCTTGAAGGTGTCGATCTCCTTTCCTCTTTTTAACACACTTTGGCCGAACAGTACAGTGGCATAGATACTTCGGGATTTCTCTGTTATTCAAATCGGTTGTAAAGGTAAGTGTGCCGAAACCCCATAGATTCTCCTTCCTATTCTTGCCGATTCCTATTAAGGGAGGATAAGTGCCGATTTCGGCAATGGTAAGTAAGGCTTCTAAAACGTTTTGTAAACGGTCTCTTAGGTACTCCAGTTGGTGAAGCGGTTAACCCGAGTTCCAACCTCTAGCATTCGGCTTTGGTAAGTAAGGGTAAGGAATCTATGGTAATGGTTTATTCTTTAAGTGATTAAAGCCGAAGGCTACTAACATTGCTTGTGACCGATTGTTTTGGGTACAGCAGATTCGAGTATCAAGTACGGTGAATAGTAGTAAAGGGTTTTAAGGTAAGATCTCGGGTTCACAAGGAACCCCTCCCCAATAAGTTAATTAGGCCGAATAGGCCATAATACTAACCTTGATAGTTGGCCGAATATAGGGCAAGGACTTAGAGTGTGGCCGATTGTTTAACTTCGGGATCTAAGGCTAACGTGGTAACAGGTGTGTACATACACACGTATAATAGTTAATAAAGTGTATCAAGTGTATGTTATGTGTAAATCTGCTTTATGTAGATACGGCTTTAGTGCCTTAATGGTACAATCGAGGATACCGTAAGTCTCTATTTGTATGAGATTGATAATATGCTTTTGGGAAGCATGGATTATGTGATACATGTGATATATGTATGTTTTGTTTGACATGGGTTGATGAGAGGAGGGGCGTTGATATCGTCTTCGACGAGCACCGGTGCTTTGGTAGCACACTCGTGACTATACGTCACGGAGGTTTGGTACCTCCAGGTTTGGTACCTCATAGCGACTTGTCCTCGTGGTTAACACCACCGTGGGTTGGCCCCACTTGAGATATGGGATCGTCTCGCGGTGATTTGGTATCACACGATGGGTTGGCCCCATCACCCGATTTGTGTCTACGGACACCGTGCTTTGGTAGCACATCGTGACTATATGTCACCAGTGGTTTGGCACCACCGTGTTTTGGTAACACATCGTGACTACGGTCACCACCAAGTGGTTTGGTACCACGTGGGGTAGACAAAGGTGTTTGGTTGGCTAGGTTGGGTACATGATACTTTGCTTAATTAATCTGTTATATGTTGTGTATGAAATGTTGTATTAACCGGGGAAGGGTTACATCTCGAGTCTTGGTGACTCACCTTCTCCTTTAACATTTTTCAGGTGACTCGTAGATGGCGGTTGAGGCGGTGGGGACTCGAGGTGGCCATGCAAAGGATTTTAATTTACAGTAACTTTAAATTTGTTTAATTTTATTTTGGGTTGTAATAAGGCCTCCATAAACTATAGTTGCATTATTTTTTTATGTTGGATATTTACTCAAGACTATACTTTTAAAATTGCATTAAATCACATGTTTTTTTATTAACACGAAAAGGTTTATTCGTGCCATCAAAGCGCACTTGAAAACCGGTATAATAATTGGACTTAATTAAAATTCCAAATTAAACCTAAGGGTAGCTTTGACAAGACAACCGAAAACGAGGGGTTTTCAATGAAAACAAAATGTTTTTCGAAATGGTGTTCACAAGGTTTTACTCGGTAACAAGTCAAATTCGGTCGTAGTGTTTGGGCCGGGTTTGGGTTGTTACAGGACGGTTTAAGTTTTAAATTCTTTTAATTTTATATGTTTTATAAGTTACTTTATTATTAAAATAAAGAATAAAAAGTTAACAAAATAAGAAAACATAATGTTTTCTTCTTCATTTGTTTGTTCATCGCCGAATACACCATGAAAACATATTCAAGTTTTGGCCATGGTTAAAGCTTTGCATGGTAAGTCATTTCATCCGTTTCTTTTAATTTTTATGTTTTTAAGACCGTTGCAACTAGGTCCAGCTAGCCCGTACCTTCGTTTTTGAAACTGTTAAAGAATTTGAATGTTTCCATTGATGAATCTTTGTGATTTTAGATGTTAAATGATGAATTTGATGTATTATTGGTTATTTATAAGTATTTTTAAGTGATTTTGATGAATTTAACGATTAGGGATTAAATTGTTGAAATAGTAAAAATATAAGGACTTGGTGTGAAATTGTTACAAAAGTGGGCTGTAATGGATGCTATTAACATTTGGTTGGTATGTATTTCCAATCAAATTGGTTTATTTGCATATCAGGACATAGAGACTAAATTGAATAAAACTGAAAAGTTAAGGGTAATTTTGTAAAACTGTCAAAAATGACTAAATTGCATAAAACGAATTGGTTTTACCATCTAAATTAATGATTAATGAATTGAATGAAATTATTAATTTAGATCAAGAACGAGTGGAAAATCGAGGAGAAGAGAAAATTACCAAATATCCCTTGTACTTAATTATTGCTGCAATTTATCCAGGTAAGTTCGTATGAACTATAATCACTTAAATGTCGATTAAATTGAATGTTTAACGTGTTGTTCTAATGTAAATGAATCAATATATATGTTATTATGCAAATTTATCATGTAAGGAAATGATGGAAATCCAACGAAGTTACGACGATTATCGAGCCCCGTTTGAACCTTAGGAATATATAGGATACAAATGACATGTCATTAGGGTTACTATGTTTCGGGTACTAGTCTTGAATGGCCTACTGATGGCTGAGTTATGGCATTTGTTGTAGATACTTGTCAGCTTGTGTGAGTGGCATCGTGTAGCTTACATTCTGTCTGTCAGCTTATGTGAGCAGACCCACTTCATGGCTTGAGTGAGTAACTATATAAAGGAAAAGGAAAAGGAATGGTTTTGACCATATGTTTAGACACTTTGTGTGAGCTTTCCCACGTATCTGATATTATTCTAAGTGGTTTAACGAGCTTGAAAAGGGAAGGAACGATAAGTGTTCTGATGGACTATGTCATAAATATATGGAAATGTATGAATTGAAAATGGACTATGAATGTATATCTATGTTTATGGATAGAATGAACTTAAAGACGTTATCTTCATGTAGATCTAGTTTATCTTGTGATAATTCAATTGAGTTATGTGTTAATGCACTAACATGTGTTGTTGATGATGCTTAGGCTTGTGCCAAGCTTATGGTTGGATTATATCATGCTTAATTGTAATGTTATACATTGAAATGGTAAGTGTCCAAATAGAAGTATGCTTATGTTCATGAAAAGGTGGTATGAATCAAAAGATGTATTTTCTAATGAAATGGTTTATCATATGGTTGATGTTTATGTTTATGTCTTGAATTATGCAAATGAAACGGGTAAGAAAAGGTAATGAAACGGTAAGTTCATAATTCAGATGTAATATGATGAAAAAAAGGATTTATGAGTTGAATGGCGTACTTATACGTGAGAAATTTACGTATGCTATGGATGAATTTATCTATGTCATGAATAAATACACTAATTCGTGATTTGATGTTATTATTTAAGTTTATGCTAAGTAAATGGGATGGAAAGTAAGTAAAGGGAGTAGTTCATAGTTTTAAGAAAATGTTAATGATGGTGTAATATGTCTTATAAAATCCTATTATGTTAGGAATGAAAAATATATATGATGTTGATAGACTTACTCATTTGTGAGTTGATGGTTATGTAGTTGATAAATCTTGAGGCATTGGTATAAGTTTATATTTAACCTATAAAGTTCATTGTTGAAATGAAATGTTATGTTTAAAGTTTATACGAGCTTACTAAGCATTCATTGCTTATGTAATTACTTTCCTTTACTTTTTAGATTATCAGAAGCTTGATTATTTTGGAAACTTGTTGGAGATCTATCATACTATCTAGCATAAATATTGGTAGTTTTGATGTGTTGGTTAAGGTTATAATGACATGTATAGGTGGACTTGTGTTGGTATCTAATCGAATGCTAGTTGATGATATTGGAATGTATAACTTGTTTTGGTACCATTTGATGTTGGTTGGTTGGTTGTGTCATTTTGGTACTTATGGTTGCCATACTAGTATGTGTTATGTTAATTGATAAGTTTGGCATGTATGAGTTATTATGGTTGGTACACTTTTGGTACTTATGGTATCGTGTTGATGTTTGATATTATGGTTAGGTTGATGCATATCTTTAATAGCCAATTGGGTATGTGAATGAAGTATTTGCAATGTGGTTAAGTATGGTATGTTTGAGATGGAAATAAGGTAAATGTGGTTGAGTGAAATACAGTCAATTATGCATAAGTTTAGGTATGTTAGTTTGATTGTCGTTGAGGTGCCTATATAACATATTGGTTGAATGGAATTTGGTCATTTGAATTGGTCATTTTATGCATGTTTTGGTGTGCTTTGATGCCTTAGTTAAGAGTGCAAACGGCTTGTAGGTACATGCTTGAAGTGGGTGAAGGAAATGGCTTTATTTTGGCCAATTTCTTGTCCACACGGCCTAAGACACGGGCGTGTGTCTCAGCCATGTATGACAAATGGCCATGCGACACGGCCGTGTGTCCCCTTTAGGTTTTAAAGGTTTCAAGTCAGGCAATTACATGACCTAGCACACGACTTGGCACACGGGCGTGTGAGACCATTTCAAGTGTTGCACGGCATGGCACACGGGCGTGTGGTTTGGCAGTGTAACCCAATTCAAAGAATTACACGGGTATGCACATGGGCTAGGACATGGCCGTGTGTCCCTATTTCAATTGTTACACGGCCTGAGACACGGGCGTGTGTCTCAGCCGTGTGAGCCATACGGTCTTGTGACCCTTACAGTTCAAATTTTCTAACTTTTTCTTAAATGTTCTAAATGTTTTCGATTTAGACCTGAATAATTTCTAAAGTGTTTCTAAGGCCTCGAGGGCTCGATTAAGGGACGTTATGAATGTATATGAATGAATTATTCCATGTTTATGTTGAGTTTTTAAATGTATGTTTTAAAGTTGCGATCTTACGATAACGCTCTGTAACCCTATTCTGGTAATGGATACGGGTTAGGGGTGTTACAAAACCCATTAGCAGGAAGGATGTACCTCGAATTGATCCAAGGCAAATATAGGGTTAAGATTATTGAACCTAAATATTCACTTCTCTTTATCCCTACCTTAAGCCTAGCCCCATTACAACCTTATAAAAGACTTATTGATTTGGATTATTATGCCAACTACATTAGTGGAGAGGAAATGCTTAGTTCAACATATGAGGACCATTAATTAGACCTTGTGATTGCTTTGTTTGATTGATCAGGAAACTTTGATTTAATGGTGAAGCTTATGTATGATATTGAAAAGCATGTACTCTATGACTTATGCTAGCATTTTTCTGCACTTAGAATAAAATTTTGAAATAATGTTTGCATTCGAGCTACTTATCAATAAAAAGAATTTGTGAGCAAGATCCTATTGATGCGATTTAAACTTGTTGCAAAAATTGCCTTAGCAAAAGTTGTGCTTTACATGAAACATTACTTGGGACGAGAGATGGATTAAGTTTGGGGGTGTGTAAACTCTAAATTGTATAAGGTTTTTCTAGTTGTTTTTACTACCTTTTTACTTAAAAATAACATTAATCCCGAGCAATTGTTAATGAATTTAGTGAATTTTGCTTAAATTTCAATCATGGACATGAATTTATGAAATATGCAAATTTGTGCTTTATTATATGAATTTTGTGCATAAATTAAATCATTTTCACATTAGTTATTAATGTGCTATGTTTTAATAATGCAGTGGGACCATGAGGTTATATAATATGGAGCTCAATACAATTCTTGCATGGTCATGAACAAATCCACCCTACTTGGACGTAAAAACCAAGCAAAATTGGGCCATAAGGATGTTAATTTGACCCAGTTAAATTGATGTTACATGGTGGACATGTCTAGTTATTTATTGGGTCATGAAACCCTCCAAAAAGAGGGAGTCAAGCCCAAATTTGGCACAAACTTGTGGCTGCCCAAAAATCAGCTTTGGGATAATTATTTGGAGGTCCCTACATTGTGAGAATCATTAAAAATTAGCACATGAAGATTGCTCAAGAAATCGTTCACCCCATGGATAAATTTAGCATGATTCCATGCTTAAATCAAGCAACCAACTCATCTTCATTTCCACTTGTTATGGCCAGCCATTAATGGGAGAGAACTAAGGGATCTTTGACGTCATTTTTAGTAAATTCAGCCACCAACTTCAAGTATAAATACAACACTCCTCTCACATTTTAATTCATCCCCTAATTCCTAAAATCATCCATAATTCCTTCATTCATTACTCATCCATTCATTTTCTCATTCTCTCATTTTCTTCCTTCTTTCCACAACTAGCACTTTAGCCAGCAAAACCATGATAAGGTTGTCTCTTGGCCAGCCACCTTGAGGAGCCATTAGCAAAAGAGCAACACAGGGATAATAGGAAAACATCTTCATTCGAAGTTCGAGAGACTACCGATTTGAACATAGTTTATTCTTCCTTTGCTTTGTTATTTTGATTTAATCATGTTTGCACTGTGTTTTATGATCTTGTCATCAACAATGGTTGTAACACCCCATACCCGAGTCCAAGGCTAAGACCGGATACGAGACATTACTTTGCTTGAACTTTCTTAAACATGTACTTACGGGCTGTAAAATTTTGTTTCGAAACAGAAACTTCTCTTTCTTAATCAAAACATACGTTTCATGGGCCTACGAGGCCTTAAACACCTATCCAGAAACTTTCGGAACTCAATCGGGAACTTTTCCTCGAAACAGGGGTCACACGCCCATGTGACTTGGGACACGCCCGTGCACCCCTAAGACATGCCCGTGTCTTCCACCCGTGGTCGACACTGACTAATTTCACACGGCCTTGACACGCCCGTGGCTTTGGCCCATGTGCTAAACATTAGCATTCTGACTTATCCAAACGGTCCATACACACGCCCGTGTACTTCAGCCGTGTGGCAATTTAATTTACAAGTGCAAGGTGCAGACTTCACACGGCCAGGGCACACGCCCATGTGCTAACCGTGTGTCACACACGGTCTGAACAAACGACTGTGTGATTAGCCCGTGATCTAATCTGACTTGAGACATTAAGGTGCAGGGGACACACGGCCTAGACACACGCCCGTTTGTCTATCCGTGTGGGCACTTAGAGGCTATCTACAAAGCCTTTTACCACTCTCATTTGCATACAATCATATATCTTCACATAATTTCACATGGCTTCAATATAACTCTTGAATTAAAGACATTTAATCATAGGAGAAATAAAGTCTTTATCCCATACACTAGGGAGAACTATATCCCATACAATTACGAACAACTTAAGCCATCATGTATAGCTATACACAACCAAATTATAAATTCTCTTAAGCCAACACAACTTGGCTACATCAGTTAGAACTTAATACATTTTAAAAGAATCCCTATACATGCCATGACTCAAAAGAACTTGAAACACCATACCAGGAGTCTACTCGATAGTGTGAAAACATATCCGATGGCCTCCAACCCGAGCTAATTAAAAACCTATAAGAAATGTGAAAAGAAAAGGAGTAAGCAAAAATGCTTAGTAAGTTCATCTGCATACAACTGAAAAATACTGATATTCATTGAATGTCCATGACTGCAAGGTGTTACAATGAGTTTTTCTCATAAACCCATGGTTACTTACTCAACCACTCTTGAAGCTTACTCATTCTATCTCTTACCACATTCTTACCATGCCACAAGCCAGTTGCTCGTTTAATTAACATACATTCCTGCACTGATCACAACATGATCATATAAAACAACACATCAAACATTTTCAATAAGCCATTCATAATACTAAACTCTCGGAGGTGTCGTACTTAGTCCGCCATTGAATCTTTAATAGGGTGGTATCGCACACAGCCCACCAGTCATTTATACTTATGGTGATTTCGCACTTAGCTCACCAATCATTTATAAGCGATGGTATCGCATACAGCCCATCGATTACTAATAAATCAGGTGATAACGCACATAGCCCATTGATAATCATATAATTGATGGTATCGGACACAGCCCATCATCACCATCAATAAGATGATAACGCACATAGCTCACCATTATTTTTACATTCATGGATAATAATTCACATGTATATCTCTATTTCAAATGTTCATTCAAGAACATCCTCACACACTTCTATTCTTACTTAATTTTCTACGATACTCGTACGCATTCACACAATGCATTAATAATTCTATCTCAAATGACTAAGATGTATTGATTACACATAACCCACTAGAGGTTCATCATATACTGAGTTCATCTCAACTTGTTAAATAACACCCTCGAGTCTCATACACATAATGTCACATTGACATCATACCCCCGATAGGGTCTTACATGAATTAAAATATCGATGCCATGTCCCTGACATGGTCTTATTCAATATCTCACACCGAGGCCATATTCCAATATGGTCTTACACGGGACCTTAACTATCATCATATCATGCTATTTGCATTTCCCATTACTCTTAAATTCAATTCTCTTGACATCTCATCAAAGATATCTCATACATTCATAGAGTAAATATACATTCCATACAACATTGGAATACTAAATTAACTCATACGTAATTGCAACATTCGTACATGAACTTACCTCGATGTCGAAAGGGCCGAAAGGGACTTTTTGCCCACATTTCTCTTTTCACCCGTTCTAGGTTCGAAACTCGTTTTCTTTAATCTAGAACAATGGAATTTACCGATTTAATCACTAATAAATCATAATACACCATAATCTACACTTTAGGCAAAAATGACTATTTTGCCCCTATACTTTGGCAAAATTATAATTTTGCCCCTAGGCTCGTAAATAAATTTTCATCAGATTTTCTTGTTAAACAAGCCTAGCTAAACATTTAATCCTCTTACAATTATCCACAATTCCAACTATTTCATGCATTAATGATCAAACTACAACATTTGCATCTTAGTCCAAATTAGGTGTTTTCATGACAACACCTTTCACAAAAGTTGTTTCTCATCTTCCTAACCTTCATTTTCTTCCATAAAAACCCAGCAAACAATCATAAACTCTCTCATGGCAGGTCCCTAGACTTTCAACCATATTGCAAACTAGTCCTCTCAATAGCTAACTTAAGCTTTGAGGACTCCAAAAATACAAAAACCATCAAGAATAATCATCAAAATGACTTACTTGAAGAGGAGATGAGCTGCTGGAATTTTGAGCTTCAAAAACCCCCATTCTTGTTTGTATTTTCGGTGGAAGAAGAGAAGAAATAAAAAGATGATAGCTTTTTGCTTATTTCACCTTATTTTATTTCTTTTTAATCACCTAACATGACCACATTTAATATTCTTGTCCCCTTAGCTTTCCTTGACTGGCCAAACTAATCCCCATGGCCTAATTGCACATTTGGGACCTCCAATTAATAATCCTTAGCTATTTGACACCTCTAGCAAATAAAATAGAACTTTCGTACTTTATGCGATTCAGTCCTTTTTAGCGATTAAGCCTGAAATCGCTAAAATTAAAGCACCAAAATTTCCATGCATCCTTATAAACATGTTATAACACATAAAATAACATGAAAATATTTTTCTCTAACCTCAGATTAGTGATCTGAGATCACTGTTCCGACTAGCCCCTAAATCAGGCTGTTACAATTCTCCCCCCTTAGGAATTTTCGTCCCCGGAAATCTTACCAGGAGAAGTTGCTCCTAACATTCCTGAAACATTTCCACTAACTCTTCAAAATAAAAAATCGACTTATCCCCAAGTTTCTCTCGCCAACAACCTTTAAGTCATAGTACACAAGGTCGGAGCACAACTTGGGACCTAGATTACTGTAACACCCCAAACTCGGTCAATACGCCACGACCGAATTTGGTATGTCACAGGGGAAAACGTTTTGAAGAAAAATAAGTTAACGATTAAATTTTAGTGAAAAACTTTTTATTATTCTAAATTCATAGAAAATTAAGTTGAAAACTGATATTTTACTTTGCAATTCCGTAAATAGATTTTTAAAACTTAGTCGCAGCTTAGATTCGTAAACCATTTATAAATTAAAGAGAAACTAAAGCAATTAGGTTGAAAATCGTATCTAATAGAAATTTGGAAACTTAAGTGTTGTAAAATAGTTTGAGTTATCGAAAATACTTAAGTTGTTAAAAATTATCAATTTATTTAGGTTACCCGATGGTACCATTTTAAAAACCATCGCGCTTTGTATTTTAGAAAACTTTGTTCACATATCATTAAATCAATCATGTAATTTGCAAGATATTCCTAAAACAAATCCAAAGCATGTAAATAATCCAAAAACATAATTAAAGAGGCCTTATTACAAACCCATAAAAATGAAAACCAAATTAAAATCAAGTACCCAAATGGAAGTTCATGTAAAACCAAATTTCATTGCATGGCCTCCTCGAGTTCATCCGGCTCCTCATCCGTGAATTTACGAATTACCTGAAAAAAAATAAGGGAGAAGGTGAGTCACCAAGACTCAGTGCATAATCCCACTCCCGGGTAAATGCCACATACTTACACAAATTATAACCAAGCATTATATATATAATGCACCCAACCTAGCCATCCAAAACTCCTTTTCTACCCCGTGTGGTACCAAACCACTGGTGGTGCCAAACCACTGGTGACCCAAAGTCACGATATCCAATAATATGATGCCAAATCACTGGTGACCCGAAGTCACGAATAATCATGTTGTGGGGCCAACCCACGTGTGATACCAAATCACTGGCAATGATCCCAATACATCAAATGTGGGGCCAACCCACGGTGGTGTGAAACCACTAGGACGAGTCGCTATGAGGTGCCAAACCTCTGGTGTCCCAAAGACACGAAATATGTGGTACCAAACCACTGGAGGTGCCAAACCTCTGGTGTCCCAAAGACACGGATATCAATCTTCCCCCTCCTCTCATATCGCCCATACCAATGCAATAGATAACAAATCATGTCATTATACTTTGATATAAACATATAACCAATATATATATTGTAGATCGTGATATTAACAACATATATCAACATCATATTGAAACGGACTTACCCGTATCCTTGCTCATACCGATCAAGGTATCATTTCAAGATCTCATAGTTTTTGACTTTAACAACATGAATAGTTATTAACACACACACATATATATATATATACCGAATTATAAAGTGTGTAAGGTACACACCTTTCACTAACGAAAAGACTAACTTCCGAAGATCCGATCTACCGCACTAGATCACCTTGTCCTACATTCGGCCAAACCACAAAACTATAAGCAAAAATCCATTCGGCCAACATCACATCTTAATCCCAATAGCCTTAGTCTTTATCCTCAAAAAGAATAATGAATCGACATGAATCTTACCACTTGACTTACCAACTTCGATTGCTAATGGAATGGCTTAGATCGATTGCTTCCAACGTCCCAAAGAGCCTAAAGGAAAAATCGGTTCCTAAATAATGGTTAGAACCTTGCAAACAAATGCCCAAGGATTCGGCCTTTGTCCACAAGAAAACGACTTAGAAAGGAGAAAGAAAAGAAGGAAAAACGGCCATGAACACTTACCCCTTTTTTTCAAAACCGATTAAAGAAAACCAAAGAGGATCTACCCTTGAATATTCGGCAAAAATAACCCCAAAAGAGAGGAAGAAGATTCGGCTATGGTGAAGTAAAAAAAAAAAGAAAAGAGAAATAGAATGGAAATGGATGAAAAAGAAATGGAACTTGAGAAGGAGAAGGATTCGGCCGAGAGAGAGTAAAAAGAAAATGTGATTATGAATCAATATCTGTAACATCCCGAAATTGGGCCTAGTAGGATTGGGCCCAATGGGCCTTGATTTTAAAATTTTTGAGAACGGCATTAATGCAAGTTAGACTTATTAGGTAAGTTATTTTGGAAGGTTAGAGGGCTTCTATGAAGTCCCGGGATCAAATATTAGCTTTGGGGAAATTTTGGTTTTAGGTGGAAAAAAACCCCGAAGTTGGCAGTAGGCTTTAAGAATAAAATGTAGAGGAAAATGACACAAGTGGAGTGTGTGGTGGAGTGGCAAAGTGACGCCACATAAGAGACAAGGGGTGACGCCACAAGGAAGGAAGGAGGTCCAAGGTTCAAGTCTTGGCTTTTGCATTTTGGTTTTCTTTTTACTTGGACCTCGTAATTTGGCTATAGATTTATATTTAGTTGCGCATGGTTTAAGACACAAGAGGAGCTTGTGGCTAAGTGGCTAGCAAACGTGGATTATGTTGCAAGGGAGCCCGGGTTCGAATCTCATGAGAAGCAAGGAGTATTTATTTTATGGTGCGACGGAAGAGTTTCATTGAATTTAAACTCTCATCGACGAAGGATCCCACATCGGAAAGATACAAAGAAGGAAGGTGAAGAGCTAGCTATATAAAGAGCATTCCAGAGGAGGGTTGAGACACCTTGGAAGGCGCTTGGGCACAGGAGTGGTCGGAGCGCTGATTAACACCGAGTCCTATCGTGTGTGTAACTCTCTCTACTCTAGTCAGAGCGCGCAATGTCGGGCGTGCCGATCACGGCAATAGTAGCCACACGAGCGCAAGCGAGCGCACGTGTGGGGCTTCGACGCGATAGTTGAGGCCATCGTAGTATTCTTGTGGGTTGGGGTTTGTTTGGGCGCGATGGGCGAAGGGGGCCCAATGGGCCGTATACCAATATAGTAAAATGTATGATGGTGTACTATATAGTGAACTAGACTAGGTGAATCTCATAAACGTGGCTAGATTTGTGTTAGGTGGGCCACACGAGCGTGTGGGCCCGAATGGGCCGAATTGGGCTTTAGGCCCAATAGTCCATTTCGACCGTAATGGTAGTTGGGTCGCCGGGGCGACATCGGGCCTTTGGAAAGGCCATTCCGGTGTACGAAATTACCAAATGCCCTTAGTGGGTAAATTACCAAAATATCCTCAAGGGTAAATTACCGATATGCCCTTGGTGGGTAAATTACCAATATACCCTTGGTGGGTAAATTACTAAAAATGCCCTTGGTAGGTAAAATTACTGTTATACCCTTATAGGTTGATTAGGGTGATTATGTTGTTTTATGTCTATCCGATTATGATGGTAATTCATGTTATACTTATATTTGATATATGTCTAGCATACATGACATAATCGCATACACGAATTATTATGTCATATTGCATGGGTATGATGAGAGGAGGGGAAGATTGATATCCGTGTCTTTGGGACACCAGGTGGTTTGGCACCACCAAAGGGTTTGGTACCACAGCATTGATTATTGTGACTTTGGGTCACCAGAGGTTTGGCACCTCAAATGCTCATCCCGGTGGCTTAGCACCACAAAGGGTTGGCCCCACGCGCTGATTATACGGGATTGACGCCAAAGTGATTTGGTATCACACGATGGGTTGGCCCCATCATTGGATTCGTGACTTCGGTCACCGTGATTTGGTATCACATTCGTGTCTTTGGGACACCGAGGTTTGGCACCTCATAGCGCCTCGCCCCAAAGGGCTTAGCACCACAAAGGGTTGGCCTCACACCGATTATATGGGATTGACGCCACCGATTTGGTATCACACGATGGGTTGGCCCCATCATTGGATTATTCGTGACTTTGGGTCACCAAAGTGGTTTGGCACCACAATTATGGATATCGTGACTTTGGGTCACCAAAGGGTTTGGCACCACCAAAGGTTTGGTACCACATGGGGTAGAAATGGAGTGCGGATGGCTAGGTTTGGGTGCATGATATGCATATTTTCATATGAAATTGTGTAAGGGCACGTTGGATGGGGATTTACACACCGAGTCTCGATGACTCACCCCTTAGTTAAATTTTGCAGGTAATCATTAGATATCGGATTTGGGAGCCGAGGTGGACTCGTGTGGAGGCCATACATATGTTCACTCAGAAATTCGCTTTCTTTTATTTGGACTTATTTTTATTTGAGTTTTTGTTATGTAATAAGGCCTTGGGTATTTTATTTGGTTTCACTTTTTAATTTGTTTATTGCTTGTTATTAAATGATCATTATGGGATTTTCCTAAAATGATAATAAACCATTTCTTATTCAAAATTACTTAATCTCGATTTCTCACCACAACTATAAAGAATATGAGCTTTTAACGAATGCACGCTTTTAGACATTCATTTCATGTGACATGCCGATTCGGTCGTAACGCTTAGGCCGGGTTTGGGGTGTTACAATTATGGTATCGAGCCTAGGTTCAAAAACTCTACTGTGGGTTTGGGTTCAAAAAATGTTTTCAAAAGATGGTTTGGAAAATGGTTTAGAAAAATATATATATCTGTTCTTTTTGTTGAAATATGGCACCCGAGTCTCCTAGCACCAATCTGCACTATAGGTTTCCCCGATACTTTTCTTTGTTATATGTCAGTATTTTGAATATCTATTCTGTGTGTTTGGGTTGGATGTGATGTTCGGATATAGAGTTGATTGCGTCATTTAAATATTTGTCCGCTTTAATGGTTAGGTGTTTTTAAGTATGTGTAGGATTTCTAAATTCTAGTTAAAAGTATATTAGGGTTATTGGAATCAGAGAGCGCAAATGAGCACAAAGTGTTGTTGGTTAGGTTGTACGAATGTTCTCAGAGTTGGAAATTTCGAGGACGAAATTTCTCTAAGGAGGGTAGATTTGTAACATCCCAAAATTGGGCCTAGTAGGATTGGGCCCAATGGGCCTTGATTTTAAAATTTTTAGAACTGCATTAATGCAAGTTAGACTTATTAGGTAAGTTATTTTGAAGGTTAGAGGGCTTCTATGAAGTCCCGGATCAAATATTAGCTTTGGGGAAATTTTGGTTTTAGGTGGAAAAAAACCCTGGAAGTTGGCGTAGGCTTTAAGAATAAAATGTAGAGGAAAATGACACAAGTGAAGTGTGTGGTGGAGTGGCAAAGTGACGCCACATAAGAGACAAGGGGGTGACGCCACAAGGAAGAAAGGAGGTCCAAGGTTCAAGTCTTGGCTTTTGCATTTTGGTTTTCTTTTTACTTGGACCTCGAATTTGGCTATAGATTTATATTTAGTTGCGATGGTTTAAGACACAAGAGGAGCTTGTGGCTAAGTGGCTAGCAATGTGGATTATGTTGCAAGGGAGCCTGGTTCGAATCTCATGAGAAGCAAGGGAGTATTTATTTTGCGGTGCTGACGGGAAGAGTTTCAGATTGAATTTAAACTCTACTCGACGAAGGGATCCTACATCGGAAAGATACAAAGAAGGAAGGTGAAGAGCTAGCTATATAAAGAGCATTCCAGAGGAGGGTTGAGACACCTTGGAAGGCGTTTGGGCACAGGAGTGGTCGGAGCGCGGATTAACACCGAGTCCTATCGTGTGTGTAACTCTCTCTACTCTAGTCAGAGAGCGGCAATGCCGGGTGCCGATCACGGAAATAGTAGCCACACGAGCGCATGAGCGCAGTGTGGGGGCTTCGATGCGATAGTTGAGGCCATCGTTAGTATTCTTGTGGGTTGGGGCCGCTTGGGCGCGATGGGCGAAGGGGGCCCGAAGGCCGTGGGGCCCAATATAGTAAAATGTATGATGGTGTAGTATATAGTGAACTAGACTAGGTGAATCTCATAAACGTGGCTAGATTTGTGTTAGGTGGGCCACACGAGCGTGTGGGCCCGAATGTGCCGAAATTAGGCTTTAGGCCCAATAGTCCATTTCGACCAGAAATGGTAGTTGGGTCGCCGGGCAACATCTGGGCCTTTGAAAGGCCATTCCAGTACGAAAATTACTCAAATACCCTTAGTGGGTAAATTACCAAAATATCCTCGAAGGGTAAATTACCGATATGCCCTTGGTGGGTAAATTACCAATATACCCTTGGTGGGTAAATTACTAAAATGCCCTTGGTAGGTAAAATTACTGTTATACCCTTATAGGTTGATTAGGGTGATTATGTTGTTTTATGTCTATCTCGATTATGATGGTAATTCATGTTATACTTATATTTGATATATGTCTAGCATACATGACATATACGCATACACAAATTATTATGTCATATTGCATGGGTATGATGAGAGGAGGGGAAGATTGATATCTGTGTCTTTGGGACACCAGTGGTTTGGCACCACCAAAGGGTTTGGTACCACAGATTGATTATTGTGACTTTGGGTCACCAGAGGTTTGGCACCTCGCCGTCTCGTCCCAAAGTGGCTTAGCACCACGCTTGGTTGGCCCCACGCTTGATTATACGGGATTGACGCCAGTGATTTGGTATCACACGATGGGTTGGCCCCATCATTGGATTCGTGACTTCGGTCACTAGTGATTTGGTATCACATTCGTGTCTTTGGGACACCAGAGGTTTGGCACCTCATAGCGTCTCGTCCCGGTGGCTTAGCACCACAAAGGTTGGCCCCACACCGATTATACGGGATTGACGCTAGTGATTTGGTATCACACGATGGGTTGGCCCCATCATTGGATTATTCGTGACTTTGGGTCACCAGTGGTTTGGCACCACAATTATGGATATCGTGACTTTGGGTCACCAGTGGTTTGGCACCACCAAAGGGTTTGCAACACATGGGGTAGAAATGGAGTGCGGATGGCTAGGTTTGGGTGCATGATATGCATATTTTCATATGAAATTGTGTAAGGGCCTCATTGGATGGGGATTTACACACCGAGTCTCGATGACTCATCCCTTAGTTAAATTTTGCAGGTAATCATTAGATCGCGGATTTGGGAGCCGAGGTGGACTCGTGGAGGCCATAAATATGTTCACTCAGTAAATTGCGTTTCTTTTATTTGGACTTATTTTTATTTGAGTTTTTGTTATGTAATAAGGCCTTGGGTATTTTATTTGGTTTCAAATTTTCAATTTGTTTATTGCTTGTTATTAAATGATCAATATATGGGATTCTCCTAAAATGATAATAAACCATTTCTTATTCAAAATTACTTAATCTCGATTTCTCACCACAACTATAAAGAATATGAGCTTTTAACGAATGCACGCTTTTTAGACATTCATTTCATGTGACATGCCAGATTCGGTCAGTAACGTTTAGGCCGGGTTTGGGGTGTTACAATATCAAAAGAAGAAAAGAGAGATATGTGAGAGAGAGATTCGGCCAAACACTTATTTGCCAAAAAGAAAATGCACAAAAGCCAAGTGAGGTTTCGGTTTCAAGAGCAAAGATGAGAGAAAGGAAATAACATTTTTGGTTCAAACAAAATGAAGGCTAAACCAAAAGCAAAATTTGCACAAAATGCATAAGATACATTCGCCAAAGAGGGAGTTTTTGGAGAGGAAAACAAATGCAAGAAGATGCACAAAACTAAAATTGGCCAACTATCCCCCCAAGCTTCCTAACATCATTCGCCACCCCTAGCCACACATGCCGCCCACATACATGCACTAAAGCCTTGAAAAAGTTTCCAAAACATCTTCCTTAAGCCAAGCCTTATGTCTCCCCAACCTTCCATAACCTTAAGATTCTTATCCCCAATTTCATGCTTTCCTTAAACCAATATTCAACTTTCCAAAAGTTGAGAGTCCAACCTATCATAAATAAAGGTTGACCGTCCATAAATACTAGGATGAAAATAATGTCTCCCAAAAAGTTAATCATGCTACTCGAACTTCTAACCTCAAGCAACCCTTCAAGCATCCTAACCATCTTGCCACTAACTCCTCTTGTTCTAAATTTAACACTTAAATTAACTTAAGTGTTAAGTTTACTTAATCCTCTTCACTAAATTTCCACACTAAAATTTATTCTAGCTTAGTTAATATTTCCAAGCCTTCACAAAAATATACTAGGCACACAATAACAATCATACTCGAGCTAACACAAGTAACAAGATGATACTCAATTTTTTTTAGGATATTACAATTCTACCTCTTAAGAAAATTTCGCCCTCGAAATTACTCGCTCAAAAGAGTTGAGGAAATTGTCGCCTCATCACATCCTCCTGCTTTCCACGTAGCTTCTTCTACGCCATGGTTCCGCCATAAAACCTTCACTAAAGGAACCGACTTCCTACGCAAAACTTTCACATCTCTGGTCTAGAATCGCACGTGTTCTTCTTCTACCGTCGATCCGACTCACCTCTATTTCCTCTATCGCCACAACATGCGATGGATCGTAACGATAGCGTCTAAGCATGGAGACAAGGAACACATCGTGAATCGACTCACTCATGGCAACTCGAGCCGATAGGCTACCGATCCCACTCGCCTCAACACCTTATAAGGTCCAATAAACCTTGGACTTAACTTGCCTTTTTCCCAAATCTTAGCACTTTCTTCCATGGCGAGACCTTCGTAAAAACCTTGTCACCCACGGTAAACTCTATATCCCTTCGCTTGAGATCGGCATATGACTTCGCCTATCCGGCTTCCTTCTTCACGAGCCCGAATCATCTTAACCTTATCCTCGCCTCGCAACCAACTCGTCCCTAACATCCGACGCTCATCCAACTCTGTCAAACATGTAGGTGTGCGACACCTCCTACCATACAATGCCTCATATGGTGCCATCTTAATGCTTGCCTGATAACTATTGTTGTATGCGAACTCTGCTAATGATAAAACTCTTCCCACCGCCTCTCAAGTCCAATACACAACCTCTCAACATATCCTCTAAAATCAGATAACTCTTTTCCGATCGCCTGGCGATCAGGATGAAATGCGGTACTAAAACCCAACCGCGTACCCAAAGCCTGATGTAATGCTCTCCAAAACCTCGACGTAAATCTAGGATCTCTGTCTGAGATGATCGACACTGGTACACCGTGCAGCCTCACTATTTCCGCCACATACAACATAGCTAACTTCTGAAGCGAGTAATCCACCCTTACCGGAATAAAATGAGCTGACTTAGTCAGACGATCCACAATCACCCAAACTGAGTCCTTCCTACTTGGCGTAAGGGGTAATCCACTAACAAAGTCCATAGTGATCCTTTCCCACTTCCACTGTGGAATCTTCACCAGCTGAAGTAACCTAGACGGCAACTGATGTTCCGCCTTGACCTGCACGCACGTCGACATTTACCCACAAACTCGCCACCTCACGCTTGCACTGCCACCAAAATCGCTTCTTAAATCCCGATACATCTTGCTACCTCCAGATGCATAGCGTATGGGTGCTATGCGCGTCCCAAGAATCATTTGCCTCAACTCAACATCCTTTGGCATACAAGCTCTTCCTTTAAAACACAATACTCCATCCTTTGACAAACTATAATCCTCTAAACCACCATTCTCGAACTCAGAACCTCCGATCATTCAAACCATCATCCTCTAACTGCTTTCTCCTTGATCTCGCTCTAACCAAGTCGGCTTGACTTGCAATTCAGCCAAAAGACTCCCATCGTCATATAAGCTAAGACGAGCAAACATCGATCTTAAGTCTGATACAACCTTTCGGCTCGATACCAATTTGTAACACCCCAAACCCTGGCCAATACGCCAAGACCGAATTTGGTATGTCACAGGGAAAACGCTTTGAAGAAAAAACAAGTTAACGATTAAATTTTAGTGAAAAACTTATTATTATTCTAAATTGTGAGAAAATTAAGTTGAAAATCGATATTTTACTTTGCAATTCCGTAAATAGATTTTTAAAACTTAGTCGTAGCTTAGATTCGTAAACCATTTATAAATTAAAGAGAAACTAAAGCAATTAGGTTGAAAATCGTATCTAATAGAAATTTGGAAACTTAAGTGTTGTAAAATAGTTTGAGTTATCGAAAATACTTAAGTTGTTAAAAATTATCAATTTATTTAGGTTACCCGATGGTAACATTTTAAAACCATCGCGCTTTGTATTTTAGAAAACTTTGTTCACATATCATTAAATCAATCATGTAATTTGCAAGATATTCCTAAAACAAATCCAAAGCATGTAAATAATCCAAAAACATAATTAAAGAGGCCTTATTACAAACCCATAAAAATGAAAACCAAATTAAAATCAAGTACCCAAATGGAAGTTCATGTAAAACCAAATTTCATTGCATGGCCTCCTCGAGTTCATCCGGCTCTCATCCGCGAATTTACGAATTACCCGAAAAAAATAAGGGAGAAGGTGAGTCACCAAGACTCAGTGCATAATCCCTCTCCTGTAAATGCCACATACTTACACAAATTATAACCAAGCAATATATATATATAATGCACCCAACCTAGCCATCCAAAACTCCTTTTCTACCCCGTGGGTACCAAACCACCGGTGGTGCTAAACCACCGTGACCCAAAGTCACGATATCCAATAATGTGATGCCAAATCACCGTGACCAAGTCACGAATATTCATGTTGTGGGGCCAACCCACGTGTGATACCAAATCACCGCGACAATCCCAATACATCAAATGTGGGGCCAACCCACGGTGGTGTGAAACCACCGACGAGTCGCTATGAGGTGCCAAACCTCCGTGTCCCAAAGACACGAAATATGTGGTACCAAACCACCGGAGGTGCTAAACCTCCGTGTCCCAAAGACACGGATATCAATCTTCCCCCTCCTCTCATATCGCCCATACCAATGCAATAGATAACAAATCATGTCATTATACTTTGATATAAACATATAACCAATATATATATCGTAGATCGTGATATTAACAACATATATCAACATCATATTGAAACGGACTTACCCGTATCCTTGCTCATACCCATCAAGGTATCGCTTCAAGATCTCATAGTTTTCGCTTTAACAACATGAATAGTTATTAGCACACACATATATATATATACCGAATTATAAAGTGTGTAAGGTACACACCTTTCACTAACGCAAAGACTAACTTCCAAGATCCGATCTACCGCACTAGATCATCTTGTCCTACATTCGGCCAAACCACAAAACTATAAGCAAAAATCCATTCGGCCAACATCACATCTTAATCCCAATAGCCTTAGTCTTTATCCTCAAAAAGAATAATGAATCGACATGAATCTTACCACTTGACTTACCAACTTCGATTGCTAATGGAATGGCTTAGATCGATTGCTTCCAACGTCCCAAAGAGCCTAAAGGAAAAATTGGTTCCTAAATAATGGTTAGAACCTTGCAAACAAATGCCCAAGGATTCGGCCTTTGCCCACAAGAAAACGACTTAGAAAGGAGAATGAAAAGTAGGAAAAACGGCCACGAACACTTACCCTTTTTTTTCAAAACCGATTGAAGAAAACCAAAGAGGATCTACCCTTGAATATTCGGCCAAAATAACCCCAAAAGAGAGGAAGAAGATTCGGCTATGGTGAAGTAAAAAAAAAAAGAAAAGAGAAATACAGAAATGGATGAAAAAGAAATGGAACTTGAGAAGGAGAAAGATTCGGCCAAGAGAGAGTAAAAAGAAAATGTGATTATGAATCAATATCAAAAGAAGAAAAGAGAGATATGTGAGAGGGAGATTCGGCCAAACACTTATTTGCCAAAAAGAAAATGCACAAAAGCCAAGTGAGGTTTCGGTTTCAAGAGCAAAGATGAGAGAAAGGAAATAACATTTTTGGTTCAAACAAAATGAAGGCTAAACTAAAATCAAAATTTGCACAAAATGCATAAGAAACATTCGCCAAAGAGGAGTTTTTGGAGAGGAAAACAAATGCAAAAAGATGCACAAAAACTAAAATTGGCCAACTATCCCCCCAAGCTTCCTAACATCATTCGCCACCCCTAGCCACACATGCCGTCCACATACATGCACTAAAGCCTTGAAAAAGTTTCCAAAACATCTTCCTTAAGCCTAGCCTTATGTCTCCCCAACCTTCCATAACCTTAAGATTCTTATCCCCAATTTCATGCTTTCCTTAAACCAATATTCAACTTTCCAAAAGTTGAGAGTCCAACCTATCATAAATAAAGGTTGACCGTCCATAAATACTAGGATGAAAATAATGTCTCCCAAAAAGTTAATCATGCTACTCGAACTTCTAACCTCAAGCAACCTTTCAAGCATCCTAACCATCTTGCCACTAACTCCTCTTGTTCTAAATTTAACACTTAAATTAACTTAAGTGTTAAGTTTACTTAATCCTCTTCACTAAATTTCCACACTAAAATTTATTCTAGCTTAGTTAATATTCCCAAACCTTCACACAAATATACTAAGCACACAATAACAATCATACTCGAGCTAACACAAGTAACAAGATGATACTCAATTTTTTTAGGATATTACAATTCTACCCCCTTAAGAAAATTTCGTCCTCGAAATTACCTGCTCAAAAGAGTTGAGGAAACTGCTGCCTCATCACATCCTTCGGTTCCCACGTAGCTTCTTCTACGCCATGGTTCTGCCATAAAACCTTCACTAAAGGAACTGACTTCCTACGCAAAACTTTCACATCTCGGTCTAGAATCTGCACAGGTTCTTCTTCTACCGTCGATCCGGACTCACCTCTATTTCCTCTACCGCCACAACATGCGATGGATCAAAACGATAAGCGCCTAAGCATGGAGACATGGAACACATCGTGAATCGACTCACTCTGATGGCAACTCGAGCCGATAGGCTACTGATCCCACTCGCCTCAACACCTTATAAGGTCCAATAAACCTTGGACTTAACTTGCCTTTTTCCCAAATCTTAACACTTTCTTCCATGGCGAGACCTTCGAAAAAACCTTGTCACCCACGGCAAACTCTATATCCCTACGCTTGAGATCGGCATATGACTTCGCCTATCCGGCTTCCTTCGACGAGCCCAATCATCTTAACCTTATCCTCGCCTCGCAAACCAACTCGTCCTAACATCCGACGCCATCCAACTCTCGCCCAACATGTAGGTGTGCGACACCTCCTACCATACAACGCCTCATATGGTGCCATCTTAATGCTTGCCTCGATAACTATTGTTGTATGCGAACTCGCTAATGATAAAAACTCTTCCCACCGCCTCAAGTCTAATACACAACCTCTCAACATATCCTCTAAAATCAGATAACTCTTTCCGATCGCCTGCCGATCGTGGATGAAATGCGGTACTAAAATCCAACCGCTGCACTCCAAAGCCCGATGTAACGCTCTCCAAAACCTCGACGTAAATCTAGGATCTCTGTCTGAGATGATCGACACTGGTACACCGTGCAACCTCACTATTTCCGCCACATACAACTTAGCTAACTTCTGAAGCGAGTAATCCACCCTTACCGGAATAAAATGAGCTGACTTAGTCAGACGATCCACAATCACCCAAACTGAGTCCTTCTTACTTGGCGTAAGGGGTAATCCACTGACAAAGTCCATAGTGATCCTTTCCCACTTCCACTGTGGAATCTTCACCGGCTGAAGTAACCTGACGGCAAGAATCGATGTTCGCGCTGACTGCCGGGCACGCCGACATTTACCCACAAACTCGCCACCTCACGCCTGCACTGCCACCAAAACTGCTCTCTTAAATCCCGATACATCTTGCTACCTCCAGGATGCATAGCGTATGGGCTGCTATGTGCGTCCCGAAGAATCCTTTGCCTCAACTCAACATCCTTTGGCATACAAGCTCTTCCTTTAAAACACAATACTCCATCCTTGGACAAACTATAATCCTCTAAACCACCATTCTCAACTCAGAACCTCCGATCATTCAAACCATCATCCTCTAACTGCTTTCTCCTTGATCTGCTCTAACCAAGTCGGCTTGACTTGCAATTCAGCCAAAAGACTCCCATCGTCATATAAGCTAAGACGAGCAAACATCGATCTTAAGTCTGATACAAACTTTCGGCTCTGATACCAATTTGTAACACCCCAAACCCGGTCAATACGCCACGACCGAATTTGGTATGTCACAGGGGAAAACGTTTTGAAGAAAAACAAGTTAACGATTAAATTTTAGTGAAAAACTTTTTATTATTCTAAATTCGTAGAAAATTAAGTTGAAAACTGATATTTTACTTTGCAATTCCGTAAATAGATTTTTAAAACTTAGTCGCAGCTTAGATTCGTAAACCATTTATAAATTAAACAGAAACTAAAGCAATTAGGTTGAAAATCGTATCTAATAGAAATTTGGAAACTTAAGTGTTGTAAAATAGTTTGAGTTATCGAAAATACTTAAGTTGTAAAAAATTATCAATTTATTTAGGTTACCCGATGGTAACGTTTTAAAAACCATCGCGCTTTGTATTTTAGAAAACTTTGTTCACATATCATTAAATCAATCATGTAATTTGCAAGATATTCCTAAAACAAATCCAAAGTATGTAAATAATCCAAAAACATAATTAAAGAGGCCTTATTACAAACCCATAAAAATGAAAACCAAATTAAAATCAAGTACCCAAATGGAAGTTCATGTAAAACCAAATTTCATTGCATGGCCTCCTCGAGTTCATCCGGCTCCTCATCCGCGAATTTACGAATTACTCAAAAAAATAAGGGAGAAGGTGAGTCACCAAGACTCAAGTGCATAATCCTCTCCCGAGTAAATGCCACATACTTACACAAATTATAACCAAGCAATATATATATATAATGCACCCAACCTAGCCATCCAAAACTCCTTTTCTACCCCGTGTGGTACCAAACCACCGGTGGTGCTAAACCACCGTGACCCAAAGTCACGATATCCAATAATGTGATGCCAAATCACCGTGACCAAGTCACGAATAATCATGTTGTGGGGCCAACCCACGTGTGATACCAAATCACCGGCGACGATCCCAATACATCAAATGTGGGGCCAACCCACGGTGGTGTGAAACCACTGACAAGTCGCTATGAGGTGCCAAACCTCCGTGTCCCTAAGACACGAAATATGTGGTACCAAACCACCGGAGGTGCTAAACCTCCGTGTCCCAAAGACACGGATATCAATCTTCCCCCTCCTCTCATATCGCCCATACCAATGCAATAGATAACAAATCATGTCATTATACTTTGATATAAACATATAACCAATATATATATCGTAGATCGTGATATTAACAACATATATCAACATCATATTGAAACGGACTTACCCGTATCCTTGCTCATACCCATCAAGGTATCATTTCAAGATCTCATAGTTTTCGGCTTTAACAACATGAATAGTTATTAGCACACACACATATATATATACCGAATTATAAAGTGTGTAAGGTACACACCTTTCACTAACGCAAAGACTAACTTCTGAAGATCCGATCTACCGCACTAGATCACCTTGTCCTACATTCGCCAAGCCACAAAACTATAAGCAAAAATCCATTCGCCAAAGATCACATCTTAATCCCAATAGCCTTAGTCTTTATCCTCAAAAAGAATAATGAATCGACATGAATCTTACCACTTGACTTACCAACTTCGATTGCTAATGGAATGGCTTAGATCGATTGCTTCCAACGTCCCAAAGAGCCTAAAGGAAAAATTGGTTCCTAAATAATGGTTAGAACCTTGCAAACAAATGCCCAAGGATTCGGCCTTTGCCCACAAGAAAACGACTTAGAAAGGAGAAAGAAAAGAAGGAAAAACGGCCATGAACACTTACCCTTTTTTTTCAAAACCGATTGAAGAAAACCAAAGAGGATCTACCCTTGAATATTCGGCCAAAATAACCCCAAAAGAGAGGAAGAAGATTCGCTATGGTGAAGTAAAAAAAAAAAAAAAGAAATAGAGAAATGGATGAAAAGAAATGGAACTTGAGAAGGAGAAGGATTCTGCCAAGAGAGAGTAAAAGAAAATGTGATTATGAATCAATATCAAAAGAAGAAAAGAGAGATTTGTGAGAGAGAGATTCGCCAAACACTTATTTGCCAAAAAGAAAATGCACAAAAGCCAAGTGAGGTTTCGGTTTCAAGAGCAAAGATGAGAGAAAGGAAATAACATTTTTGGTTCAAACAAAATGAAGGCTAAACTAAAAGCAAAATTTGCACAAAATGCATAAGATACATTCGCCAAAGAGGACTTTTTGGAGAGGAAAAACAAATGCAAAAAGATGCACAAAAACTAAAATTGGCCAACTATCCCCCAAGCTTCCTAACATCATTCGCCACCCCCTAGCCACACATGCCGTCCACATACATGCACTAAAGCCTTGAAAAAGTTTCCAAAACATCTTCCTTAAGCCAAGCCTTATGTCTCCCCAACCTTCCATAACCTTAAGATTCTTATCCCCAATTTCATGCTTTCCTTAAACCAATATTCAACTTTCCAAAAGTTGAGAGTCCAACCTATCATAAATAAAGGTTGACCGTCCATAAATACTAGGATGAAAATAATGTCTCCCAAAAAGTTAATCATGCTACTCGAACTTCTAACCTCAAGCAACCCTTCAAGCATCCTAACCATCTTGCCACTAACTCCTCTTGTTCTAAATTTAACACTTAAATTAACTTAAGTGTTAAGTTTACTTAATCCTCTTCACTAAATTTCCACACTAAAGTTTATTCTAGCTTAGTTAATATTTCCAAGCCTTCACACAAATATACTAAGCACACAATAACAATCATACCCGAGCTAACACAAGTAACAAGATGATACTCAATTTTTTTTTAGGATATTACAATTCTACCCCCTTAAGAAAATTTTGTCCTCAAAATTACCTGCTCAAAAGAGTTGAGGAAACTACTGCCTCATCACATCCTCCGGTTCCCACGTAGCTTCTTCTACGCCATGGTTCTGCCATAAAACCTTCACTAAAGGAACTGACTTCCTACGCAAAACTTTCACATCTCGGTCTAGAATCTGCACAGGTTCTTCTTCTACCGTCAGATCTGGACTCACCTCTATTTCCTCTACTGCCACAACATACGATGGATCAGAACGATAGCGTCTAAGCATGGAGACATGGAACACATCGTGAATCGACTCACTCGATGGCAACTCGAGCTGATAGGCTACTGATCCCACTCGTCTCAACACCTTATACGGTCCAATAAACCTTGGACTTAACTTGCCTTTTTTCCCAAATCTTAACACTTTCTTCCATGGTGAGACCTTCAGAAAAACCTTGTCACCCACGGTAAACTCTATATCCCTTCGCTTGAGATCGGCATATGACTTATGCCTATCCGAAGCTTCCTTCAGACGAGCCTGAATCATCTTAACCTTATCCTCAGTCTCTGCAACCAACTCTGGTCCTAACATCTGACGCTCATCCAACTCTGTCCAACATGTAGGTGTGCGACACCTCCTACCATACAACGCCTCATATGGTGCCATCTTAATGCTTGCCTGATAACTATTGTTGTATGCGAAATCTGCTAATGATAAAAACTCTTCCCAGCTGCCTCTGAAGTCCAATACACAACCTCTCAACATATCCTCTAAAATCTGTATAACTCTTTCCGACTGCCCGTCAGACTATGGATGAAATACGGTACTAAAATCCAACCGCGTACCCAAATCCTAATGTAGCGCTCTCCAAAACCTCGACGTAAATCTAGGATCTCTGTCTGAGATGATCGACATTGGTACACCATGCAACCTTACTATTTCCGCCACATACAACTTAGCTAACTTCTGAAGCGAGTAATCCACCCTTACCGAATAAAAATGAGTCGACTTAGTCGACGATCCACAATCACCCAAACTGAGTCCTTCTTACTTGGCGTAAGGGGTAATCCACTGACAAAGTCCATAGTGATCCTTTCTCACTTCCACTGTGGAGTCTTCACCGGCTGAAGTAACCTAGATGGCAACTGATGTTCCGCCTTGACCTGCCGGCACGCCGGACATTTACCCACAAACTCGCCATTTCCACGCTTGCACTGCCACCAAAACTGCTCTCTTAAATCCCGATACATCTTGCTACCTCCAGGATGCATAGCGTATGGGCTGCTATGTGCGTCCCGAAGAATCCTTTGCCTCAACTCAACATCCTTTGGCATACAAGCTCTTCCTTTAAAACACAATACTCCATCCTTGGACAAACTATAATCCTCTAAACCACCATTCTGAACCTGTAACCTCCGATCATTCAAACCATCATCCTCTAACTATTTCTCCTTGATATGCTCTAACCAAGTTGGCTTGACTTGCAATTCAGCCAAAAGACTCCCATCGTCATATAAGCTAAGACGAGCAAACATCGATCTTAAGTCTGATACAACCTTTCGCTCAACGCGTGCCACCACGTTAGCCTTGCCCGATGATACTCAATCGAACAAATCGTAGTCCTTCAACAACTCTATCCATCTACGCTGCCTCAAGTTCAAATCCTTCTGAGTTAGAAGATACTTAAGACTCTTGTGATCCGTGTAGACTATCGACTTCTCTTCATACAAATAGTGTCTCCATATCTTCAAAGCAAAAACCACTGCAACTAATTCCAAGTCATGCGTTGGATAGTTAACTTCATGTGGTCTCAACTGTCGAGATGCATAAGCCACTACCTTCCCTTCCTGCATCCGCACACATCCCAAACCAGTATGTGATGCATCACAATGTAGTGAATTCCTTACCGCCTCGGGTTGAATCAAAATCGGAGCTTCAAATGAATCTTCTTCAACTTGTCGAAACTTCCTTGTCGCTTCTTCTCGGTCCACACAAATGGAACTCCTTTCCTCGATAACTTAGTCATAGGTGCTTTGCTATCAAAGAAAATCCTTCCACAAATCTTCTGTAATACCCTCGCCATCCTAGGAAACTCCGAATCTCACCCCACCGACTTAGGCGGCTTCCAATCCAACATCGCCTCAATCTTTCGAGGATCCACTCTAATCCCCTCAGCTAATACTACGTGACCCAAGAAAGTCACCTCCCTAAGCCAAAACTCGCACTTACTAAATTTTGCATAGAGCTGCTTTTCCCTCAAAATCTGCAACACTACTCGCAAATGCGCATCATGCTCCTCCTCTGACTTGGAGTATACCAAAATATCATCTATAAATACCATAACAAACTGGTCCAAAAATTGCTGGAATACCCGATTCATCATGTCCATGAATGCTGCCGGTGCGTTAGTCAACCCAAACGGCATTACCAGAAACTCGTAGTGCCCATACCGAGTGCGAAATGCCGTCTTATGGATATCAGCCTCTTTCACCTTCAGCTGATGATATCCAAACCTTAAATCAATCTTGAGAAAACGCCGCCCTTTCTTAAGTCGATCAAACAAGTCATCTATCCTCGGCAAAGGATACTTGTTTTTGATCGTCACTTTATTCAATGGCGATAGTCTATACACATCCGCATCGATCCATCCTTCTTCTTGACAAAAAGTACCGATGCTCCCCAAGGCGAAACACTTGGTGGGATAAAACCTCGGTCCAACAACTCTTGAATTTGAGCCTTCAATTCCCTAATTCCTTCGGTGCCATCCTATACGAGCAACAGACACCGCGCAGATTCTCCAATAGATCTATACCAAATTCAACTTCACGATCCGGAGGCAATCCGGAAGTTCTTCCGAAATACGTCAACATATTCCTTTACCGCTCAACATTCCCCACAAAGAGACTCCTTAGCCTCCAACGCATACACATGAACCACAAATGCCTCACAACCCTTCCCGACCAACTTCACGACTTTCAACGCAGACACCACGTTGGATAGATAATCTCTTCTATTACCTATCATAACCACCTCTTTGCCCTCACTGCCTTCAAAACCATGCGTTTAGCGTCAAATCCAAACTTTCTTGGTACTTGACCAACCAGTCCATCCCAAGAATCATATCAAACTCCCAAATGGTAGTTCCATCGGATCGACTACAAACACTACCCCTTGGAGTTCTAGGGTACATCCCTATACAGACTTATTTACTTCTAGAGAGTGACCCAGAGGGCTAAATCACATCTTCCTAGAAGTAGTCTCGAGTCTAGATTCATAGTCTCTACTATGTTACTAGCAACATACGAAATGTGTCGAACCCACATCTATCAAAGCAAAGATATGGTTCACCAAAGATTAAGAACGTCACGGTTATAACGTCCGGTGCGTTGCCCTCCTCTCGACGCCTCTCGCGCATACACCAAACCAGTGTCTTGCCTCGGTCTTTGCCGCACCTCTGCCCGAAGCTCCGCGGCCTCGACTGTAACCATTACCTCCTCTACCATTACCACGACCTCTCTGTGGTGACGGTCCCTCATTTCTGAACCGAGCATGACCTTGACCCTCGGATCGATTCTCGCTAGCTTACGTGGACAATCCTCACACGATGATCCAAATGAGCCACACTCAAAACATCCTTTCCTCCGGTCCAACATTCGCCCCAATGAGATTTCCCATATCGGTTACACTTTGTTGGGTCCCGATTAGCGATAAATGTGCCTCCCAGATTGATTTGGCCCACTCGCCTAACCCTCTTCTCGAGAATTATCTACCGACCGGATGATCCAAAACCTCTCTTATGTTTATTCTTGTTGTGCCTCGCCTTACCGATTCCTTTATCCCTCCAAATATCTTAGTCTTTTCAACTAGCACAAGAAACTCGCCTCTGATGTGGAGCAATCAACAATCTCACTGGTCCCTCAATCCATCCTCGAACCGGACACATCGCTCGTGCTCAAAGCCACGATACCTCCAAAGATACCGGCTCAATCTTAAAAATTTTGCCTCATATTCGATACGGACTAACTTCCCTGACCAAACTCGAAATGCCTTACGCTGCATCAATGTAACTAGACCCAACATATTTCTTCCGATCACTTTTAAAATAATCCCAAGTGAGATCCTCCACTGCAAAGACTATTCCGCACCGTGAGCCACCACCGATATGACTCATCCCGGCTAGAAGCGACACTATCCCTTTCACTTTTCCTCGGCATTCGGATCCAAGTCATCCATGATTCTTTCCGTCGCCTCTAACCAATACTTTGCCGTGATCGAGCCACACCAAACACCTCGAAATACCTCGGCTCCATTGGCTCAAGTCGTTCGAATCTGATTTTCAATTCCCGCGCCTCCACCTATTCCAGCTACCCTCTCAAGAACTCGCGCAGATCGCCGAGACACACTGCGTCATCCCCATTTGATCCTCGATGCTCAACTCCAACCGCTGTGTGGTGGGGTAGTGGTACCTCATTTTCGGATCCTTGACTGCACCTCACCGGCTCGCACACGACCATCCTACCCCGACCATGTCCACGAGTAATCGACCCGACCTCGAGTACTCATGTCTAAAGTCTCAACTTATCCGATTTAAAAGCGTTATGCATTAGTCATTATTCCACTTTCTTTAAAACACGCTTTATGAATAATTTTAATAAGAAGTTGTTTCATACATTCAACCTATAGTTTGGGTCTTTAGAGTAGTTTCTACTACTAATCACCATGCCATCATCATTATAATCATATCATCAAAAGCAACGATTTGAGATACTTACCCGGTGGATCGGTGTCGAGACTCGGTGCCATGCCTTTCCAACCATAAAATTTTAAACAAAACATTTTAAGACCATACTTTAAATCATTTTGGGCCTCGGGCCCACAAACCAGCTTTTGAACTTGGCTCGATATCAATTTGTAACACCCCAAACCCGTCAATACGCCACGACCGAATTTGGTATGTCACAGGAAAACGCTTTTGAAGAAAAACAAGTTAACGATTAAATTTTAGTGAAAAACTTTTTATTATTCTAAATTGTAGAAAATTAAGTTGAAAACTGATATTTTACTTTGCAATTCCGTAAATAGATTTTTAAAACTTAGTCGCAGCACTTAGATTCGTAAACCATTTATAAATTAAAATGTAAACTAAAGCAATTAGGTTGAAAATCGTATCTAATAGAAATTTGGAAACTTAAGTGTTGTAAAATAGTTTGAGTTATCGAAAATACTTAAGTTGTTAAAAATTATCAATTTATTTAGGTTACCCGATGGTAACATTTTAAAAACCATCGCGCTTTGTATTTTAGAAAACTTTGTTCACATATCATTAAATCAATCATGTAATTTGCAAGATATTCCTAAAACAAATCCAAAGTATGTAAATAATCCAAAAACATAATTAAAGAGGCCTTATTACAAACCCATAAAAATGAAAACCAAATTAAAATCAAGTACCCAAATGGAAGTTCATGTAAAACCAAATTTCATTGCATGGCCTCCTCGAGTTCATCCGGCTCCTCATCCGCGAATTTACGAATTACCTGAAAAAAAAATAAGGGAGAAGGTGAATCACCAAGACTCAGTGCATAATCCCTCTCCCGGGTAAATGCCACATACTTACACAAATTATAACCAAGCAATATATATATAATGCACCCAACCTAGCCATCCAAAACTCCTTTTCTACCCCGTGTGGTACCAAACCACTGGTGGTGTCAAACCACTGGTGACCCAAAGTCACTATATCCAATAATGTGATGCCAAATCACTGGTGACCCGAAGTCACGAATAATCATGTTATGGGGCCAACCCACGTGTGATACCAAATCACTGGCGATGATCCCAATACATCAAATGTGGGGCCAACCCACGGTGGTGTGAAACCACTGGGACGAGTCGCTATGAGGTGCCAAACCTCTGGTGTCCCAAAGACACGAAATATGTGGTACCAAACCACTGGAGGTGCCAAACCTCTGGTGTCCCAAAGACACAGATATCAATCTTCCCCCTCCTCTCATATCGCCCATACCAATGCAATAGATAACAAATCATGTCATTATACTTTGATATAAACATATAACCAATATATATATCGTAGATCGTGATATTAACAACATATATCAACATCATATTGAAATGGACTTACCCGTATCCTTGCTCATACCCATTAAGGTATCATTTCAAGATCTCATAGTTTTCGGCTTTAACAACATGAATAGTTATTAACACACACATATATATATATATCGAATTATAAAGTGTGTAAGGTACACACCTTTCACTAACGCAAAGACTAACTTCCGAAGATCCGATCTACCGCACTAGATCACCTTGTCCTACATTCGGCCAAACCACAAAACTATAAGCAAAAATCCATTCGGCCAACATCACATCTTAATCCCAATAGCCTTAGTCTTTATCCTCAAAAAGAATAATGAATCGACATGAATCTTACCACTTGACTTACCAACTTCGATTGCTAATGGAATGGCTTAGATCGATTGCTTCCAACGTCCCAAAGAGCCTAAAGGAAAAATCGGTTCCTAAATAATGGTTAGAACCTTGCAAACTAATGCCCAAGGATTCGGCCTTTGTCCACAAGAAAACGACTTAGAAAGGAGAAAGAAAAGAAGGAAAAACGACCATAAACACTTACCCTTTCTTTTCAAAACCGATTGAAGAAAACCAAAGAGGATCTACCCTTGAATATTCGGCCAAAATAACCCCAAAAGAGAGGAAGAAGATTCGGCTATGGTGAAGTAAAAAAAAAAGAAAAGAGAAATAGAATGGAAATGGATGAAAAAGAAATGGAACTTGAGAAGGAGAAGGATTTGGCTAAGAGAGAGTAAAAAGAAAATGTGATTATGAATCAATATCAAAAGAAGAAAAGAGAGATATGTGAGAGAGAGATTCGGCCAAACACTTATTTGCCAAAAAGAAAATGCACAAAAGCCAAGTGAGGTTTCGGTTTCAAGAGCAAAGATGAGAGAAAGGAAATAACATTTTTGGTTCAAACAAAATGAAGGCTAAACCAAAAGTAAAATTTGCACAAAATGCATAAGATACATTCGGCCAAAGAGGGAGTTTTTGGAGAGGAAAAACAAATGTAAAAAGATGCACAAAAACTAAAATTGGCCAACTATCCCCCCCAAGCTTCCTAACATCATTCGGCCACCCCCCTAGCCACACATGCCGTCCACATACATGCACTAAAGCCTTGAAAAAGTTTCCAAAACATCTTCCTTAAGCCAAGCCTTATGTCTCCCCAACCTTCCATAACCTTAAGATTCTTATCCCCAATTTCATGCTTTCCTTAAACCAATATTCAACTTTCCAAAAGTTGAGAGTCCAACCTATCATAAATAAAGGTTGACCGTCCATAAATACTAGGATGAAAATAATGTCTCCCAAAAAGTTAATCATGCTACTCGAACTTCTAACCTCAAGCAACCCTTCAAGCATCCTAACCATCTTGCCACTAACTCCTCTTGTTCTAAATTTAACACTTAAATTAACTAACTCCTCTTGCCAGGTCCTGGATGTGGTCTTACACGGAATCACGTATCGTTGCCAATGCCATGCCCCAGACATGGTCTTATATGGGATCACATGTATTGCCATGGTCCAACCATGGTCTTATTCATCAATTTATCATTGAACGACCGTACTCATCTTTTGCATTCTACTTAGTCAAACTTCTCAGTTTAACTCCCACACTATAATATGTGTGGCTTCATAACAGAGTCGTAAAATAAGAAATTATACATCCTCTACTTTAACAGTCGCATATGAGATTCAACTATGTGGACATATTGTGCATACATCATTCAAACAGTCGTACATACATACGTATCTCGTTCTCTGGATATATTTATTATAAACAATGGCGTTACAAACCTCAAATGCCTACTTACTCTTACTGATTCTTACATACATCATGTAACTTACTAGTCCCATGCTTGTAAGGTAAACAAGGTACCTGTAACACTTGATCACATTGATCAGCATACTTTACTATGATAAGCATAATCTCAATATCATCTTCCATAACATGGATAATACTTCTTAGTTAACTTTAACTAACATGGCATGATATCAACTTCACTTATTTAACTTTCTTGCTATCACATTTAAGCTTTAGTCATTTGCCCGACGAATTTCTATGAATAACCGAGGATACTGAATCTCATCTCACAAAACTCGATGCCAAAGCCATATCCTAGACATGGTCTTACATGGGATCTCTCAACTTAGTATCGACGCCATGTCTTGACATGGACTTACACGAAGTCTTCCTTGTGTGTTCCCTTGGGAACTTACCATTGCCATGTCTTGACATGGTCGTATTTGGTATCTTTACTCATGAACTCGTCAATGCCGAGCCTTGGCTTGGACTTACATGAAATCTTCCTTGTTACTCACCAATGACATGCCTTGGCTTGGACTTACATGGGATCTCTATCTCATGATAGCTTTTCAATGCCAAGACTTGTCTTGGACTTACATGACATCTTTACATGGAGACTCACCAATGCCTTGCCTTGGCTTGGGCTTATATGGGTCTTCATCGCATAATAACTCTTCAATGCCAAGACTTGTCTTGGTCTTACATGATAACTTGTTTGATTGCCGATGCCATGCCTTGGCTTGGTCTTATACGGACTCCCTTGTCTCATGTGATAGATCAAGTATCCTAAGTAATTCAACTTCAATCGTGACTTTCTCAAACTTAATCTCATTGATTTCTTTGTTTAGCATAGCATCAAAAATCTCATGGAATTAAGATATATTCTACATCATACTAAGCAATTCAATGATATTAATCATAAAGCTTAGAAATCATACAAACTTATTGAAATTAGCTCGGTTGGGAATCATCTCTGTCTTAACAAAACAATTTCGTTAGAGCCGGGAGACATCACACTATCACGATCCACATATGGCATGTATAGCTAGACTCTTACTCACCCTAGGTTAGTTCGAGAACCGACTAAACCATAGCTCTGATACCACTAAATGTAACACCCCATACCCGAGTCCGAGGCTAAGACCGGATACGAGACATTACTTTGCTTGAACTTTTTTAAACATGTACTTACGGGCTGTAAAATTTTGTTTCAAAACAGAAACTTCTCTTTCTTAATCAAAACATACGTTTCATGGGCCTACGAGGCCTTAAACACCTATCCGAAAACTTTCGAAACTCAACCGGGAACTTTTCCTCATAACAGGGGTCACACGCCCATGTGACTTGGGACATGCCCGTGCACCCCTAAGACATGTCCGTGTCTTCCACCCGTGGTCGACACTGACTAATTTCACACGGCCTTGACACGCCCGAGGCTTTGGCCCGTGTCCTAAACTCTAGCATTCTAACTTATCCACACGGTCAATACACACGCCCATGTACTTCAGCCATGTGCCAATTCAATTTACAAGTGCAAGGTGCAGACTTCACACGGCCAGGGCACACACCCATGTGCTAACCGTGTGTCACACACGATCTGAACAAACGGCCGTGTGATTAGCCCGTGATCTAATCTGACTTAAGACATTAAGGAGCAGGGGACACACAGCCTAGACACACGCCCGTGTGTCTATCCGTGTGGGCACTTAGAGGCTATCTACAAAGCCTTTTACCACTCTCATTTGCATACAATCATATATCTTCACATAATTTCACATGGCTTCAATATAACTCTTGAATTAAAGACATTTAATCATAGGAGAAATAAGGTCTTTATCCCATACACTAGGGAGAACTATATCCCATACAATTACGAACAACTTAAGCCATCACGTATAGCTATACACAACAAAATTATAAATTCTCTTAGGCCAACACAACTTGGCTACATCAGTTAGAACTTAATACATTTTAAAAGAATCCCTATACATGCCATGACTCAAAAGAACTTGAAACACCATACCAAGAGTCTACTCGATTGTGTGAAAACATCTCCGGTGGCCTCCAACCCGAGCTAATTAAAACCCTATAAGAAATGTGAAAAGAAAAGGAGTAAGCAAAAATGCTTAGTAAGTCCATTTGTATACAACTGAAAAATACTGATATTCATTGAATGTCCATGACTGCAAGGTGTTACAATGAGTTTTTCTCATAAACCCATAGTTACTTACTCAACCACTCTTGAAGCTTACTCATTCTATCTCTTACCACATTCTTACCATGCCACAAGCCAGTTGCTCATTTAATTAACATACATTCCTGCACTAATCACCATATGATCATATAAAACAACACATCAAACATTTTCAATAAGCCATTCATACTACTAAACTTTCGGTGGTTTCGCACTTAGTCCGCCATTGAATCTCTAATAGGGTGGTATCGCACACAACCCACCAGTCATTTATACTTATGGTGATTTCGCACTTAGCTCACCAATCATTTATAAGCGATGGTATCGCACACAGCCCATCGATTACTAATAAATCAAGTGATAACGCACATAGCCCATCGATAATCATATAATTGATGGTATCGCACACAGCCCATCATCACCATCAATAAGATGATAACGCACATAGCTCACCATTTTTTTTACATTCATGGATAATAATTCACATGTGTAACACCCCAAACCAGGTCAATACGCCACGACCAAATCTGGTATGTCACTAAGGAAAATATTTTTGAAAGAATCGAATTAACAATTAAATTTTGTGAAAAACTCTTTGAAATTCTTTATTTGTCGAAAATAAGTTAAAACTGAGATTTACTTTGAATTACATAGAACTTTAGAACTTAGTTGATAAATCATAGGATAGAAAACATTTATACCTTGTTAAGATAATTTGAAATATCACTTTGAAAATCTGTTTGCAATTGAGTATAGAAACTTGAATTTTGGAAATCACTTAATTTGTTGAAAACACTTAACTTGTAATTTTTCTATCGAACTATTCATATTACCCGATGGTAAGATTTTTAAAACCATTGCGAGTTTTTAGTTTAGAAAACTTTGAGCTCAATTTTTTAGATTAACCAAGTAATTTATAAGCCATATTTTAAATATATTCAAAATATAAAAATAATCCAAAACATAATTAAATAGGCCTTATTACAAATCCATAAAATATGAAAACCAAATTAAAATAAAGTACCCAAATGGAAGTTCATGTAAAACCAGATTTTATTGCATGGCCTCCTCGAGTCCATCCGGCTCCATATCCGCGATCTCACGAATCACCTGAAAATATAAGGGAGAAGGTGAGTCACCAAGACTCAGTGCATAATCCCTCTCCCGGATAATGCAACGATTCTTACACAATTTATAACAAAGCAACATATATATATATAATGCACCCAACCTAGCCATCCATAACTCCTCTTCTACCCCGTGTGGTACCATACCACTGGTGGTGCCAAACCACTGGTGTCCAAAGACACAAATGTGATACCAAATCACTGGTGACCGTAGTCACGAATAATCCATCTGTGGGGCCAACCCACGTGTGATACCAAATCACCGCGCACAATCCCATATCTCAAAAGTGGGGCCAACCCACGGTGGAGTTAATCCACGGGACGAGTCGCTATGAGGTGCCAAACCTCCGTGTCCAAGACACGAATGTGATACCAAATCACCGGTGGTGCCAAACCACCGGTGTCCAAGACACGAATCATCAAGTTGTGGGGCCAACCCACGTGTGATACCAAATCACCGCGCATTTATCCCATATCTCAAAAGTGGGGCCAACCCACGGTGGTATTAACCACAGGGATGAGTCGCTATGAGGTGCCAAACCTCTGGTGTCCGAAGACACGAATGTGATACCAAATCACTGGAGGTACCAAACCTCTGGTGTCTAAAGACACAAATATCAATCTTCCCCCTCCTCTCATATTGCCCATACCAATGCAATAGATAAACAAATCATGTCAATATATTTTGATATGAACATATAACCAATACAACATATAGCAATATCATATCAAAACATACTTACCCGTATCCTTGCTCATACCCATCAAGGTATCATATCAATATCTCATTGTTTCGGCTTTAACAACATGAATAGTCATTTATCACTCATATATATACATATATAAACCAAGTTATAAAGTGTGTAAGATACACACCTGAAATAGTAAGAACTACACTTTCCCGCTCGTCGATACCCTCAGAATCTCTAATAACAACTATAGGCAATTTCTCTCCGATTGATGGTTCATAACCCGATGAAGAACCACGAACGAACAATGGCTCGGGGGTACGAACGACTTCAAATAAACGATTATCGCCGGTAGAGGGTCCACATCCGGTGGAAAGTCTCGAATCGCCGACACACGACCCTTCGTTTGAAATTTGAGGTATAAGCGAAACCACCCCTCTTCCAAACACTACGAACTGCTCTTTTCGAACCCATTCTTGATTGCTCCAAAATCTAACGTCCAAGGAAAGAAGATAATAAACGGACGATAGAGTCCCCTAAAACTTAATCGATTAGAAGACCATCTAAAACGATATAACAAGCATAAAGATCCTTACCTTAACACTTCGATTAAATTCCAAAAATCGTCACTTGCCTATGGAGTTTGTCAAAATACTTCAATGATAATATCCTTTTCCACACGATCTTAGAATGGCTATAGTCGACTATCAATAAAGAAATAATCAACACTCCACTATACCACTACCAAAATAAAATGGTTTGTTTGAAAGAGAAGATATAATAAATTCGGTCAAAAAGATCCTCTCAAGACAAAATAATTACGGCAATGTGGTTGAGTGAGACACAAATAGGATTCGGCTAGATACAAGAAAAGAATGGAAAATAAAGTGAAAATAAAATAGGAGAATTTGGCATGAGCAAACAATGGAAGAAAAAGAAAAAAAAGAATTGAGAGGAGGAAAGATTCGGCCAAAGAAAAGTAAAAGAAGAATGAACAATATGAAAAGCGATGGGAACAAGAGAGGTTGTTTTCTGGCTACAAGAAATGAGAGATGAGAGGGAGGTTCCAAAGAAGATTCGGCCAAAAGCCTAAGAGGGAAGAAAAGCAACTCCAATGGACATTCGGCTATGGCTCACTTTGATGCACTAGAGAAAAGTTGGTAAAGTTTCTTTAAGAATAGGTTTTTGGTTAAGACACAAAACAAGAAGGAAGGCCAAAACTAAAACAAAAACTCACCTTATGCCCAAGACACATTCGGCTATAGGGAGTGTTTGTGGAGAGAAAAGAAAACAAAAGCCAAAACATGCACAAATGCCAAAAGTTGACTAACTATCCTCCCCCAAATCTCCTAACAACATTCGGTCACCCCCTAGCCACACTTGCCGTCCACATACATGCACTAAAGGCCTTGGAATACTTTCCAAACATTCTCCATATTCCATGCCTTTTGTCCCCTTATCATACCATAACCTTAAGATTCTTATCCCCAATTTCATGCTTTCCTTAAACCAATATTCAACTTACCAAAATTTGAGAGTCCAACCTATCATAAATAAGGTTGACCGTCCATCAATGCTAGAACACAAAATAAAGTCTTCAAAAATGCTTTCCATGATACTCGAACCTCTAACCTCAAGCCACCTTTCAAGCTCCTTAACCAACTTGCCACTTACTCCTCTTATGCTTTAATTAACACTTAAATTAACTTAAGTGCTAAGCTCACTTAATCCACTTCATTAAATAAACCTTACTAAAAAAAATTATTCTAACTTCCTAAATAAAATCAAGCCTTCACAAGACTATGCTAACACACAAAATTCCTACCCGAGCCAACACAAAAATAATACTCAAAATTTTTTTTCTAAAGCTCAAGGCCCAATCCTACTAGGCCCAATTTTAGGATGTTACAAATCTATGCTCCTTAAAGAATTTTTGTCCTCGAAATTTCCAAGTAACTAACAGACGTACATCCTATCTCGCCACACTACGTTCTTGCTGCGCACTCTGATCTTAATAAAACTACAATGTACTTTTAACAAAATCTTAAATCCCTTTTTTTTTTTCACACAACCAACATACTAATCCACCATAGCAAACCATTATCTAACACTTACACTTATACCAAAAATTTTCCTACAATCAACCATCACTTCCAACCAAAACATACCTGACTTGAAAGTGAGGAAACAATCCTGAGCCTTAAGCTCCTTAGACCTGCATCTCAAGCATACTCCTATCTTCCTCCAACATTCTCCCGGATGACACCTTCCACAATAATCGCAAGCCAAAAAGTTCGACCATGCCTTGACATGTTTTACAGAACGCGATTGTGACCCTAGAGAACCGTGATCTCTGTTCTTCTTACAGTCCACAGACGCAACTCCAAGTGCTTCACCGATTCTTTAACTATCTGAGTCAGCTCATCAATCCGAACTCGATCAAGATACTCTGTCTCATCCACTAGCGATGCTAATGCCTCCTTACTGGAATTATGCCTCGGTACTGAAAATCTAGCCCTAACACTTCGACTTTTACCACATCCACAACGTCCACGATCTCGAGTGCTCATGTCTAACATCTCGACTTATCAGATTTAAAAGTTTTATGCATTAGTCATTATTCCACTTTCTTAAAACACAGTTTTATGAATAATTTTAATAAGAAGTTGTTTCAGCAGTACATTCAACCTATAGTTTGGGTCTCTAGAGTAGTTCCTACTACTATACAATCATGCCAACATCATTATATCATATCATCAAAATCAACGATTTGATGTACTTACTGCGGATTGATGTCTGAGACTCGGGGCCATGCCTTTCCAACCATATAATTTTCAACAAAAACATTTTAAAATCCATTCTTTAAAACATTTTGGGCCTCGGGCCACATGAGCTTTTGAACTTGGCTCTGATACCAATTTGTAACATCCCAAACCCACTCAATACGCCACGATCGAATCTGGTATGTCACTAAGGAAAATATTTTTGAAAGAATCGAATTAACAATTAAATTTTGTGAAAAACTCTTTGAAATTCTTTATTTGTCGAAAATAAGTTAAAACTGAGATTTACTTTGAATTACATAGAACTTTAGAACTTAGTTGATAAATCATAGGATAGAAAACATTTATACCTTGTTAAGATAATTTGAAATATCACTTTGAAAATCCGTTTGCAATTGAGTATAGAAACTTGAATTCTGGAAATCACTTAATTTGTTGAAAACACTTAACTTGTAATTTTTCTATCGAACTATTCATATTACCCGATGGTAAGATTTTTAAAACCATTGCGAGTTTTTAGTTTAGAAAACTTTGAGCTCAATTTTTTAGATTAACCAAGTAATTTATAAGCCATATTTTAAATATATTCAAAATATAAAAATAATCCAAAACATAATTAAATAGGCCTTATTAAAAATCCATAAAATATGAAAACCAAATTAAAATAAAGTACCCAAATGGAAGTTCATGTAAAACTAAATTTTATTGCATGGCCTCCTCGAGTCCATCCGACTCCATATCCGCGATCTCACGAATCACCTGAAAATATAAGGGAGAAGGTGAGTCACCAAGACTCAGTCCATAATCCCTCTCCCGGATAATGCAACGATTCTTACACAATTTATAACAAAGCAACATATATATATATAATGCACCCAACCTAGCCATCCATAACTCCTCTTCTACCCCGTGTGGTACCAAACCACTGGTGGTGCCAAACCACTGGTGCCCAAAGACACAAATGTGATACCAAATCACTGGTGACCGTAGTCACGAATAATCCATCTGTGGGGCCAACCCACGTGTGATACCAAATCACTGGCAGACGATCCCATATCTCAAAAGTGGGGCCAACCCACGGTGGAGTTAATCCACAGGGACGAGTCGCTATGAGGTGCCAAACCTCGGTGTCCAAGACACGAATGTGATACCAAATCACCGGTGGTGCCAAACCACCGTGTCCAAGACACGAATCATCAAGTTGTGGGGCCAACCCACGTGTGATACCAAATCACCGCGCATTTATCCCATATCTCAAAAGTGGAGCCAACCCACGGTGGTATTAACCACGAGGACGAGTCGCTATGAGGTGCCAAACCTCGGTGTCCAAGACACGAATGTGATACCAAATCACTGGAGGTACCAAACCACTGGTGTCCGAAGACAAAAATATCAATCTTCCCCCTCCTCTCATATTGCCCATACCAATGCAATAGATAAATAAATCATGTCAATATATTTTGATATGAACATATAACCAATACAACATATAGTAATATCATATCGAAACAGACTTACCCGTATCCTTGCTCATACCCATCAAGGTATCATATCAATATCTCATTGTTTCGGCTTTAACAACATGAATAGTCATTTATCACTCATATATATACATATATAAACCAAGTTATAAAGTGCGTAAGATACACACCTGAAATAGTAAGAACTACACTTTCCCGCTCGTCGATACCCTCGGAATCTCTAATAACAACTATAGGCAATTTCTCTCCGATTGATGGTTCATAACCCGATGAAGAACCACGAACGAACAATGGCTCTGGGGTACGAACGACTTCAAATAAATGATTATCGCCGGCAGAGGGTCCACATCCCGGTGGAAAGTCTCGAATCGCTAAACACGACCCTTCGTTTGAAATTTGAGGGTATAGTAGAACCACCCCTCTTCCAAACACTACTGACCGCTTCTTTTCAACCCATTCTTGATTGCTCCAAAATCTAACGTCCAACGAAAGAAGATAATAAACGGACGATAGAGTCCCCTAAAACTTAATCGATTAGAAGACCATCTAAAACGATATAACAAGCATAAAGATCCTTACCTTAACACTTCGATTAAATTTCAAAATCGTCACTTGCCTATGGAGTTTGTTAAAATCCTTCAATGATAATATCCTTTTCACACGATCTTAGAATGGCTATAGTCGACTATCAATAAAGAAATAATCAACACTCCACTATACCACTACCAAAATAAAAAGGTTTGTTTGAAAGAGAAGAGATAATAAATTCGGTCAAAAAGATCCTCTCAAGACAAAACAATTACGGCAATGTGGTTGAGTGAGAAACAAATAGGATTCGGCTAGATACAAGAAAAGAATGGAAAATAAAGTGAAAATAAAATAGGAGAATTTGGCATGAGCAAACAATGGAAGAAAAAGAAAAAAAGAATTGAGAGGAGGAAGATTCGGCCAAAGAAAAGTAAAAGAAGAATGAACAATATGAAAAGAGATGGGAACAAGAGAGGTTGTTTTTCGGCTACAAGAAATGAGAGATGAGAGGAGGTTCCAAAGAAGATTCGGCCAAAAGCCTAAGAGGGAAGAAAAACAACTCCAATGGACATTCGGCTATGGCTCACTTTGATGCACTAGAGAAAAGTTGGTAAAGTTTCTTTAAGAATAGGTTTTTGGTTAAGACACAAAACAAGAAGGAAGGCCAAAACTAAAACAAAAACTCACCTTATGCCCAAGACACATTCGGCTATAGGGAGTGTTTGTGGAGAGAAAAGAAAACAAAAGCCAAAACATGCACAAATGCCAAATGTTGACTAACTATCCTTCCCCAAATCTCCTAACAACATTCGGTCACCCCCTAGCCACACTTGCCGTCCACATACATGCACTAAAGGCCTTGGAATACTTTCCAAACATTCTTCATATTCCATGCCTTTTGTCCCCTTATCATACCATAACCTTAAGATTCTTATCCCCAATTTCATGCTTTCCTTAAACCAATATTCAACTTACCAAAATTTGAGAGTCCAACCTATCATAAATAAGGTTGACCGTCCATCAATGCTAGAACACAAAATAAAGTCTTCAAAAATGCTTTCCATGATACTCGAACCTCTAACCTCAAGCCACCTTTCAAGCTCCTTAACCAACTTGCCACTTACTCCTCTTATGCTTTAATTAACACTTAAATTAACTTAAGTGCTAAGCTCACTTAATCCACTTCATTAAATAAACCTTACTAAAAAAATTATTCTAACTTCCTAAATAAAATCAAGCCTTCACAAGACTATGCTAACACACAAAATTCCTACCCGAGCCAACACAAAAATAATACTCAAATTTTTTATTTTTTTTTCTAAAGCTCAAGGCCCAATCCTACTAGGCCCAATTTCAGGATGTTACAACATGTATATCTCTATTTCAAATGTTCATTCAAGAACATCCTCACACACTTCTATTCTCACTTAACTTTCTACGATACTCGTACGCATTCACACAATGCATTAATAATTCTATCTCAAATGACTAAGACTTATTGATTACACATAACCCACTAGAGGTTCATCATATACTGAGTTCATCTCAAATTGTTAAATAACACCCTTGAGTCTCATACATATAATGTCACATTGACATCATACCCTCGATAGGGTCTTACATGAATTAAAATATCGATGCCATGTCCCTGACATGGTCTTATTCAATATCTCACACCGAGGCCATATTCCAATATGGTCTTACACGGGACCTTAACTATCATCATATCATGCTATTTGCATTTCCCATTACTCTTAAATTCAATTCTCTTGACATCTCATCAAAGATATCTAATACATTCATAGAGTAAATATACATTCCATGCAACATTGGAATACTAAATTAACTCATACATAATTGCAACATTCGCACATGAACTTACCTCGATGTCGAAAGGGCCGAAAGGGACTTTTTTGCCCACATTTCTCTTTTCACCCGTTCTAGGTCTGAAACTCATTTTCTTTGATCTAGAACAATGGAATTTACCGATTTAATCACTAATAAATCATAATACACCATAATCTACACTTTAGGCAAAAATTACCATTTTGCCCCTATACTTTGGCAAAATTACGATTTTGCCCCTAGGCTCGTGAATAAATTTTCATCACATTTTCTTGTTAAACAAGCCTAGCTGAACATTTAATCCTTTTAATATTATCCACAATTCCAACTATTTCATGCATTAATGATCAAACTACAACATTTGCATCTTAGTCCAAATTAGGTGTTTTCATGACAACACCTTTCACAAAAGTTGTTTCTCATCTCCCTAACATTCATTTTCTTCCATAAAAACCCAGCAAATAATCATAAACTCTCTCATGTCAAGTCCCTATACTTTCAACCATATTGCAAACTAGTCCTCTCAATAGCTAGCTTAAGCTTTGAGGATTCCAAAATTACAAAAATCATCAAGAATAATTATCAAAATGACTTACTTGAGGAGGAGATGAGCTGCTGGAATTTTGAGCTTCAAAAACCCCCATTCTTGTTTGTATTTTCGGTGGAAGAAGAGAAGAAATAAAAAGATGATAGCTTTTTGCTTATTTCACCTTATTTTATTTCTTTTTAATCACCTAACATGACCACATTTAATGCTCTTGTCCCCTTAGCTTTTCTTGACCGGCCAAACTAATCCCCATGGCCTAATTGCACATTTGGGACCTCCAATTAATAATCCTTAGCTATTTGACACCTCTAGCAAATAAAATAGAACTTTCGTACTTTATGCGATTTAGTCCTTTTTAGCGATTAAGCCTGAAATCGCTAAAATTAAAGCACCAAAATTTCCATGCATCCTTATTAACATGTTATAACACATAAAATAACATGAAAATATTTTTTACCTAACCTCGAATTAGTGAACCCGAGATCACTGTTCCGACTAGCCCCTAAATCGGGCTGTTACAATGGTAGCTTAAATCTGTTGAGCTAGGATGATTGAATTTATTCAATGAAGTTTGTTAAATCACGTTTATAGTGTTTGTGCCTCAGTCGATCATGTTTTCAATTAAATTCAAGTATGTATTACATTCATACATGATTGGATGCATTTGAATTAGCTGAGTGATCCTGACCAGATGACATCTAATGGACAATATAATTGAAAATTGCATGATTAATTTAGATCCTGATCCGACTAAATTAAAGGTTCATAATAAATTTGACGAGCTCTATTATCTTGCATAGTTTTTAGATTTATGTGATTAAATTGGCTCAAACCTGATCCGTCCCTATTAGTTCACATGAATTCTAAGAAACTCTTAGTTTTAAATGGTCAGTAAAATGCATATTTTACTAAGTAAAAGATTCTGAAAGGACTTATTTTGGTTTCCAAACTCATGAAAGATCGAGTTGCCATGGTTTGTTTTCCGAACACTATTACGCATGAGAAAACTAAATTAAGTTGAATAGTGTAATTATCCTAGCATATCTATGTGACATCCCAAACCCGACCGGAATGGATCGGCCCGAATCCAAAATGACACATTAGTCACCGAAGTGACTCTCTAGCACAAAATCACCTAAAGCACACCCCAACCTTATAAGACCTCAATTCTAACTAATAACTATCTAATATTTTTTTAATTAGCCAATTTTCCTTAATCTGTTTATTAATTAAGACTATATTAGCTAAGTTTATTACCTTAATTCATACATACAACTTTAATTAATCTAATTACAACTAATAAATAACATGTGTATAATAATTTAAACATTCAAAATCATGCTTAATAAACAATAATTAAAACATACAATGGACTTACCTTAGTCACAAAGCTATCCACTCCTGGACAAACTACAATTAAAATGTATTAGTGAAAATTTCATGCTTCAATCTACATGTTATCACTTAGCAACATACAATAATACACTCAACATTTAACCATAAAATCAAACATTAAAACAAATATAACATCTCAAAGTTACTATCCAAATGTAAGTCTCAAACATCCAATACGAGTGTATCAAATTATCCCAATAAAGTTCCACAATGCCCTCTAATGTATCTATAGAAAAGTCCTTAATCTATACTACCAAGTAGCCTTAAACTTGGACCAGCATTGCCCTTGCTCCTTGACTCCCCAAAGTTGGAAAAACTCTGCACAAAGCTGTGAGGGTGTGAGCTGAAAAAGCTTAGTGAATGGCCCTAAATTCAATAAATAAATCACACAAAAACCATACTTAAACCAAGGAAAATCATGTACCAAATTTAATGTATAAGATCCATAATATCAATTATATTTTCACACTCAATTATGTCATTCAATTGACTAAAACTTCCAGCAGCAATACAACATCATAACATCATAATTCCACATGTTATTCCATGAGTAAAAGTCACATTTATTATGGCATATGAAAACATAATATATACACTTATATTGGCAAATGGCATCCATGGCAAAATGTAAACATGTGATCATGCATTGGATAAACAGATATCCAATCTCCCAAATATCGAATTCAATACTCCGGTTGAGTGAAGCATAGCCACACATTCCCTTGTGTCTCCTCAAAATTGCCAATGATTGAGTGGAGAAAAAGGCACAACACTCCTTTATTCACTCCAAAAAAATTAATACTCCTAGAGCCATATGCTCAAAAATAACACATATGCTCACTAATCCTATGGCATGCCATCTATATCCAATGGATCTGTAAGAGCCCGATTTAGAGGCTAGTTGAAATAGTGATATCGGGACCAATAATATGAGATTAGAGAAATTTATTTCCATGTTATAATATGAGTCAGAGCATGATATTATATGTGCATGAGAATTTTGGTGCTTTAATTTTAGCGATTTCATGTTTAATCGCGAAAAAGGACTAAATCGCATAAAGTGCGAAAGCTCCATTCTACAAGCTAAGGGTACCAAATAGCCATAGATTGGAAATTGGAGGCCTTAAAAAGGCAATGAGACTCCCAATATTAACTTGGCCGGCCATAGACTTCATAGTGGACAAGAATTGACCAAGTTGGTCAAAGTTGGTGATGTTTGGTGGACTAAATTGTTAGTTTAATATTAGAATAAAGAAAAGATGATGTCCATATTTTTGCTCATCCTTCTCCACTGATAATAACAAGCAAATAGGGGTTTTTGAATGCTTAAAATTTCACCAAGCTCTCATCCATTCAAGTAAGTGTTCTAGTGACCTTTTCTTGAAAATAGTTGTACTTTTGAGACCCCTAAAGCTTAAGCTTTCAAATGAGGGGACTAATGTGCAATATGGTGAAAAGTTTAGAGTTTTTCCATGAGAGCTATTATAGTTATTTGCTGCATTTTTATGGAAGAAATTGAGTCTTAGTTGTTAGATGAACAACTTTTATGAAATGTGTTGTCTTAAAAACACCTAATGGGACCTTAATAAAAAGGTTACAAATTTGTAGTAAATATGTGAAATGTTGAGTTTTGATGATAGCTATAAGAGTATTAAATTTTCACCTAGGCTTGTTGAAGGTAGAAATGTGATTACAATTAATTTCCGAGCCTAGGGGCAAAATGGTGATTTTGCCAAAGTCTAGGGGCAAAATAGTAAATTTGCCTAAGAATGATTGTTGAGATTCTTTTATTAATGTAGTGATTAAAATGAGCTAATTTGCTATTATAGAGCAAGAAGAAGCGAGAATCCGTCTCGATCGGGGAAATAACAAAGTCTTGGACTAAACCGACGAACTAGCTCATTTTGAAAACGAGGTAAGTTTGTATGTGATTAATGCAATATTTATGTTAGCATAATTGAGAATACTCGGTATCATATTGATGCATGATACTTTGTTAAGTTGAGAAATTAATGTTGAATATGATGTTGAAGTCCTAGCGGACTATAATGAATATGAGAATGCTATCATCGAGATGAGAAATGGGTAGGGTCCCGTAGACCGAGTTAAGATCCCGTATAAGACCATGTCTGGGACATGGCCTCGGCACCTAGTTAAGATCTTGTATAAGACCATATCCGGGATATGGCTTCGGAAGTGAATATAAAAATTGTTTAAGACCATATCAAGAATGTGGCATCGATACTTGATGTGAAAGCCCATATAAGACCATATCCGGGATATGGCATTGGCATTTAGGGGTGACTCCATGTAAGATCACCTCGAGGATGTGGCATTGGCTTTGTACCTACTTCAATGACGATGAATATGCGTCTTTGACCATCCATAGTGATTAATGGGATAAGTAGATGAGTTTAGAAGTACAAATGAGAATTGTACTAAAGTCATGTGAATGAGTGATTACAGATAGTCGTGAATGAGCCACGAAGAAACGATTACGATATGTGGCACAGTATGTGCTAAATAAGGGCAATCGTAAGTAATTATATCAAGAAGCCTTTGACTCGTGTATGGTTAGTTAATTCCTTTGATGGATTATATTATGAGCTTATTATTGCTATTTATTTCCATGCAAATTTACTAAGCTTTATGCTTACCCCTTTCATTTCCCTTCTTCTTTGTAGTATTGCCAAGATAACTCGAGGATCGTGGACGTAGGAGATCAAAAATCACACTATCAACATCACTTTGGTATAACAATTTAGACTTATTTTGAGTATGGCATGTATAGGACTCGAGTATTTTGTTAAGTTGTAATTGTTAGCCAAAGTGTTGGCTATGTATGTTTCTAAAGTAATTTTGTAAATAGCCTTAAGTTAGGCAAATACTTGGCAAATTCTTTTGCTTAATGAAAGTGATTTTCTTGAAATGTATGCCCTTGTGTATGGATGTTGAATTGAGTATTTAGATGTGTCTTTGGGTCATGAATTATGTTGAATCGGATTGGTGTATGTATACGTGCTATGTAGGGTGGCAAAGGGCTTGGCAAAGAGCCTTCTAATTGTCCACATGGATAGACACACGGGCGTGTGTCTAAACCGTGTGGAAGGCACGGCTAGCACATGGGCGTATACCAAGGCCATGTGAAGTCTGCACCTTGCACTTGGAATTCAAATTGCCACACGGCTGAAGCCTATAGACATGTGTATAGGCCGTGTGGATATGTCAGAATGCCAAGGTTTGGCACACGGGCCAGGGCCACGGGCGTTTCAAGGCCGTGTGAAGTTAGTCAGTGTCGACCACGGGTGGAAGACAAGGGCATGCCTTAGGGGCACACGGGCGTGTCCCTAGACCCAAACGGGCGTGTGACCCCTGTTTTGTTGAAAAGTTTCTCAAACTCGTAAAAGTTCCCAGAATAGTTATGATACCTCTCGGAAGTATGTTTAGGGCCTCCTAGGCCGAGTATGTGCAAGTGATGGGTTTAAACGAAATTTTATAACCCTGTTTGAGATGTTTAAGCAAGATTAGTTAGGTAATGACTCAAACCCTATTTCGGCTTGAATACGGATAAGGGGTGTTACATTTATTGGTATCAGAGCTTCGATTTATTCGATTCTAGGTTTAACGTAGTGTAAGTACGAGTCTAGCTATACATGCCATATGTAAGAGTGTTTGAGTAACAATAGTGTGACGGCTCTTGACGTTTAAAAATCATGTTTTATGTAGTATATGGATTCTGATTCAGACCGAACTGCAGCCGATTATGCTGCGAGTAACGCACCGGCTCCCGCTCAAGGGACCGCGCCAGCTAATAGTAGACCCGAGACCTTGGGTCAGGGGGAAGAGGCTCGAGAAGACTTTCTCCACATGATGAGCAACTGGTATACTGAGTATACCCGAGCAAATCCTAATGCTCAACCCCCTCCACCCCCACCAATTCCTCAACCCGCTCCAGCAGCTCCTCAAGTGGTTGAGGTGGTGAGAAGAGAAAGACCTCTAGTGGATAAGATCCGGAAGCAAGGAGCTGAGGAATTTCGGGCAAATAGGGACGATGACCCGGAGAGAGCGAAATTTTGGCTCGAGAATACCATCAGGGTATTCGATGAGTTATCCTGCACACTTGAGGAGTGCTTAAAGTGTGCGGTATCTATCCTGAGAGATTCAGCCTACCGATGGTGGAACACCCTGGTGTCGGTGGTGCCAAGGGAGAGAGTTAGCTGGGAATTTTTCCAAGAGGAATACCGGAAGAAGTACATCAGTCAGAGGTTCATCGACCATAAGAGGAAGGAATTCCTGGAACTGAAGCAAGGTCGTATATCAGTGACTGACTACGAATGGGAGTTCGTAAGGCTTAGCAAATATGCCCGGGAGTGCGTGTCTACTGAGGCAGTCATGTGCAAGCGATTCGAGGACGGACTGAATGAAGATATCCGTTTATATGTTGGAGTTCTCGAGTTAAAAGAATTTGTAGTATTGGTGGATAGGGCTTGTAAAGCCGAAGAGTTGGCTAAAGAGAATAGAAGAGCTAAGAATGAGTTCCGTAACTCAAGAAAAAGGCAGTTAAATAAGTCCTACCAATCCTCATCTAAGAAATCGAGGGATTTTTCTACTCGATCAGTCACTTCAGCGGGGTTTTCAACCCGAAGTATAGGCAAGCAATTTTCGGGGTCGAAAGGGCAGACCACATCAGTTGCTAGTGTGGGCAACGTCTGACCAAGTAGACCGAAATGACCTCAGTGTGGCAGGTGCCATTCTGGTGAATGTCGAGCTAATAAGAAAGCTTGTTTCAAATGTGGGTCCTTAGACCACTTTATCAGAGACTGCCCCGAGGTGGGCGAGAAAGAAAAGCCTCAGAATGCAAGATCGAGAACTACTGCTAGGGGAAGACCACTGAGAAACCCGGAAAATGAGATGGGTAGCAAGAATCCATCTAGAGAGCAAGCTGCTAGAGTCGAGGGTAGAGCACCGGCGAGGACATATGCCATTCGTGCTCGTGAAGAGGCATGTTCCCCCGACGTAATCACGGGTACCTTTTCTCTCTATAATACTCGTGTTATAGCTTTAATTGATCCGGGATCCACCCACTCATACATATGCATGAAATTAGTCTCTAGCATGAGCATGCCTATAGAGTCTACCGAATTCATCATAAGAGTGTCTAATCCCCTAGGCAAGAATGTGTTAGTAGATAAAGTGTGCAAAGGATGCCCTTTGATGATTAAGAGTCATTATTTCCCTGTTGATCTTATGCTATTGCCATTTGATGAGTTTGATGCCATCCTTGGGATGGACTGGTTAGTTACTCATGGAGTAATTGTGAATTGTGGGGCGAAGCCTATTGAGTTGAGAGATGAAAATGGTAATCTTATTCGTGTTGAATCAGATAAGCCCGATAGGTCATCAGTAGTGATATCAACTCTGTCGACTCAGAAGTATTTGAGGAAGGGGTACGAGGCTTACCTTGCCTTTGTGTTGAACACTAAAGAGACTGACTTGAGAATTGAGTCGGTACCCATAGTATGCGAGTACCTAGATGTTTTCCCGGAAGAGTTGCCAGGATTACCTTCAGTTAGAGAAATTGAATTTGGGATTGAGTTAGCTCCGGGTACTGCCCCTATTTCTATTGCTCCATATAGAATGGCTCCGACCGAGCTAATAGAGCTAAAAGCATAGTTACAAGAACTAATGGACAAAGGCTTCGCAAGGCCGAGTTTTTCTCTGTGGGGTGCTCCCGTTTTATTTGTGAAGAAGAATGATGGTTCCATGAGACTATGTATAGATTATCGGCAACTCAACAAGGTAACTGTGAAGAACAAGTACCCGTTGCCGAGGATCGACGATCTTTTCGATCAATTGAAGGGAGCCACGATATATTCAAAGATAGAATTGAGGTCAGGATACTATCAATTGAGAGTCAAGGACTCGGATGTGCCGAAAACCGCATTTAGGACTAGGTATGGCCACTATGAATTTTTGGTCATGCCTTTTGGTCTAACGAATGCCCCGACGATCTTCATGGATTTGATGGATCTCATTTTTCGGTCATACTTAGATAAATTTGTTATGGTTTTCATCGACGACATACTAATCTACTCTCGAGATGAGAACGATCATGCCAAGCACTTCAGTATGGTTCTACAAGTTTTGAGAGAAAAACAATTGTATGCCAAATTCAGTAAGAGTGAATTTTGGCTCAAGGAAGTGGGGTTTTTGGGGCACATTTTCTCGGGAGTCGGGATTAGAGTCAACCCGAGTAAGATTTTGGCAATTATTGAATGGAAACCGCCAAGGAGCGTAACTGAAGTAAGGAGTTTTCTAGGCCTAGCCGGCTATTATAGGGGTTTTGTCAAGGGGTTTTCCATGATAGCTACCCCGATGACGAGACTTTTGCAAAAAGATGTGAAGTTCGATTGGACAAAAAAGTGTCAACAGAGTTTTGAGAAACTGAAGACACTATTGACTGAGGTTCCTGTTTTGGTGGAACCTGAGCCGGGAAGAGAATTTATGGTTTATAGTGAGGCGTCCTTGAACGGATTGGGTTGTGTACTTATGCAAGAGGGTAAGGTGGTTGCTTATGCCTCTAGGCAATTAAAGCCGCACGAGAAGAATTACCCGACTCATGATTTGGAGTTGGCCGCAATTGTGTTTGCGTTGAAAATTTGGAGACATCATTTATATGGTGAATGGTGTCAGATTTTCACCGACCATAAAAGCCTAAAATATTTGATGACTCAAAAGGAATTGAATTTGAGGCAACGAAGGTGGTTAGAGACGATTAAGGATTATGAGTTGGTAATTGACTACCATCCGGGAAAGGCAAACGTAGTCGCCAATGCTTTGAGCAAAAAATAGTTGTTTGCACTGAGAGCCATGAGTACTCAGATGATTTTGTTAGATGATGGTTCCGTTTTAGCCGAATTGAGGGCTAAACCATTGTTTCTCCAAGAGATTTGTGAAGCTTAGAAAGATGATAACAGTTTGCAAGCCAAGAGAGTTTTATGTGAGTCGAACGTTGAGTTAGACTTTCGAGTAAATCCTAATGGATGTCTGACATTTTGAGATAGGGTCTGTGTACCCAGAAATGACGAGCTTATTTATAAAATCTTGCATGAATCGTATAGCGTATGTTTGAATGTACACCCAGGCAGCACGAAGATGTACAATGATTTGAGGAAATGGTATTGGTGGCTTGGTATGAAGAAAGATATTTTCGAGTTTGTATCGAAATGCCTGATTTGTCAGCAAGTGAAGGGTGAACATCAAGTACCTTCGGGTTTACTTCAGCCCATTATGGTTCCTAAGTGGATATGGGATCGCATTACCATGGACTTCGTGACGGGCTTACCGTTGACTCTAAAGAAGAAAGATGCAGTATGGGTAGTGGTTAATAGACTCACAAAGTCAGCCCATTTTATACCAGTGCGATTCGACTATTCGCTTGATAAATTAGCGGACTTATACATGTCAGAGATAGTAAGACTCCATGGTGTACCGTTGTCGATCATTTTGGATAGAGTTCCGAAATTCACGTCACGATTTTGGAAAAAGTTGCAAGAGGCCATGGGCACGAAATTAAGTTTTAGTACAGCCTTTCATCCACAAACCGACGGGCAGCCAGAGAGAGTAATTTAGATGCTCGAAGACATGCTTTGATGTTGTGTTTTAGAATTCCAAGGTAGTTGGCAGAAATACTTACCGTTGGTGGAATTCGCCTACAACAATAGTTTTCAGTCAAGTTTGAAGATGGCGCCTTATTACGCATTGTATGGGAGTAAGTGCCGAACGCCCTTGTATTGGTCAGAACTCAAAGAGAAACAGATACACGGGGTCGACTTGGTTAAGGAAACTGAAGAGAAGGTAAAGGTGATACGTGACTGTTTGAAAGTCACCTCAGATAGACAAAAGTCCTATTTAGATTTGAAAAGGAAAGGGATAGATTTCAAAGTCGGTGATAAAGTGTTCTTGAAATTATCACCTTGGAGGAAAATCCTCAGATTTGGCTGGAAAGGCAAATTGAGTCCGCGTTTTATCAGACCTTATGAAGTTACCGAGAGGATAGGACCGGTAGCTTATCAGTTGGCCTTGCCACCTGAGCTAGAAAAGATTCATGATGTCTTTCACGTATCCATGTTGCGCCGATACCGTTTAGACCCTTCGCACGTCATAGTTCCGACAGAGGTAGAGATACAACCGGATTTGACTTATGGTGAAGAACCTGTTAGAATTTTGGCGCGAGAGGTCAAACAGTTAAAAAACAAAAGCATAGCCGTAGTGAAAGTTCTATGGCAAAGGCACGGAATAGAAGACGCTACATGGGAGCCCGAGGAAACGATGAGAAACCAATATCCCAACCTTTTCATCGGTAAGATTTTTGGGGACGAAAATCCTTAAGGGGGAGAATTGTAACAGCCCGATTTAGGGGCTAGTCAGAATAGTGATCTCGGGACCACTAATCCGAGATTAGAGAAATTTATTTCCATGTTATAATATGAGTCAGAGCATGATAGTATATGTGCATGAGAATTTTGGTGCTTTAATTTTAGCAATTTCATGTTTAATCGCGAAAAAGGACTAAACCGCATAAAGTGCGAAAGTTCCATTCTACAAGCTAAGGGTACCAAATAGCAATAGATTGGCAATTGGAGGTCTTTAAAAGGAAATTAGACCCCCAATATTAACTTGGCCGGCCATAGACTTCATAGGGGACAAGAATTGACCAAGTTGGTCAAAGTTGGTGATGTTTGGTGGACTAAATTGTTAGTTTAATATTAGAATAAAGAAAAGATGATGTCCATCTTTTTGATCATCCTTCTCCACCGAAAATAGCAAGCAAATAGGGGTTTTTGAATGCTCAAAATTTCAGCAAGCTCTCATCCATTCAAGTAAGTGTTCTAGTGACATTTTCTTGAAAATAGTTGTACTTTTGAGACCCCTAAAGCTTAAGCTTTCAAATGAGGGGACTAATGTGCAATATGGTGAAAAGTTTAGAGTTTTTCCATGAGAGCTATTATAGTTATTTGCTGCATTTTTATGGAAGAAATTGAATCTTAGTTGTTAGATGAACAACTTTTGTGAAAGGTGTTGTCTTGAAAACACCTAATGGGACCTTAATGAAAAGGTTACAAATTTGTAGTAAATATGTGAAATGTTGAGTTTTGATGATAGCTATAAGAGTATTAAATGTTCACCTAGGCTTGTTGAAGGTAGAAATGTGATTAGAATTAATTTCCGAGCCTAGGGGCAATATGGTCATTTTGCCAAAGTCTAGGTGGGCAAAATAGTAATTTTGCCTAAGCATGATTGTTGAGATGCTTTTATTAATGTAGTAATTAAAATGAGCTAATTTTCTGTTATAGAGCAAGAAGAAGCGAGAATCCACCTTGATCGGGGAAAGAACAAAGTCTTGGACTAAACCGACGAACTAGCTCATTTTGAAAACGAGGTAAGTTTGTATGTGATTAATGCAATATTTATGTTAGCATAATTAAGAATACTCGGTATCATATTGATGCATGATACTTTGTTAAGTTGAGAAATTAATGTTGAATATGATGTTGAAGTCCTAGCGGACTATAATGAATATGAGAATGCTATCATCGAGATGAGAAATGGGTAGGGTCCCGTACAAGACCATGTCTGGGACATGGCCTCGGCACCTAGTTAAGATCCCGTATAAGACCATGTCCGGGACATGGCCTCGGCACCGAGTTTAGATCCCGTATAAGACCGTATCCGGGATATGGCTTCGGAGGTGAATATGAAAATCGTTTAAGACCATATCAAGGATGTGGCATCGATACTTGATGTGAAAGCCCATATAAGACCATATCCGGGATATGGCATTGGCTTTTAGGGGTGACTCAATGTAAGACCACCTCGGGGATGTGGCATTGGCTTTGTACCTACTTCAATGACGATGAATATGCGTCTTTGACCATCCATAGTGATTAATGGGATAAGTAGATGAGTTTAGAAGTACAAATGAGAATTGTACTAAAGTCATGTGAATGAGTGATTACAAGTAGTCGTGAATGAGCCACGAAGAAACGATTACGATATGTGGCACGGTATGTGCTAAATAAGGGCAATCGTAAGTAAGTATGTCAAGAAGCCTTTGACTCCTGTATGGTTAGTTAATGCCTTGGATGGATTATATTATGAGCTTATTATTGCTATTTATTTCCATGCAAATTTACTAAGCTTTATGCTTACCCCTTTCATTGCCCTTCTTCTTTGTAGTATTGCCAAGATAACTCGAGGATCGTGGACGTAGGAGATCGAAAATCACACTATCGACATCACTTTGGTATAAAAATTTAGACTTATTTATAGTATGGCATATATAGGACTCGAGTATTTTGTTAAGTTGTAATTGTTAGCCAAAGTGTTGGCTATGTATGTTACTAAAGTCATTTTGTATATAGCCTTAAGTTAGGCAAATACTTGGCAAATTCTTTTGCTTAATGAAAGTGATTTTCTTGAAATGTATGCCCTTGTGTATGGATGTTGAATTGAGTATTTAGATGTGTCTTTGGGTCATGAATTATGTTGAATGGGATTGGTGTATGTATACATGCTATGTAGGGTGGCAAAGGGCTTGGTAAATAGCCTTTTAATTGTCCACATGGATATACACACGGGCGTGTGTCTAAACCGTGTGGAAGGCATGGCTAGCACATGGGCGTATGCCAAGGCCGTGTGAAGTCTGCACCTTGCACTTGGAATTCAAATCGCCACATGGCTGAAGCACACGAACGTGTGTATAGGCCGTGTGGATATGTCAGAATTCCAAGGTTTGGCACACAGGCTAGGGCCACGGGCGTTCTAAGGCCGTGTGAAGTTAGTTAGTGTCGACCACGGGTGGAAGACACGGGCATGCCTTAGGGGCACACGGGTGTGTCCCTAGACCCACACGGGCGTGTGACCCCTGTTTTGTTGAAAATTTTCTCGAACTCGTAAAAGTTACCGGAATAGTTTCGATACCTCTCGGAAGTATGTTTAGGGCCTCCTAGGCCGAGTATGTGTAAGTGATGGGTTTAAACAAAATTTTATAACCCTATTCGAGATGTTTAAGCAAGATTAGTTAGGTAATGCCTCAAACCTTGTTCCGGCATGAATACGGGTAAGGGGTGTTACAGGATCCACCATGCAATGCTCCCAATATAACCAAACACACAGGGCATAAACACTGATATTTAAGCACTTAATTCAGGATATAAAAATTTAATTTAAAGTATGTCACTTAGCAATTTTAACATCCACATAGATAAGCTCAATTAGTGTCTTTGTCCATGGATCTAAAACCAACTATAAAATCATCATCAAGCGCTCTAATATATAGAAATCCATGATCCAATTATTAGTCAATACAATTCAAATCAACCATATCAAACACTCTATTCACAGTTTCCATAAATCCTTTACAAAAATGTTTTCATAAATTTTAAAATCTAAACCATTTGAAATACAATTGAATCTCTAGAAACACAATTCAAAACCTCAATTCAGAATGTAAATAGGCTTGTTTACCAATTGCATTTAAAAACCACTCACATTCACAGTTTGCTTCTCAAGCCAAAGTGTATCACGTAGTTGTGTTTGGACCTCAATTCGTACTAGCAGTGGCCCCTCCTTGATGTGGATCTTAAATAGAGGTAAAATACATGTTACAAGCTATCATTAACAACAAGAAAATCGAAAAATCATGAACTACACAAATATGAAAGGGCTCTCTAATCTACCTTACCAAAAACTCACGATCTAGCCGGAACATAAATTTCAGCCCCTAAATGACCTTCTTTGCACCAAGAATCATTTCTATACATCATTCCTAATCTATCAGCACAGAACATAAGCAACAATTTCATCAAATAACCCGTTTCATAATTTTCCAGAAAATCAACTCATGTTCTTAGTTAAAAACGGATTTGTCAAAATCGATCAACCAAATGAGTTTGTCAAACGGATTTGTCAAGACCTCTTAATAAGCATGATTTGAGCTTAAATATCCATTTAAACTTGGATTCCAACTCAAAACCATGAATTCACCATTGATGAATCTCATGTTCTAGAGCTAAGAGATCAAGATTTAAAAAACCATTTTATTCAATTTAGATTGAAAATAATGATTAGAAACAACCTTAGAATGAATTTAGAGTTGAGAAAATGCCTCCAATCGATCTGGAATCACCAATATTAAAGATTGGATCAAGATCGTTTAAGAACCTGGATGTGTTTTTTTTCTCAACTTTGGAAATATTTTCTGGATAATTTTGAGATAATAAAAGATGAGATCTAGTCTTTAATATGTGGACTTCGAAAATGAAAAAGAAAAACCAGAGAAAATGGTTAGAAATAAGGTGAGAATTGTGTGTGAAGTGAGGAGGCTGCTGCGTCTTTAAACTAAAGAACCCCCACTTGATTTCCATAAATTGGGAAATTTGCCATCAGGCCACTCCCACAATTCCCTTGTTTTACTAAATAATCCTTTCCCTCCAAAATTATGAAAATATGGGTAATTTGCCAAAGAACTACTCAAATATTTCCCTTGTTTTGCAAAATGGTCTTATGTAATTAATATTTTACATTCTTTCAATTAAACCCCCATTTTAATTTATTGTTCAATTCTAATTTGACCCAAAACAATTATTTTACCCAAAAATATTTAAAACTATAAAATTAAATTTTCTAAAAATATTTTTATTTTCTGAAAAATTATTTCCCGGTTTTTTAAATAGAATTAAGCTAACTAAAAATTTACTAATAATCCCGATTAACTCCTAATTTTCACTCAAAACCCAATAAACTTACCCGAAACTACTAGACCTATTTTTAAAGCCTTTCAACTCTCCCCTGTTAAAAGATATTTCGTCCCCAAAATTTACCTGAATTGAACAAATACGAGTACTAATGCTCATGATATCTTTCGGCTCCTAAGTAGTTTCCTCAGTCTTGTGGTTGCGCCATAAAACTTTCACCAATGGAACTGTCTTACTGCATAGCACGTTGACCTCACGGTCTAAGATCGTAATCGGTTCCTCCTCATACGAAAGGTTAGATCGAACCTTAATCTCCTCAACAGGAAGAACATGGGAATGATCTGATCTATACCTCCGAAGAATGGAAACCTGGAAGACATCATGGATGCGCTAAAGCTAAGGCGGAAACAGAAGATGATGAGCAACTGATGCAATCCGCTCAATGACCTCGTAACGGCCAATGAACATCAGATGAAGCTTACCCTTCTACCCAAACCTCAAAACCTTCTTCCAAGGAGATTCCTTTAGAAACACCTTATCACCAATCTAATACTCGATATCTCGATGTCTCAAGTCAGCATAAGATTTTTTCCTGTTTAAAGCAGCCTTCAAGCACTCACAGATAAGTTTCACCTTATCCTTGATCTCACAAACCAAATCTGGTCCCAAATTCCTCTTCTCCTCCATGTCAGACCAACATAGTGGAGTCCTACACTTCCTACCATAAAGTGCCTCAAATGGAGCCATCTGAATACTCCTCTGATAACTGTTGTTGTACGCGAACTCAGCCAACGACAAATGTCTCTCCCAGCTGCCACCAAAATCAATAGCACAACTCTGAAGCATATCCTCGAGAATCTGGATCACCCTCTTAGACTGACCATCTAATTGTGGATGATACGATATACTGAAGTGAAGCTTCGAACTGAAAGCCTTATGCAACGTCTTCCAGAACCCCGACGTGAACAGTGGATCTTTGTCCGATATGATGGAATATGGAATGCCATGCAATCTAACAATGTCCCTAATGTAAAGCTCGACCAACTTTTGAAATCTGCAAGTCATACGCACAATCAAGAAATGCGCACAATTCATAAATCGATCCACTATCAACCAAATTGAATCCTTCCGAGATAGAGTTAACGACAATCCAGAAACAAAATCCATCATGATCCACTTCCATTTCCACTCTGGAATCTTGAGCAGCTGAAGTAACCTAGACGAACGTTGATGCTTAGCTTTAACCGTCTGGAAAACTAAAGATCTGCCAACAAAATCAGCTACGTCCTTCTTCAACCCTGGCCACCAATAAAAAACCCGAAGATTCTGATACATCTTGTTCCCACCGGGATGCATAACATATGGGCTACTATGAGCTTCGGTAAGAATCATATGTCTTAGATCTCCGTCCATCAGAACACACATCCGACCTCTGAAGCAAAGGACACCATCAACATTAAGACCAAAATCTCCAAGAACACCCAACTCAACCTGACAGATACGACGCGCCAAACTCTCATTGAACCGCTATCTCTCTTGAATTGACTGTGAAAAGGTCAGCTTCACCTAAAGCTCAGCCAAAAACCACCATCCTCAAAAATTGACAACTTTGCGAACATCGCCCTCCAGCCAACCAAGGCCTTCTGACTCAAGGCATCAGCAACAACATTAGCCTTTCAGGGATGATACTTAATCACACAATTGTAGTCCTTTAGCAGCTCAATCCAACTCCTCTGTCTCAAGTTTAACTCCTTCTGGGTAAAGAGATACTTAACACTCTTGAGATCGGTGTAAATCTCACACCTCACACCTCACGCCATACAAATAATGATGCCAAATCTTGAGTGCAAAGACTATTGCAATAAACTCCAGATCATGGGTCGGATAGTTACACTCATGCGGTTTCAACTGTCTCGATGCATAAGCAACTACGTTTCCCTCCTACATCAGTACACAACCCAATCCCGTGTGAGAAGCATCACTGAAAAGAACATACTCCTTATCAGGCTCTAGTTGTGTCAGTACAGGTGCTTTAGTCAGAATTGACTTCAGTTTCTCAAAACTCCTTTGCTTCTCATTAGTCCACTCAAAGGCAGTATTCTTCTGTAGCAACTTCGTCAGCTGAGCAGTAATAGATGAAAACCTTTCGACGAAATGGCGATATATCCAATTAAGCCTAAGAAACTCCTGACCTCCAACATAGACCTCGACGACTTCCAATCAAAGATCGCCTCAACCTTCTTCGGATCAACCGGAATACCCTTGGCTAAAATGACATGTCCAAGAAAAACTACCTCTCAAAGCCAAAACTCACATTTTCTTAGCTTGGTATACAATTGCTTATCCCTCAAAATCTAAAGAACCACCCTCAAATGCTCGTTGTGCTCATCCTCTGATCGAGAGTACACCAATATATCATCTATAAAAATCACAATGAACCGATCCAGATAGGAATGGAATACACGGTACATCATGTCCATAAATGCGGCAGGTGCATTCATCAACCCGAATGGTATGACAAGAAAATCAAAATGCCCATAATGAGTCCTAAACACCATCTTTATAACATCTGCATCCTTCACCTTTAATTGATAATACCTAGATATCAAATCAATCTTTGAGAAAATCGAAGCTCCCTGAAACTGGTCAAAAAAATCATTAATCCTCAGAAGTGGGTACTTATTCTTAATGGTCAATAATCAACACACAACCTCAAAGTCTCATCCTTCTTCTTCACAAATAGAACCGGCGTTCCCCACGGTGACACACTCGGTCGAATGAAACCCCGGTCAAATAACTCCTACAACTGCGCTTTAACTCCTTCAACTCCTTAGGTGCCATACGGTAAGGTGCAATTGACACTGGAACTGTACCAGGATAGAGCTCTATACCAAACTCAACTTCTCTATCAGGCGGAATACCAGACAACTCCTCAGGAAAAACATCTAAAATATCATAGACTGCACGAATCTCATCCAACCTCGACCCTCTACTATCAGCATTCAGGACCTAGGCTAGATAAGCTTTGCAACCATTCCGGACCAGCTTCTCGGCTCCAAGCGTAGAAACCACTTTGGAGAGCAACTTAGACCTCTTTCTATTAACAATAATCTCAGATCCATTAGCACAACACAGAGTCACCAAGTTTACCTCACAGTTGACCTTCGCCTGATGCTCGGTCAACCAATCAATCCTAAAGATAACATCAAATCCCCATAACGACAATTTTAAAAAATCTATAGGAAGCACTTGTCCCTGAAAAATTAGAGGACAAAGTCGATAAACCCAATCAACTACTACACTATCACCCAGTGAACTCCTCACAGTAACAACCAACTTGGATGTCTCTACAGAAATTCCCAACTCTCTAGCTACATTTCTCAGAATAAATGATCTCGTAGCACCAGAAACTACTAAAGCTTGAAGAGGAAAAGACTGTAGTTTGAATGTACCTGCAATAACATCCATGGCCTCTCTAGTCTGGGGCTCTCTAACTGCATATACTCTAGTTGGACCTCCAGTATCAACTCGAGTAGCTCATCTCTGACCAAACCCTCTACCACTATCACCTCTGCCACGACCTCTCTCTCGAGCCAGAATAGGTGTAGCAGTAGTAGCAGGCTGGTCTCTAGCCATAACTACCCACCTAGGGCAATCTCTAATATAGTGCTCCATCGATCTGTAAGCAATACAGGCACCAGTCACCCTCCAACACTCTCCAGGATGTCTACAATTACAATGCTTGCACAACAGCAACATAGCACGTCCCTGATCACTCGTGCCAAGCCCAGCTCTAGTAGCCTACCTAACCGGACCCTGGCTTGTAGCAACTCGTCGGCCAGACCTCCTAAAATGACCTCTCTAGGCCTTTTGGCCAGATTCACTAGCAGATTTCGATGACCTCCTAGCGGTTCTAGTAGTAACAACTTTGGGCTCATCACCGAATGTTTCCTTTAAAGCCCGGGCCTTATTAACCAACTCGTCGAAGACCTCAATAGACTTTGCTACTAGATACAACTTAATATCCCGGTTTAGTGCAAACCTGAACCTCTTACAACGACTAGCCTCTTGAGCTACCAACTCAGGTGCATACTGGCTCAAACGCACGAGCTCCGCCTCGTACTTGTTCACAAACAGAGTACCCTGGACCAAATCCATGAACTCGTGTCTTCTCGCTTCCAGATATTGCTCTCCCATGAACTTCCACCAGAAAGATTCTAGGAAAAAGTCCCAGTCCACCCTCTCGGGTGCAGTACCATGCTTGACTGTCTCCCACCAGCGATGAGCCTCACCATCTAGCAATGACACAGCGCAACCAAGCTTATCCTAATTAGAATAGCCCATCGGACATAGGATACAGGTAACTCCCTCCAACCAATACTAAGCACGAGTAGGGTCTCCTCCCTTAACTTCTCGAAAGTCTTTACCACCTAGAGCTCGCAGACGCTCTAGTGGTAATCCTTAGCGAATAAGGGCAGCATTGGCACCAGCGCTATGCTGTAGTGCCCCGATCATCTCAGACATCAAGTGCTCAACTCGATCTAGGAGCATCCTCACGCGGCGATGGTGGTACATCTTCATCTGTTTGTGGTGGTGCCGACAGTGCACTGCGACCACCTCGCCCTCATCGCGAAGGTATAACGTAGATCGAATACTAAAGAAAAGGTAGGGAAAACATACCAGGAGTGAGTAGCGGTAAGTGATCTAAGGCTTAACTAAGAATAATTTCCTATAGGGCATTGTGTTCTCGATTCCTACAAAGAACATGTAGTGGTAAAACAAACAATTGCAAGCAATATTATTAGGTAGGTTAGGCTCCGGGGTTACAAAACTTGTGACCTTTACAGTTTAACAAACTTGACTCTGATACCATCAAATGTGACACCCCAAACCCGACTGAAATGAACCAACCCGAATCTAAAGCGACACATTAGTTACCGAAGTGACTCTTCGACACAAAATCACCTAAAGCACACCCAACCTTATCACCCCTAAATTCTAACTAGTAACTATCTAATCTTTTTTTTAATTAGCCATTTTTCCTTAATTTGTTTATTAATTATGGCTATATTAACTAAGTCTTATTACCTTAATTCATACATACAACTCTAGTTAATCTAATTACAACTAATAAACAACATGTGTATAATAATTTAAATATTTAAAATCATGCTTAACAAAAAACAATTAAAACATACAATGGACTTACCTTAGTCACAAAGCTATCCACTCCTGTACAAACTACAATTAAAATGTATTAGTGAAAATTTCATGCTTCAATCACCATGTTATAACTTAGTAACATACAATGATACACTCAACATTTAACCATAAAATCAAACATTAAAACAAATATAACATTCCAAAATTAATATCCAAATGTAAGTCTCAAACATCCATTATGAGTGTATCAAATTATCCCAATTTAGTGCCACAATGCCCTCTAATGTATCTATAGAAAAGTCCTTAATCTATACTACCAAGTAGCCTTAAATTTGGACCAACCTTGCCCTTGCTCCTCGACTCCCCAAAGCTAGAAAAACTCTGCACAAAGTTGTGAGAGTGTGAGCTAAAAAAGCTCAGTGAATGGCCATAAATTCAATAAGTAAATCACACCAAAAACATACTTAAACCAAGGCAAATCATGTATCAAATTTCAGGTATAAGATCCATAATTTCAATTATATTTTCACGCTCAATTATGGCATTCAATTGACTAAAATTTCCAGTAGCAATGCAACATCATAATATCATAATTCCACATGTTATTCCATTGGTAAAAATCACATTTATTATGGCATATGAAAACATAATATATACACTTATATTGGCAAATGACATCCATGGCAAAATATAAACATGTGATCATGCATTGGATAAACAAAACTCCACTCTCCAAAATATCGAATACAATACTCTGGTTGAGTGGGGCATAGTGTAACACCCCTCACCCGTATTCAACGCCGGGATAGGGTTACGGAGTATTACCGGACTTACAACACATTTATACATACTTTTAATCAATTCAAAATTCATCAATCAATATCAATCATTATTCCCTAATACGAGCCTACGAGGCCCTAAACATGCATAGGGAGTGGTTCGGGACTAAACTGATAACTTTTAAAACATTTGGAGCACTTAGAATTTTTTTCTCAAAAACAGGGGACACATGCCCGTGTGGCCAGGCCGTGTGTGTCACAAGCCGTGTGAACATTCGAAATGGGAGCATATGGCCGTGTCCCAGCACGTGTCCTACCCCGTGTCTAAACAAGTGAGCTTACTGACTTGGGTCACACGGCCAACACACACGCCCGTGTGCCCTAAAAATGGCCATACACGCCCGTGTACCATGCCGTGCCAAACCTGTAGGGTATACTGACTTATGCAACATGGCCAAGTCACACGCCCGTGTGCTAGGCCGTGTGCCAATTAGGGGGTATACTGACTTGTGCCACACGGCCGATCACATGCCCGTGTATGAGTCCGTGTGGAGCATATTGACTTCACTTCAAATTCAACACCAGGGGACACACGGCCGTGTGTCATGACTGTGTGTCACACACAACTAAGACACACGGCCGTGTGTCACACACGACTGAGACACATGCCCGTGTGGACAAAAATAGGCTATTTACTAAGCCATTTTGTCACCCAAATTTAGGTACACCTGCACCTCTCAAATAGCACACCATATAGCACCAAAAGGCATATGTTTCAATTCCAATCAAACATGATTTATACTAATCCTAATACCAGCCAATACAAAACATAAATACCACATATTTCCATCTAATTTCATGCCAATCTTTGTCTTCTCAAAACATCAAAATGACCATTTACAATTCCAACAACTAGCATGCTTACTATCTCATGTTTTACTCATTCAAATTATACCAACTTTACATATTCAAATCAACTAATTAAACTTTTCCAAACATGCATCATTATTCATCTATTGACAAGCATATAACTTCCCAACTATCAATAATTTGACATTCAAATTACATATTATCATTAAGCATCATGAATCCAATCTCAACCACACAACAAAGGTCAATTGTATACATATAAACATAATCAAAATCAACCAAAATAAGCCAACTCACATGGCCAAATATACAAACCAAATCTTAGATACTTACAAACCAATTCAAATGGCCAAAATCATAACCAAAACATAACTAACATGACCAAATTCCCTATACATGCCATATACTCAAATTACCAAAGTTCATAGATGCCAAGTTATAGATGGATAGTGTGAAGCGATCTCCGACAATCCCCAAATCCAAGCTAGCTCTGATATCACTATAAAACACGGGAAAATAAACAAAGTAAGCTATAAAGCTTAGCAAGCTCGTATGAGATAAATTTAATGCAATCACTTAAACATGTTTAATAATTTCAATATGTCAATATGCAACTTTCCTTAACTATCAAACCTTTCAAGTTCTCATTCACAAAACCATATAAATTCGTCGTCATTTCTCCTATTCAAAGCTAAAATGGTTTATACACATACCTGTACCATCTCGTACTAATCTCATATACATTCTCGTCTTCCATTTACCCGTTGAATCTTTCGGAATAGAATTCAGATACTCAAGGTCTCACTCGATAAGTACCTATACCATGGCCCGAAGCCAAACCAAGGTAACTTATCCAAAATTTTGATATCATGTTCCGAAGCCAAATCAGCCAATATGCATGGCCCGAAGCCAAATCGGTTTATCTCGCACACATAGTGCTAAATCATGGCCTGAAGCCAACTCACTGTATCCCCTAATGACATGTCACTAGCATCCAAAACTATTCCTAAGGTTCAACCGGGATTTTTGAATGTCGAGTCGTCGTCGAATCACTATCGTTCATATCCACAGTCTCGTATTTGCAATTCATGCAATATCAAAGCATATAAAATACATTTATATTGAAGTTTATCACATACGAACTTACCTCGAAGGTGGAAACGACGAAATAAGTCGATTAGTCAATAACTTTAATTTTTCTCCGATCTAGATCCGAATTCTGCTTTTCTTGATCTAAATATATTTAAAATTGACTTATTTAATCAACTATTTAATCAATTCAATCCAAAATACACTTTAAAACACATTTACACTTTTGTCCCACATATTTCACATTTTCACAATTTAGTCCTTATTTCATAAAATCAAAAATTAATGAAATTCCTAATAAACCCATGATAGCTAAATTACCATAATACCCCTAGTAGCCCATATTTTTCATTTATTACACATTATAACCACTAACTTTACACTTTCTCAATTTAATCCCTATTTTGCATTTTTACCAAAAATTACTTTATAAAACTTGTATAATTCACAATAAACTTTATAATCTATCATTAAACATCAAAACACATGCTTATTCATCAATGGAAACATTCAAAATCTTTAACAGTTTTACAAATTAGTCCCTGGGCTAGCTAGACCTAACTGCAACGATCTCAAAAACATAGAAATTATTAAAAACGGGACAAAAATTGTACTTACATGCAAGCTTAGTGCATAGCCGAACCTTTAAGCTCTATTAATGGCTTTTTCTCATTTCATATTCGGTGGAGAAACTAAGAAAGATGATAGCATTTTGCATTATGTTATTGTTTTACTATGTTATTACATAAATTACTAATTTAACCTTAATTATAACATTTAAAAATCACCTAACACATGTCCAAAAGTGTCCACTCAAATTCCAAATGGTTTAATTACCATTTTAGGACCCCCCACTTTAAAAACCATAGCTAGTAAACATTTTTTAGCTTATAGAACTTTACTTTTACACTTTACGCGATTTAGTCTTTTTTACTGAATTAAGCATTTAAATGGTAAAATTTATTTACGAAACTTTCACGTAATTAATCTATCACATTTTACACCTTATTAAAATAATAAAATAAATATTTTAACTTCAGATTTGTGGTCCCGAAACCACTGTTTCGATTTGACCCAAAAACTGGCTGTTACATATAGCCATACACTCCCTTATGTCTCCTTGAAATCGCTAATGCTTGAGTGGAGAAAAAGGCTCAACACTCCCTTATTCACGCTAGAAAAATGAATACTCCTAGAGCCATATGCTCACATATAACACATGTAGTGGTGAGTACTCACTAATCCTATATCATGCCATCTATATCCAATGGATCTACCATGCAGTGTTGCCAATATAACCAAACACGCAGGGCATAACCACTAATATTTAAGCACTTAATTCAGGATAAAAAAATATAATTTAAAGTATGTCACTTAGCAATTTTAACATCCACATAGATAAGCTCAATAAGTGTCTTTGTGCATGGATTTAAAACCAACTATAGAATCATCATCAAGCACTCTAATATATAGTAATCCATGATCCCATTATTAATCAATATAATTCAAGTCAACCATATCAAACACTCTTTTCATAGTTTCCATAAATCCTTTACAAATATGATTTCATAATATTAAAATCAATTTTGAAATCTAAACCATTTGAAATAAAATTGAATATCTATAAATACAATTCAAAACCTCAATTCAGAATGTAAATAGGCATGTTTACCAATTGCCTTTAAAAACCACTCACATTCACAGTTTGCTTCTCAAGCCAAAGTGTATCAAGTAGCTGTTTGGACCTCAATTCTGATTAGCAGTGGCCCTTGCTCAATGTGGATCTTAAATAGAGGTAAAATACATGTTACAAGATATCATTGACAACAATAAAATTGAAAAATCATGAACTACACAAATCTGAAAGGCCTATCTAATCTACCTTACCGAAAACCCACAATCTAGCCAAAACACAAATTTTAGCCCCTAAATGACCTTCTCTGCACCAAAAATCATTTCTAAACATCATTTCTAATCTATCAACACAAAACCTAAGCATTAATTTCATCAAACAAACCGTTTCATAATCTTCTGAAAAATCAACTCATGTTCTTAGTTAAAAATGGATTTGTCAAAATTTATCAACCAAACAAGTTTGATCTTTTGTTTTCTGATAAAAAGCTCTTAACAAACATTATTTGAGCTTAAATATACATTTCAACTTGGATTCCAACTCAAAATCACCTGTAAATCTCAAAGATTGGGGGTTAGTAGAATCGGGTTTGTGAATAGAGAAGGAGTGGTCATCCCTTAATTTTTGAGATTATATATGCATTTTTAGGAAATAAATGAGGTATTGGTTTGTTGGTTTAGTGTTAGTGAAACGATTCTTGAAACCAAAGTTCAATCCCTTATCTTGAATCATTTTTTATTATTTTGCAAATTTTGCCTTAAACCCTAGTATGTTATATGCCTTATTTTTAAAATAAATATTGCAAAATTATTTTAAGAAGGAGAAAGAAGCCAAATGTAACACCCCAAACCCAACCTATACGTTACGACCGGATCTGACGTGTCACATCGAAGTGTCACATGAAAATCGGGCTTGTCGATAAAAGTTCGTTACTAAATTTTAAATCCCATTTAATAAATTGTTGTTGAAAACGTTAGTGTTGTAAAATCAAATCACGTTGTCCAATTATAGGTAATATCAATTGTTATAAGTTTATCAATCTGAAATAAAATCGCGGAAGCCTTTTCTAGTTGTAAACTTTAAGATTTGAAAAACGTGATTTTCTTTAGAAACAGTTATTGTTTTAAAAAAACCTGTGTTTCCTAGTCTAGCAGGTTAAAATAAAAAGAAAACACCAAATAAAAGTTAAAACCTCAAATGGCCTTATTACAAATATATCAACCCCAAAATGAAATATTAAAAAGGCTAGATATAAATTATAATACTCGCGAACATGTGGCCACCTCCGAGTCCCTCGCAGCTCCAAATAATCTAAGGCTGGGGATTACCTGTACAGTTAAAAGAAAAGGGTGAGTTACGAGAACTCAGTGTGTAATCCCCTATCAGTCAAATAACGATCGGTGCATGCAGAAACAGACTGGGCCTCAGCACTATACAGTAACAAATCAGTCTGGGCTTTAGCCCTATACAGTAACAGAGTGGGACTAAGCCCAAAGTAATAATGATGCGAGCGATGCAACCCAACCCAATCCAAACAACACACCACCCGTACCAACCAGCACACCATGTGGGGACTAAGTCGACCCACCTAGCCAACACACCAATATCGCAACATAGTCGCTATCAGAACGCAAAGAAAGTCGCTAGTAACGATAACGTGGCCAAGCCACTAGAACAGTAAAAACGTGGCAGAGCCACTAGTACAGTACTTCCTCCGAATCATAATCCCAACCCCAATGCAAAATGTCGTGTCATAAATGTTACGCGAATACAATATGTCATAATCATAACAAGTCATATACATATCGTACACACGTCACTTAAACTACCACTAGGGGTATAATGGTCTTTTCGACGGCTAGGGGTAAAACGGTAATTTTCACCCCTCAGGGGCATTTCGGTAATTCTACCCTACAAGGGTATTTCAGTAATTCTACCCTACAATGGTATTTCGGTCATTTAACTACTTTTGGGGTCTCGGTACTGATGACGACCCTTCAAAGGGTCTACAGTCGTCTCGAACGACTCAAATAGCCTATATGGCCAAAACAGTGTAAATGGACCCAAAGCCCACTATTCGGCCCAAGTGGGCCCACACGCTCGTGTGGCCCATTCAGCCCAATTTCAGTCACGACTATGCGACCTTCGCAGCCCAATCCATTATTTGTCACTCTCGTGAATTTTACCCATGTGGGGTCCATGAGCCTATTGGGCCCACATGGCCCATCTCGGCCCAACGAGGCCCATTACGACCTAAGCCCACGAGAACGCTCGTTGTGGCTTCTACAGTCTAGCGCCCATGTTCATGGGCTCAGTTTACCACACGCACGATCGCACGCTCGTGTGGCATCATATGCCATATTTCTGGCTTTTCGGCATTTTGCCGAGCTACAGTCATAGTAGTGCAACATTACATACTTTTGGCTTTTCAGCTGATCATCGAATACTGCATATGATTACACACCTTTTTCGCAGCTCGTACAAGCAACCCACGAACACCGAACATACATCCATCAACGTTTTTCGGTTAATATCAATACCTAATACTAACGTTAAATCCCAAAGAGAATGGTATTGATACTCACCTTCACCCAAGAATGCTATTCAATCCACTTATGATGTTAACCAAAAGATATCTATACCCCTTTCCTACCGAAATGCTGCATTGACCAAAAGAATCCAACACGAGAGAAGGGTCCAAAAGTTAGCAACCCTTAACTGAAGCATTCGGCTTTGCCAGAGAAGAGAGCCATAAAAAAACAAAGAACCTAATAAAAACAAGGAATACTTACCCAAAATTAGTTGATAGGAATGGTCGAATGAAGCAACAATCGGCCACTTGACAAAGGTTGGCATCACAAGGAAAAGAGAATAATCGGCTTAGGGAATCAAGAGAGACAAGGAAGTTAGATTCGGCCAAAGAAGAAAACCAAGAGGAGAAGAAGATGATTCGGCCAGAGAAGAAATTAAAGGAAGAAGAACTTCAAGGGAGAACTCAACACTTGATGTTTATGTTTCGGCAAAGAGTGGGCAGCAATTGAGAAATACAGATGAAAAGAAACAGACCCGAATGGTCAAAAAGCTGCACGAGATGCCACAAGAAGAAGTAAATCTCGAAACACACAAAAAGAAAACCCGAAATAACTGAGAGGATTTTCGGTTTCTACCCTCTTACAAAGGTGCCAAAAATGTACCAAATGAAAGCCCCTAGCCAAAATTCCCCTACTCAAGCTCCTCCATTCGGCCAAACTCCCCCTCACTCAATTTCCCTAAAAAATCTCCACTGTTTGCTCCTTGATTCACTCCACACCCCCCATTCAAACTCATTCAAACTTGATGACCAAGTCTCCAACCTCCTCTGTAGAGTTTGAATCAAACTCTACCTCTCACGCTACAGAGTCATAAAATAAAAACCTCCAACTTGCATGCCATGGGATTCGAACCCCCTCCCCCATGCATGCCCAACACGCCACTTGCCACCACAACACAAGCTCTCTTGTGTCCTAAAAAAACACCACTTAATATATAAACCCTTTAAGCTAACTTACAGGTTTCCTTAAAGAGCAAAAATCCAAATTTTTCCAAAGGCCATACGGGAACCCAGCCTTCCTAAATACCCCCGTACACATCCAAAACACTTAGTCATTGAAGGAAACAAGCAGTTTGTCAGAACATGAAAAATTAAAGACCCTATATTTTTGGGGCGTTACAGTTCTACCCCCTAAAAGAAATTTCGGCCTCGAAATTTACCTGATCAGAATAGGTGAGGATATTGTTGTTGCATCGCCTCCTCAGGCTCCCACGTGGCTTCCTCGGTACCGTGATTACGCCAAAACACCTTGACCAAAGGAACAGATTTTCTCCTTAATACATTGACATCACGATCCAGTATCTGCACGGGTTTTCCTCAAAGGTCAGATCCTCAATCTCCTCCACCGGCACTATATGTGAGGGATCAGAGCGGTATCGCCTTAGCATAGAGATATGGAACACATCATGTATCCGATTTAACTCAGGAGGCAGCTCAAGCTGATAGGCGACCGGTCCCACTCGTTTTAATATTCGGTAAGGTCCGATGAATCTAGGGCTCAGTTTGCCTTTCCGTCCAAATCTCAGAATTTTCTTCCATGTTGAGACCTTTAGAAAGACATAATCCCCCACAGAGAACTCAATCTCTTTACATTTTAAATCCGCATATGACTTCTGCCTGTCAGATGCTTCCTTTACCCGATTCTGAATCAACTTTACTTTTTCTTTGATCTCAGAAACCAACTCTGGTCCCAGAACTCGCCGCTCACCCAGTTCAGTTTAACATGTAGGAGTACGACACCTACGACCATATAACGCCTCGTACGGTGCCATTTGAATACTAGACTGGTAGCTATTGTTATAAGCAAACTCTGCCATCGGTAAATAGTCCTCCCAACTACCTCAGAAATCGATTACACAACTTCTTAACATGTCTTCCAGTATCTGAATCACCCTCTCTGACTGACCATCTATTTGAGGGTGGAACACAGTACTGAAATCTAATCTTGTACCCAAAGCCTCGTGTAACTTCTTCCAGAATCGAGATGTGAATCTAGGATCTCTGTCAGATATGATTGAAACTGGTACACCTTGCAGGCTTACAATCTCCGCCACATATAACTTAGCCAACTTCTGTAGCGAATAATCAGTTCGGACCGATATAAAGTGGGCAGATTTAGTCAGTCGGTCAACAATAACCCATACCGAATCCTTCTTAATAGGCGTCAAGGGTAGCCCACTGAAAAAATCCATGGTTACCCTCTGGCACTTCCAGAGTGGAATCTTAACTGGTTGCAGTAATCCAGAAGGTAGTTGATGCTCAGCCTTAACTTGCTGGCATGTCAGACACTTACCCACGAAATCGGTAACCTCGCGCTTAAGCCCTGGCCACCAATACAGTTCACGCAAGTCTCGATATAACTTGTTTCCACCAGGATGCATGGCATAAGGACTATTGTGCGCCTCTTGCAGTATAGACCGCCTCAGATCAGAACCTCTTGGTACATAGACTCTCCCACGGAAGAATAGTACTCCTTCACTGTTCAACCCAAAGTCTGTAGTCTCTCCGCTCTCAACTTGTCAAAAATGCGGAGCCAGTGACTCATCCAACAACTGTTTCTCCTTAATTTGATCTGTCCAAGTCGGTTTCACTTGAAGTTCAACTAACAAGCTACCATCATCGAACAGGCTGAGACGAGCAAACATTGCTCTCAAATCAGATACAACCCTACGGCTCAGTGCGTCAGCTATTACGTTATCTTCACCAGGGTGGTACTCAATTGAGCAATCATAATCCTTAAGCAACTCTATCCATCTTCGTTGCCTAAGGTTCAACTCCTTCTGAGTAAGGAGGTACTTGAGGCTTTTATGGTCTGTGTAAATAATAGAATTCTCACCGTATAAGTAGTGCCTCCAAATCTTTAATGCAAATACCACCGCAGCAAACTCCAAGTCGTGAGTGGGGTAATTCGCCTCGTGAGGCTTAAGTTGACGAGACGCGTATGCAACCACCTTAACCTCTTGCATCAACACACACCCCGATCCAGTGTGTAACACATCACTGTAGATAATGAATTCCTTCCCAAACTCTAGCTGTATTAACACAGGGGCTTCAGTCAAAACTTTCTTCAATTTCTCAAAACTCTCCTGCTGCTTATCGGTCCAAATAAATGGTACCCCTTTACGCAATAACTTAGTCAAGGGTGCAGCAATCAGTGAGAACCCCTCAACAAAACGTCTGTAATACCCACCAGGACCAAAGCTTCAATCTCGAATACGATCTTTGGTGGTTTCCAATTCAGTACGGCTTCAATTTTTGAGGATCCACCCTAATTCCCTCAGCAGACACCACGTGACCCAAGAATGTCACTTCTCGCAGCTAGAACTCACACTTGCTGAACTTTGCGTATAACTGCTTTTCCCTCAAAATTTGCAAAACAATTCGAAGATGTGCATCATGATTCTCCTCGATTCTGGAATACACCAGGATTTTGTCTATAAACACAACTACAAACCGATCCAAATAGGGCTGGAATACTCGGTTCATCATATCCATAAAAGCAGTTGGTGCATTCGTCAACCCAAACGGCATTACCAAAAACTCATAATGACCATAACGAGTCTTAAACGCAGTCTTATACACATCCGCTTACTTAACCTTTAGCTGATGGTACCCGGATCGAAGATCTATCTTGGAGAAAACTGAAGCTCCTCACAGCTGGTCAAATAAATCATCTATCCTCGGTAAAGGGTACTTGTTCTTGATCATCAGTTTGTTCAGTTGATGATAATCAATGCACATGCGTAATGATCCATCCTTCTTCTTCATGAATAACACTGGTGCTCCCCATGGAGACACACTCGGCTGAATGAATCCTTGGTCCAGTAGCTCTTGAATTTGAGCCTTTAACTCTACCATCTCCTTCGGTGCCATTCTGTAAGGGGCGATGGAAATCGGAGCTATTCCTGGTAGGATCTCAATACCGAATTCGACTTCACGATTTGAGGGCAACCCAGGAAGCTCTTTAGGAAATACATCCAGAAACTCCTTAACAGTTCTGACATCTCCAATAGAAGGACCTTTAGAATCAGAACTGCTGACATAAGCTAAAAACATCTCGCAACCCTTGCAGACCAGTTTTTCGACCCTTAATGCAGAGATTACATTGGAAAAATAATCTTTTCGCTCCCCTAACACGACCACCTCCTCCTCATCAGAAGAATTCAACACCATACACTTAGCAGCGCAGTCCAAATTTGCACGGTGTTTCACTAGCCAATCCATGCCCAATATCAGATCGAATTTGCCAGACGGTAGTTCCATCAAATCTGCCGGAAAGACAACCCCTTGGACCTCAAGGGGCACGTCTCTAAACAACTCATTCACTCTAACCGACTGTCCCAGTGGACTTAACACAGTCATTTCACTATCAGTAATTTTGAACTGAACACCCAAAATCCCAGACACCGTGCATGCAACATACGAGTGTGTAGACCCAATATCAATCAAAGCAGTGCATGGTACAACATAAATTAGGAACGCACCAGTTATGACGTCTGGGGCATCGCCATCCTCTCAGTGACGAGCAGTATAAACAAAACCTGGATGTCTCACCTCAGTATTACCAGCACCTCTGCCCAGTGCGCCACGACCTCTCCCCAAACCAATTCCCCCTAGCCTGACCATGGCCTCTCGGTGGCTGCTGACCACCTCTCCCCGGCTGAACATAGCCCTAACCTGCGACTTGCATCTGAACAGGCCTCTAAGTACAGTTCTTGACTTGGTGATCCATGGATCCACATCTGAAGCACGCCCCAGTTCTTTTCCAGCATTCACCCTGGTGAGATCTCTCAAATCAGCTCAAGGCTGCGGTCTACCAGCGACAACAGGAACCCCAGCTTGGACTGGCCCATCAAATCTAGGCTTCTTCTTAGGCCTACCAAAAGAACTTGAGGGCCCAAAATCCATCTTATTTCTGCCCCTACCTTTTTCACGGTTCTGGCGCTCGAAGCGCTTTACATCTTCGGTAATTTTTGCCTTCTCAACAAGGGCAGCAAAGTCTCGTTCCCTCTGCGGAGCTATCAGCACCAGCAACTCATCTTGGAGGCCATCCTCGAAACGCACACAGCATTCATACTCAGTTGCGACTATACCACGAGCATACTGACTCAGCCACAGAAACTCTACCTCATACTCTGCCACAGACCTATTCCCCTGGATCAGACTCAGAAATTCCTTTCTCCGTTCATCCACATAACTTACCCCAACATATTTTCCTTGAAAGGCCACCTTAAAGAAGTCCCATGTCAAACGATCAGTCTGCGTATCCTCTCTTACAGTGAGCCACCATTGGTATGCCTCGTCTCGCAGTAAGGACACTGCTCCTTTTAATTTCTGTTCCACAATACAGTCGAGGTCATCCATTATTCGCTCGGTAGCTTCTAACCAATATTCTGCCACATTCGGGGCTACACTAGAAACACCCCTAATGATTTTCGCTCCATTGGACCGGAGCCGCTCAGAAATTGACCCTCGGCCCGCTGATCCAGTACTTGCTCCAGTAACCCTCTCGAGAACCCGTAGCAATGCTTGGGACAGAGCATCATCCCAACTTCTCGGTCATGAGACCCTGTCTCAGTTATTGGTGAGGCGGGTGCCTCCCTAGCAGGCATGTGACCCGACGCTGAAGACCCAGCCCTAGCACCTCTTCGGCCTCTACCGCGGTCACATGTACCCCTTCCGCAAACTCTTGTGCTCATATCGATATACCGTATTTATCTGCTTTAAGATTTTTATGCATTAGCTTATAATTTCAGTAATTATTAACGAATATTTTATGAGAAAAAGTAATTTAGAGTTGTTTTTGCAGAATGAGACCTCACTACAGTTTTCGATCTTCTATAGTCTCAGTTTACTCTAACTAAATTAAAGAGTTTTAGTACAATACTACTATCCATAGTAGTTTCTCAGTATAACTTTTCAGTATATAACAGAAAATAGTGTCAGAGAACTTACAGATTTGGCCCCAGAGACTCGGTGTGCCACACTTTTAGAAAACTAGCATTCAATTTTAGAAAATTAGCATTAAGACAATTTTAGAAAATTTTCAGTATATAGCCATTCAATTTTCTTTCAAAAACTAGCATTCAGACAATTTTAGAAAATTTTCAAGAACCCATTCCACAGTCGAGTTTTACAACCTCGGCTCTGATACCACTAAATGTAACACCCCAAACCCGGCCTAGACGTTACGACCGGATCTGACGTATCACATCGAAATGTCGTTTGAAAACCAGGCTTGTCGACTAAAGTTCGTTACTAAATTTTAAATCCCATTTAATAAATTGTTGTTGAAAATGTTAGTGTTGTAAAATCAAATAATGTTGTCCAGTTATAGGTCATATCAATTGTTATAAGTTTATCAATCTGAAATAAAATCGCGAAAGCCTTTTCTAGTTGTAAACTTTAAGATTTGAAAATCGTGATTTTCTTTAGAAACAATTATTGTTTTAAAAAAACTCGTGTTTCCTAGTCTAGCAGGTTAAAATAAAAAGAAAACACCAAATAAAAGTTAAAACATCAAATGGTCTTATTACAAAAATATCAACCCCAAAATGAAATATTAAAAAGGCTAGATATAAATTAATATACTTGCCAACATGTGGCCACCTCCGAGTCCCTCGCAGCTCCAAATCATCTAAGGCTGGGGATTACTTGTACAGTTAAAAGAAAAGGGTGAGTTACGAGAACTCAGTGTGTAATCCCTTATCAGTCGAATAACGATCGGTGCATGCAGAAACAGACTAGGTCTAAGCCCTATACATAGAATCGATCACGGACTTTAGCCCTATACAGTAACAGAGTGGGTCTAAGCCCAAAGTAATAACAGTGCAGAATAGAGATGCAACCCAACCCAATCCAGCCAACACACCACCCGTACCAACCAACACACCATGTGCGGACTAAGTCGACCCACCCAGCCAACACACCAATATCGCAAAGATAGCAAGCTATAAAGAACGCTGCACAAAGCTGCTTGTAACAGTAAACGTGGCCAAGCCACTAGAATCAGAATACGTGGTGAAGCCACTAGAACAGTAAAAATGTGGCAGAGCCACTAGTACAGTGCTTCCTCCGAATCAGAATCCCAACTCCAATGTAGAATGTCCTGTCATAAATATTACGTGCATGCAGTATGTCATAATCATAACAAGTCATGTACATATCATACACACATCACTTAAACTACCACTAGGGGTATAATGGTCTTTTCGATGGTTAGGGGTAAAATTGTAACTTTCACCCCTCAGGGGTATTTCGGTAATTCTACCCTACAAGGGTATTGCGGTAATTTTACCCTACAATGGTATTTCAGTAATTCTACCCTACAAGGGTATTTCAGTCATTTAACTACTTTTGGGGTCTCGGCACTGATGACGACCCTTCAGAAGGTCTGCAGTCGTCTCGAACGACTCAGATAGCCTATATGGCCAAAACAGTGTAAATGGGCCCAAAGCCCACTATTCGGCCCAAGTGGGCCCACACACTCGTGTGGCCCATTCAGCCCAATTTCTGTCACAGCTATGCGAACTTCGCAGCCCAATCCATTATTTGTCACTATCGTGAATTTTACCCATGTGGGGCCCATGAGCCCATTGGGCCCACATGGCCCATCTCGGCCTAACGAGGCCCATTACGAACTAAGCCCACGAGAACGCTCGTGGTAGCTTCTACAATCTAACGCCCATGTTCATGGGCTCGATTTTCCACACGCACGATTGCACACTCATGTGGCATCATACTTCATATTTCTGGCTTCTCGGCATTTTGCCAATCTACAGTCATAGCAGTGCAACATTACATACTTTCGGCTTTTCAGCCGATCATCGAATACTGCATACGATTACACACCTTTTTCACAGCTCGTACAAGCAACCCACGAACACCGAACCTACATCCATCAATGTTTTTCGGTTAATATCAATACCTAATACTAACGTTAAATCCCAAAGAGAATGGTATTGATACTCACCTTCACCCAAGAATGCTATTCAATCCACTTATGATGTTAACCGAAAGATATATTTACCCGTTTCTTGTCGAAATGCTACATTGACCAAAAGAATCCAACACGAGAGAAGGGTCCAAAAGTTAGCAACCCTTAACCGAAACATTCGGCTTTGCCAGAGAAGATAGCCATAAAAAAAACCAAGAACCGAATAAAAACAAGGAATATTTACCCAAAATTAGTTGATAGGAATTGTCGAATGAAGCAACAATCGGCCACTTGACAAAGGTTGGCGTCACAAGGAAAAGAGAATAATCGGCTTAGGAAATCAAGAGAGACAAGGAAGCTAGATTCGGCCAAAGAAGAAAACCAAGAGGAGAAGAAGATGATTCGGCCAGAGAAGAAATTAAGGGAAGAAGAACTTCAAGGGAGAACTCAACACTTGATGTTTATGTTTCGGCAAAGAGTGGGCAACAATTGAGAAATACAGATGAAAAGAAAAAGACCCGAATGGTCAAAAAGCTGCACGAGATGCCACAAGAAGAAGTAAATCCCGAAACGCACAAAAAGAAAACCCAAAATAACTGAGAGGATTTTCAGTTTCTACCCTCTCACAAAGATGCCGAAAATGTACCAAATTAAAGCCCCTAGCCAAAATTCCCCTACTCAAGCTCCCCCATTCGACCAAAATCCCCCCTCACTCAATTTTTCTAAAAAATCTCCACTGTTTGCTCATTGATTCACTCCACACCCCCCATTCAAACTCATTCAAACTTGATGACCAAGTCTCCAACCTCCTCTACAGAGTTTGAATCAAAATCTACCTCTCACGCCACAGAGTCATAAAATAAAACCTCCAACTTGCATGCCATGGGATTCGAACCACCTCCCCCATGCATGCCCAACACGCCACTTGCCACCACAACACAAGCTCTCTTGTGTCCTAAAACAACACCACTTAATATATAAACCCTTTAAGCTAACTTCCAGGTTTCCCTAAAGAGCAAAAATCCAAATTTTGCCAAAGGCCATACTGGAACCCAGGCTTCCTAAATACCCCTGTACACACCCAAAACACTTAGTCATTGAAGCAAACAAGCAGTTTGTCAGAACATGAAAAATTAAAGACCCTATATTTTTGGGGCGTTACACCTAATGATTAAAAGAAATATGAGAAAGCAGAGAAATTAAATGAGGTCCCAAGTTTAATCCTTTCCCTTGTGAAATAATTATTTTTTTTGCAAAATGCCTTTATTTTTTTAATGTGTGTGCCATCCATACCGTTGAACCCTAAGTATAAATACAACTTTTTATTGTATTTTTCAGCCTCTAATTCAATTTTTCCCTACCCTAGCCGTTCACCCTCTTCCTCCCCTCTTTTCTCTTCAATTTTCTTTCTTTCTCCCATTGTTGTCGTCGCCAACACCTCTCATTTTACCATCTCTTTCTTCTTCATTTTGCATCCAGATTGTGCACCATCTCCTTTACTCTATTGCTGCCATTTATCCTCATCTAAATCAGCCCCAAGTCTGAAATCTTAAATCCTAATATTGATCTCGAACATTGCCAAGAAAGTGTCATTGCCGTTTCTCTCAACTAGCTTGGGTAAGATCTCTTTTCTCTTATATTTCTTGATTAATCTTGTTAGTTAAAAACAAAAATTTCCAGATCTGGAATTTGGGTGATTTTAAATAATTTAAAAGTTATTTTTTTAGATTTTGGTGAGATCTCCAACCATTTTAAAATTCAGCCCTAATTTTGGCCACCATGGGTGGTGGTGCGTGTGCCTATGTGTAAGAAAGGGGGATTTTTTGTTTCTTGGGTCTTGCCCATATTTTTCCAGCATTAAATTGTGTTCTTGAACCCTCCTAATCATCCTTTAATCATATTTTAATTAGGGAGAGAAGTTCTTGATCAATTAACCAATCGGATCCCACAAATCGTGAAGCGTAAGTGCAATTAAGGATAACTAGTTTCTTATTTCGACATAGTTGTTGGGTAAATGTTATGAATTGATTAAATGAAGGAATTTAATCTTTAATTAGCTACTGATTTTCCAGTATATTAGTGAATTAGGTGCTGACCCAAGCGCCCCAAATCATCTGTAAAGGCGAAGAACGATTGGACGTACGGTTCTTATCGATACAGTGTAAAAAATCTAACTAGTTTAGATTCATAAAATATTTATAATTTCAACGATTGGTTTGAAATCATAAGTGGGTGTTTTGGGGCTGGTTTAATGGTAAATTTATTTAATTTATACTGAATTTTGGTTTAGGTTCATTTAAAGAATTATTAAGGAAAATTGGAAGATTAACTAGTGTGCTGCGTGGAAGCGGAAAATAAGGTGTGGGTCTTAAACTCATAAAATTGTTTGAAAATGTTAAATGTCATGTTATATTTGATAAATTAGCTTTTTTATTGGATTGTCTTAATAGCCAAATTATTTATTTTTTGAGTGGTCGAACCAGGTATGTGTCGAGCCTTCAAAGATTGACATGTTGGCAAAATTGCTAATTTGATAGTATGAATGTTTGATTGAGTTTGTAATTGCATAATTGAGTTATGAGATATGAGAATGTTTTACTGAATGATATAATGTATTGAGATATTAAGCTTATGTATGATTTAAACGCATGAGATATTTTTTATATTGTGTACTGAAAAGGGTACTATTTATGCACAATGAAAATCCATAAAGTATGTGAAATTGAACGATATTGATTGATACCAACACAATGGTAATTTTAAAGTTTGGAACATTGTTTCCATTTAATTAAAGTATGTGATTATTAAGGACATGCTGAGCATGTCAAATGAATGTGAAAAGTATTGAGATATGATTATTTTTGAGACAGTGTGACATATTGCATATGCATTGGGTTGGGATTTTGTGGTTGATGGAGGAGTTCCGTGGAGTACCGACGACATATTAAGTCGGCATTATTCATAGTTAGTGCACTTCACCTAGAGTACCGAGGCAAATGGAGATTTATCACATTTTTACTAGCAGCTTGTCTGCATTTTTATTTGCAGAATTCTTTGCATATTGTTACTGGTGGTTTTAAGCACAACGGGCTTAAACCCATATAATGTTTTGGAGTTCGGATGACGGGTTCTGGGGAACTCGTGGAGTGTAGCGGATGGTATGGGTAGGAACCTTTTCATTGCATCACTCACGACATATTAGAATGTTATTGATTTATGATATGTGTTGTATTGAATGGTATCAAAATTTATGATTGTTACTCGAATGAATGATTTCCCATGCTCATACACCATTTGACATCAATTTGATAATGGCTATGTAATGATATGAAATTCCTATGATGGTTCTATTTTCTTCTATTAAAGGTAATTTGTTTCACTATATTCGATATTTTTGTTTTTTTAAATAATTGTTCGAATCACGCTGAGCTTTTCAAAAGTTTACCCCCCAATAGTGTTCAACTTTTCAGGTAAACCTCAAAATTAGGACCGAACTCGGTATTCGGAGAATCACCTTGGACCTCGAATTATTTTTTTTATAAGTATTAATCAGTTTGTATTGGTTTTGGTTTGTAATTTTTAATGACTTCTGGTCTGTGGCTTGGTAACTTTTCTTTTGGGGATTTTTGCATGCATCGATTACTCAAATATAATAATCGGATAATGCATGATATCGGGCTTAAGTAAAATTTGATATTGTTTCCTAGTTTTTGTTGCATTGCAAAGGGACTGTTTTTGAAAAGCAAATCGATAAGGCAACTAAGTTTCCAAAATTACTTGAAAATTAGTTTTTCCACTGTATTAGTTTAACATTGAGTTTTTTTTTTAAAAAAAGAGTGACATGCAAACAATTTTTCTAAAACAACACTATCACCAATAAACTGAATCCTAAGTATACACGACCTAATGAATGGATACTTTTAAGCTAACTCAAAGTAGATTTACGGTTTTGTAACACCCCCTAACTCTTATCCGTCGCCGGAACAAGGTTACGGAGCATTACCGGACATTTCAGAACAAATACAAACATTTCACAATTCAATAAGCATTCATTACATAAATTAATCATATAGTCCCTTTTTGGGGTCCTCGAGGCCTAAAATACGTGTTAAAATCAAATCGGGACTCAATCGAAAACTCAGAGAATTTTTCACAAAATTTTAAATTTTTTCCTAGGTGCAGGGCTCACATGCCCGTGTGGTCAAGGGACACCCCCGTGTGACCCTATGACATGCCCGTGCTTCAGGCCGTGTCTTACCCCGTGTAACTCCCTGACTTACCTCACACGACCAAGTCATACGCCCGTGTGCTAGGCCGTGTCCCTCACATGGCTGAGACACACGCCCGTGTCTCTGCTCGTGTGGTAAAACCTGAGCATTCTGTTTTGAAAAATTTAAATTGCAGGGGGCACATGGCCTATCCACACGCCCATGTGTAAGCCGTGTGTCTCACACGGTCTGGTCACACGCCCGTGTGCCAGGCCGTGTGGACTCAAAATGAGCCTCAAACATCAAGTATACAAACCCTACAAACCTTGAACCTTAAGCAACACAGAAACCAAACATTCAACTAATCCAAAACATATTCAAATATCTCTAATACATGCCAAATTTACCAATCTAAGAATCTAATCAAAGTACCTTTATTGATACTCTATTCATATTATCAAAAATAATTCCACAAGTCATCAATCAATTAATTACTAGTACATACCAATTTAACTTAAATTTTGACCTATTGCATACTCATTCATACATTAACTTAAACACATCATTTTATACTTCAATTATGTCATATATATATTCATGTATACAAAGTACCTAATATCATTTTATAACATGTTTATAATCATTTCTCAAAATGTCAAACATGTGACACCCTAGGTACATGCCATTACCAAAAAGATATGTACTTCACCACTTTGAGTTCGGGATCGGTTCTGGATGCTGATTCAACGATCTGACTTTAACCTAACATGCACATGGAAACAAACCGTACGCTGAGTATGAACTAAGTGGTATTTTTATAATCCGAATAATTATTAAACAAGAATTTATAATATTTACATACATTTAAACTCACATAATCAAAGATCATTAAAACAAATAATCAATTTCTTAAACCATCATTCATAACACTTTCAATTCTCATCAATGGCTATTCAAATAGCTTTTCTCAATAGGATTCACATATCATCTCATTATATCAATAACCATATCATGAACCCATTGGTTCATACATTTCAATTTCATAACTCAATTCAATATCATAATCCAATTCATGTTCAAAATCATTCAATATTATTCATATTACCAATTCATTTATATACCCCTATTAACAGGATTCGATCTTTGGCGAATACACGGATCCAACCAAAACAAACCAGTATGACACCCAGTGCCTCATCGGATAATTCAAAGTAATAGATTGATACCCAGTGTCTCATCGGCCATGCCGAAGTAAGTTGGTACCCAGTACCTCATCGAATTTATCCGAAGTAATAATATGACACCCAGTGTCTCATCGACTCGTAGTCGAAGTATCCCTGAACTCTTCTAATCCTATGGCATGCCAACTATATCCGACTCAGTCTGATACAGTTAATAGGGTTTCCAAATTACTTTTCAATTTTCCAATCAATACACATTTCAATTCAAATAATCACATATACTCATAATTCAACTCAATTAAATTTTCATATTTCAATACAATCAATATCCAATATCCACATTCACATTAATCACAAATTCAATTACATTCAATGCAATATCAACAATATTAATACTCACCTTAGTTTCACTTACCATGCATATTAAATAATAAATACAACAAATAATTATTAGATTCGGATTATAGAAATACAAACCGTATTTTTCGAGCTAATCCTCATTGACTTTGTCTTTTCCTCTCCTAGCCGAGGTCTCTGGCTCAACGTTTGCTACGGAATTAAAATAATTGAAAATCATCAATACAACACAATTTAACATTGAACATTTCAATTTATACACAACTTTTGCCTAAATTCCAATTTAATCCTTAAATCAAACTAACTCATTTTTCTTACAAAACTAATTCCATATCTCAATTCAATTTCCACTTTAAACTAATTTTAACTCTTTAATTTCATCATAAAACCCTAATTTTGAAATTGTTTCAATTTAGTCCCTATTACTTTAAACTTATAATTTATTTCACAATTCAATCCCTTTTTCATTTCTAACTTGAAATTCTATCAATTTAACCCCTAATACATTAATTTATTCAACAAGAACAACATCTAAAAATCCACTAACTTTCAAAATTTCAACTTAAATCAAGTAGTATTTTGTTCTAGGATTCCAAAAACATCAAAATTACAAGAAAATGAGCTAAATTGACTTACCACTAAAGCTTGAAACCTTTAAACTCTAATTTTTCTTCTTTTTTCTTTCCCCTTTATTTCTCCCTATTTCGTTTATTCTTTCTTTTTCATTTCTTTATTTTTTTATATTTTTTACTTTATTTTATGTTATATAATATAATAATAATATAATAACATAATAACATAATATCATTTACTTAAATAAAAAGTAAATAATTAATTAATATATGTATTTTATTTTACCACATATATTTCACTATTACCACACACTTGTCACTTATGGCTTACTTGCTAATTTAGTCCCTTGACTTTTCTCTATTCTATAATTAAGTTTTCACCCTTTATTCAATTTAATCCTTATACCTAATTACCCTTAATTTAAACAAATTCACCTAACCAAAACCTAATTAAACACACAACTAACTTTGTAAATATTTTTAATAAATATTTACGAACCCATTTTTTGAAAACGGAGACCCGAAAATACACTTTCCGATTACCGTAAAATTTTGGGTCATTACAGGTTTACTCTAAAATGAGTTTATTTAAGGTTATCAAAAGTAACGTAAGTTAGCTTAGCCATTTCAGTGGCTAATGTAGCCTTCTCAATCTAGCCATAACATCTAGGCCGGGTTTGGGAGGTTACATCACCATTGATGAATCTCATGTTCAAGAGCTAAAAGATCAAGATTTGAAAAACCATTTTATTCAATTTTGATTGAAAATAATGATTAAAAGCAACCTTAGAATGAATTTAGAGTTGAGAAAATACCTTCAATCGATCTGGAATCCCCAATATTGAAGATTGGATCAAGATCTTTGAAGAACTCGGATAAGTTTTTTCTCAACTTTGGAAATCTTTTCTAGAGAAGTTTGAGAGAATAAAAGATGAGATCTAATATTTGATATGTAGACTTTGAAAATTTAAAAAAAAAAAAGAGAGAGAAAATGCTTAGAAATCAGGTGAGAATTGTGTGTGAAGTGAGGATGCTGTAACGTTTTTGAACTAAAGAACCCCCACCTGATTTTCAAAAATTGGGGAAATTGCCATCAGGCTACTCCCAAAATTCCCTTGTTTTACTAAATAATCTTCTCCCTCCAAAATTCCAAAAATATGAGTATTTTGTCATAAAACCACTCAAATATTTCCCTTGTATGCAAAATGGTCCTATGTAATTAATATCTTAAACTCTCTCAATTAAACCCTCATTTTAATTTATTTTTCAATTCTAATTTGACCCAAAATAATTATTTTACCCAAAAAATATTTAAAACTATAAAATTAATTTTTCTAAAAATATTTTTATTTTTCGGAATATTATTTCTCGATTTTTAAATGAAATTAAGCTAACTAAAAATTTACTAAGAATCCCGATTAACTCCTAATTTTCACTCAAAACCCGATAAACTTACCAGAAACTACTAGACCTATTTTTAGGGTCTTACAATTCATGTTATTAATTATTAAAATTTGTGTTTTTGCTGCTAAAGTCATCTTATACATTTCATTTCATACTTTGTATTTAGATTAAATTGCATTAGGGATCATCTTGCATTTAGATAATTTAATTTAGCTTAAACATCATCACTCAAAATATTGTGTTTTTATCACCAAATTGTTAACTTTAATTTTACAATTACTTGATTAGCATATGTAGTCCCTATGGAGACAATACCTCTTTTACTTGCTTTATTACTTAATAACAACTATGTACACTTGTACCAACCTAAGCATTACAGAAGTCCAATTCAATCATTATCTCAATCAATAGACCAAACTCATTATTCTCCTTAAATTCCTAACTAAACGTTAGCTCCCTCTCCATGGTAATCATCACTTGATTTCTTCATGGCCAAGTAACTTGAATTCTACTATGTTTTACTTAGAATTTTACTTCACTTAGGGTTGACTTATCTTTGTAGCCTACATAAAGACATCTTCATCATTCAATCTGTATGTTTTGATTATTAATTAATAAAGTACTTTGTGGAGTTTATCTTTTGCAAGATTCGATTATAGTTTATTCTCAAAGGTTCTTTTTACTTAATCTTGTTCAACATTTTGGGGGAAGTTCTTCAAACTTCGAGTTTACAAGAATTCATTATTGGAGGTTGATTAGAACAGTATACTTGTGTTTGTGAGGAATTCCTTCTTGGATGGCTCAATTGGACATCCATTGTTTCTATCATTAGTTTACCTATTCCATCACCAATCTTTACTTCATTTTCTTTATTTATTTGTTGTTATTTTTATACATCTAACTTCCTTTCTATTTTAGTTGTTTCTTTGGTTGAAAGAAACTCCCATCAAAATTCAGATACACCTTGGTGGACTTCTAAAGCATTAGATCATCATATCTCCTTTAAAATGACTTATTTTGTTCTTGTCTTTAAATTTTCTTACTGATTTACGATTAAGTTGTTGATTTGTTTCTTGTGTTTTTCAACCACCCTGTAACATCCAGTTTCCAATTAACCAAGAATTAAGAATAATTGAAGAACTAAATTGAAAGAGACCGTAAGCTGGCGGCCTATATTCGAAAAAACTAGAAAGCTGGAAACTGGATTAGACATGGTTGAAACCCAAACCTAATTCAGTTAGAATTGAACTAGCCGGTCCCTTAGTGGGAGACATCATAACTAGTAATGGATGGTTCTCCTATTGTTGGTAATAGCATGGGAAGGGCTATAAATAGTTGGGAGATAACTCTCAAGAATGATTTTCTTCCCGACCTTGTCTAATTTTTCCCGTTCTTCATCTTCTTTGGTAGCTCATAGATGAAGTAGCCATGGAAGGTTCTGCATGGAGCAGACTTCATGAGAATAGAGCTGGAAAAGTAGGGATGCCAGCAAGCGGGTAAGGTTCTTAACCCTTCTGTGTACGTAGGATAAAGTTATGGACTTCAGAACTATTTTAAGGGTTCTGCATGTTTCTGGAAAATGGATTTACGTTAAAAGCATTGAGCCCATGATTTTTGGTCGCAAGCTACTGCCTAGAGAATGGAAGCTCTGGTATTCAAAAGCAGTAATAAACTATGGAAATGACGAAGATTCATATGAGTTTCGGACTCTAAACCTACTGTTATGGTCTAAGTTATTTAAGCATGTCATGGTTGTATAAGCATGAAGCATGGTGATATGAGCATGCATTGCATGACTACAGTTAAACATCAAAGGAATAAATGAAGTTAGGATGGAAATGGGGAGAGAATTGATTAGTTAACGCCTCGGGTGAAGCTCTAGACCTTACGAAGGGAACACTACGGTGTTCAAGCATCAAGGTTAGGTGGTGTAAAGGAGGTAATGGGAGGAGAATTTAGGTAATATGAATCATAGAATGGTATTTACTGTGACAGCGGTATCGACTGGTGCTTCTGGGTTACACCGTGGCGAAGGTATATGGCGTAAGACCGTAAATGAAAGACACTATAGTAGTCTGGTATGAGGTACGTAGCATAAAACCATGGATGAAAGATGTCATGGCAGTATGGTACAAGATAAAGGTATATGGTGAAAGATCATGGATGAAAGATGGCATGGTGGCAAGGTATAAGGTAATTGGTGTAAGACCATAGATGAAAGATGCTATGGCAGCTAGGTATAATGAGTAAGTCCATGGATGAAAGACGCCATGACATCATAAGGTAATATGCTAGGATGGCGAAGCAGTATAAGAAAATGGATGAAAGACTCCATGGCATCCACAGAGTAAGTCTGCTGGGACAGTAAATACCAAACAAAGTAAGTCTGCTAGAGCAGTAAACATGAAATAGAGTAAATCCTCTAAGATAGTAAACATGAGGTAAGTCCATCGAGACAATAAACACAATGTAAGTTCACTAGGATAGTAAACACATGTAAGTTCGTTAGGATAAGGGAATTGGAATAAGAAGGCCTTAAGACCATAACTCAACTATGATAGCCAATAGATTCCACCGAGACATAAATATTGATAGTCTGTAGATACATTAAGCGAAATGTATGTTACCAATATGCCATGTAAGAGAAAATACACATGTGGAGGAAGAGTAAAAGAAAGTGTAAGTATAACAAGCGGGTCTGAAGGAATCCATCAAAGATGATGATAGTGGTCAGGATAGATGTGAAAGCCGACGGGCATGGAAGAAAACCAAATGAGATTTAGAGGAAGATAGGCAACATGGGAGCTGGCCTAAGTATGGAAAATAAGAGGAGACAATATGTCTATCAAGACTACTCCTCTTTGAGGAAAGTCTATTATGAGTATACCGCAACGATGATACTTCATAGGGATAAAACGAGCAAGTGAGATGATTAGCTCATATAGCCATAGGACAACAAGTCAGATGTTCATTACGGGGATAGGTGAGGTCCCAGGTTAGTTATGTGAAAAAGGCATATTATTGGAAGTAATCCCCCTTCTACAAACAGTAAGGTGGAATGAAGATGGGTTCACCAGAGAGGAGAGACATGATGAAGGTTAGCACCATATGGAAATCTCAATGAGTCCTCCGATACTAAGGTATGTGTTAGAAAAAAATAGATTTCTTGAAAGGTTTGAGGCATATTCTCGATTAGTAAATGTGGAGATTTGAATCATAAAATTATGGTTTTATATTTAACTCCGTGAGACCTTTACAGTGGTATATCATATGCTCCAAATGGTTGAATGATGAATGATAAATTGATGCTCAAAGTAAGCTACTTGTGAATTATGTTGAGGAAAATGGAAAGCTTAGTTCCACATTGGTTAGATATTAAGTGTGGAATATGTTTATATATGTGAACCAACTTGGTGGTCATTGAATGACTAAACTAATGCTCTCTCTTGCGTGCAGGGGGTGCAAATCCAAACCCGCCGGGGTTGGGGGCTCACCAACACGACATAGGTGACGCGAAATGTTTGGATTGACCGGGCAGTCCTTCTAGGCCTGATGATATTTTAGCCCAATACATAATCTTAATTTTCCTCAGTAGAGCTTATCATTTTGGAATTAAAAGGTGATAATGCCTTTAATTGAAATGTTAATTTAGGTTTAAATGTCTCCTTAATTCACGGACACGATTTTGGCTCCATTAGTCAAAGATTTCCAAAAGTTCTTCCTTTGAATTTATTTTCAAAACCAGATAGTCTGCAGGGAAAGATACACACTGGAATTTTCCAAAATTTCGAGAGATCTTTTCCTTGCATATTTTTAAACTTTTTCCGGTGATAGACGAATGCAAGGCTACTGTCTGTTGATCACCATAGCTGTGCTACTGTCGTGCTCATCTTGTTGTTGTATCCGGGGAGATAGTCGACCAACGTTTCTCCAAACCAAAGGAGCGACCAATCATCTTAAGGAGATCATCAAAGTAGGCCTCAACTACCAGTATAATATTTCGATCTAATTTTATTTTCTATTTTCCAGTTTTTATATCTATATATCGTTCTGGTTCGATCTTGTGATTTAAATAAATAAATATTTTACATTACTTTTATTTTACTAACATTTGTTCCATAATCTTAAGACATATTCGTTTTAAGTCTTTCTAATTCAAGATGAACAGGACATCAACGATAAATTTTGTTTTGTTTCAAACAGAAATTCAATTGAACAATCCTATTTCAGGATTTTATTCCTACCATTTAATAGGATTTGTTTGCTTTTTGTTTCAAATAGAAAAACAATTGCACAATCATGTTTTAGGATTTTATTCCTGCCATTTAACAGGATTTGTTTGATTTTTGTTTTAAACAGAAAATCAATTCAACAATTTTGTTTAAGGATTTTATTCCTGCCGCTTAATAGGATTTGTTCGATCTTTTTTTTTCAAACAGAAATCAATTGAATAATTCAGTTTTAGGATTCTTTTCTTGTCTTTAAATAAAATTTATTCGAATTTTGTTGTTAATAGAATTTATTCGATTTAAGTTGTTACCAAAAATTGGTTATTGATTTTGTTTCAGAATTTTAAATTCTGCCATTTAACAGAATCAAAGGGTAGTAAAAAATGGAAATTTAATTTTCAGTTTACTAATTCTGGTTCCATTTCTGAAATCTTAACAGAAAAAAATTGGAAACCTCTACTAATTCACCCAATTCGCAATCTGGAGCGTTGGTTCCAACTCAGGCTTCGAATCAAAACTCGATGTTGCTGGTTGTTGTAAGCCACAATGAGAAGCTTGCAAAGTTATCTTGACATAATTTCAAGACATGGCAACAAAAGATGTTTTATTTGACCATGTTGAACCTGGCCAAATTTTTAAAGGATAACCCTCTTACTATTAAAGAGGGTGAGGTAGATGATGTTACCGCATTTACTGCTGTTGAAGCTTGAGAGCATTTTGATTTCCTGTGTCAAAATTACTTTTTGAATGGGTTGTCAGATGCATTGTCCGAAGTATACAGTGTCAAGAAGACGACTAAGGAATTATGGACGTCATTGGACCATAAATACAAAACCGAAGATGCTAGAGCTAAAAAGTTTTTAGTTGCTAAATTCTTAAATTTTGTAATGGTTGATTCTAAACTAGTTGTGAATCAAGAGCAGGAACTTCAACCATTCACGAAAGTCTTGCTGAAGGGATGATCATAAGTGAATCCTTCCAGGTGGCAGCCATTATTGAAAAGGTAACCCCTGCTTCGAATGACTTCAAGAACTACCTAAAGCAAAAAAAAAAAAAGGAAATGTCAGTGGAAGACTTGATTGTCAGACTTCGGATTGAAGAAGACAACAGAGGTGCTTGCAAAAACCTCAACAATACAGAAAATGTCAATGGTGCTAAGGCAAACATGGTAGAAGTAAAAAGGACTTCAAAAAAGGAAACCAACCTCAGAATGGGTCTAAATTGGGACCAAAAGGTGGCGTTGCCAAGAAGAAAAAAGTCAAAGATAATGCTTCAAGTACAAAAGATAGGGCACAAGTCATCTGGATCAGAGGCTTCCAAACAAATTTAGAAATAATGAGACCAATGTTTGTGGAAGAAATTTCCAAGGAAGTGTCTGATATGAATTTATGTGTTGTGATTTCTTAAGTCAACATGGTTAAATCAAATCCAATAGAATGGTGGCTTGATACTGGTGCCACACATCATATCTGCTGCGACAAAGACTCATTTTCTGAGTTGGTGCCCTGTTACAAAGGGAAGAAGCTCTATATGGGCAATGTTGCGACTTCCAAGATCAAGGAGAAAGATACTGTGGTCTTGAAGATGACTTCTAGCAAAGAACTCAAGCTTCAAAATATGTTGTATGTGCCTGACATATGCAAGAACCTTGTTTCTAAGACACTCCTCAGTGTACACGGCTTTAGGATGGTGTTTGAATTGCAGAAGCTAGTTTTGTCTAAAGACGAATGCTTGTGGGAAGGGGATATATATTAAATAACATGTGGAAACTTAATGCAATCTTTGTAAAAGAAAAAACAATGAATAAGAATGTCGTTTCTTCTTCTACTTATATGCTTGATTCATTTAATATATAGCATGGTAGGCTCAGACATGTTAATTATGATACTTTACGTAGATTAATTAATTTAGATCACATTCGTTCATTTCACATTAACTATAAACATAAATGTGAAACTTATGTTGAGGCAAAATTAACAATGTCTTCATTTCAAACTGTAGAAAGAAATACAGAACCACTTGATCTAATACATAACGAAGTTTGTTACTTAAAATTTGTTTAAACCAGAGGAAGGAATAAATATTTTATTACCTTCATTGATGATAGCACAAAAAATTGTTATGTATATTTTCTTAAGAGCAAAAACGAAGCTATAGGGAAATTTATTCTCTAACAACAGTAAGTTGAAACCCAACTTAATAAAAAGATTAAGATGGTGAGAGGTGATCGTAGTGGTGACTATGTTGAACCATTTGGTAAATACTGTGCACAACATGGTATTATTCATGAAGTGACACCACTATACTCTCCTCAATCAAATTGAGTAGCTGAGAGACAAAATCAGACTCTAAAAGAAATGATGAATGCATTGCTAAGAAGCTTCGGGTTATCACAGAACATGCGGGGGGAAGCTATTCTATCAGCTTATTACCTTTTAAATAAGGTTTCCCGCATGAAAAGGGATAAGACACCATATGAGTTATGGAAAGGTAGAAAACATTCCTACAACTATATGAAAGTGTTGGAGTGTCTTGCAAAGGTAATGGCTCCATTACCAAAGCAAATGAAAATAGGTCCTAAAATGGTGGATTGTATTTTCATTGGCTATACAGATCATAGTAATGCATATTGGTTTCTTTTGTATGAATCAAAGAATCCTGATGTTCACAAGAATATTATATTGGAGTTAAAGAATGCTTCATTCTTTAAAAATATCTTCCCTTGTAAAGCTAGGGAAGTTGATTCAAGTTTAACGAAACGAACTTCAGAGGCTATAGATGAAAATAGTCAAGACGTTCAACAAGAGGTTGAAACTGAGATAGAGCCAAGAATGAGTAAATGAGCAAGGGTAGAAAAATATTTTGGATTAGATTTTCTAACCTTTATGCTAGAGGTCGAACCTCAAACATATAATGATGCTATATGGTCATTCGGAAGCCCCTCATGGAAAGATGCTATTAAAAGTGAAATTGACTCCATCATGCAAAATCATACGTGGGAATTAGTGGTTCTTCCTCTGGGAATTAAACCATTAAATTCTAAATGGATTTTCAAACTGAAAATAAAAAAAGATAGAACAATTGAAAAGTACAAGGCCAGATTGGTTATAAAAGGTTATAGACAAAAGGAAGACCTTGACTACTCTGATACTTTTTCTCCAGTATCTAGGATAACTTCTATAATGATGATACTTTTAATTATCACCTTGCGAATCTAGAAGTACATCAAATGGATGTCAAAATAGCTTTCCTAAATGGAGACCTTGATGAAGATATTTATATGGAACAACTTAAGGGTCATGTAATTCCAGGACAAGAAAGGAAAGTTTGTAAATTGGTGAAGTCTTTATATGGTCTTAAGCAAGCACTAAAGCAATGTAACACCCCTCACCCGTATTCATTGTCGGAATAGGGTTATGGAGCATTACAAGACTTATTACACAATTAAACATACATTTCACATACTTATTCAAATTTCGTGTAATCATCATTCAACATCATTCACATTGCCCCTAATACGAGCCTACGAGGCCCAAAACATGCATTAGCAGTGGTTCGAGACTAAACCGATAACTTAGGAAACTTTTAGAAAACTTAGAAAATTTCTCAAAATACAAGGGACACACGCCCGTGTGGCCCGTCTGTGTGTCTCACACGGCCAAAGACACGTCCGTGTCATAGGCCGTGTGAACATTAAAAATGGGATCACATGGTCGTGTCCTAGCCCGTGTCTGACCCCGTGTAACTCCCTGACTTGGGTCACACGGCCAACCACACACCCTATGACCAGCTTATGTGCCCTTCGAAATGGCCACACACGCCCTTGTGCCAGGCCGTGTGCTAGGCCGTGCCAAACCTGTAGGGTATACTGACTTATGCCACACGGCCAAGTCACACGCCCGTGTGCTAGGCCGTGTGGAGCATACTGACTTGATTTCTAATTACACACCAGGGGACACACGGCTGTGTCACCTGACCGTGTATCACACACAGCTGAGACACACGCCTGTGTCTCTGCCCGTGTGGACAAAAATAGGCTATTTACCAAGCCATTTTACTCACCCAAATAGCACACACCTACACCAACCCAATTGGCAAATAATATAGCATAAATAGGCATTCAATCAACCTCAACCAAGAATAATTCATACCATTTCAATACAAACAATTCACATTATTAAATCATCAATATGGTCATTTTCAAACATGCATTATTTTACCTAAATTCATAAACATACCAAATTCAAATCTCAACCATTTAATATTCCTAATTGCCAATTATCAACAAGCATCACATATTCATCATCAAACACATAACTAAAGCCATATGCATATATATATAAACATCATCAAATATGCCAAAATAAGCCAACTTTCATGGCTATATACAAAACCAAACACTTAACATTTACAAGCCACCTCAATTGGCTAAATCCATTACTAGCATAAACCAAAATGACCAAAGCTCCTATACATGCCATATAACCAAATACATAGATTCAAAAGTACCAAAGTGATAGTTTTATAGTGTGATGAAGTCTTCGACGATTTCCAAATCTGAGCTAGCTTTGATTTCACTATAAAAGACGGAAAAATAAACAATGTAAGCTATAAAGCTTAGTAAGCTCGTATGAAAATAATAAGCAAAGCTCACCATTCAATTACCATTAAAGAATATGAACATAACATACTACAAAACATTTAATCACAGTGTTAACATATATTCAATCACATAATTTACCATGAACTCACAACTTCCATAGATTAATGCTTATATAGTTTCCGTACATACCTGTGCTGATACATATCTATTTCTCACCATTTCATACCTTCGATATACCCGTTGAACCATTTGGAATACTATCAGATACTCGGGAATCTCGCACCCTAAGTGCCAATACATAGCCGAAGCTATCTCAATATCAAACCAATATCATTCACTATCTAATTATGGGCTAATTACCACATAAGGACCTCCACATTAAAGTTCTATAGCTATTAGACACCTTTAGCTAATAGAACTCAAGTTTTTCGCTTTGCGCTATTTAGTCCTTTTTATCAAATTAAACACTCAAACGATAAAATTTCTTAATGATATTTTCACACGATCATACTATCATGGTGTAGAAATTAAAATACTAATGAAAATAATTATTTCAACCTTGGATTTGTGGTCCCGAAACCACTGTTTCGATTTGACTAAAAATGGGCTGTTACAACTCTCCCCCTTAAGAATTTTCGTCCCCGAAAATCTTACCAGAAAAGAGGTTAGGGTACTGTTTTCTCATAGCTTCGTCGGGTTCCCACGTAGCTTCTTCGACCCCTTGACGTTGCCACAAAACCTTCACTAAAGCTATGTTTTTTGTTTCTCAACTCTTTAACCTCATGAGCTAAGATTCTGATCGGGCCTTCATTATACGTCATATCAGGCTAATTTTCAATCTCTGACAGAGAAATTACATGTGACGGATCTGATCTATATCGACGCGACATCGAAACATGAAATACATTGTGAATCTTTTCTAACTCTGACAGTAAAGCTAGTCGATATGCCACTGGCCCTATTCTTTCGATAATCTCATACGGTCCGATATAACGCGGACTCAATTTGCCTTTGCAACCAAATCGAAGAATCTTCTTCCACGGAGATACTTTTAAAAATACTTTGTCACCAATTTGAAATTCAATGTTTTTACGTTTCAAATCTGCATACGATTTTTGTCGATCTGAAGCTGCTTTCAAACTGTCGCGAATTACTTTCACTTTCTCTTCAGTCTCTCTGATCAAATCAACCCCGTGAATCTTTTTCTCACTCAGTTCAGTCTAGTACAACGGAGTTCAACATTTGCGACCATACAATGCTTCATACGGTGCCATCTTTATACTCGATTAAAAACTATTGTTATATGCGAATTCAACTAATGGTAAATATTTCTCCCAATTGCCTTCAAACTCTAAAACATAGCAACGAAGCATATCTTCGAGAATCTGAATGACTCTCTAAAGTGCAACCGTGTACCCAAAGCTTCTTGCAATTTCTTCCAAAGTGGCGACGTAAACCTCGGATCTCTATCTGAAATAATAGAAACTGGCACCCCGTGTAATCTAACAATCTCAGAGATGTACAACTCAGCTATTCTATCAAGCGAAAAGTCTATACGTATCGGAATGAAATGTACAGATTTCGTCAGTCGATCAACGACAATCCAAATAGCATCTTTCTTTTTCGGAGATAGGGGTAATCCCGATACGAATTCCATCGTAACTCTATCCCATTTCCACTCTGGTATCATCACAGGCTGTAGTAATCCCGAAGGCACTTGATGTTCGACTTTAACTTGTTGACAAACTAAGCATCTCGACACAAACTCTGAAATGTCTCGTTTCATACCTGACCACCAGTATAATTGTTTTAAATCATTGTAAATTTTAGTACTCCTCAGATGAACGGATAAACAACCACTGTGTGCTTCGTGTAGAATTTTCTGAATAAGCTCGAAATTCTTTGATACGCAAATTCTACATCGAAAAATTAAGCAATCATCGGATCAAATCTGATAGTCTGAATCATTAGTCGACTCGCATTGCACTCTTCTAGCTTGCAATTCATTATCATATTCTGAGCTTCACAAATTTGCTGAAGAAATAACGGTTTAGCTTTTAATTCAGCCAAAATCGAACCATCATCAGACAAAGTTAATTGAGTATTCATCGCTCGCAAAGTAACTAAAGATTTTCTACTCAGAGCATCCGCGACTACATTAGCTTTTCCTGGATGATAATCTATCACTAATTCATAATCTTTCAACAGCTCAAGCCATCTTTGTTGTCGCAAATTCAAATCTTTCCGAGTCATTATATACTTCAAACTCTTGTGATCAGTAAAGATATGACATTTTTCACTGAATAAATGATGTCGCCAAATTTTCAATGCGAAAATAATAGAGGCCAACTCTAAATTGTGCGTCGGATAATGCTTTTCATGCGACTTCAATTGTCTAGAAGCATAAGCTATCACTTTGCCCTCTTGCATCAAAACACAACCCAAACCATTCAATGACGCGTCGCTGAAAATCAAAAACTCTTTACCCGACTCAGGTTGAACCAAAACTAGTGCCTCAGTCAACAATGCTTTCAACTGTTCAAAACTCTGTTCACATTTCTCAGACCATTTGAATTTCACATCTTTCTGTAACAACCTAGTCATTGGTGTAGCAATCATTGAGAACCCTTTTACAAAACACCGATAGTAGCTAACTAATCCCAGAAAGCTTCTAACTTTGGATACGTTTCTTGGTGGTTTCCAGTCAACAACTGCAGAAATCTTACTCAGATCAACTCGTATTCCTTCCACTGAAACAATATGTCCCAAAAATCCAACTTCTCGGATCCAAAACTCACATTTGCTGAATTTAGCAAACAATTGATTTTCTCTCAATGTTTGTAACACAACCCTCAAATGTTCAGCATGTTCAGATTCATCTCGGGAATAGATCAGGATGTCATCAATGAATACAACAACAAATCTGTCTAAATACGGTCTAAAGATTCGATTCATCAAATCCATAAAAACTGCAGGAGCCCTAGTTAATCCGAAAGGCATAACAAGAAATTCATAATGCTCGTACCTTGTTCTGAATGCAGTTTTAGGCACATCCGAATTCTTAACTCGCAGTTGATAATAACCAGATTTCAAATCAATCTTCGAGAACACTGTTGCTCCTTTCAACAGATCGAATAAATCATCAATTCTCGGTAACGGATACTTATTCTTAATTGTAACCTTGTTGAGCTGATGATAATCAATACACAGTCTCATTAATCCGTCTTTCTTCTTTACAAACAACACTGGTGTACCCCAGGGCGAAAAAATAGGTCGTGCAAAACCTCTATCTGTTAACTCTTGCAACTGAGCTTTCAATTCTTTTAATTCTATTGGAGCCATTCTATACGGAGCTATCGATATTAGTGATTTTTCCGGTACTAACTCAATAGTAAACTCGACCTCTCTGATCGGTGGTAACCCAGGCAACTCTTCTGGAAACACATCCGGATACTCATAGACTACTAGCACTGATTCAATCTTCGATTCAGAAATTTTTGTATCCAATACATACGCAAGGTAAGAGTCACAACCTTTTCTCACATATCTCTGAGCTAACATCGACGAAATCACAATAGACAATCCAATCGACTCATCTAATTCAATTCAAAGGTTTTCACTATTCTGACATTTCAATTCAATAGTCTTTCGTCTACAATTCACAACAGCATCATGCAGAGTTAACCAATCCATACCCAGAATCACATCGAATTCATCAAACGGTAAAAGCATCAAATTTTTAGGAAAACAATAACCCCGAATCATCAAAGGACAATTCTTGCAAACTTTATCAACTAGGACATACTTGCCTAAGGGGCTCGATACTTTAATCACAAATTCGATAGACTCAAAAGGCAAACTCTTACTAAACACTAAATTCTCACAAACATATGAATGAGTTGATCTAGGATCAATCAAAGCAATCACATCAGAGTCATAAAGAGAAAATGTATCGGTGATAACATCTGGGGATGACGCATCTTCGCGAGCGCGAATAGCGTAAGCTCTGGCTGGCGCTCGAGCCTCAGATCTCAAAGTCGAATCATTTGTCGCACCTTTGCTACTGGTCACATTTCTCGTATTTCTAGGTGGTCTCCCTCTAGCAACTGTGTTACTCGGTCTTGCATTCTGAAATTTATCTTTCTCGGTTAACTCAGGGCAATCTCGAATAAAGTGATCTAGCGAACCACATTTGAAATAAACTTTATTATTCATCCAGTAGTCTCCAAAATGTCGTCGTCCACACTGTTGACACTCAGGTTTAATGTTTCTCACACTACCAACACTCGATACTGATGTAGCTTGAGCTTTAGGACTCGTGTATTACTTTCCACGATCTTTATTTGAATACCCCGCTGAAGCTGTTGAATGGTTATACGAATCATGTGATTTCTTTGACGAAGAGTAATATGGTTTACTCATCGATCACTTTCTCGAATCTCTAGCCTCAAAATTAGCTTTTCTCTTTTCTTTACCCAGTTCCTCGGCTTTGCAAGCCCTGTAAACTAAAACAACAAATTCCTTCAATTCCAAAATCCCGACTAACAGTCTGATGTCTTCGTTTAGCCCATGTTCAAATCGTTTACACATAATTGCCTCAGTGGAAACACATTCTCGAGCATACTTACTGAGTCTCACAAACTCTCTCTCGTACTGTCACAGACATTCGACCCTGTTTCAGCTCCAGAAACTCTTTTCGCTTTTGATCAATAAACTGTTGACTGATGTATTTCTTTCTGAATTTGACTTGAAAGGATTCCCAGTTAACTCTTTCTTTCAGTACCATAGATACCAAATTATTCCACCATTAATACGCAGTGTCACTCAGAAGTGATACGACACATTTTACACATTCAGCTGGTGTGCAAGATAGTTCATAAAATACTCTGATAGTATTCTCAAGCCAAAACTTGGCTCTCTCAGGATCGTCATCAACAGTAGCTCTAAACTCTTCAACCCTGTACTTTTGGATTTTATCAACTGGTGGCTTACACAATCGTAAAGGTTCCAAACCTTGAGGAGCTATGGGAACCAGTTGTGGAATAGGTGGGGTGGAGGTTGCTGAGTAGCCAGATTAGTTCGGACATACTTAGTGAACCACTCATTCATCATTTCGAAGAAGGCTTCCTTAGCCTCTCCTCCCTGACTACCCGATACGGGTCTCGACTCAGATTGCACTACTCCATGAACGGAGGCTGGCGCATTACCCTCAACATCATCAGCCACAGCTCGATTGGGATCCATTTACTATATAAAACATGATTTAAAACTCTCAGGAGATATCACACTATCATAGGTTATATATGGCATGTATAGCTAGACTCTCACATATGCTACGTTAGTCCTAGAATCGACTAAACCATAGCTCCGATACCAATAAATGTAACACCCCTCATCCGTATTCATTGACGAAATAGAGTTACAGAGCATTACCAGACTTATTACACAATTAAACATACATTTCACATACTTATTCAAATTTCATGTAACCATCATTCAACATCATTCACATTGTCCCTAATATGAGCATACGAGACCTAAAACATGCATTAGGAGTGGTTCGGGACTAAACCGATAACTTAGGAAACTTTTAGAAAACTTAGAAAATTTCTCAAAATACAAGGGACACACGCCCGTGTGGCCCGGCCGTGTGTCTCACACGGCCAAAGACACGCCCGTGTGGCCCGGCCGTGTGTCTCACACGGCCAAATACACGCCCGTGTCACAGGCCGTGTGAACATTCGAAATGGGATCACATGGTCGTGTCCCAGCGCGTGTCCGACCCCGTGTAACTCCCTGACTTGGGTCACACGGCCAACCACATGCCCGTGTGACCAGCCCATGTGCTAGGCGTTTGTAAACCAAAAATATATCAGATTTTTCCTATGTAATTTATCACCTTTTTACTTAAATTCATCGTTAAAACTAAGTAATTGTTTAATAAATTAATGAAATATGTGAAAATATGAAATTAGGACATAGAAATTATTAAAATTTGATTTTATGCTTTATTATATAGTTTTCATGCATAAAATGGCTTATTTTATACTTATTTGAACATATTATATTTTTAAGACATAAAATGGGTCATGCATGATTAAATTAAATAATAAAATATAAAATTATATTTAATAAATCATTTTAAATATTTCATTCATAATTTGGGTTGTAATTAATTATTTAAATTGGATAAATTTTATTCCTTGGTCCTCCAACTTATTGATTTATTTTGGACATGTCTGATAGCTTTGTTGGATTACAAAAACCGTCCAAATTGAAGACCAAGTCAACCCAAATTCAGCTACACATGGCTGTCCATTTAAACCACTTTTTGGTTCAATTACACAAGGTCCTTGCATTGTTGAAGAAATTAGAGATTTGGCCGAAGATTTACATTGGACCGAGTCTCAATCCTGAGTTATTATGGCATTTAAATTGCTTAAAAATCAAGCAAAAATCAGCTCAAATTCCACTAATTGTGGCCGGCCACTCAGGGAAGAAGTTGGAAGAGACTAAACCAAGCTATTTTTAGCAAACTACCCACATATCTTCACCTATGAATAAGACCCTTCATTCCCTCATTCATCATCCCTCATCCTTTATCATTCTCTCTTTTCTCTCAATTCTCCTAAGCATTTTCCGTTCCCCACGCCTAGCATCATCTCTTCATAGAGATTTTAGCAATTAAGCCTCTTAAAGAGCCCTTGGTCGGCCATCTTGGAGAGCCATCAACAAAGGAGCAAAGCAAAGGAGTGAAGGAGCCTCGCCGGTCAGAGTCTTGGGTGACAGCCACTTTGATTTGGATTTAATCTTTCTTTTCTTTAATTTAATCTAAAAATGTTTGCTATGTGTTCTTTGTTCTTGTTTACAACAATGTTAGCTTAATTTTATTTAAGCTAGGATGATTGCTTTGATTAAATAATATTTATTTGATTCATGCTTATAATGTTTGTGCCTCAATCGATCATGTTTTCAATTAAAATCAAGTCTTTATTTTGTTCGTACGTGATTGAAATGCACCTGAATTAGATGAGTGATCCTAACTGATTTGACAACTTGTGGACACATAATTGAAATGTGCATGCTCAATTTAGATCCTAACCCGATTAAATTGCAGGTTGCATAACAAATCTAACCAAGCTCAGTATCTCAGATAGTTTTTAGATTTGTGTGATTAAACTGCTTCAAACCTAACACGTCCTCATTACCTCACACGAATGCTAAGAAACCCTTAGTAAATAAGGATCAGTAAAATGCGATTTACTAAGTAAAGAATTCTGAAAGGACCTAATGTGGCTTCCAAACTCATGAAAGATTGAGTTGCCATGGAATGTTTTTCCGAATGTTATTAAGCATGTTGATAATAAATTGAGTTTAATTAAAGTAATTGTCCTAGTTTATTTATGTTATAATTGTTGCAAATTGTGTTTAATTTTGCTAAAATCTATTTCATTCATATAGTTTGCATACTTAGGATAATTTGCATTAGGGATCATTGCATTTAGTTTAATATATTTAATTTTAATCATCACTTCTCAACCATATTGTGTTTTTATTTATCAAGTTGCTAGTATAATTTTACAATTAAGTGATCTAACAAAAAGACAATCCCTGTTGAGACAATAACTCGATACTTACTTATTACTTGATAACGATTGTGTACACTTGCACCAACCTACGCATTACAAGTTTTTGGCGCCGTTGTCGGGGATTGTTAACTGTTGCCATAGTCATTTTTTTGTGAAATTATTTACTTCCAATTTGGTTTATTTCTAACATTACTAACTAATTCTTTTTAATTTTCTGATTTTCTTTTCCGATGATTATGAGCATTGATCGGATTATCGATTTACTCCCTGTAGACCCTAAACTTGAGCGAACTTTCAGACAAAGAAGACTTGAATGAACAGCTCAAAGACAAGTCGAGATGGACCTTGGAAATCAGAATCAGGACCAAGGTAATGAAGCCGATCGTGTACGAAATCCCATCCTCATTGCTAATGATAGGGATCGATGCATCAGACAATATGCTGTGCCACTTTTCAGTGAGTTAAATACAGGAATTAAAAGGCCAGATATTGAGGCAACCTAATTTGAATTGAAACCAGTGATGTTTCAAATGCTCCAAACGGTGGGCCAATTTAGTGGTATGCCCACGGAAGATCCACATCTCCACCTTCGATTGTTTATGGAGGTGAGTGATTCATTCAAGATAGCCGGTGTGACTGAAGACGCATTGAGGTTGAAGTTGTTTCCATACTCATTGCGAGATCGAGCACGAGCATGGCTCAATTCATTGCCACCAAGTTCCATATCTACATGGCAAGAATTAGCAAAGAGATTTTTGGTTAAGTATTTCTGGCCTAGCGAAAATGCTTAGTTGAGGAATGAGATCAAAACATTCCAACAATTGGATGACGAGCCTTTGTATGAGGCTTTGGAGCGATTCAAGGAGTTACTTCGTAAGTGTCCTCATCATGGGATTCCTAATTGTATCCAGTTGGAGACATTCTATAATGGTCTCAATGCACATATAAGATTGATGGTAGATGCTTCTGCGAATGGTGTAATTTTGTCTAAGTCTTATAATGAGGCTTATGAGATCATCGAGAGGATCACGAGTAATAACTATCAATGGCCAACAAATCGAACAACTTCAGGAAGACGTGTAGCCGAAATTCATGAAGTTGACGCCCTCACTTCGTTATCATGTATCGCTCTATTTCCTCTATGTTAAAACAGTTTACCGCTAATAGTGCTAATAATTTTGCAGCTTAGCCACCAAGTCCGCTTTGAAGTAGTTTCTGTATGTACTGTGGGGAAGGTCATTCTTTTGAGAATTGTCCATCAAATACCGAAAGTCGCTGTACTATGTGGGGAACCAACATCAAAATAGGAGTGGACAAGGACCCCACCAACTTCTACAATCCTTCATGGCGTAATCATCCTAACTTCTCTTGGATCAACCAAGGAAATGGACCAAACAACAACTTCTTGCAAAAGATAGACCCAACCAATCTCAAGGGTTTAATCAGCAAGCTCCACAACCACCTCAAGCTGAGGCATCAAACAGTTTGGAGAACTTGTTGAAAATGTATATGGCAAAGAATGACGCTTTGATCCAAAGCCAAGCAGCAACATTGAAAAATTTGGAAAACCAAATGGGTCAGTTAGCTACAGAGCTTCGTAATAGATCGCAAGGAACCTTGCCGAGCGATACTGAGAATCCAAGAAATTTAGGTAAATAACGTATCAAGGCAGCGGCATTACGAAGTGGTAAAATTCTAGAACCCCGATTGATTGATGTCGAAGATAAGCCCATTGAGAAGAATCAACCAGCTGTTGAAATTCCTACACCAAAAGAGTCGGACTCTGCAAAGACTGACAAGGTAAATCCTAACTTAGTGAATTCAGATACTTTAACATCTTCTTTGGATGTAGATTTACCTACTCAGAAGAGTTATCCATTTCAACCGAAAGTTTCACAACCTCCATATCCGAAAAGATTGCAGTAACACAAGCAGAAATAGGAGGTGCAATTCAAAAAGTTTTTTGGATGTTCTGAAACAGTTACACATGAATATTCCGTTGGTGGAGGCTTTAGAACAAATGCCAAACTATGTGAAGTTTATGAAGGATATACTGTCCAAGAAGAAATGGGTGAGTGAGTATGAGACTTTGCATTGACAAAAGAGTGCAGTGCGTTCCTGCAGAACAAACTGCCACCAAAATTGAAAGACCCAGGAAGCTTTACTATACCCTGTAACATTGGTGAATCTTACTGTGGTAAAGCTCTGTGTGACTTAGGAGCGAGTATCAACTTGATGCCTAAGTCTATTTTCAAGATGCTAGGGATAGGTGAAGTAAGGCCTACAATTGTGACACTTCATCTACCAGATCGATCTTTAGCATATCCCGAAGGAAAGATTGAGGATGTTTTGGTAAAAGTCGATAAATTTATTTTTCCTACTGATTTCATTGTCTTAGATTTTGAAGCAGATAAGAAAGTGCCGGTCATCCTTCGGAGATCTGTCTTAGCCACGGGAAGAATGTTAATTGATGTGCAGAAAGGTGAACTCACCATGCGAGTTCAAGACGATCAGGTAACCTTTAACATTCTTAAAGAAATGAAATTTCCCGATCCGAAAGAAGAGTGTTCAGTTATGGAAGAGATAGAAACCTTGGTTTCTATGGCAAGCAATTTTGAAGATCCATTAGAGAAAGCCTTAGATCTTGATCCTTTGGAGGATGAAGAATGTAACACCCCTTACCCGTATTCAACGCCGGAACAGGGTACGAGGCATTACCAGACATAAACACAAGCAAACATACATTTTCGATTCATAAATTTGCGTCCAAATTAAAACTTTTCATACACATTCATATCGTCCCTAAAACGAGCCTACGAGGCCCAAAACATGCTTTGGAGGTGGTCCAAGGAACACGCCCGTATGGTCCAAAGAACACGCCCGTGTGACCCTTAGACACGCCCGTGTGACCCTTAGACACGCCCGTGCTATAGGTCGTGTTCAAAATAGGGTGCTCTCTATCTTGTGCCACACGGCCAGGCCACACGCCCGTGTGCTAGGCCGTGTAGCACACACGGCTGAGACACACACCCGTGTCTCTGCCCGTGTGCTCAATTTTGGACATTCTATTTTGCAATAATTAACGTGCAGGGGACACACGGCTAGAACACAAGCCCGTGGGGATGACTGTGTGTCACACACGGCCTAGACACACGCCCGTGTTTCTACCCGTGTGGACAAAAACAAGGCTATTTACCAAGCCATTTTGCCACCCTCACTTGCACACATCTATACAACATCTCATGGCACAAAATCAAGCATATGAGAGCAACCAAACAACCACAACCAAGACAATAACATGTCATTCTTATACCATCGTTTATCATACTTAAAACATCAAACTCTCCACACCAAATCATGAAAGATTCCACATATACAAACATTTCACATTCTTGTCATAAATAACATTTCTATCATTCACCAAGCATACAATGACCATATCACCAAAGTCATTAGCACACATATTTATATATACTTACGCTTACAACCATTATAACCCAAATAAACCAATCTACATGGTCAATTATCAAAACAAGCATTTGACAATCACAAGACAACACATTGGCTACAATCACAATGACACATTTACCAAATGACTAAGTCCCTATACATGCCATAGACTTAAAATACTTGAATTCATTTATACCCAAAAAGATAGCTTCATAGTGTGATAGGATCTCTAGCGAACTCCAACCCGAGCTAGCTCAATAACCCTATAAGACATTGGAAAGGAATGGGGTAAGCTATATATATAGCTTAGCGAGTTCATATGCAAATAATACAAAGCATTATTCATACACTTGACATACAAATAACTTAACAAATATTAACATAAATATCATTAAAAATTCACAAACACAACTTACTCAATCCCAATCTTACCAATAGCTCATCATATGAATTACACAACATATTTCCACATGAATGTCATTAAACTTCATGAGTATAATTTACTCAATCACATTCTTGCCTATAGCTCATCATATGAATAACATAACATCTATCAATATAAATGTCATTAAACTTCATAAATGTCATATGAACATAAATGTCATTTTATATCAACATAACACATATTAACATAATTGTCATATACCAATAGCTCATCATATGAATTATATAACACGTATCAACATAAATGTAATTTAACCTTCATACGCACAACTTATTCAATCACAGTCTTACCAATTGTTCATCATATACTGAGCTCATTTTCTTTGAGTTTTTCGTACATACCTGTGCCATCTCATAACATATTCACATACTTCCCGTCTTTGACATACCAGTTGAATTCCCGTTGAACCACTTGGAATACTAAAGGATACTCGGGGATCTCGAACACACAGTACCGTACCAATGCCATATCTGTAACTCCCCTAACCCGAAACCATCGCCAGAATAGGGTTAAAAGGCATTACCGAACAAACAGAACATTTCTCATCCAATTAACTACACGAAGTCAATCATCATTAAAACATATCATAACATAATCATATAGTCCCTTATTGAGGTCCACGAGACCTTAAACACATGCTAGGAAGGGGTCGGGACTAAATCGAACACTTACAATAGTTTTCATAATTTCAAATATTCTTCAACACTGTTGAGGTCACACGCCCGTGCAATCAGGCCGTGTGCCTCACACGACCACCATACACACCTATGTGTCCAGGCTGTGTCAAAACAGAGCATATATTCTGACTTCTTCACACGGCCACCAAGCACGCCCGTGTGCTAAGGCTGTGTACTCTTAGGCAATATACTGACTTATTCACACGGCTACTAGGCATGCCCGTGTGCCATAACCGTGTAGGCAAAATAGGCCATTTGCAAGGCCAATTTACCACCCATACAAGGGTCTACCAACAAGCTTTATAACAATGCCAATTCATGCTTTTAAATGCACTCAAACATACCATTTCATGTACTCAATAACCATCAACATTACCATTTACTTCCATACCTAATGCCATCACAACAAATCCATTCAAAGTAACAATTGTACATCTCAAAACATGTACATATCAAACATTATGTAATCCATAACATAAACCATCTTCAATCCACTTCTTTCATCAACCACAATGTCATTAAACATACCACATTCATAGCTCATTCATAAATTCTACATCATTCAACTTCCAAGCCAACTCACATGGCAAGGATTGAACATTTGAAAACATATCTTAACTTCTAGCCTATACATGCCATATTCCATCTATATACATCTTTCCAAAAATACCAAAATAGATTGCCGATAGTGTGATTGATATGCTGACGATCCCCGGATCCGAGCTAGCTTTACTGACACTACAAAGCAGAGAAACAAATCACACAGTAAACTTTCCAAAGCTTAGTAAGTTCGTAACATAACACATTTAAATCAAACAAACCATCACATAGATTATTTCACATATATATATAAATATATCATACCATCCAAAGTTAATATGCTCATTTAAAATTTCATAATCTCATTCATAGATTCATCAACCACATAGGTTCCGAGCGTACCTTAACCAACTCTTAGTAATCAATTACATTTGCTACTCAATACTCACTATTCCCTTTCGATCAACTTCTGTCTCTTCTTCGATTCAATCGCACACTTAGTGCCCAAATAGTTAGCCGAAGCTTAATTAACATCGTACACATAGTGCATCTATATCAAACCGCTCTTCAATCGGTATTGCACACCCAGTGCCAACCACAAAGTCGAAGCTTATAATATTTCGCACACACAGTGCTAATCATCTCGGTCACGTTTCCAAATACGCACACTTAGTGCCACATAACTCAAGGTTTCACATAGCATTCACATTTTAATATCATCATAACATTCATTTCATAGCATTTAACATAACTAAATATACGTATTATGTCCGAACTTACCTCGGACGTCGAACTATCGAAATGGTCGATTAATCGAGCACTTTGTCTTTGCCTCGATCTCGATCTGAACCTCTCCTCTCTTGTTCTATACACATTCAAATTCAATCCATTCAATCACCAAATCATTCATTTTAGTCCAAACACACATATTTAGGGCATTTTACAAAATAGCCCTCACATTTTCACATTTCGACACTTTAGTCCCTAATTCATAAATTCATCAAATACACACAATTTGCTTGTACCCATGCCTAGCCGAATTCTCACTGTACTCATTCAAGTCCACACATTTTATTTATTTCACATTTTAATCCTTCAATTTCTCATTTTCTTAATTAAGCCTAAAATGCTCAATTTCACTAAAAATCCCAATACAAACTATGTTATCTCAACACCAAGTTTTCATATTTCACTATCAACTAGCACATAGCTCAAACATTCATCAATGGCTCATCACAAAAACATCATTAATTCACAAAATTACAACATGGGTTAGCTAGAGCACGAAAAAACGATTACGAAAACATAGAAATTATAAAAAATTGACTCAAAACCATACCTCAATCAAGATGAACAAGGGCCGATTATCACAAGCTATAAACCCTTCTTTTTTTTCTTCTCTTATTCTCGATTAAAGAAAAGATGATAACCATGGCTACTAAATGTTTTTTTTTTGTTTATTATCATAAATACATCAATTACCTAATTACCCCTTTTATTATTAATCCATTTCCACTATCCTTTGGTATTTTTGTCCATCCACCATCCACTAACTATATAATGGTTTAATTGCCTCATAAGGCCTTCACATTAACAAAACAACAACAATTAAACACTTAACAATCAGCACACAACTTTTACACTTTACGCGATTAAGTCCTTTCTCATGATTCGACACACAGTCGATAAAATTATCACACAGAATTTTCACATATAATATACACCAACAATAATATTAAAATATTATTCTGACCTCAGATTTTTGGTCTCGAAACCATTGTTCCGACTAGGGTCCAAACCGGGTTGTTACAACTCTCCCCCTTAGGGATTTTCGTCCCCGAAAATCTTACTAGTGAATAGGTGTGGATATCGCTCTCTCATAATATTTTCAGGATCCCACGTAGCCTCTTCAACTTCGTGCTTGTGACACAACACTTTCACTAAGGAAATTCTTTTGTTTCTCAACTCTTTGATCTCTCGTGCCAAAATTCGAATCGGTTCCTCACTATACGACAAGTCTGACTGAATCACAACCTCAGTAGGAGTAATCACACGAGACGGATCAGATCTGTAACGTCCAAGCATTGACACATGAAACACATTATGAATCTTTTCTAACTCAGATGGTAATATCAATCTATAAGCAACCGGCCTGATAAACTGAAATAGTAACATATTTTAATCCCATATTTAGTATGCTTTTGAATGAATTATCCCTTATTTTATGTAATTTGGTGTCCTTTCTTTTCATGTTATATACTCAGGAAAGCACCAGGGGATGAAAAGAACGCAAAACGGTCTTAAAATGGGACAAATGGGCCAAAGCATGAAATCGACACGGCCTGGACCAAAGATCACACGGTCGTGCCTCCTTAAAGATCTCAAACACGGCCTGGACTACGATTTACACGGCCGTGCCTCATCAACGAAGTCCACACGGCCTGACCACGATTCACACGGGCGTGTGCCATGGCCGTGCCCCTGCCGTGGCCAAGAGGAGTTTTACTCGGATTTGGATGCTTGGAGGCAAAGAAACACACTCCAAAGTCTAATTAAACCCCTAAATAGGAATTGCACTCAAATTAGGAAACTTGGAGGCCAAGTAACACATCTCAAAGACTATATAAACACCCTAGGGGGCAACTTATTCGGGGAGTTCGGCAGAAGCCTTCTGCCAAGGCTTTTTTCCAGGGCGGTTAGCTAGGCCAAGGAGCCAAGCTGCAAAGGTCAGGGTTGTGGGAATCACTCGAAGGTAGCCAGTTGATCCATCTCAAGAAGCCGGGATTCTACTCAAGACGGCGGATCTCTCCTTCAATTCCTTCGGGGAGTTTTAGGGATTTCTTATGTTTTGTTTTATCTTTTATCTTGAGATGTTTTCTTATTTAGTTATGAACTAAATCCTTCAGATACCTGAATGGGATGAAACCTATGATAAATCTTGTTATTATTTTCTAAAATAAATGATAAATACTTAGTTTGTTCTTAATTATGTGAGCTTAATCAAAATTTAATGTGCTTAGGTGGAGGAGGAATAGACCCTGCCTAAGAGTAGATCTAGCATAATTAAGCGGAGTTGATCGCACGCCTAGAGATAGGGTGACGAGATTTTACCGGATTAGGGTGAAACCTAATATGGGAGTCCATAGATCGATTTACTGCTATTCTAGGGGGTTATTATAAGAGAACGAAAGTTCCACTAATTAACCTAGGGTTAGACGTTATTCGCCTCGAGAGAGGGTTTAATATATGTTAGGGAGTCTTACGGATCAAACTAAGTAAATAAATCATATGGTTCAGTGATAGATAACAAGTGAAGTCTAGGTGGATTCTTCCTGAGGGTATCATCTAAATCAACTGAGTTTTTCTAAAAGTTATCTCCCCAATTTTAAGTTTTTTTTTCGTCTTTGTGCCCTTAGCTTAGTAGTTCGTTAATTTTAGATTAAAAGCAACTTCACTTATTTTAGGTTAAATAATAAAAAGAAAGTTAGTTTTAGTACTTTTATCTCCTTTGGGTTCGATAATCTGGTCTTGCCTAAGCTATACTACTGTTCGATAGGTACACTTGCCTTTAATCGTTGTCAGAGTTAGTTTCCAGGTTTGATCATTCTTTTTATAAATTTTAAAGCTCTGATTCACAGCGACCAAGTTTTTTGCGCCGTTGTCGGGGAACTAAAATATTAAGAAAGCTCTATTTTTATTACTTTAGCCATTATTATTATTATTATTATTATTATTATTATTTTACATTGCTAAATTTTCTTTTATTTGCTTTTGTCAGGAAGATTTTAGTTTATAGAGAAAATTCCATTGAATAACTATTAGTGGCAAGTTACAAGTACAAGGCTAGCCAAAGCAGCCATTGTCTTCAACCTCGACGTACACCCAATAATGCAATATGACTCAAATCTAGGAGGCGTGGCGGATCCTGAGTACCCACCCTACGGATATGGCATGGAGAACGAACAAGTCCACTATATGGGTAACTATGCTAGACCTCAAAATATATTTTATGATAACACTTATAATGCAGGTTGGAGGTACCATCCCAATTTCTCGTGGGATGATCAAAATTTTCAACAACCACCTCACCAACAGGAAGAGGAGTCGAACATTGAAGAGATGCTGACAAAATTCATGGCGACCCATCAAGCCTGCTTGCCAAAAAGCGAGACAACACTTATTGACCAACAAGCATCGATCAAAGGGATCAAGAACCAAGTTGGGGAACTTACTGAGTCAGTTGGGGAACTTACTAAGTCAGTTATACAACTTGCTAAGCTGATCTCAGAACTACCACAAGGAAGCTTGCCAAGCAATACTGAAACTAACCCGAGAGAGCAAAATCAAGCCATTTACGATAGTGAAGGGTTAGACGAACCAAACCCAAGGGAAGAACATGTGGTAAGTAAAGGTAAGGTTGAAGTTTGCCATGATATACCAAAACCGGAAATTACAGAGTACCAACCTCGTGTGCCATATCCCGATGCAATAAAGAAAGGCCACACAGAGGAAGAAGTCGGTGAACTCACACTTTGTGTAGACGATGAAACAATCACTCTTCAGGCTCTTGACTCAGCTAGGACATCGAGTAATAAAGGTACGAACGTTAATTCTATTGATAACCATTTGGTTCAACCTTCTTTACAGGAAGCATCACAAAATCACCTAGCTGAGCTAGATCTTAGACCTCGTACCCATAAAGAAATAACTCATGAAGAACTAAGGCTTCAGGTCGATGAATTAGACAAGTGGAAAACACACTTTAAAGAGAAACTAGGAATACACGAAGTGAAACCAAAGGAAACCCCAGACGAGCTGATAGGAACAACAAATCACTTCAAAATAGGGGATCAGGTATTGTTGAATAAGGAAGACCCTTGAATCACCAATTCAGATCTCAAGACAAACGAAAAAATCACTTTTGAGGTACTTAATGTCTTCCTACACGGCACAATCGAGGTAAGCAATCCTAAATTCAACACTTTTGAGGTAAACATTACTCGACTTAAACTAGTTATCAAAAACCGAATTGATCGCATGAGAAAGGATTTTCACCTCCTCAAACCACCATGACCATACGAATGAGAGGTAAAGTCTAGCTTAAGACTATAAACGAGCGCTTCTCGGGAGGCAACCTGAGCTCTAACCCCATTAATTTTTACATTTTTCTTTTACTTTTATTTTTCCTTTTTATCACCTAACTATAAACTAACCAAAGTGCAGATTTCCAGACCACACGGCCTTACACACGGCCGTAACCGTGGCCGTGTGGCCACCACAGGAAGGTACAAAGGCGGGGGCAACCACCAGATCCATAATTTTTATTTAACCCCCTTCTTCCTTTTTCTTTTCCAGTTGCTTTTCTTTTTTCATTTTCCATTATTTACTTTTATTTTAATTTTAATTTTATTTTTATTGCTTTTATTTTTCTTTTATTTTCTTTATTATTTTCTTCTTATTATTCATTCCATTTAGATTTAGCCTAGGATATAATAAAATTAGGATGGCTACTTCGAGGACTCAAACAGCTCGAGACGCTTCCCCACGTTCACCTCCAATCCTATCCGGTTTCTTTTCATTTGCTTCATCCAAAACTCAGGAAGTTTCACTTCTCTCCCCACCTTACGATTTTATGATTATTTTGATATTATCTATCTTTGTACATTCAGGGCAATGTACATCTTAAGTGTGGGGGTGAATCTTAGACGTGCCTAATTTTTTTTCATTATTCTCAAAATCCTGAATTTAGTCTTGTTTTTAAGTAAATTCCTCATATTACTGATTAGAATGAAATTTCCATGATTTATGATCTTTATTGATATGTTTTAGATTAAGTCATTGATAATTGTGCATTGATAATTAAATTCTAAGAATACTAGAGAATCAAGCATAATAAGTCTATTTTTCGGAATTAAAATTTTTTTTAGGTTGTCTACCTGAACTTAAATATTACTTTGATGTTTGAAATTTACGAGGTTGATATCAAAATACCCATAATTTTTGTGAGATTTTGAACCTTATAAGAGCATATATCCTTTTTTCATGCTCACTTTTTGATTATGAGTGTGTCAACATTGAACTGTTATTCTAGAACTTACCTCGATTATACATGTTGAGACCACATCTTTGACTTGATATACTGAAATGATAAAGGCACCTAAGATTTAACCCACTTACTCCATAAAAAGCATGCCTTCATAATTAACCCCTAGTGAACCCCTTTGATCCTAACAACCCTTTTTATTGACTCACCCACTAATATTAACCCAAAACCCTTTGTATTTGTTATCACCATTCTTCTTGACTACCCTTTTTGCCGAGATTTGATTTTGAGCGGTTACCTAACTATGTTCTATATTTCAGTTGTTAAAGTACTTTCTTATTATTGTAAATATTTAATGATTTGTTCTTAAAAAAAATACGACGAAGTATATTCATTATTAGTCTTATAATTAAGTGAGCTTACATATTTAAATTCCACATCTTGAAGAAAAAGCTCGTATTATTAGTATTACAAGTTTATGTGATTATTAAGGATTAGTTCATTTTTCTAGTTAGGTAATTTGTCAAGTCAATCTCGATTCTAACCTTCTAATTCGGCCTTTAACCACACCTTAACCCTAGCCCCATTACAACCCTTTCAAATACCTTTTGATTTGTGCATCATCTCATATTACAGTGGTGGAGACTTTATTTTCAGGCAAGCCTATGGGATTAACTTTTCATGTTCGACTTTTGAGTGCTCAATTCTGAACATTAAACACTTCGAGTGATTTGAGTGAATCTTTAGTGAGGATGTCAATCCTTGTCGGTTTTGAATCAAAGGTAATTATTTAAATGAAGGGAAACACCTATGTTTTGTACTACAAATGTATGACTTAGATTGTTTGAATCTTTAGAACCCTTTGAGTTGAATTATCCATGTATAAATTATCTTCGAATTATGATGAAACACTATCAATGACTATTATGAATTGGGGGAAGTCCGTTTTAATTATGAGTTGAGAATTTTGCTTGAGGATAAGCAAAAGCTTAAGTGTGGGGGTATTTGATAAACCGAAATAGTAACATATTTTAATCCCACATTTAGTACGCTTTTGGATGAATTATCCCTTATTTTATGTAATTTGGTGCTCTTAATCCTTTCTTTTCATGTTATATACTCAGGAAAGCACCAGGGGATGATAGCATTTTGCATTATGTTATTGTTTTACTATGTTATTACATAAATTACTAATTTAACCTTAATTATAACATTTAAAAATCACCTAACACATGTCCAAAAGTGTCCACTCAAATTCCAAATGGTTTAATTACCATTTTAAGACCCCCCCACTTTAAAAACCATAACTAGTAGACACTTTTTAGCTTATAGAACTTTACTTTTACACTTTACGCGATTTAGTCTTTTTTACTGAATTAAGCATTTAAATGGTAAAATTTATTTACGAAACTTTCACGTAATTAATCTATCACATTTTAGACCTTATTAAAATAATAAAATAAATATTTTAAATTCAGATTTGTGGTCCCGAAACCACTGTTTCGATTTGACCCAAAAACTGGCTGTTACATATAGCCATACACTCCCTTATGTCTCCTTGAAATCGCTAATGCTTGAGTGGAGAAAAAGGCTCAACACTCCCTTATTCACGCTAGAAAACTGAATACTCCTAGAGCCATATGCTAACATATAACACATGTAGTGGTGAGTACTCACTAATCCTATATCATGCCATCTATATCCAATGGATCGACCATGCAATGTTGCCAATATATCCAAACACGCAGGGCATAACCACTAATATTTAAGCACTTAATTGAGGATAAAAAAATATAATTTAAAGTATGTCACTTAGCAATTTTAACATCCACATAGATAAGCTCAATAAGTGTCTTTGTGCATGGATCTAAAACCAACTATAGAATCATCATCAAGCGCTCTAATATATTGTAATCCATGATCCCATTATTAATCAATACAATTCAATTCAACCATATCAAACACTCTTTTCATAGTTTCCATAAATCCTTTACAAATATGATTTCATAATATTAAAATCAATTTTGAAATCTAAACCATTTGAAATAAAAGTGAATATCTATAAATACAATTCAAAACCTCAATTCAGAATGTAAATAGGCATGTTTACCAATTGCCTTTAAAAACCACTCACATTCACAGTTTGCTTCTCAAGCCAAAGTGTATCAAGTAGCTGTGTTTGGACCTCAATTCTGATTAGCAGTGGCCCCTGCTCAATGTGGATCTTAAATAGAGGTAAAATACATGTTACAAGATATGCCCAAAGTAATAACAGTGCAGAACAGAGATGCAACCCAACCCAATCCAGCCAACACACCACCCGTACCAACCAGCATACCATGTGGGGACTAAGTCGACCCACCTAGCCAACACACCAATATCGCAACATAGCTGCTAACAGTAACGCAGCAAAGCTGCTAGTAACGGTAAATGTGGCCAAGCCACTAGAATCAGAATACGTGGCGAAGCCACTAGTACAGTACTTCCTCCGAATCAGAATCCTAACCCCAATGCAAAATGTCGTGTCATAAATGTTACGCGCATACAGTATGTCATAATCATAACAAGTCATATACATATCGTACACACGTCACTTAAACTACCACTAGGGGTATAATGGTCTTTTCGACGGCTAGGGGTAAAATGGTAATTTTCTCCCCTCAGGGGTATTTCGGTAATTCTACCCTACAAAGGTATTTCGGTAATTCTACCCATCAAGGGTATTTTAGTAATTCTACCCTACAATGGTATTTCGGTCATTTAACTACTTTTGGGGTCTCGGTACTGATGACGACCCTTCAGAGGGTCTGCAGTCATCTCAAACGACTCAAATAGCCTATATGGCCAAAACAGTGTAAATGGACCCAAAGCCCACTATTCGGCCCAAGTGGGCCCACACGCTCGTGTGGCCCATTCAGCCCAATTTCAATCAAGGCTATGCGACCTTCGCAGCCCAATCCATTATTTGTCACTATCGTGAATTTTACCCATGTGGGGTCTATGAGCCTATTGGGCCCACATGGCCCATCTCGGCCCAACGAGGCCCATTACGACCTCAGCCCACGAGAACGCTCGTGGTGGCTTCTACAGTCTAGCACCCATGTTCATGGGCTCAGTTTACCTCACGCACGATCGCACGCTCGTGTGGCATCATACGCCATATTTCTGGCTTTTCGGCATTTTGCCGAGCTACAGTCATAGTAGTGCAACATTACATACTTTCGGCTTTTCAGCTAATCATCGAATACTGTATATGATTACACACCTTTTTCGTAGCTCGTACAAGCAACCTACGAACACCGAACATACATCCATCAACGTTTTTCGGTTAATATCAATACCTAATACTAACGTTAAATCCCAAAGAGAATGGTACTGATACTCACCTTCACCCAAGAATGCTATTCAATCCAGTTATGATTTTAATCGAAAGATATCTATACCCCTTTCCTACCGAAATGCTGCATTGACCAAAAGAATCCAACATGAGAGAAGGGTCCAAAAGTTAGCAACCCTTAACTGAAGCATTCGGCTTTGCCAGAGAAGAGAGCCATAAAAAAACAAAGAACCGAATAAAAAGAAGGAATACTTACCCAAAATTAGTTGATAGGAATGGTCGAATGAAGCAACAATCGGCCACTTGACAAAGGTTGGCATCACAAGGAAAAGAGAATAATCGGCTTAGGGAATCAAGAGAGACAAGGAAGTTAGATTCGGCCAAAGAAGAAAACCAAGAGGAGAAGAAGATGATTCGGCCAGAGAAGAAATTAAGGGAAGAAGAACTTCAAGGGAGAACTCAACACTTGATGTTTATGTTTCGGCAAAGAGTGGGCAGCAATTGAGAAATACAGATGAAAAGAAAAAGACCCGAATGGTCAAAAAGCTGCACGAGATGCCACAAGAAGAAGTAAATCTCGAAATGTACAAAAAGAAAACCCGAAATAACTGAGAGGATTTTTGGTTTCTACCCTCTCACAAAGGTGCCGAAAATGTACCAAATGAAAGCCCCTAGCCGAAATTCCCCTACTCAAGCTCCCCCATTCGGCCAAACTCCCCCTCACTTAATTTCCCTAAAAAATCTCCACTGTTTGCTCCTTGATTCACTCCACACCCCCCATTCAAACTCATTCAAACTTGATGACCAAGTCTCCAACCTCCTCTGCAGAGTTTGAATCAAACTCTACCTCTCACGCTACAGAGTCATAAAATAAAAACCTCTAACTTGCATGCCATGGGATTCGAACCCCTCCCCCATGCATGCCCAACACGCCACTTGCCACCACAACACAAGCTCTCTTGTGTCCTAAAACAACACCACTTAATATATAAACCCTTTAAGCTAACTTCCAGGTTTCCTTAAAGAGCAAAAATCCAAATTTTTCCAAAGGCCATACTGGAACCCAGGCTTCCTAAATACCCCCGTACACACCCAAAACACTTAGTCATTGAAGCAAACAAGCAGTTTGTCAGAACATGAAAAATTAAAGACCCTATATTTTTGGGGCGTTACAGATCTACCCCCTAAAAGAAATTTCGGCCTCGAAATTTACCTGATCAGAATAGGTGAGGATATTGTTGTTGCATCGCCTCCTCAGGCTCCCACGTGGCTTCCTCGGTACCGTGATTACGCTAAAACACCTTGACCAAAGGAACAGATTTTCTCCTTAATACCTTGACATCACGATCCAGTATCTGCACCGATTTTTCCTCAAAGGTCAGATCCTCAATCTCCTCTACCGGCACTATATGTGAGGGATCAGAGCGGTATCGCCTTAGCATAGAGATGTGGAACACATCATGTATCTGGTTTAACTCAGGAGGCAGCTCAAGCTGATAGGCGACCGGTCCCACTCGTTTCAATATTCGGTAAGGTCCGATGAATCTAGGGCTCAGTTTGCCTTTCCGTCCAAATCTCAGAATTTTCTTCCATGGTGAGACCTTTAGAAAGACATAATCCCCCACAGAGAACTCGATCTCTTTACGTTTTAAATCCGCATATAACTTCTGCCTGTCAGATGCTTCCTTTAACCGATTCCGAATCAACTTTACTTTTTCTTCGATCTCAGAAACCAACTCTGGTCCCAGAACTCGCCGCTCACCCAGTTCAATTTAACATGTAGGAGTACGACACCTACGACCATATAACGCCTAAATGCGGTGCCATTTGAATACTAGATCGGTAGCTATTGTTATAAGCAAACTCTGCCATCGGTAAATAGTCCTCCCAGCTACCTCAGAAATCGATTACACAGCTTCTTAACATGTCTTCCAGTATCTGAATCACCCTCTCTGACTGACCATCTATTTGAGGGTGGAACGCAGTACTGAAATCTAATCTTGTACCCAAATCCTCGTGTAACTTCTTCCAGAATCGAGATGTGAATCTAGGATCTCTGTCAGATATGATTGAAACTGGTACACCTTGTAGGCTTACAATCTCTGGCACATATAACTTAGCCAACTTCTGCAGCGAATAATCAGTGCGGACCGGTATAAAGTGGGCAGATTTAGTCAGTCGGTCAACAATAACCCATACTGAATCCTTCTTAGTAGGCGTCAAGGGTAGCCCACTGAAAAAATCCATGGTTACCCTCTGGCACTTCTAGAGTGGAATCTTAACTGGTTGTAGTAATCCAGAAGGTAGTTGATGCTCAGCCTTAACTTGCTGGCATGTCAGACATTTACCCACGAAATCGGTAACCTCGCGCTTAAGCCCTAGCCACCAGTACAGTTCACACAAGTCTCGATATAACTTCTTTCCACCAGGATGCATGGCATAAGGACTACTGTGCGCCTCTTGCAGCATAGACCACCTCAGATCAGAACCTCTTTGTACACAGACTCTCCCACGGAAGAATAGTACTCCTTCACTGTTCAACCCAATGTCTGTAGTCTCTCCGCTCTCAACTTGTTGGAAACGAGGAGCCAGTGACTCATCTAACAACTGTTTCTCCTTAATTTGATCTGTCCAAGTCGGTCTCACTTAAAGTTCAGCTAACAAGCTACCATCATCGAACAGGCTGAGACGAGCAAACATTGCTCTCAAATCAGATACAACCCTACGGCTCAGTGCGTCAGCTACTACGTTATCTTCACCAGGGTGGTACTCATTTGAGCAATCATAATCCTTAAGCAACTCTATCCATCTTCGTTGCCTAAGGTTCAACTCCTTCTGAGTAAGGCAGTACTTGAGGCTTTTATGGTCTGTGTAAATAATAGACTTCTCACCGTATAAGTAGTGCCTCCAAATCTTCAATGCAAATACCACCGCAGCGAACTCCAAGTCGTGAGTGGGGTAATTTGCCTCGTGAGGCTTAAGTTGACGAGACGCGTATGCAAGCACCTTAACCTCTTGCATCAACACACACCCCAATCCATTGTGCAACGCATCACTGTAGATAATGAATTCCTTCCCAGACTCTAGCTGTATTAACACAGGGGCTTCAGTCAAAACTTTCATCAATTTTTCAAAACTCTCCTGCTGCTTATCGGTCCAAATAAATGGTACCCCTTTACGCAATAACTTAGTCAGGGGTGCAACAATCAGTGAGAACCCCTCAACAAAATGTCCAGAATACCCAAATGGACCCAAAAGCTTCAAATCTCGAATCATACGCCTTTGGTGGTTTCCAATTCAGTACGGCTTCAATTTTCGAGGATCCACCCTAATTCCCTCAGTAGACACCACGTGACCCGAGAATGTCACTTCTCAAAGCTAGAACTCACACTTGCTGAACTTTGCATATAGCTACTTTTCCCTCAAAATTTACAAAACAATTCGAAGATGTGCATCATGATTCTCCTCGGTTCTGGAATACACCAGGATGTTGTCTATAAACACAACTACAAACTGATCCAAATAGGGCTGGAATACTCGGTTCATCATATCCATGAAAGCAGCTGGTGCATTCGTCAACCCAAACGGCATTACCAGAAACTCGTAATGACCATAACGAGTCTTGAACGCAGTCTTATACACATCCGCTTCCTTAAAATTTAGCTGATAGTACCCGAATCAAAGATCTATCTTGGAGAAAACCAAAGCTCCTCGCAGCTGGTCAAACAGATCATCTATCCTCGGTAAAGGGTACTTGTTCTTGATCATCAGTTTGTTCAGTTGATGATAATCAATGCACATGCATAATGATCCATCCTTCTTCTTCATGAATAACACTGGTGCTCCCCATGGAGACACACTCGGCCGAATGAATCCTCGGTCCAGTAGCTCTTAAATTTGAGCCTTTAACTCTACCATCTCCTTCGGTGCCATTCTGTAAGGGGCGATGGACACCAGAGCTATTCCTGGTAGGAGCTCAATACCGAATTCGACTTCACGATCTGAGGGCAACCCAGGAAGCTCTTTAGGAAATACATCTAGAAACTCCTTAACAGTTCTGACATCTCCAATAGAAGGACCTTTAGAATCAGAACTGCTGACATAAGCTAAAAACATCTCGCAACCCTTGCGGACCAGTTTATCGGCCCTTAATGCAGAGATTACATTGGAAAAATAATCTCTTCGCTCCCCTAACACGACCACCTCCACCTCATCAGAAGACTTCAACACCATACACTTAGCAGCGCAGTCCAAATTTGCATGGTGTTTCACAAGCCAATCCACGCCTAATATCAGATTGAATTCGCCAAACGGCAGTTCCATCAAATCTACCGGAAAGACAACCCCTTGGACCTCTAAGGGCATGTCTCTAAACAACATATTCACTCTAACCGACTGTCCCAGTAGACTTAACATAGTCATTTCACTATTAGTAATTTTGAACTGAACACCCAACGTCCCAGACATAGTGCATGCAACATACGAGTGTGTAGACCCAATATCAATCAAAGCAGTGCATGGTACATCATAAATTAGGAACGTACCAGTTATGACGTCCGGGGCGTCGCCATCCTCTCAGTGATGAGCAGCATAAACCAAACCTGGATGTCTCACCTCAGTATTACCAGCACCTCTGCCCGGTGCGCCACGACCTCTCCCCAAACCAATTCCCCCTCTGGCCTGACCACGGCCTCTCGGTGGCTGCTAACCACCTCTCCCCGACTGAACATAGCCCTGACCTGCGGCTTGCATCTGAATAGGCCTCTAAGTACAGTTCTTGACTTGGTGATCCATGGATCCACATCTGAAGCATTGCCAGTTCTTTTCCAGCATTCACCCTGGTGAGATCTCTTAAATCAGCGCAAGGCTGCGGTCTAGCAGCGACAACAGGAACCCCAGCTTGGACTGGCCCATCAAATCTAGGCTTCTTCTTAGGCCTACCAAAAGAACTTGAGGGCCCAAAATCCCTCTTATTTCTGCCCCTACCTTTTTCACGGTTCTGGCGCTCGGAGCGCTTTACATGTTTGGAAATTTTTGCCTTCTCAACAAGGGCAGCAAAGTCTCGTTCCCTCTGCGGAGCTATCAGCACCAGAAACTCATCTTGGAGGCCATCCTCAAAACGCACCCAGCATTCATACTCAGTTGCGACTATACCACGAGCATACCGACTCAGCCGCAGAAACTCTACCTCATACTATGCCACAGACCTATTCCCCTGGATCAGACTCAGAAATTCCTTTCTCCGTTCATCCACATAACTTACCTTGTAACACCCCAAACCCGGCCTAAACGTTACGACCGAATCTGGCATGTCACATGAAAGGAATGTCTAAAAACTGTGCATTCGTTAAAAAGCTCATATTCTTTATAGTTGTGGTGAGAAATCGAGATTAAGTAATTTTGAATAAGAAATGGTTTATTATCATTTTAGGAAAATCCCATATTGATCATTTAATAACAAGCAACAAACAAATTGAAAGTGAAACCAAATAAAATACCCAAGGCCTTATTACATAACAAAACTCAAATAAAAATAAGTCCAAATAAAAGAAACGAATTTACGAGTAAACATATGTATAGCCTCCACGAGTCCACCTCGGCTCCCAAATCCGCGATCTAATGATTACCTGCAAAATTTAACTAAGGGTGAGTCATCGAGACTCGGTGTGTAAATCCCATCCAACAGGCCCTTACACAATTTCATATGAAAATATGCATATCATGCACCCAAACCTAGCCATCCAATGCTCCTTTCTACCCCGTGGGTACCAAACCACCGGTGGTGCCAAACCACCGGTGACCCAAAGTCACGATATCCATAATTGTGGTGCCAAACCACTTGTGACCCAAAGTCACGAATAATCCAATAATGGGGCCAACCCATCGTGTGATACCAAATCACCGGCGCCAATCCCATTATCATCCGTGGGGCCAACCCACTGTGGTGGTACGGCCACCGGGACGAGACGCTATGAGGTGCCAAACCTCTGGTGTCCCAAAGACACGAATGTGATACCAAATCACCGGTGACTAAAGTAACGATTCCAATGATGGGGCCAACCCATCGTGTGATACCAAATCACCGGCGTCAATCCCGTATAATCAATCAGGGGCCAACCCATCGTGGTGCTAAGCCACTGGGACGAGACGAGGTGCCAAACCTCTGGTGACCCAAAGTCACAATAATCAATCTGTGGTACCAAACCACCGGGTGGTGCCAAACCACCGGTGTCCCAAAGACACGGATATCAATCTTCCCCCTCCTCCTCTCATCATACCTATGCAATATGACATAATAATTCGTGTATGCAGTATGTCATGTATGCTAGACATATATCAAATATAAGTATAACATGAATTACCATCATAATCGAGATAGACATAAAACAACATAATCACCCTAATCAACCTCTAAGGGTATAACCGTAATTTTACCTACCAAGGGCATTTTCGTAATTTACCCACCAAGGGTATATTGGTAATTTACCCACCAAGGGCATTTTCATAATTTACCCTTCAAAGTGGTATTTCAAAATTTTACCCACTAAGGGTATTTTCGTAATATACCCTTCAGGGGGTATTTTGCAATTTACCCACCAAGGGTATTTTCGTAATTTTGCACCTACAATGGCCTTTCCCAAAGGCCCAAATGTCACCCCGAGCGACTCAAATACCATTTCCTGGTCGTACCGGATAATTGGGCCTAAAACTCAATTTCGCCCATTCGAACCCCCACACGCTCGTATGGCCCACCTAGCAAAAATCTAGCCATGTATATAAGTTCCACCTAGTCTAGTTCACTATATACTACACAATCGCACAATTTACTCATAAGGGCCCATGGGCCCATTGGGCCCACTTCGCCCATCGCGCCCAAGCAAATTTCCAACCCACAAGAATACTACTTATGGCCTCAACTATCGCGTCCGAAGCCCCACACGTGCGCTCGCACGCTCGTGTAGCTACTATTGCCGTGGCCAAGCACTTCGGCATTTGCCGCTCTACAACTAGAGTAGAGAGAGTTACACACCTGATAGGACTCTAGTGTTAATCCGCGCGCTCCCACCACTCCGTGCCCAAACGCCTTCCAAGGTGTGTCAACCCTCCTCCCGGAATGCTCTTTATATAGCTAGCACTTCACCTTCCTTCTTTGTATCTTTCTCGATGTGGGATCCTTCGTCGATGAGAGTTTAAATTCAATCAAACTCTTCCCGTCTGCATCGCAAAATAAATACTCCCTTACTTCTCATGAGATTCGAACCTGTGCTCCTTTGCAACATAATCCACGCTGTTAACCACTTGGCCACAAGCTCCTCTTGTGTCTTAAACCATGCGTAACTAAATATAAATCTATAGCCAAATTCTGAGGTCCAAGTAAAAAGAAAACCAAAATGCAAAAGCCAAGACTTGAACCTTGGACCTCCTTCCTTCCTTGTGGCGTCACCCCCTTGTCTCTTATGTGGCGTCACTTTGCCACTCCACCACACACTCCACTTGTGTCATTTTCCTCTACATTTTATTCTTAAGGCCTACCTGCCAACTTCTAGGGTTTTTTTTTCACCTAAAACCAAAATTTCCCCAAAGCTAATATTTGATCCTGGGACTTCATAGAAGCCCTCTAACCTTCCAAAATAACTCACCTAATAAGTCTAACTTGCATTAATGCCGTTCTCAAAAATTTTAAATCAAGGCCCATTGGGCCCAATCCTAGTAGGCCCAATTTCGGGATGTTACATACCTCAACATATTTTCCTTGAAAGGCCGCCTTAAAGAAGTCCCATGTCAAACGATCAGTCCGCGTACCCTCTCTTACAGTGAGCCACCATTGGTATGCCTCGTCTCGCAGTAAGGACACTGCTCCTTTGAATTTCTGTTCCACAATACAGTCGAGGTCATCCATTATCCGCTCGGTAGCCTCTAACCAATATTCTGCCACATTCGGGGCTACACCAGAAACACCCCTAAAGATTTTCATTCCATTGGACCGGAGCCACTCAGAAATTGACCCTCGGCCCGCTGATCTAGTACTTGCTCCAGTAACCCTCTCGAGAACCCGTAGCATTGCTTGGGACAGAGCATCATCCCCAACTTCTCGGTCATGAGACCCTGTCTCAGTTATTGGTGAGGCTGGTGCCTCTCTAGCAGGCATGTGACCCGACGCTGAAGACCCAGCCCTAGCACCTCTTCGGCCTCTACCGCAGTCACGTGTACCCCTTCCGCAAACTCTTGTGCTCATATCGATATAGCGTATTTATTTGTTTTAAGAGTTTTATGCATTAGCTTATAATTTCAGTAATTATTAACGAATATTTTATGAGAAATAGTAATTTAGAGTTGTTTTTGCAGATTGAGACCTCACTACAGTTTTTGGTCTTCTGTAGTCTCAGTTTACTCTAACTAAAGAGTTTCAGTACAATACTACTATCCATAGTAGTTTCTCAGTATAACTTTTCAGTATATAACAGAAAATAGTGTCAGAGAACTTATAGATTTGGCCCCAGAGACTCGGTGTGCCACACTTTTAGAAAACTAGCATTCAATTTTAGAAAATTAGCATTCAGACAATTTTAGAAAATTTTCAGTATATAACCATTCAATTTTCTTTCAAAAATTAGCATTCAGACAATTTTAGAAAAATTTCAAAAACCCATTCCACAGTCGAGTTTTGCAACCTCAACTCTGATACCACTAAATGTAACACCCCAAACTCGGCCTAGATGTTACAACCGGATCTGACATATCACATCGAAGTGTCGTTTGAAAACCAGGCTTGTCGACTAAAGTTCGTTACTAAATTTTAAATCCCATTTAATAAATTATTGTTGAAAATGTTAGTGTTGTAAAATCAAATAATGTTTTCCAGTTATAGGTCATATCAATTGTTATAAGTTTATCAATCTGAAATAAAACCGCGAAAGCCTTTTCTAGTTGTAAACTTTAAGATTTGAAAATCGTGATTTTCTTTAGAAACAATTATTGTTTTAAAAAAAAACTCGTGTTTCCTAGTCTAGAAGGTTAAAATAAAAAGAAAACACCAAATAAAAGTTAAAACCTCAAATGGTCTTATTACAAAAATATCAACCCCAAAATGAAATATTAAAAAGGCTAGATATAAATTAATATACTTGCGAACATGTGGCCACCTCCGAGTCCCTCGCAGCTCCAAATCATCCAAGGCTGGGGATTACTTGTACAGTTAAAAGAAAAGGGTGAGTTACGAGAACTCAGTGTGTGATCCCCTATCAGTCGAATAACGATCGGTGCATGCAGAAACAGACTGGGCCTAAGCCCTATACAGTAACAGATCAGTTTGGACTTTAGCCCTATACAGTAACAGAGTGGGTCTAAGCCCAAAGTAATAACAGTGCAGAATAGAGATGCAACCCAACCCAATCCAGCCAACACACCACCCGTACCAACCAACACACCATGTGGGGACTAAGTCGACCCATCCAGCCAACACACCAATACTTGTAACAGTAAACATGGCCAAGCCACTAGAATCAGAATACGTGGCGAAGCCACTAGAACAGTAAAAACGTGGCAGAGCCACTAGTACAGTACTTCCTCCGAATCAGAATACCAAACCCAATGTAGAATGTCATGTCATAAATATTACGTGCATGCAGTATGTCATAATCATAACAAGTCATGTACATATCGTACACACATCACTTAAACTACCACTAGGGGTATAATGGTCTTTTCGACGGTTAGGGGTAAAATGGTAACTTTCACCCCTCAGGGGTATTTCGGTAATTCTACCCTACAAGGGTATTTCGGTAATTCTACCCTACAATGGTATTTCAGTAATTCTACCCTACAAGGGTATTTCAGTCATTTAACTACTTTTGGGGTCTCGGGACTGATGACGACCCTTCAGAGGGTCTGCAGTCGTCTCGAACGACTCAGATAGCCTATATGGCCAAAACAGTGTAAATGGGCCCAAAGCCCACTATTCGGCCCAAGTGGGCCCACACGCTCGTGTGGCCCATTCAGCCCAATTTCTGTCACAGCTATGCGAACTTCGCAGCCCAATCCATTATTTGTCACTATCGTGAAATTTACCCATGTGGGGCCCATGAGCCCATTGGGCCCACATGGCCCATCTCGGCCTAACGAGGCCCATTACGACCTAAGCCCACGAGAACGCTCGTGGTAGCTTCTACAGTCTAACACCCATGTTCATGGGCTCGATTTTCCACATGCACGATCGCACGCTCATGTGGCATCATACTTTATATTTTTGGCTTCTCGGCATTTTGCCGATCTACAGTCATAGCAGTGCAACATTACATACTTTCGGCTTTTCAGCCGATCATCGAATACTGCATACGATTACACACCTTTTTCGCAGCTCGTACAAGCAACCCACGAACACCGAACATACATCCATCAACGTTTTTCGGTTAATATCGATACCTAATACTAACGTTAAATCCCAAAGAGAATGGTATTGATACTCACCTTCACCCAAGAATGCTATTCAATCCACTTATGATGTTAATCGAAAGATATATTTACCCGTTTCTTGTCGAAATGCTGCATTGACCAAAAGAATCCAACACGAGAGAAGGGTCCAAAAGTTAGCAACCCTTAACCGAAACATTCGGCTTTGCCAGAGAAGATAGCCATAAAAAAAACCAAGAACCGAATAAAAACAAGGAATACTTACCCAAAATTAGTTGATAGGAATGGTCGAATGAAGCAACAATCGGCCACTTGACAAAGGTTGGCGTCACAAGGAAAAGAGAATAATCGACTTAGGAAATCAAGAGAGACAAGGAAGCTAGATTCGGCCAAAGAAGAAAACCAAGAGGAGGAGAAGATGATTCGGCCAGAGAAGAAATTAAGGGAAGAAGAACTTCAAGGGAGAACTCAACACTTGATGTTTATGTTTCGGCAAAGAGTGGGCAACAATTGAGAAATACAGATGAAAAGAAAAAGACCCGAATGGTCAAAAAGCTGCACGAGATGCCACAAGAAGAAGTAAATCCCGAAACGCACAAAAAGAAAACCCAAAATAACTGAGAGGATTTTCAGTTTCTACCCTCTCACAAAGGTGCCGAAAATGTACCAAATTAAAGCCCCTAGCCGAAATTCCCCTACTCAAGCTCCCCCATTCGGCCAAACTCCCCCCTCACTCAATTTTCCTAAAAAATCTCCGCTGTTTGCTCATTGATTCACTCCACACCCCCCATTCAAACTCATTCAAACTTGATGACCAAGTCTCCAACCTCCTATGCAGAGTTTGAATCAAACTCTACCTCTCACGCCACAGAGTCATAAAATAAAACCTCCAACTTGCATGCCATGGGATTCGAACCCCCTCCCCCATGCATGCCCAACACGCCACTTGCCACCACAACACAAGCTCTCTTGTGTCCTAAAACAACACCACTTAATATATAAACCCTTTAAGCTAACTTCCACGTTTCCCTAAAGAGCAAAAATCCAAATTTTTCCAAAGGCCATACTGGAACCCAGGCTTCCTAAATACCCTCGTACACACCCAAAACACTTAGTCATTGAAGCAAACAAGCAGTTTGTCAGAACATGAAAAATTAAAGACCCTATATTTTTGGGGCGTTACACCTAATGATTAAAAGAAATATGAGAAAGCATAGAAATTAAATGAGGTCCCAAGTTTAATCCTTTCCATTGTGAAATAATTATTATTTTGTAAAATCCCTTATTTTTTTAATGTGTGTGCCATCCATACCGTTGAACCCTAAGTATAAATACAACTTTTTATTGTATTTTTCAGCCTCTAATTCAATTTTTCCCTACCCTAGCCGTTCACCCTCTTCCTCTCCTCTTTTCTCTTCAATTTTCTTTCTTTCTCCCATTGTTGTCATCGCCAACACCTCTCATTTTACCATCTCTTTCTTCTTCATTTTGCATCCAGATTGTGCACCATCTCCTTTACTCTATTTCTGCCATTTATCCTCATCTAAATCAGCCCCAAGTCTGAAATCTTAAATCCTAATATTGATCTCGAACATTGCCAAGAAAGTGTCATTGCCGTTTCTCTCAACTAGCTTGGGTAAGATCTCTTTTCTCTTATATTTCTTGATTAATCTTGTTAGTTAAAAAAAATGTCCAGATATGGAATTTGGGTGATTTTAAATAATTTCAAAGGTAATTTTTTAGATTTTGGTGAGATCTCAAACCATTTTAAAATTCAGCCCTAATTTTGGCCACCATGGGTGGTGGTGCGTGTGCCTATGTGCAAGAAAGGGGGATTTTTTGTTTCTTGGGTCTTGCCCATATTTTTCCAGCATTAAATTGTGTTCTTGAACCCTCCTAATCATCCTTTAATCATATGTTAATTAGGGAGAGAATGTAACACCCCAAACTCGGCCCATTCGTTACGACCGAATTTGAAATGCCACTGCGGAAAACGTTTGGAGACTGATTTCACTTTTGGGAAAAACATTAAAAATTTTTGCCTTTAATAAAACATTGTGTATTTGAAATTTTAAGTAAAACTTTAATGTTACGAAATACCCGAATTAAAACTTTAATATATGTATTTTGAGTAAATAAGTTTCTAAAAACAAAATCATTTGCATATAGTAATTTAATTAAATCAAGCCATAATAAAAATAATAACAAATATTATAAGGCCCTTATTACAACCAATACTTAAACAAAGTACTTAATATTAAAATCCATAAAATAATGAAAACATCTTCTTCTGCATGGGCCACCTCGTATCCTCTCCAACCCGGTCCGAGCATCATGCATCACCTGTAAGGTTTAATAAAATATTGGGTGAGTCTAACAGACTCAGTGCATAGTTATTACACATGTCTCCACATATGGGCTTGGCCCATATCCACATAGTCCATACCCATAAATATACAATTATGACCCAACCCAACCTAAGTCCATCCATTACACCTACCTTAGCAGACTCCCTGCCCAAGGCCGTGGCTAATCCACCACCGATCACATCGTGATCCACATATCCTACCTTTGCAGACTTGCTGCTCAAGGCCGTGGCTGAGCCACCGATCCCGTAGGGATCCCACATATCAATCAGTCCACGGTGATGCACACAGCTATCCACCGCCGAGATGGGCACCTAGCCAACACCTCCCTTGACGTAGCACCTAGCTAACATCAAGCGCTAATGTAGCACAAGGCTAACATTAGACAACGTACATAATGTACACCCTTTCCTTCGATAGTCACATCCCAAGTCCCATGTATCATGCCACAATATCATAAAAAAAATAAGCATACATCACATGCCATCACGTTTTCATACATATATCAATAATCATTTATTATCGTAAATCACTGACCTGATTATTTAATCACCCACCACGGGTATTCACAATCTTAGCCCTTATTTCGGCTATCATTCACTTTATACACATACATAAAATAATACATATAAACATTCAAGAGACAGTGCGATAACTATGCACCTGATTAGCACAATTGACTAAATCCCGAAACCAACCTCTAACGATTTGCACCTTTGCGATTGAAGAACTCCTTCCTACACAATCTAAGTCAGAATCGGCTAACATATATATCAAAATGGCCTATGGCCGAAAGTCACTACTGTCTTACCCTACGGGTCTAAATCCCAGAAACCCCCTCTTGAATATGGGTTGACGAAATCCCTGCTAAACAACTTGTTAAAATCAACTTCTATATCCAAAAATCATTAGAAAGTGGCCTTAGGCCGAATACTTCATTAACTTACCTATAACTCGAACGCGGTCACTTGTCCCTTACGTAGTTGAAATCCCTACTAACAATTATTAGAATCGGCCCTAACACATTAATCCATAAAAATGGCCTTTGTCCGAATTATCACCTTGACTTACCTTCCTTAAATCAAGTCCCGAAAGGCTCTTCCTATGCTTCTTCACGTTAGCTACCTTCAAAAAGAACACCACATGGCTTTATGGATATTCGACCATCTCTAAGAAAAATCAAGGTCAGAACATTTGATTCGGCACCCTTAAGAAAGAATCCAAAATTGACTTTTAAAGGAGAAAACTTACCACCCATGACACTTTCGGCTTCTCAACTAGCAACAGAAGAAGGAGAGTAATACCACTTCAAGATTCGGCTATGGCCCTCAATGGAGATGAAATATTCAGCTAACAGTAAAAAGGAAGAAACTTGAGAGAAAGAAGTAGATTCGGCCAAGAAGCAACTAGGTTCAAAAGTGATCAAAGTTTCGGCTTTGATGCTCTCATCAAGATTCGGCTAAGCCTACAAAAAGGGTGATGGAACCTTCGGCTTCAAAGAAAATAGAAAAGGCTTGGAGAAAAGAAGAAATAGAAAAATGGACAAAAGTTTAGGAGCATTCGGCAATAGTGACTAATATTAGAGAGGTTTCGGCTTCAAAGACTCGCAACAACGAAGAGAAAATAAAGTACCTTGAGATTCAGCTACAAGAGAATAAATAAGGAATTTGGGTTGGAAGAAAAATAAAGAAGAGGAGGAGAGGGTAGAACAATTTCGGCAAGAAGAATTTAGAATGGGAAAAAGAAATATCAAAAGGTGAGCACCCCTATTTATACTACACACTTTCTCCTATTTTATCTCTTTAACACATATTCAAAGTAAATAAAAAAAAATAAATCCATACTTAATCTCTTCTTTATCACCTTAATAAAATAAAATAAAATCCATCTCATTATCCCCTAATCACCTATTCAAAATTTTAAAATAAATCAATTATCCTCCACTTAATCTCCTATTCTATCTACTAATCTACCTATTTGAATTAAAAAAAAACAACAATTATCCTACCTTACTGCAGCCAAATTTTAAAAGGATTAAACAAGCATTATCCTTATCAAATTGAAGATCCCATGTGCCGTCCACTTTCTTCTTTCTTGCCTTGGCGCCAGAAACCAAAATAAAACCTCAAAATTTTGCTTCTCTTGCATCTTGAACCCATGACCTGCACCAAGCCCCTTTAAGCTTTAACGCCCCAAGCCACTCTGTTAGAGCGTTTTTTTGTGATATAAATTCGCCCCAATTTCTTTTAAGAGCTCTTTCCTTAGCTCCCCCTTGTCTTAACGCCAAAGACAAAAATAAAACACCCCTTGCTGCCGCCGTGTTTCGAACCCAGGCCCTTGTTGGCGTTATATCCAGGCCCTTAAGTGGCGCATGGAAGCCACTTTACCAAGTCCGGTTTTTATGTCCATAAACCTTGCCATTTATTTTTAAGGCCTACCTAGCCCAATTTCTCTAGTTGACGCAAAAAGGAAAATAAAAGCCTCTAATGCACCCCGCGTTACTCGAACCTCTTCCCTCATGCGCAAGCCTCCAAGGCCCCTAAAGTAGCGTCCCAAGCCACTTTACTAAACCCAAGTTCATGTCCATAAACTCCTGAAATTTTCTTTAAGGCCTCCTTAGCCCAATTTCCCCTTTTTACCTAAAAATTTTGAAAATTTCCAATGCACTCCCTTTTAATCCTAGAGTTTTAAAAACCCTTAAAACATCACCAACCCCACTTAAAGCCTACTAACACTTGAGTTATGCTCCAAACACACAACCCCTAATTTAGGATGTTACAGAGAAGTTCTTGATCAATTAACCAATCGGATCCCACAAATCGTGAAGCATAAGTGCAATTAAGGATAACTAGTTTCTTATTTCGACATAGTTGTTGGGTAAATGTTATGAATTGATTAAATGAAGGAATTTAATCATTAATTAGCTATTTATTTTCCAGTATATTAGTGAATTAGGTGCTGACCCAAGCGCCCCAAATCATCTGTAAAGGTGAAGAACGATTGGACGTACGGTTCTTATCGACATCTGAGTTGTAAAAATCTAACTAGTTTAGATTCATAAAATATTTATAATTTCAACGATTGGTTTGAACTCATAAGTGGGTGTTTGGGGGCTGGTTTAATGGTAAATTTATTTAATTTATACTGACTTTTGGTTTAGGTTCATTTAAAGAATTATTAAGGAAAATTGGAAGATTAGCTAGTGTGCTGCGTGGAAGCGAAAAATAAGGTGTGGGTCTTAAACTCATAAAATTGTTCGAAAATGTTAAATGTCATGTTATATTTGATAAATTAGCTTGTTTATTGGATTGTATTAATAGCCAAATTATTTATTTTTTGAGTGGTCGAACCAGGTATGTGTCGAGCCTTCAAAGATTGACATGTTGGCAAAATTGCTAATTTGATAGTATGAATGTTTGATTGAGTTTGTAATTGCATAATTGAGTTATGAGATATGAGAATGTTTTACTGAATGATATAATGTATTGGGATATTAAGCTTATGTATAATTTAAACGCATGAGATATTTTTATATTGTGTACTGAAAAGGGTGCTATTTATGCACAATGAAAATCCATAAAGTATGTGAAATTGAACGATATTGATTGATACCAACACAATGGTAATTTTAAAGTTTGGAAAATTGTTTCCATTTAATTAAAGTATGTGATTATTAAGGACATGCTGAGCATGTCAAATGAATGTGAAAAGTATTGAGATATGATTATTTTTGAGACAGTGTGACATATTGCATATGCATTGGGTTGGGATTTTGTGGTTGATGGAGGAGTTCCGTGGAGTACCGACGACATATTAAGTCGGCATTATTCATAGTTAGTGCACTTCACCTAGAGTACCGACGCAAATGGAGATTTATCACATTTTTACTAGCAGCTTGTCCGCATTTTTATTAGCGACTTTCTTTGCATATTATTCTTGGTGGTTTTAAGCACAACGGGCTTAAACCCATATAATGTTTTGGAGTTCGGATGACGGGTTCTCGAGGAACTCGTGGAGTGTAGCGGATGGTATGGGTAGGAACCTTTTCATTGCATCACTCACGACATATTAGAATGTTATTGATTTATGATATGTGTTGTATTGAATGGTATCAAAATTTATGATTGTTACTCGAATGAATGATTTCCCATGCTCATACACCATTTGACATCAATTTGATAATGGCTATGTATTGATATGAAATTCCTAAGATGGTTCTATTTTCTTCTATTAAAGCTAATTTGTTTCACTATATTCGATATTTCTATTTTTTTAAATAATTGTTCGAATCACGCTGAGCTTTTCAAAATTTTACCCCCCAATAGTGTTTAACTTTTCAGGTAAACCTCAAAATTAAGACCAAACTCGGTATTCGGAGAATCACCTTGGACCTCGAATTATTTTTTTTATGAGTATTAATCAGTTTGTATTGGTTTTGGTTTGTAATTTTTAATGACTTCTGGTCTGTGGCTTGGTAACTTTTCTTTTGGGGATTTTTGCATGCATCGATTACTCAAGTATAATAATCGGATAATGCATGATATCAGGCTTAAGTAAAATTTGATATTGTTCCCTAGTTTTTGTTGCATTGCAAAGGGACTGTTTTTGAAAAGAAAATCGATAAGGCAACTAAGTTTCCAAAATTACTTGAAAATTAGTTTTTCCACTGTATTAGTTTAACATTGAGTTTTTTTTTAAAAAAAAAAAGAGTGTCATGCAAACAGTTTTTCTAAAACAACACTATCACCAATAAACTGAATCGTAAGTATACACGACCTAATGAATGGATACTTTTAAGCTAACTCAAAGTAGATTTACGGTTTTGTAACACCCTCTAACTCTTATCCGTCGCCGAAACAAGGTTACGGAGCATTACCGGACATTTCAGAACAAATACAAACATTTCACAATTCAATAAGCATTCATTACATAAATTAATCATATAGTCCCTTTTTGGGGTCCTCGAGGCCTAAAATACGTGTTAAAATCAAATCGGGACTCAATCGGAAACTCAGAGAATTTTTCACGAAATTTTAAAATTTTTCCTAGGTGCAGGGCTCACATGCCCGTGTGGTCAAGGGACACCCCTGTGTGACCCTATGACATGCCCGTGCTTCAGGCCGTGTCTTACCCCGTGTAACTCCTCGACTTACCTCACACGACCAAGTCATACGCCCGTGTGCTAGGCCGTGTCCTCACATGGCCGAGACACACGCCCGTCTCTCGCCGTGGTAAAACCCGAGCATTCTGCTTTGAAAATTTTAAATTGCAGGGGGCACATGGCCTATCCACACGCCCATGTGTAAGCCGTGTGTCTCACACGGTCTGGTCACACGCCCGTGTGCCAGGCCGTGTGGACTCAAAATGAGCCTCAAACATCAAGTATACAAACCCTACAAACCTTGAACCTTAAGCAACACAGAAACCAAACATTCAACCAATCCAAAACATATTCAAATATCTCTAATACATGCCAAATTTACCAATCTAAGAATCTAATCAAAGTACCTTTACTGATACTCTATTCATATTATCAAAAACAATTCCACAAGTCATCAATCAATTAATTACTAGTACATACCAATTTAACTTAAATTTTGACCTACATTCATACATTAACTTAAACACATCATTTTATACTTCAATTATGTCATATATATATTCATGTATACAAAGTACCTAATATCATTTTATAACATGTTTATAATCATTTCTCAAAATGTCAAACATGTGACACCCTAGGTACATGCCATTACCAAAAAGATATGTACTTCACCACTTTGAGTTCAGGATCGGTTCTGGATGCTGATTCAACGATCTAACTTTAACCTAACATGCAAATGGAAACAAACCGTACGCTAGTATGAACTAAGTGGTATTTCTATAATCCAAATAATTATTAAACAAGAATTTATAATATTTACATACATTTAAACTCACATAATCAAAGATCATTAAAACAAATAATCAATTTCTTAAACCATCATTCATAACACTTTCAATTCTCATCAATTGCTATTCAAATAGCTTTTCTCAATAGGATTCACATATCATCTCATTATATCAATAACCATATCATGAACCCATTGGTTCATACATTTCAATTTCATAACTCAATTCAATATCATAATCCAATTCATGGTCAAAATCATTCAATATTATTCATATTACCAGTCCATTTATATACCCCTATTAACAGGATTCGATCTTTGGCGAATACACGGATCCAACCAAAACACACCAGTATGACACCCAGTGCCTCATCGGATAATTCGAAGTAATAGATTGATACCCAGTGTCTCATCGGCCATGCCGAAGTAAGTTGGTACCCAGTACCTCATCGAATTTATCCGAAATAATAATATGGCACCCAGTGTCTCATCGACTCGTAGTCGAAGTATCCCTGAACTCTTCTAATCCTATGGCATGCCAACTGTAACACCCCAAACCCGGTCAATACGCCATGACCGAATCTGGCATGCCACGAAGGAAAACGTTTTGAAGAAAAACAAGTTAACGATTAAATTTTAGTGATAAACTTTTTGTTGTTCTAAATTGTAGAAAATTAAGTTGAAAATCGATATTTTATTTTAAAATTCGTAAATAGATTTTTAAAACTTAGTCGCACTTTAAATTCGTAAACCATTTATAAATTAAAGAGAAACTAAAGCAATTAGGTTGAAAATCGTATCTAATAGAAATTTGGAAACTTAAGTTTTGTAAAATAGTTTGAGTTATCGAAAATACTTAAGTTGTTAAAAATTATCAATTTATTTAGGTTACCCGATGGTAACGTTTTAAAAACCATCGCGCTTTGTATTTTAGAAAACTTTGTTCACATATCATTAAATCAATCATGTAATTTGCAAGTTATTCCTAAAACAAATCCAAAGCATATAAATAATCCAAAAACATAATTTAAGAGGCCCTATTACAAACCCATAAAAATGAAAACCAAATTAAAATCAAGTACCCAAATGGAAGTTCATGTAAAACCAAATTTCATTGCATGGCCTCCTCGAGTTCATCCGGCTCCTCATCCGCGAATTTACGAATTACCTGAAAATGTAAGGGAGAAGGTGAGTCACCAAGACTCAGTGCATATTCCCTCTCCCGGGTAAATACTACATACTTACACAAATTATAACCAAGCAATGTATATATATATGATGCACCCAACCTAGCCATCCATAACCCCTTTTCTACCCCGTGTGGTACCAAACCACTGGTGGTGCCAAACCACTGGTGACCAAAGTCACGAATAATCAAGTTGTGGGGCCAACCCACGTGTGGATACCAATCACCGGGCGACAATCCCATATCTCAAAAGTGGGGCCAACCCACGGTGGTGTTAATCCACGGGGGCGAGTCGCTATGAGGTGCCAAACCTCTCGTGTCCCAAAGACACAAATGTGATACCAAATCACCGGAGGTGCCAAACCTCCGTGTCCAAGACACGAATATCAATCTTCCCCCTCTCTCATATTGCCCATACCAATGCAATATTTGTACAAATCATGTCAACATACTTTATTATGAAACACATAACAAATATATCATAAATCGTAGATCATGATTTCAATCCACATGTATTAACAACATATAGAAACGGACTTACCGAATCCTCATTCATACCATCATAGTATCATATCAAGATCTCTTCGTTTTCCACTTTGATAATATGATTAGTAAATTGAAATTATATATACATATACATAACCGAAGTTATAAAGTGTGTAAGGTACACACCGACACTACCGCAAGTACTAAAATCAAGACCCGATCTACCAAGACTAGATCACCTTGTCCTACAATCGGCCAATATTTAAATTATAAACAAAGGCCATTCGGCCATACCACTAAATCCCAATGAGTTATCACTTGAAATACCAAGTCTTACCTAAAGCTTACCCAAAACGATTTGACAAAGAAACGAGGCTTAGATTGATTGCTTCCAACGTCCCGAGGAGCCTAAAAGAAATCGGTTTCTAAGAATGATTAGAACCTTGCAACAATTGTGCAAAATTCGGCCTTTGTCCACAAGAAGAAAAACATAGAAACAATGAAAAGACTAAGGAAAAACGGCCATAACACTTACCTATCTTCCAAAACCGTTTGAAGAAAACCAAATGAAGTCCTACCCTTGAAGAAATTCGGCCAAGACAAATCAAATAGGATATGAGAGTTTCGGCTATGATTTTGAAAGAAAACAATTGATATTCGGCTCAAAAGAGATGAAGAATTAGTATGGCAAAGAAGAAAAGAAAAAAAATGAAAAGGGAAGAAGGATGATTCGGCTTTAGCAACTAATGAAAGAAAAATCAAGGGGAAAGGGGAAGAAAGAGATTCGGCCAAGAAGAAAGTAAAAGAAATGTTGTGATTTTGAACAATATTCAAAAGAAAGAAAAGAGAGAAAATGGGATTAAGAGATTCGGTCAACACCTATTTTACCAAAGAAGAAAAGTGCACAAAAATGCGCAAAGTTCAAATGTAGTTTCGGATTCAAAAGAAAAAATGAGAGAAAGAGAATGGTATTTGGTTCAACACAAAAATGAGAGCTAAAATCCAAAGCAAATTTGCACAAAAATGCCTAGGTACATTCGGCCAAAGAAGGAGTTTTTGGAGAGAAAAGAAAAAAATGCCAAAAGGTGCACAAATGCTAAAGTTGACCAACTATCCTCCCCCAAACCTCCTATCAATATTCGGCCACCCCCCTAGCCATACATGTCGTCCACATACATGCACTAAAGGCCTTGGAATAGTTTCCAAAACATCTCCCTTAAGCCAAGCCTTGAAATCCTCTACATTCCCAAAGTTGAAGAAATTTTATCCCCAAAATCTAGCAATTCTATCCCTTATTTCATGCTTACCATAACCTTAAGTCTTCTTGCCATAAAAACAAAATTGTCCATCTTATCCATATATATAGTTGACCGACACTTAATGCTAGGATGTACAAAAAATAAAATCCTCAATATGCTTTCCATGCTACTCGAACCACTTCCCTCAAGCAACCTTTCAAGCTCCTTATCCACTATGCCACTAACTCCTCATGTGCTTTAATTTAACACTTAAATTAACTTAAGTGTCAAGCTCACTTAATCCACTTCACTAAAATTTCCACACTAAAAATTATTCTAGCTTAGCTAATATTTCCAAGCCTTCACACAAATATACTAAGCACACAATAACAATCATATCCGAGCTAATACAGATAACAAGATAATACTCTAATATTTTTAGGATGTTACAATTCTACCCCACTTAAGAAAATTTCGTCCTCAAAATTACCTGCTCAAAAGAGTTGAGGGTACTGCTGCCTCATCGCATCCTCCGGTTCCCACGTAGCTTCTTCCACGCCATGATTCTGCCATAAAACCTTCACTAAAGGAACGGACTTCCTACGCAAAACTTTCACATCTCGATCTAGAATCTGCACAGGTTCTTCTTCTATCGTCAAATCTGGACTCACCTCTATTTTCTCTACTGCCACGACATGCGATGGATCAGAACGATAGTGTCTAAGCATGGAGACATGGAACACATCGTGAATCTGACTCAGCTCTGATGGTAACTCGAGCTGATAGGCTACTGGTCCCACTCGTCTCAACACCTTATACGGTCCAATACACCTTGGACTTAACTTGCCTTTTTTCCCAAATCTTAACACTTTCTTCCATGGCGAGACCTTCAAAAAAACCTTGTCACCTACGGCAAACTCTATATCCCTCCACTTAAGATCGGCATATGACTTCTGCCTATCCGAAGCTTCCTTCGCAGACGAGCACTGAATCATCTTAACCTTATCCTCGCCTCTCAGAACCAACTCTGTCCTAACATCCGACGCCACCCAACTCTGTCCAAAGATGTAGGTGTGCGACACCTCCTACCATACAATGCCTCATATGGTGCCATCTTAATGCTTGCTTGGTAACTATTGTTGTATGCGAATTCAAATAACGGTAAAGACTCTTCCCACCGCCTCAAGTCCAAAACACATCCTCTCAACATATCCTCTAAAATCTGAATAACTCTTTCCGATCGCCCGTCACGATCGTGGATGAAATGCCGTCTTCGAAAACCAACCGCGTGCACTAAAGCTTGATGTAACGCTCTCCAAAACCTCGACGTAAATCTAGGATATCTGTCTGAGATGATCGACACTGGCACACCGTGCAACCTCACTATCTCCGCCACATACAACTTAGCTAACTTCTGAAGCGAGTAATCCACCCTTTACCGGAATAAAATGAGCTGACTTAGTCAAACGATCCACAATCACCCAAACTGAATCTTTCTTACTTGGCGTAAGGGGTAATCCACTGACAAAGTCCATAGTGATCCTTTCCCACTTCCACTGTGGAATCTTCACCGGCTGAAGTAACCCAGACGGCAACTGATGTTCCGCCTTGACCTGCTGGCATGTCAGACATTTGCCCACGAACTCAGTTACCTCACGCTTCAGACCTGGCCACCAAAACTGCTCCATTAAATCCCGATACATCTTGCTACCTCCAGGATGCATAGCATATGGGCTGTTATGTGCGTCCCAAAGAATCTTTTGTCTCAACTCAACATCCTTTGGCATACAAGCTCCCCCTTTAAAACATAATACTCCATCCCTGGACAAACTATAATCCTCTAAACCACCATTCTGAACCTGCAACCTCTGATCATTCAAACCATCATCCTCTAACTGCTTCTCCTTGATTTGCTCTAACCAAGTCGGCTTGACTTGCAATTCAGCCAAAAGACTCCCATCGTTATATAAGCTAAGACGAGCAAACATCGATCTTAAGTCAGTCACAACCTTACGGCTCAACGCGTCTGCCACCACATTAGCCTTGCCTGGATGATACTCAATCGAACAGCCGTAGTCCTTTAACAACTCAATCCATCTACGCTGCCTCAAGTTCAAATCTTTCCGAGTCAAAAGATACGTAAGACTCTTGTGATCCGTGTAGACTATCGACTTCTCTCCATACAAATAGTGTCTCCAAATCTTCAAAGCAAAAACCACAGCAGCTAATTCCAAGTCATGCGTCGGATAGTTAACTTCATGTGGTCTCAACTGTCGAGATGCATAAGCCACTACCTTCCCTTCCTGCATCAGCACACATCCCAAACCAATATGTGATGCATCACAGTAAACCGTGAATTCCTTGCCTGCCTCAGGTTGAATCAAAATCGGAGCTTCAGTTAGAATCTTCTTCAACTTGTCGAAACTTCCTTGCTGCTTCTCGGTCCACACAAATGGAACTCCTTTCCTCAATAACTTAGTCATAGGTGCCGCTATCAATGAAAATCCTCTACAAATCTTCGGTAATACCCCTGCACCTAGAAAACTCCGAATCTCAACCATCGACTTAGGCGGCTTCCAATCCAACATCGCCTCAATCTTCCGAGGATCCACTCTAATCCTCACCGATACTACGTGACCCAAGAAAGTCACCTCCTAAGCCGTAACTCGCACTTACTAAATTTGGCATAAAGTCGCTTTTCCTCGAATCGCAACACTACTCGCAAATGCGCATCATGCTCCTCCTCCGACTTTGAGTATACCAAAATATCGCCTATAAATACTACGACAAACTGATCCAGAACTTTGGAATACCCGATTCATCATGTCCATGAATGCCGCCGCGCGTTTGTCAACCCAAACGGCATTACCAGAAATTCGTAGTGCCCATACCGAGTGCGAAATGTTGTCTTAAGGATATCAGCCTCTTTCACCTTTAGCTGATGATATCCAGACCTTAAATCAATCTTGGAGAAAACCGCTGTCCCCTTAAGCTGATCAAACAAGTCATCTATCCTCGGCAAAGGATACTTGTTTTTGATCGTCAGCTTATTCAACTGGCGATAGTCTATACACATCCGTATCGTACCATCTTTCTTCTTGACAAAAAGTATCGGCGCTCCCCATGGCGAAACACTTGGTCGGATGAAACCTCGATCCAACAACTCCTAAATCTGAGCTTTTAATTCCACTAATTCCTTTGGAGCCATCCTATACGGTGCAATAGACACCGGCGCAGTTTCGGGTAACAGATCTATACCAAATTCAACTTCACGATCCGGAGGCAGTCCCGGAAGTTCTTCAGGAAATACGTCAACATATTCCTTTACCGTGCGGACATTCCCCACATTAGACTTCTTAGCCTCCAACGCACACACATGGACCACAAATGCCTCACAGCCCTTCCTGACCAACTTCACAGCTTTCAATGCAGATACCACGTTGGATAGATAATCTCTTCTATTACCTATCATGACCACTTCTTCGCCATCAGCTGTCTTCAAAACCATGCGCTTAGCAGCGCAATCCAAACTTGCTTGGTACTTGACCAACCAATCCATCCCAAGAATCAGATCAAACTCCCCAAATGGTAGTTCCATCAGATCAGCTACAAACACTACCCCTTGGAGTTCTAGGGCTACATCCCTATACAGCTTATTTACTTCTACAGAGTGACCTAGAGGGCTAAGTACTGTATCTTCCTAGAAGTAGTCTCAGAGTCTAGATTCATAGTCTCTACTATGCTACTAGCAACATACGAATGTGTCGAACCCACATCTATCAAAGCAATATATGGCACACCAAAGATTAAGAACGTACCGGTTATGACGTCCAGTGCGTCGCCCTCCTCTCGACGTCTTGCTGCATACACCAAACCAGGCTGTCTTGCCTCGATCTTCGCTCGCACCTCTGCCTCTCAAGCTCCGCGGCCTCGACTGTAACCATTACCTCCTCTACCATTACCACGACCTCTCTGTGGTGACGGTCCTCATTTCTCAGAATCGAGCACGACCTTGACCCTCGATCGATTCCTCGGCTAGCTTACATGGACAATCCTCACACTATGATCCAAATGAGCCACACTCAAAACATCCTTTCCCCGGTCCAACATTTGCCCCAATGAGATTTCCCACATCGGTTACATTGTGCTTTGTCGACGATTAGCGATGCAGTGCCTCCTCGATTGATTCGCCCACTCGCCTAACCCTCTTCCGAGAATTATCTACCGACCGGATGATCCAAAACCTCTCTTATGTTTATTCTTGTCGTGCCTCTCGCCTTACCGATTCCTTTATCCCTTCGCTTATCTTAGTCTTTTCAACTAGCGCAAAGAAACTCTCGCTCCCGATGTGGAGCAATCAGCAATCTCACTTCGTCCCTCAATCCATCTTCAACCGGACACATCGCTCGTGCTCGGCCACGATACCTCCAAATACCGGCTCAATCTTAAAAATTCTCGCCTCATATTCGATACGGACTTACTCCCTGGACCAAACTCGAAATGCCTTACGCTTTGCGCATCAATGTAACTAGACCCAACATATTTCTTCTCGATACGCCGCCTTAAAATAATCCCAAGTGAGATCCTCCGCTGCAAAGACTATTCCGCACCGTGAGCCACCACCGATATGACTCATCCCGGTTAGCGACACTATCCCTTTCAGCTTTTCCTCAAGACTCGGATCCAAGTCATCCATGATTCGCTCCGTCGCCTCTAACCAATACTCATGCTGATCGAGTCACACCAAAACACCTTGAAATACCTCACTCCATTGGCTCGAAGTCGCCGAGATCACGGATTTCGAATTCCCGCGCCTCCACCTATTCCAAACTACCCTCTCAAGAACTCGCAGCAACGCCTGAGACACTGCGTCATCCCCCGTTTGATCCTGATGCTCAACTCCAACCGCTAGTGGTGGGGGTGGTGGTACCTCATTCTCAGATCCTTGACCAGACCTCACTGGCTCAGACACAGCCATCCTACCCCGACCACGTCCACGAGTAATATGACCCTGACCTCGAGTACTCATGTCTAAAGTCTCGACTTATCTGATTTAAAAGTTTTATGCATTAGTCAATATTCCACTTTCTTTAAAGCACAGTTTTATGAAAAGTTTTAATAAGAGGTTATTTCGCGAGTACACCAAACCTATAGTTTTGGGTCTCTAGAGTAGTTCCTACTACTATACAGTCATGCCAACATCATCATATCATATCATCAAAATCAACAGTTTGATGTATTTACTGTATGGATTGATGTCTGAGACTCGGGGCCATGCCTTTCCAACCATACAATTTTCAACAAAAACATTTTAAGACCATACTTTAAATCATTTTGGGCCTCGTGCCCACAAAAACTTTTTGAACTTGGCTCTGATACCAATTTGTAACACCCCAAACCCGGTCAATACGCCATGACCGAATCTGGCATGCCACGAAGGAAAACATTTTGAAGAAAAACAAGTTAACGATTAAAATTTAGTGATAAACTTTTTGTTGTCCTAAATTCGTAGAAAATTAAGTTGAAAACTGATATTTTATTTTAAAATTCCGTAAATAGATTTTTTAAAACTTAGTCTGTAACACCCCAAACCCGGCCTAAACGTTACGACCGAATCTGGCATGTCACATGAAAGGAATGTCTAAAAACTGTGCATTCGTTAAAAAGCTCATATTCTTTATAGTTGTGGTGAGAAATCGAGTTTAAGTAATTTTGAATAAGAAATGGTTTATTATCATTTTAAGAAAATCCCATATTGATCATTTAATAATAAGCAATAAACAAATTGAAAGCTGAAACCAAATAAAATACCCAAGGCCTTATTACATAACAAAAACTCAAATAAAAATAAGTCCAAATAAAAGAAACGAATTTACGAGTAAACATATGTATGGCCTCCACGAGTCCACCTCAGCTCCCAAATCCGCGATCTAATGATTACCTGCAAAATTTAACTAAGGGGTGAGTCATCGAGACTCAGTGTGTAAATCCCCATCCAACAGGCCCTTACACAATTTCATATGAAAATATGCATATCATGCACCCAAACCTAGCCATCCACAACTCCGTTTTCTACCCAGTGTGGTACCAAACCACTGGTGACCCAAAGTCACTGATATCAATAATAATGTGGTGCCAAACCACTGGTGACCCAAAGTCACGAATAATCCAATGATGGGGCCAACCCATCGCAGTGTGATACCAAATCACCGGGCGTCAATCCCAGTATAATCACCGTGGGGCTAACCCACCGTGGTGCTAAGCCACCGGGGCGAGGCGCTATGAGGTGCCAAACCTCTGGTGTCCCAAAGACACGAATGTGATACCAAATCACCGGTGACCAAAGTCACGAATCCAATGATGGGGCCAACCCATCGTGTGATACCAAATCACCGGCGTCAATCCCAGATAATCAATCAGGGCAAACCCACTGTGGTGCTAAGCCACGGGACGAGACGAGAGGTGCCAAACCTCTGTGACCCAAAGTCACAATAATCAATCTGTGGTACCAAACCACCGGTGGTGCCAAACCACTGTGTCCCAAAGATACGGATATCATATTCCCCCTCCTCCTCTCATCATACCCATGCAATATGACATAATAATTCGTGTATGCGAGATGTCATGTATGCTAGAAATATATCAAATATAAGTATAACATGAATTACCATCATAATCAGATAGACATAAAACAACATAATCACCCTAATCAACCTCTAAGGGTATAACCGTAATTTTACCTACCAAGGGCATTTTCGTAATTTACCCACCAAGGGTATATCGATAATTTACCCACCAAGGGCATTTTCGTAATTTACCCTTCAGTGGTATTTCAGTAATTTACCCACTAAGGGTATTTTCGTATTATACCCTTCAGGGGTATTTCGGTAATTTACCCACCAAGGGTATTTTCGTAATTTTGCACCTACAATGGCCTTTCCCAAAGGCCCAAATGTCACCCCGAGGGACTCAGCTACCATTTCCGATCATACCGGACGATTGGGCCTAAAACTCGATTCCGGCCCATTCGGGCCCACACACTCGTGTGGCCCACCTAGCACAAATCTAGCTATGTATATAAGTTCCATCTAGTCTAGTTCACTATATACTACACAATCGCACAATTTACTCATAAGGGCCCACGGGCCCATTGGGCCACTTCGGCCATCGCGCCCAAGCAAATTTCCAACCCACAAGAATACTACTTATGGCCTCAACTATCGCGTGAAGCCCCCACACGTGCGCCGCACGCTGCGTGTAACTACTATTGCCGTGGACTCAAGACTTCGGCATTTGCCGCTCTACAACTAGAGTAGAGAGTTACACACCGATAGGACTCGGTGTTAATCCGCGCCCCGACCACTCCTGTGCCCAAACGCCTTCCAAGGTGTGTCAACCCTCCTCCCGGAATGCTCTTTATATAGCTAGCTCTTCACCTTCCTTCTTTGTATCTTTCCGATGTGGGATCCCTTCGCAAGAGAGTTTAAATTCAATCAAACTCTTCCCGTCCCGCATCATGAAATAAATACTCCCTTGCTTCTCATGAGATTCGAACCTGTGCTCCTTTGCAACATAATCCACGCCGCTAGCCACTTAGCCACAAGCTCCTCTTGTGTCTTAAACCATGCGCAACTAAATATAAATCTATAGCCAAATTACGAGGTCCAAGTAAAAGAAAACCAAAATGCAAAAGCCAAGACTTGAACCTTGGACCTCCTTCCTTCCTTGTGGCGTCACTCCCTTGCCTCTTAAGTGGCGTCACTTTGCCACTACACCACAGCACTCCACTTGTGTCATTTTCCTCTACATTTTATTCTTAAGGCCTACCTGCCAACTTCCAGGGTTTTTTTCCACCTAAAACAAAAATTTCCCCAAAGCTAATATTTGATCCCGGGACTTCATAGAAGCCCTCTAACCTTCCAAAATAACTTACCTAATAAGTCTAACTTGCATTAATGCCGTTCTCAAAAATTTTAAATCAAGGCCCATTGGGCCCAATCCTACTAGGCCCAATTTCGGGATGTTACATAGTCGCAGCTTAAATTCGTAAACCATTTATAAATTAAAGAGAAACTAAAGCAATTAGGTTGAAAATCGTATCTAATAGAAATTTGGAAACTTAAGTTTTGTAAAATAGTTTGAGTTATCGAAAATACTTAAGTTGTTAAAAATTATCAATTTAGTTAGGTTACCCGATGGTAACATTTTAAAAACCATCGCGCTTTGTATTTTAGAAAACTTTGTTCACATATCATTAAATCAATCATGTAATTTGCAAGTTATTCCTAAAACAAATCCAAAGCATATAAATAATCCAAAAACATAATTTAAGAGGCCTTATTACAAACCCATAAAAATGAAAACCAAATTAAAATCAAGTACCCAAATGGAAGTTCATGTAAAACCAAATTTCATTGCATGGCCTCCTCGAGTTCATCCTAGGCTCCTCATCCGCGAATTTACGAATTGCTCAAAAAAGTAAGGAGAAGGTGAGTCACCAAGACTCATTGAATATTCCTCTCCCGGTAAATACCACATACTTACACAAATTATAACCAAGCAATGTATATATATATGATGCACCCAACCTAGCCATCCATAACCCCTTTTCTACCCCATGTGGTACCAAACCACTGGTGGTGCCAAACCACTGGTGACCAAAGTCACGAATAATCAAGTTGTGGGGCCAACTCACGTGTGATACCAAATCACCGGCGACAATCCCATATCTCAAAAGTGGGGCCAACCCACGGTGGTGTTAATCCACGTGGACGAGTCGCTATGAGGTGCCAAACCTCCGTGTCCCAAAGACACAAATGTGATACCAAATCACCGTGACCAAAGTCACGAATAATCAAGTTGTAGGGCCAACCCACGTGTGATACCAAATCACTGGCGACAATCCCATATCTCAAAATTGGGGCCAACCCACGGTGGTGTTAATCCACAGGGACGAGTCGCTATGAGGTGCCAAACCTCTGGTGTCCCAAAGACACAAATGTGATACCAAATCACCGGAGGTGCCAAACCTCCGGTGTCCAAGACACGAATATCAATCTTCCCCCCTCCTCTCATTTGCCCATACCAATGCAATATTTGTACAAATCATGTCAACATACTTTATTATGAAACACATAACAAATATATCATAAATCGTAGATCATGATTTCAATCCACATGTATTAACAACATATAGAAACGGACTTACCCGAATCCTCATTCATACCATCATAGTATCATATCAAGATCTCTTCGTTTTCCACTTTGATAATATGATTAGTAAATTGAAATTATATATACATATACATAACCGAAGTTATAAAGTGTGTAAGGTACACACCGACACTACCGCAAGTACTAAAATCCAAGACCTCGATCTACCACACTAGATCACCTTGTCCTACAATCGGCCAATATTTAAATTATAAACAAAGGCCATTCGGCCATACCACTAAATCCCAATGAGTTATCACTTGAAATACCAAGTCTTACCTAAAGCTTACCCAAAACGATTTGACAAAGAAACGAGGCTTAGATTGATTGCTTCAAACGTCCCCGAGGAGCCTAAAAGAAATCGATTTCTAAGAATGATTAGAACCTTGCAACAATTGTCCAAAATTCGGCCTTTGTCCACAAGAGGAACAACATAGAAATAATAAAAAGACTAAGGAAAAACGGCCATAACACTTACCTATCTTCCAAAACCGCTTTGAAGAAAACCAAATGAAGTCCCACCCTTGAAGAAATTCGCCAAGACAAATCAAATAGGATATGAGAGTTTCGGCTATGATTTTGAAAGAAAACAATTGATATTCGGCTCAAAAGAGATGAAGAATTAGTATGGCAAAAGAAGAAAAAAAAAATGAAAAGGGAAGAAGGATGATTCGGCTTTAGCAACTAATGAAAGAAAATCAAGGGAAAGGGAAGAAAGAGATTCGGCCAAGAAGAAAGTAAAAGAAATGTTGTGATTTTGAACAATATTCAAAAGAAAGAAAAGAGAGAAAATAGGATTAAGAGATTCGCCAACACCTATTTTACCAAAGAAGAAAAGTGCACAAAAATGCACAAAGTTCAAATGTAGTTTCGATTTCAAAAGGAAGAATGAGAGAAAGAGAATGGTATTTGGTTCAACACAAAAATGAGAGCTAAAATCCAAAGCAAATTTGCACAAAAATGCCTAGGTACATTCGGCCAAAGAAGGAGTTTTGGAGAGAAAAGAAACAAATGCCAAAAGGTGCACAAATGCTAAAGTTGACCAACTATCCTCCCCAAACCTCCTATCAATATTCGGCCACCCCTAGCCATACATGCCGTCCACATACATGCACTAAAGGCCTTGGAATAGTTTCCAAAACATCTCCTTAAGCCAAGCCTTGAAATCCTCTACATTCCCAAAGTTGAAGAAATTTTATCCCCAAAATCTAGCAATTCTATCCCTTATTTCATGCTTACCATAACCTTAAGTCTTCTTGCCATAAAAAGAAAATTGTCCATCTTATCCATATATATAGTTGACCGACACTTAATGCTAGGATGTAGAAAAAATAAAATCCTCAATATACTTTCCATGCTACTCGAACCACTTCCCTCAAGCAACCTTTCAAGCTCCTTATCCACTATGCCACTAACTCCTCATGTGCTTTAATTTAACACTTAAATTAACTTAAGTGTCAAGCTCACGTAATCCACTTCACTAAAATTTCCACACTAAAAATTATTCTAGCTTAGCTAATATTTCCAAGCCTTCACACAAATATACTAAGCACACAATAACAATCATATCCGAGCTAATACAGATAACAAGATGATACTCTAATATTTTTAGGATGTTACACCAACTATATCCGACTCAGCCTGATACAGTTAATAGGGTTTCCAAATCACTTTTCAATTTTCCAATCAATACACATTTCAATTCAAATAATCACATATACTCATAATTCAACTCAATTAAAATTTCATATTTCAATACAATCAATATCCAATATCCACATTCACATTAATCACAAATTCAATTACACTCAATTCAATATCAACAATATTAATACTCACCATAGTTTCACTTACCATGCATATTAAATAATAAATACAACAAATAATTATTAGATTCGGATTATAGAAATACAAACCGGATTTTTCGAGCTAATCCTCGTTGACTTTGTCTTTTCCTCTCCTAGCCGAGGTCTCTGGCTCAACGTTTGCTACGGAATTAAAATAATTGAAAATCATCAATACAACACAATTTAACATTGAACATTTCGATTTATACACAACTTTTGCCTAAATTCCAATTTAATCCTTAAATCAAACTAACTCATTTTTCTTACAAAACTAATTCCATATCTCAATTCAATTTCCACTTTAAACTAATTTTAACTCTTTAATTTCATCATAAAACCCTAATTTTGAAATTCTTTCAATTTAGTCCCTATTACTTTAAACTTATAATTTATTTTACAATTCAATCCCTTTTTCATTTCTAACTTGAAATTCTATCAATTTAACCCCTAATACATTAATTTATTCAACATGAACAACATCTAAAAATCCACTGACTTTCAAAATTTCAACTTAAATCAAGTAGTATTTTGTTCTAGGATTCCAAAAACATCAAAATTACAAGAAAATGAGCTAAATTGACTTACCACTAAAGCTTGAAACCCTTAAATCCTAATTTTTCTTCTTTTTTCTTTCCCCTTTCTTTCTCCCTATTTTGTTCTCCCTATTTTGTTTATTCTTTCTTTTTCATTTCTTTATTTTTTTATATTTTTTACTTTATTTTATGTTATATAATATAATAATAATATAATAACATAATAACATAATAACATAATATCATTTACTTAAATAAAAAGTAAATAATTAATTAATATATGTATTTTATTTTACCACATATATTTCACTATTACCACACACTTGTCACTTATGGCTTACTTGCTAATTTAGTCCCTTGACTTTTCTCTATTCTATAATTAAGTTTTCACCCTTTATTCAATTTAAACCTTATACCTAATTACCCTTAATTTAAACAAATTCACCTAACCAAAACCTAATTAAACACACAACTAAATTTGTAAATATTTTTAATAAATATTTACGAACCCATTTTTTGAAAACGGAGACCAGAAAATACACTTTCCGATTACCGTAAAATTTTGGGTCATTACAAGTTTACTCTAAAATGAGTTTATTTAAGGTTATCAAAAGTAACGTAAGTTAGCTTAGCCATTTCAAAGTGGCTAATGTAGCCTTCTCAATCTAGCCATAACATCTAGGCCGGGTTTGGGAGGTTACATCACCATTGATGAATCTCATGTTCAAGAGCTAAAAGATCAAGATTTGAAAAACCATTTTATTCAATTTTGATTGAAAATAATGATTAAAAGCAACCTTAGAATGAATTTAGAGTTGAGAAAATACCTTCAATCGATCTGGAATCCCCAATATTGAAGATTGGATCAAGATCTTTGAAGAACTCGGATAAGTTTTTTCTCAACTTTGGAAATCTTTTCTAGAGAAGTTTGAGAGAATAAAAGATGAGATCTAATATTTGATATGTAGACTTTGAAAATGAAAAAAAAAACGAGAGAAAATGCTTAGAAATCAGGCGAGAATTGTGTGTGAAGTGAGGATGCTGTAACGTTTTTAAACTAAAGAACCCCCACCTGATTTTCAAAAATTGGGGAAATTGCCATCAGGCTACTCCCAAAATTCCCTTGTTTTACTAAATAATCTTGTCCCTCCAAAATTCCAAAAATATGAGTATTTTGTCATAAACCCACTCAAATATTTCCCTTGTATGCAAAATGGTCCTATGTAATTAATATTTTAAATTCTCTCAATTAAACCCCATTTTAATTTATTTTTCAATTCTAATTTGACCCAAAATAATTATTTTACCCAAAAAATATTTAAAACTATAAAATTAATTTTTCTAAAAATATTTTTATTTTTCAGAATATTATTTCTCGATTTTTAAATGAAATTAAGCTAACTAAAAATTTACTAAGAATCCCGATTAACTCCTAATTTTCACTCAAAACCCGATAAACTTACCAGAAACTACTAGACCTATTTTTAGGGTCTTACAATTCATGGTATTAATTATTAAAATTTGTGTTTTTGCTGCTAAAGTCATCTTATACATTTCATTTCATACTTTGTATTTAGATTAAATTGCATTAGGAATCATCTTGCATTTAGATAATTTAATTTAGCTTAAACATCATCACTCAAAATATTGTGTTTTTATCACCAAATTGTTAACTTTAATTTTACAATTACTTGATTAGCATACGTAGTCCCTATGGAGACAATACCTCTTTTACTTGCTTTATTACTTAATAACGACTATGTACACTTGTACCAACCTAAGCATTACAGAAGTCCAATTCAATCATTATCTCAATCAATAGACCAAACTCGTTATTCTCCTTAAATTCCTAACTGAACGTTAGCTCCCTCTCCATGGTAATCATCACTTGATTTCTTTATGGCCAGGTAACTTGAATTCTACTATGTTTTACTTAGAATTTTACTTCACTTAGGGTTGACTTATCTTTGTAGCCTACATAAAGACATCTTCATCATTCAATCTGTATGTTTTGATTATTAATTAATAAAGTACTTTGTGGAGTTTATCTTTTGCAAGATTCGATTATTGTTTATTCTCAAAGGTTCTTTTTACTTAATCTTGTTCAACATTTTGGGGGAAGTTCTTCAAACTTCGAGTGTAATATCCAGGATTTAGGGGTTATGCGTTTTAACTTGAATGCATGTAGTAGCATGCTTGTGTGTGGTTTGTATGTGTTTTGGGGGCTTCGAGAACCCTGGGGAGTAGGTAGATGCCTTAGAAAAATATTGGATTTTTAAGTCTTAAAGGAGAGCTAAGGGAGCTAGGCCTTAAGCAGTTTAGTATGTGGATTAAGACACAAGAACTTAACTGGTAAAGTGGCAAGGGAGGCGCCACTTAGAACACAGGAGAGTGACGCCTCAGGGAGTGTGAAGGGACTTAGGTTCGAGCAGCACAGGTAGCGTTTTGGGCTTTTATTTTTTCGGCAAGGAAGTGCAGTGTTGGACGGCACAGGGACACTGAATGGATGAGCATTTGATTTGGTCAAATTCATTTGAAAATTCGGCTAAGAGAGGAAGATAAGTGTTGACTCATTCAAACTCTTTTGAATGAGAGGAGAAGAGAAGAAATAGGAGGAAAAGTGGAGAGAAAAGAGGGGATGAGAAGAGGGTGAGAGTTGGCCAAATGTAGGACTTTGGAGGGGGGCTTATTCGGTCATGCAAGGGGGAGCTAGGTGCCGAATTTGCTTAAGGGTTAAGGTGCATTTTAGTTTTCTTTTCCTTCCTTAGACTTGTGCCGAAAGTGATAGTCGGAAAACTTTCAAAGCCCTTTCTATTTTCTTTGCTTTAGCCGAATTTGGGAAGACCATTAAGGTCACTTTCTTCATCTTTCTCTTTTTCTTCACACTGCTTTCTTCTGTCTTCAAAAGCTGAAAGCACATTTTGACCATAGCCGATCACCAAGCATTAAACGTTGAAGTCGAATCCTACATCTTTTGCCATTACTCTTCATAGCCGGACGTCTCATTGCATCTCTACCCCTTTGAAACCGATTGTTCTTAAGCACTAAAAGTCGATCATCTTTCTCCTTTGAATCGACTTCTCTACTTTGGGTTTCCTCTTGTCGATTTCTTATAAGCCAGTTGATCATTGCGTTTGGTCACTCTTTTTCGGTAAGAGAGCTCTTTCGGTCTGAATCTCTCTATATTATTCTAGCCTGTCGAAATTAGAGGCCTAATCCTATAATGATGTTATGGCCGAGTCTATGTAAGGTTTTGGATTCGTAACCTTTCTTGGAAGCAAACGTTAGGAGCAGTGGAGATCTTTCGGGATTTTGATATTCAAGGTAAGCAAAGTATGACCTTAGGCCGAAGGCCACTTACTTTCGTCCATTAATGTTAGAATTGAATCTAACATAGGTTATGTAGGGATTCGACAACTTCAAAGGGCAGGTGACGATTTTTGGGATTTAATCGAGGAAGGTAAGGGAGTTGTAGTATTTGACCAAAGGCCATATTTTTTTAAGGGATGGCCGATTCTAACTGTGGTGTTTTAGGAGGAGTTCGATAGAGATAAAGGAGGAGTCTCCGGGATTCAGATCTACTTCGGTAAGAGTATTTAAGTTATAGATTGTGTTTCGTTTAGATCTTACATATCGATTAACCGGGTTTCTGATTAAGTGATATTCGATGGATGCGAATACCAGTGGAGGAGAGAAAGGGGTAGTTCCTACCCCTAGATTCAAGAAACGCTTCGGTTTACGCCACACGTGATTGGCCACCGGGTTGTGGGCGACATCGGAAAGGATAACCAGATCATTTGTTATCCCGATAGCGAGAGTGTCGATGATCGAGAGTGTCATTCTCACTTATTATATCGTGTGTAACCCTACGCTAATTCCTGATAGATTAATAGTATTACGTTAAATATGTGTTAATAAAAATACGAATAACATGGCTAAGGGTACCATTCAATGGTATAGTGCGTTCGTGCACGTTACCCTTAACACTCCATTAATAATGTTTATAAACATTGATATGAAAATATGTGTAATTTTGTTATGGCTTTGGGGTAAGGTATATTGCATGATATCTGTATATTTTGTATGATGCATGGGCACATGGGTGATAATGATAAAAGGAAGTGTTCCTGGTTTTACCACATTAATTCGTGACTCATGTCACAATATTATGATTCAGTGGCGTTGTCACATTATCCGTGGCTATGCCACGTATTAAAGGCGATGAGCGATTGATCGCAAATGATCGCTTTCGAGGGTGTGTGTAGCGGATGGATGGTCGATTTAGAAATCCCCACGGTGTGATTGGCAGGTACGGGTGGTGTGTAGAGGTTGGATATCTAGGTGGGTTCGGGTTGCATTTTCATCTTTATATACATATGTGATTTAAATATGCTATGATATGGGCCTATGGCCGAATATGATTAAGGATGGGCTTTGCCCAAAATGTTTGCAATAAAGGCTTTAATCGGTAGGGAATCAGTGTTGGTTGTTGCACATTGAGTCTGTGGACTCACCCTTCGTGGGCTAACATTTTGCAGGTGATACCTAGTGCTATGGGTGGAGTCGGCAAGGGACTATGTGGTGGCCATGCTCTGTGTTTTCGGGTTTCCGTATGGTTGAACTTTGTGTTTTCTTTAGCATACTTTTCTTTTGGGATTTATTTTGGGTATTTACTTTGTAATAAGTCCACTATTTATCTGTTTTAAATTTTGCGTTTAAACTTCATGTCTATGCGACGGTAAACAATTGAGTAATCAAATATTTTCTTAAAACAACTTCAAATGTTTTATCACCTAATCAAATTATGGTTTTCAACTTAATAAGCCCTAAAATCTGGCAATACTTTTGATTTACGAAATATGAAGGAAACGTTTTAGTGAAATACAAACTTGAACGACAACTTGGTTTTCAACTCGTTAAAATTTCAAACTTGTTTTAATAATCGACTTATTTTACTAGAACAGGAAACGAAATTAAGTTAAGTTTTTCTGAAGGAACATGTCAGATCCGGTCGAGGCTTGTGGGCCGGGTTTGGGGTGTTTCATCGAGTTTACAAGAATTCATTATTGGAGGTTGATTAGAACGATATACTTGTGTTTGTGAGGAATTCCTTCTTGGATGGCTCAATTGGACATCCATTGTTTCTATCATTAGTTTACCTATTCCATCATCAATCTTTACTTCATTTTCTTTATTTATTTGTTGTTATTTTTATACATCTAACTTCCTTTCTATTTTGGTTGTTTCTTTGGTTGAAAGAAACTCCCATCAAAATTCAGATACACCTTGGTGGACTTCTAAAGCATTAGATCATCATATCTCCTTTAAAATGACTTCTTTTGTTCTTGTCTTTAAATTTTCTTACTGATTTTACGATTAAGTTGTTGATTTGTTTCTTGTGTTTTTCAACCACCCTGTAACATCCAGTTTCCAATTAACCAAGAATTAAGAATAATTGAAGAACTAAATTGAAAGAGACCGTAAGCTGGCGGCCTATATTCGAAAAAACTAGAAAGCTGGAAACTGGATTAGACATGGTTGAAACCCAAACCTAATTCAGTTAGAATTGAACTAGCCGGTCCCTTAGTGGGAGACATCATAACTAGTAATGGATGGTTATCCTATGGTTGGTAATAGCATGGGAAGGGCTATAAAAAGTTGGGAGATGACTCTCAGGAATGATTTTCTTCCCGACCTTGTCTAATTTTTCCCGTTCTTCATCTTCTTTGGTAGCTCATAGATGAAGTAGCCATGGAAGGTTCTGCATGGAGCAGACTTCATGAGAATAAAGCTGGAAAAGTAGGGATGCCAGCAAGCGGGTAAGGTTCTTAACCCTTCTGTGTACGTAGGATAAAGTTATGGACTTCAGAACTATTTTAAGGGTTCTGCATGTTTCTGGAAAATGGATTTACATTAAAAACATTGAGCCCATGATTTTTGGTCGCAAGCTACTGCCTAGAGAATGGAAGCTATGGTATTCAAAAGCAGGAATAAACTATGGAAATGACGAAGATTCATATGAGTTTCGGACTCTAAACCTACTGTTATGGTCTAAGTTGTTTAAGCATGTCGTGGTTGTATAAGCATGAAGCATGGTGATATGAGCATGCATTGCATGACTACGGTTAAACATCAAAGGAATAAATAAAGTTAGGATGGAAATGGGGAGAGAATTGATTAGTTAACGCCTCGGGTGAAGCTCTGGACCTTACGGAGGGAACACTATGATGTTCAAGCATCAAGGTTAGGTGGTGTAAAGGAGGTAATGTGAGGAGAATTTAGGTAATATGAATCATAGAATGGTATTTACTGTGACAGCGGTATCGACTGGTGCTTCAGGGTTACACCGTGGTGAAGGTATATGGCGTAAGACCGTAAATGAAAGACACTATAGCAGTCTGGTATGAGGTACGTAGCATAAAACCATGGATGAAAGATGTCATGGCAGTATGGTACACGATAAAGGTATATGGTGAAAGATCATGGATGAAAGATGGCATGGTGGCAAGGTATAAGGTAATTGGTGTAAGACTATAGATAAAAGATGCTATGGCAGCTAGGTATAATGAGTAAGTCCATGGATGAAAGACGCTATGACATCATAAGGTAATATGCTAGGATGGCGAAGCAGTATAAGAAAATGGATGAAAGACTCCATGGCATCCATAGAGTAAGTCTGCTGGGACAGTAAATACCAAACAAAGTAAGTCCGCTAGAGCAGTAAACATGAAATAGAGTAAATCCTCTAAGATAGTAAACATAAGGTAAGTCCATCGGGACAATAAGCACAATGTAAGTTCACTAGGATAATAAACACATGTAAGTTCGTTAGGATAAGGGAATTGGAATAAGAAGGCCTTAAGACCATAACTCGACTATGATAGCCAATAGATTCCGCCGAGACATAAATATCGATAGTCTGTAGATACATTAAGCGAAATGTATGTTACCAATATGCCATGTAAGAGAAAATACACATGTGGAGGAAGAGTAAAAGAAAGTGTAAGTATAACAAGCTGGTCTGAAGGAATCCATCAAAGATGATGATAGTGGTAAGGATAGATGTGAAAGCTAACGGGGCATGGAAGAAAACCAAATTAGATTTAGAGGAAGATAGGCAACATGGGAGCTGGCCTAAGTATGGAAAATAAGAGGAGACAATATGTCTATCAAGACTACTCCTCTTTGAGGAAAGTCTATTATGAGTATACATAGCGATGATACTTCATAGGGATAAAACGAGCAAGTGAGATGATTAGCTCATATAGCCATAGGACAACAAGTCAGATGTTCATTACAGGGATAGGTGAGGTCCCAGGTTAGTTATGTGAAAAAGGCATATTATTGGAAGTAATCCCCCTTCTACAAACAGTAAGGTGGAATGAAGATGGGTTCACCAGAGAGGCGAGACATGATGAAGGTTAGCACCATATGGAAATCTCAATGAGTCCTCCGATACTAAGGTATGTGTTAGAAAAAAATAGATTTCTTGAAAGGTTTGAGGCATATTCTCGATTAGTAAATGTGGAGATTTGAATCATAAAATTATGGTTTTATATTTAACTCCGTGAGACCTTTACAGTGGTATATCATATGCTCCAAATGGTTGAATGATGAATGATAAATTGATGCTCAAAGTAAGCTACTTGTGAATTATGTTGAGGAAAATGGAAAGCTTAGTTCCACATTGGTTAGATATTAAGTGTGGAATATGTTTATATATGTGAACCAACTTGGTGGTCATTGAATGACTAAACTAATGCTCTCTCTTGCGTGCAGGGGGTGCAAATCCAAACCCGCCGGGGTTGGGGGCTCACCAACACGACATAGGTGACGCGAAATGTTTGGATTGACCGGGCAGTCCTTCTAGGCCTGATGATATTTTAGCCCAATACATAATCTTAATTTTCCTCAGTAGAGCTTATCATTTTGGAATTAAAAGGTGATAATGCCTTTAATTGAAATGTTAATTTAGGTTTAAATGTCTCCTTAATTCACGGACACGATTTTGGCTCCATTAGTCAAAGATTTCCAAAAGTTCTTCCTTTGAATTTATTTTCAAAACCAGATAGTCTGCAGGGAAAGATACACACTGGAATTTTCCAAAATTTCGAGAGATCTTTTCCTTGCATATTTTCAAACTTTTTCCGGTGATAGACGAATGCAAGGCTACTGTCTGTTGATCACCATAGCTGTGCTACTGTTGTGCTCATCTTGTTGTTGTATCCTGGGAGATAGTCGACCAACGTTTCTCCAGCACCAAAGGAGCAGCCAAATCTGTCTTAAGGAGACTGTCAAAGTAGGCCTCAACTACCAGTATAATATTTCGATCTAATTTTATTTTCTACTTTCCAGTTTTTATATCTATATATCGTTCTGGTTCGATCTTGTGATTTAAATAAATAAATATTTTACATTACTTTTATTTTACTAACATTTGTTCCATAATCTTAAGACATATTCATTTTAAGTCTTTCTAATTCGAGACGAACAGGACATCAACGATAAATTTTATTTTGTTTCAAACAGAAATTCAATTGAACAATCCTATTTCAGGATTTTATTCCTACCATTTAATAGGATTTGTTTGATTTTTGTTTCAAATAGAAAAATAATTGCACAATCATGTTTTAGGATTTTATTCCTGCCATTTAACAGGATTTGTTTGATTTTTGTTTTAAACAGAAAATCAATTCAACAATTTTGTTTAAGGATTTTATTCCTGCCGTTTAATAGGATTTGTTCGATCTTTTTTTTTCAAACAGAAATCAATTGAATAATTCAGTTTCAGGATTCTTTTCTTGTCTTTAAATAAAATTTATTCGATTTTTGTTGTTAACAGAATTTATTCGATTTAAGTTGTTACCAGAAATTGGTTATTGATTTTGTTTCAGAATTTTAAATTCTGCCATTTAACAGAATCAAAGGGTAGTAAAAACTGGAAATTTAATTTTCAGTTTACTAATTCTGGTTCCATTTCTGAAATCTTAACATAAAAAAATGGAAACCTCTACTAATTCACCCAATTCGCAATCTGGAGCGTTGGTTCCAACTCAGGCTTCGAATCAAAACTCGATGTTGCCGGTTGTTGTAAGCCACAATGAGAAGCTTGCAAAATTATCTTGACATAATTTCAAGACATGGAAACAAAAGATGTTTTATTTGACCATGTTGAACCTGGCCAAATTTTTAAAGGATAACCCTCTTACTATTAAAGAGGGTGAGGTAGATGATGTTACCGCATTTACTGCTGTTGAAGCTTGAGAGCATTTTGATTTCCTGTGTCAAAATTACTTCTTGAATGGGTTGTCAGATGCATTGTCCGAAGTATATAGTGTCAAGAAGACGACTAAGGAATTATGGACGTCATTGGACCATAAATACAAAACCAAAGATGCTAGAGCTAAAAAGTTTTTAGTTGCTAAATTCTTAAATTTTGTAATGGTTGATTCTAAACTAGTTGTGAATCAAGTGCAGGAACTTCAACCATTCACGAAATTCTCGCTGAAGGGATGATCATAAGTGAATCCTTCCAGGTGGCAGCCATTATTGAAAAGGTAACCCCTGCTTCGAATGACTTCAAGAACTTCCTAAAGCAAAAAAAAAAAAAAAAGGAAATGTCAGTGGAAGACTTGATTGTCAGACTTCGGATTGAAGAAGACAACAGAGGTGCTTTCAAAAACCTCAACAATACAGAAAATGTCAATGGTGCTAAGGCAAACATGGTAGAAGTAAAAAGGACTTCAAAAAAGGAAACCAACCTCAGAATGGGTCTAAATTGGGACCAAAAGGTGGCGTTCCCAAGAAGAAAAAAAGTCAAAGATAATGCTTCAAGTACAAAAAGGTAGGGCACAAGTCATCTGACTGTAGGCTTCCAAACAAATTTAGAAATAATGAGACCAATGCTGTGGAAGAAATTTCCAAGGAAGTGTCTGATATGAATTTATGTGTTGTGATTTCTTAAGTCAACATGGTTAAATCATATCCAATAGAATGGTGGCTTGATACTGGTGCCACACATCATATCTGCTACGACAAAGACTTATTTTCTGAGTTGGTGCCCTGTGACAAAGGGAAGAAGCTCTATATGGGCAATGTTGCGACTTCCAAGATCAAGGGGAAAGATACTGTGGTCTTGAAGATGACTTCTAGCAAAGAACTCAAGCTTCAAAATATGTTGTATGTGCCTGACATATGCAAGAACCTTGTTTCTAAGACACTCCTCAATGTACACGGCTTTAGGATGGTGTTTGAATTGCAGAAGCTAGTTTTGTCTAAAGACGAATGTTTATGGGAAGGGGATATATATTAAATAACATGTGGAAACTTAATGCAATCTTTGTAAAAGAAAAAACAATGAATAAGAATGTCGTTTCTTCTTCTACTTATATGCTTGATTCATTTAATATATAGCATGGTAGGATCAGACATGTTAATTATGATACTTTACGTAGATTAATTAATTTAGATCACATTCGTTCATTTCACATTAACTATAAACATAAATGTGAAACTTGTGTTGAGGCAAAATTAACAATGTCTTCATTTCAAACTGTAGAAAGAAATACAGAACCACTTGATCTAATACATAACGACGTTTGTTACTTAAAATTTGTTTAAACCAGAGGAAGGAATAAATATTTTATTACCTTCATTGATGATAGCACAAAAAATTGTTATGTATATTTGCTTAAGAGCAAAAATGAAGCTATAGGGAAATTTATTCTCTAAAAACAGTAAGTTGAAACCCAACTTAATAAAAAGATTAAGATGGTGAGAGGTGATCGTAGTGGTGACTATGTTGAACCATTTGGTAAATACTATGCACAACATGGTATTATTCATGAAGTGACACCACTATACTCTCCTCAATCAAATTGAGTAGCTGAGAGACAAAATCAGGCTCTAAAAGAAATGATGAATGCATTGCTAGGAAGCTTCGGGTTATCACAGAACATGTGAGGGGAAGCTATTCTATCAGCTTATTACCTTTTAAATAAGGTTTCCCGCAAGAAAAGGGATAAGACACCATATGAGTTATGGAAAGGTAGAAAACATTCCTACAACTATATGAAAGTGTTGGAGTGTCTTGCAAAGGTAATGGCTCCGTTACCAAAGCAAATGAAAATAGGTCCTAAAATGGTGGATTGTATTTTCATTGGCTATACAGATCATAGTAATGCATATTGGTTTCTTGTCTATGAATCAAAGAATCCTGATGTTCACAAGAATATTATATTGGAGTTAAATAATGCTTCATTCTTTGAAAATATCTTCCCTTGTAAAGCTAGGGAAGTTGATTCAAGTTTAACGAAACGAACTTCAGAGACTATAGATGAAAATAGTCAAGACATTCAACAAGAGGTTGAAACTGAGATAGAGCCAAGAATGAGTAAATGAGCAAGGGTAGAAAAATATTTTGGATTAGATTTTCTAACCTTTATGCTAGAGGTCGAACCTCAAATGTATAATGATGCTATATGGTCATTCGGAAGCCCCTCATGGAAAGATGCTATTAAAAGTGAAATTGACTCCATCATGCAAAATCATACGTGGGAATTAGTGGTTCTTCCTCTGGGAATTAAACCATTAAATTCTAAATGGATTTTTAAACTAAAAATAAAAAAAGATGGAACAATTGAAAAGTACAAGGCCAGATTGGTTATAAAAGGTTATAGACAAAAGGAAGACCTTGACTACTCTGATACTTTTTCTCCAGTATCTAGGATAACTTCTATAATGATGATACTTTTAATTATCACCTTGCGAATCTAGAAGTACATCAAATGGATGTTAAAATAGCTTTCCTAAATGGAGACCTTGATGAAGATATTTATATGAAACAACTTAAGGGTCATGTAATTCCAGGACAAGAAAGGAAAGTTTGTAAATTGGTGAAGTCTTTATATGGTCTTAAAGAAGCACTAAAGCAATGTAACACCCCTCACCCGTATTCATTGCCGGAATAGGGTTATGGAGCATTACCAGACTTATTACACAATTAAACATACATTTCACATACTTATTCAAATTTCGTGTAATCATCATTCAACATCATTCACATTGCCCCTAATACGAGCCTACGAGGCCCAAAACATGCATTAGCAGTGGTTCGAGACTAAACCGATAACTTAGAAAACTTTTAGAAAACTTAGAAAATTTCTCAAAATACAAGGGACACACGCCCGTGTGGCCCGTCTGTGTGTCTCACACGGCCAAAGACACGTCTGTGTCATAGGCCGTGTGAACATTAAAAATGGGTTCACACGGCCGTGTCCTAGCCCGTGTCTGACCCCGTGTAACTCCCTGACTTGGGTCACACGGCCAACCACACGCCCGTATGACCAGCTCGTTTGCCCTTCGAAATGGCCACACACGCCCTTGTGCCAGGCCGTGTGCTAGGCCGTGCCAAACCTGTACGGTATACTGACTTATGCCACACGGCCAAGTCACACGCCCGTGTGCTAGGCCGTGTGGAGCATACTGACTTGATTTCTAATTACACACCAGGGGACACACGGCTGTGTCACCTGACCGTGTATCACACACAGCTGGGACACACGCCCGTGTCTCTGCCCGTGTGGACAAAAATAGGCTATTTGCCAAGCCATTTTACTCACCCAAATAGCACACACCTACACCAACCCAATTGGCACATAATATAGCATAAATAGGCATTCAATCAACCTCAACCAAGAATAATTCATACCATTTCAATACAAACAATTCACATTATTAAATCATCAATATGGTCATTTTCAAACATGCATTATTTTACCTAAATTCACAAACATACCAAATTCAAATCTCAACCATTTAATATTCCTAATTGCCAATTATCAACAAGCATCACATATTCATCATCAAACACATAACTAAAGCCATATGCATATATATATAAACATCATCAAATATGCCAAAATAAGCCAACTTTCATGGCTATATACAAAACCAAACACTTAACATTTACAAGCCACCTCAATTGGCTAAATCCATTACTAGCATAAACCAAAATGACCAAAGCTCCTATACATGCCATATAACCAAATACATAGATTCAAAAGTACCAAAGTGATAGTTTGATAGTGTGATGAAGTCTCCGATGATTTCCAAATCCGAGCTAGCTTTGATTTCACTATAAAAGACGGAAAAATAAACAATGTAAGCTATAAAGCTTAGTAAGCTCGTATGAAAATAATAAGCAAAGCTCACCATTCAATTACCATTAAAGAATATGAACATAACATACTACAAAGCATTTAATCACAATGTTAACATATATTCAATCACATAATTAACCATGAACTCACAACTTCCATAGATTAATGCTTATATAGTTTCCGTACATACCTGTGCTGATACATATCTATTTCTCACCATTTCATATCTTCGATATACCCGTTGAACCATTTGGAATACTATCAGATTCTCGGGAATCTCGCACCCTAAGTGCCAATACATAGCCGAAGCTATCTCAATATCAAACCAATATCATCCACTATCTAATTATGGGCTAATTACCACATAAGGACCTCCACATTAAAGTTCTATAGCTATTAGACACCTTTAGCTAATAGAACTCAAGTTTTTCGCATTGCGCGATTTAGTCTTTTTTATCAAATTAAGCACTCAAACGATAAAATTTCTTAATGATATTTTCACACGATCATACTATCATGCTGTAGAAATTAAAATAATAATGAAAATAATTATTTCAACCTTGGATTTATGGTCCCGAAACCACTGTTCCGATTTGACTAAAAATGGGCTGTTACAACTCTCCCCCCTTAGGAATTTTCGTCCCCGAAAATCTTACCAGAAAAGAGGTTAGGGTACTGTTTTCTCATAGCTTCGTCAGGTTCCCACGTAGCTTCTTCGACCCCTTGACGTTGCCACAAAACCTTCACTAAAGCTATGTTTTTTGTTTCTCAACTCTTTAACCTTATGAGCTAAGATTCTGATCGGGCCTTCATTATACGTCATATCAGGCTAAATTTCAATCTCTGACAGAGAAATTACATGTGACGGATCTGATCTATATCGACGCAACATCGAAACATGAAATACATTGTGAATCTTTTCTAACTCTGACAGTAAAGCTAGTCGATATGCCACTGGCCCTATTCTTTCGATAATCTCATACGATCCGATATAACACGGACTCAATTTGCCTTTGCAACCAAATCGAAGAATCTTCTTCCACGGAGATACTTTTAAAAATACTTTGTCACCAATTTGAAATTCAATGTTTTTACGTTTCAAATCCGCATACGATTTTTGTCGATCTAAAGCTGCTTTTAAACTGTCGCAAATTACTTTCACTTTCTCTTCAGTCTCTCTGATCAAATCAACCCCGTGAATCTTTTTCTCACTCAGTTCAGTCTAGTACAACGGAGTTTGGCATTTGTGACCATACAATGCTTCATACGGTGCCATCTTTATACTCGATTAAAAACTATTGTTATACGCGAATTCAACTAATGGTAAATATTTCTCCCAATTGCCTTCAAACTCTAAAACACAGCAACGAAGCATATCTTCGAGAATCTAAATGACTCTCTCAGACTGACCGTCGGTTTGCGGATGAAATGCAGTACTAAAGTGCAACCGTGTACCCAAAGCTTCTTGCAATTTCTTCCAAAGTCGCGACGTAAACCTCGGATCTCTATCTGAAATAATAGAAACTGGCACCCCGTGTAATCTAACAATCTCAGAGATGTACAACTCAGCTATTCTATCAAGCAAAAAGTCTGTACGTACCGGAATGAAATGTACAGATTTCGTCAGTCGATCAACGGCAATCCAAATAGCATCTTTCTTTTTTGAAGATAGGGGTAATCCCGATACGAAATCCATCGTAATTCTATCCCATTTCCACTCTGGTATCATCACAGGCTATAGTAATCCCGAAGGCCCTTGATGTTCGACTTTAACTTGTTGACAAACTAAGCATCTCGACACAAACTCTGAAATGTCTCGTTTCATACCTGACGACCAGTACAATTGTTTTAAATCATTGTAAATTTTAGTACTCCTCAGATGAACGGATAAACAACCACTGTGTGCTTCGTGTAGAATTTTCTGAATAAGCTCGAAATTCTTTGATACGCAATCATCGGATCAAATCTGATAGTCTGAATCATTAGTAGACTCGCATTGTACTCTTCTTGCTTGCAATTTATTATCATATTCTGAGCTTCACAAATTTGCTGAAGAAATAACGGTTTAGCTTTTAATTCAGCCAAAATCGAACCATCATCAGACAAAGTTAATTGAGTATTCATCACTCGCAAAGCAACTAAAGAATTTCTACTCAGAGCATCCGCGACTACATTAGCTTTTCCTGGATGATAATCTATCACTAATTCATAATCTTTCAACAGCTCAAGCCATCTTTGTTGTCGCAAATTCAAATATTTCCAAGTCATTATATACTTAAAACTCTTGTGATCAGTAAAGATATGACATTTTTCACTGAAGAAATGATGTCGCCAAATTTTCAATGCGAAAACAATAGAGGCCAACTCTAAATTGTGCGTCGGATAATTCTTTTCACGTGACTTCAATTGTCTAGAAGCATAAGCTATCACTTTGCCCTCTTGCATCAAAACACAACCCAAACCATTCAATGACGCGTCGCTGAAAATCAAAAACTCTTTACCCGACTCAGGTTGAACCAAAACTAGTGCCTCAGTCAACAGTGCTTTCAACTGTTCAAAACTCTGTTCACATTTCTCAGACCATTTTAATTTCACATCTTTCTGTAACAACCTAGTCATTGGTGTAGCAATCATTGAGAACCCTTTTACAAAACGCCGATAGTAGCCAACTAATCCCAGAAAGCTTCTAACTTTGGATACGTTTCTTGGTGGTTTCCAATCAACAACTGCAGAAATCTTACTCAGATCAACTCGTATTCCTTCCACTGAAACAATATGTCCCAAAAATCCAACTTCTCGGAGCCAAAACTCCCATTTGCTGAATTTAGCAAACAATTGATTTTCTCTCAATGTTTGTAACACAACCCTCAAATGTTCAGCATGTTCAGATTCATCTCGGGAATAGATCAGGATGTCATCAATGAATACAACAATAAATCTGTCTAAATGCGGTCTAAAGATTCGATTCATCAAATCCATAAAAACTGCAGGAGCCCTAGTTAATCCGAAAGGCATAACAAGAAATTCATAATGCCCGTACCTTGTTCTGAATGCAGTTTTAGGCACATCCGAATTCTTAACTCGCAGCTGATAATAACTAGATTTCAAATCAATCTTCGAGAACACTGTTGCTCCTTTCAACAGATCGAATAAATCATCAATTCTCGGTAACGAATACTTATTCTTAATTGTAACCTTGTTGAGCTGATGATAATCAATACACAGTCTCATTAATCCGTCTTTCTTCTTTACAAACAACACTGGTGTACCCCAGGGCGAAAAAATAGGTCGTGCAAAACCTCTATCTGTTAACTCTTGCAACTGAGTTTTCAATTCTTTTAATTCTATTGGAGCCATTCTATACGGAGCTATCGATATCAGTGATGTTTCTGGTACTAACTCAATAGTAAACTCGACCTCTCTGATCGGTGGTAACCCAGGCAACTCTTCTGGAAACACATCCATAGACTACTAGCACTGATTCAATCTTCGATTCAGAAAATTTTGTATCCAATACATACGCAAGGTAAGAGTCACAACCTTTTCTCATATATCTCTGAGCTAACATCGACGAAATCACAACAGACAATCCACTCGACTCATCTAATTTAATTCAAAGGATTTCACTATTCTGACATTTCAATTCAATAGTCTTTCGTCTACAATTCACAACAGCATCATGCAGAGTTAACCAATCCATACCCAGAATCACATCGAATTCATCAAACGGTAAAAGCATCAAATTTTTCAGAAAACAATAACCCCGAATCATCAAAGGATAATTCTTGCAAACTTTATCAACTAGGACATACTTGCCTAAGGGACTCGATACTTTAATCACAAATTCGATAGACTCAAAAGGCAAACTCTTACTAAACACTAAATTCTCACAAACATATGAATGAGTCGATCCAGGATCAATCAAAGCAATCACATCAGAGTCATAAAGAGAAAATGTATCGGTGATAACATCTGCGGGATGACGCATCTTCGCGAATAGCGTAAGCGTAAGCTCGGCAGCGCTCGAGCCTCAGATCTCAAAGTCAAATCATTTGTCGCACCTTTGCTACTAGTCACATTTCTCGTATTTCTAGGTGGTCTCCCTCTAGCAACTATGTTACTCGGTCTTGCATTCTGAAATTTATCTTTCTCGGTTAACTCAGGGCAATCTTGAATAAAGTGATCTAGTGAACCGCATTTGAAACAAACTTTATTATTCATCCAGTAGTCTCCAAAATGTCGTCGTCCACACTGTTGACACTCGGGTTTAATGTTTCTCACACTACCAACACTCGATACTGATGTAGCTTGAGCTTTAGGACTCGTGTATTGCTTTCCACGATCTTTATTCGAATACCCCGCTAAAGCTGTTGAATGGTTATACGAATCCTGTGATTTCTTTGACGAAGAGTAATATGGTTTACTCATCGATCACTTTCTCGAATCTCTAGCCTCAAAATTAGCTTTTCTCTTTTCTTTACCCAGTTCCTCGGCTTTGCAAGCCCTGTAAACTAAAACAACAAATTCCTTCAATTCCAAAATCCTGACTAACAGTCTGATGTCTTCGTTTAGCCCGTCTTCAAATTGTTTACACATAATTGCCTCAGTGGAAACACATTCTCGAGCATACTTACTGAGTCTCACAAACTCTCTCTCGTACTGTCAGACATTCGACCCTGTTTCAGCTCCAGAAACTCTTTTCACTTTTGATCAATAAACTATTGGCTGATGTATTTCTTTCTGAATTCGACTTGAAAGGATTCCCAGTTAACTCTTTCTTTCAGTACCACAGATACCAAATTATTCCACCATTAATACGCAGTGTCACTCAGAAGTGATACGACATATTTTACACATTCAGCTGGTGTGTAAGATAGTTCATCAAATACTCTGATAGTATTCTCAAGCCAAAACTTGGCTCTCTCAGGATCGTCATCAACAGTAGCTCTAAACTCTTCAGCCCTGTACTTTTGGATTTTATCAACTGGTGGCTTACACAATCGTAAAGGTTCCAAACCTTGAGGAGCTATGGGAACCAGTTGTGGAATAGGTGGGGGTGGAGGTTGCTGAGTAGCCGGATTAGTTCGGACATACTTAGTGAACCACTCATTCATCATTTAGAAGAAGACTTCCTTAGCCTCTCCTCCCTGACTACCCAATACGGGTCTCGACTCAGATTGCACTACTCCATGAACGGAGGCTGGCGCATTACTCTCAACATCATCAGCCACAGCTCGATTGGGATCCATTTACTATATAAAACATGATTTAAAACTATCAGGAGATATCACACTATCACAGGTTATATATGGCATGTATAGCTAGACTCTCACATATGCTACGGTAGTCCTAGAATCGACTAAACCATAGCTCCGATACCAATAAATGAAACACCCCTCACCCGTATTCATTGACGAAATAGAGTTACAGAGCATTACCAGACTTATTACACAATTAAACATACATTTCACATACTTATTCAAATTTCATGTAACCATCATTCAACATCATTCACATTGTCCCTAATACGAGCATACGAGGCCTAAAACATGCATTAGGAGTGGTTCGGGACTAAATCGATAACTTAGGAAACTTTTAGAAAACTTAGAAAATTTCTCAAAATACAAGGGACACATGCCCGTGTGGCCCGGCCGTGTGTCTCACACGGCCAAAGACACGCCCGTGTGGCCCGGCCATTTGTCTCACACGGCCAAAGACACGCCTATGTCACAGGCCGTGTGAACATTCGAAATGTGATCACATGGTCGTGTCCCAGCGCGTGTCTGACCCCGTGTAACTCCCTGACTTGGGTCACACGGCCAACCACACGCCCGTGTGACCAGCCCATGTGCTAGGCCGTTGTAAACTAAAAAATATACAGGATTTTTCCTATGTAATTTATCACCTTTTTACTTAAATTCGTCGTTAAAACTAAGTAATTTTTTAATAAATTAATGAAATATGTGAAAATATGAAATTAGGACATAGAAATTATTAAAATGTGATTTTATGCTTTATTATATAGTTTTCATGCATAAAATGGCTTATTTTATACTTATTTGAAAATATTATATTTTTAAGACATAAAATGGGTCACGCATGATTAAATTAAATAATAAAATATAAAATTATATTTAATAAATCATTTTAAATATTTCATTCATAATTTGGGTTGTAATTAATTATTTAAATTGGATAAATTTTATTCCTTGGTCCTCCAAATTATTGATTTATTTTGGACAGGTCTGATAGCTTTATTGGATTACAAAAACCGTCCAAATTGAAGACCAAGTCAACCCAAATTCGGCTACACATGGCTGTCCATTTAAACCACTTTTTGGTTCAATTACACAAGGTCCTTGCATTGTTGAAGAAATTAGAGATTTGCCCGAAGATTTACATTGGACCGAGTCTCAATCCTGAGTTATTATGGCATTTAAATTGCTTAAAAATCAAGTAAAAATCAGCTCAAATTCCACTAATTGTGGCCGGCCACTCATGGAAGAAGTTGGAAGATACTAAACCAAGCTATTTTTAGCAAACTACCCACATATCTTCACCTATAAATAAGACCCTTCATTCCCTCATTCATCATCCCTCATCCTTTATCATTCTCTCTTTTCTCTCAATTCTCCTAAGCATTTTCCGTTCCCCACGCCTAGCATCATCTCTTCATAGAGATTTTAGCAATTAAGCCTCTTAAAGGGCCCTTGGTTGGCCACCTTGGAGAGCCATCAACAAAGGAGCAAAGCAAAGGAGTGAAGGAGCCTCGCCGGTCAGAGTCTTGGGTGACAGCCACTCTGATTTGGATTTAATCTTTCTTTTCTTTAATTTAATCAAAAAATGTTTGCTATGTGTTCTTTTTTCTTGTTTACAACAATGTTAGCTTAATTTTATTTAAGCTAGGATGATTGCTTTGATTAAATAATATTTATTTGATTCATGCTTATAATGTTTGTGCCTCAATCGATCATGTTTTCAATTAAAATCAAGTCTTTATTTCGTTCATACGTGATTGAAATGCACCTGAATTAGATGAGTGATCCTAACCAGACGACAACTTGTGGACACATAATTGAAATGTGCATGCTCAATTTAGATCCTAACCCGATTAAATTGCAGGTTGCATAACAAATCTAACCAAGCTCTGTTATCTGTATAGTTTTTAGATTTGTGTGATTAAACTGTTTCAAACCTAACACGTCCCTGTTACCTCACACGAATGCTAAGAAACCCTTAGTAAATAAGGATCAGTAAAATGCGTATTTACTAAGTAAAGAATTCTGAAAGGACCTAATGTGGCTTCCAAACTCATGAAAGATTGAGTTGCCATGGAATGTTTTTCCGAATGTTATTAAGCATGTTGATAATAAATTGAGTTTAATTAAAGTAATTGTCCTAGTTTATTTATGTTATAATTGTTGCAAATTGTGTTTAATTTTGCTAAAATCTATTTCATTCATATAGTTTGCATACTTAGGATAATTTGAATTAGGGATCATTGCATTTAGTTTAATAAATTTAATTTTAATCATCACTTCTCAACCATATTGTGTTTTTATTTATCAAGTTGCTAGTATAATTTTACAATTAAGTGATCTAACACAAATACAATCCCTGTGGAGACAATAACTCGATACTTACTTATTACTTGATAACGACTGTGTACACTTGCACAAACCTACGCGTTACAAGTTTTTGGCGCCGTTGCCGGGGATTGTTAACTGTTGCCATAGTCATTTTTTTGTGAAATTATTTACTTCCAATTTGGTTTATTTCTAACATTACTAACTAATTCTTTTTAATTTTGTGATTTTCTTTTCCGATGATTATGAGCATAGATCAGATTATCGATTTACTCCCTGTAGACCCTAAACTTGAGCGAACTTTCAGACAAAGAAGACATGAATGAATAGCTCAAAGACAAGTCGAGATGGACCTTGGAAATCAGAATCAGGACCAAGGTAATGAAGCCGATCGTGTACGAAATCCCATCCTCATTGCCGATGATAGGGATCGATGCATCAGACAATATGCTGTGCCACTTTTCAGTGAGTTAAATACAGGAATTAAAAGGCCAGATATTGAGGCAACCTAATTTGAATTGAAACAAGTGATGTTTCAAATGCTCCAAACGGTGGGCCAATTTAGTGGTATGCCCACGGAAGATCCACATCTCCACCTTAGATTGTTTATGGAGGTGAGTGATTCATTCAAGATAGCCGGTGTGACTGAAGACGCATTGAGGTTGAAGTTGTTTCCATACTCATTGCAAGATCGAGCACGAGCATGGCTCAATTCATTGCCACCAAGTTCCATATCTACATGGAAAGAATTAGCAAAGAGATTTTTTGGTTAAGTATTTCTCGCCTAGCAAAAATGCTTAGCTAAGGAACGAGATCAAAACTTTCCAACAATTGGATGATGAGTCTTTGTATGAGGCTTTGGAGCGATTCAAGGAGTTACTTCGTAAGTGTCCTCATCATGGGATTCCTAATTGTATCCAGTTGGAGACATTCTATAATGGTCTCAATGCACATACAAGATTCATGGTAGATGCTTTTGCGAATGGTGTAATTTTGTCTAAGTCTTAAAATGAGGCTTATGAGATCATCGAGAGGATCACGAGTAATAACTATCAATGGCCAACAAATCGAATAACTTCAGGAAGACGTGTAGCCGAAATTCATAAAGTTGACGCCCTCACTTCGTTATCAGCTCAGGTATCGTCTATTTCCTCTATGTTAAAACAGTTTACCGCTAATAGTGCTAATAATTTTGCAGCTTAGCCACCAAGTCCGTTTGAAGTAGTTTCCTGTATGTACTGTGGGGAAGGTCATTCTTTTGAGAATTGTCCATCAAATATCGAGTCAGTGTACTATGTGGGGAACCAACATCAAAATAGGAGTGGACAAGGACCCCAGTCCAACTTCTACAATCCTTCATGGCGTAATCATCCTAACTTCTCTTGGATCAACCAAGGAAATGGACCAAACAACAACTTCTTGCAGCATAGACGGAACCAATCTCAAGGGTTTAATCAGCAAGCTCCACAACCACCTCAAGCTGAGGCATCAAACAGTTTGGAGAACTTGTTGAAAACGTATATGGCAAAGAATGACGCTTTGATCCAAAGCCAAGCAGCAACATTGAAAAATTTGGAAAACCAAATGGGTCAGTTAGCTACAGAGCTTCGTAATAGATCGCAAGGAACCTTGCCGAGCGATACTGAGAATCCAAGAAATTTAGGTAAATAACATATCAAGGCAGCGGCATTACGAAGTGGTAAAATTCTGGAACCCTGATTGATTGATGTCGAAGATAAGCCCATTGAGAAGAATCAACCAGCTGTTGAAATTCCTACACCAAAAGAGTCGAACTCTGCAAAGACTGACAAGGTAAATCCTAACTTAGTGAATTCAGATACTTTAACATCTTCTTTGGATGTAGATTTACCTACTCAGAAGAGTTATCCATTTCAACCGAAAGTTTCACCACCTCAATATCCGAAAAGATTGCAGTAACACAAGCAGAAATAGGAGGTGCAATTCAAAAAGTTTTTTGGATGTTCTGAAACAGTTACACATGAATATTCCGTTGGTGGAGGCTTTAGAACAAATGCCAAACTATGTGAATTTTATGAAGGATATACTGTCCAAGAAGAAATGGGTGAGTGAGTATGAGACTTTGCATTGACAAAAGAGTGCAGTGCGTTCCTGCAGAACAAACTGCCACCAAAATTGAAAGACCCAGGAAGCTTTAATATACCCTGTAACATTGGTGAATCTTACTGTGGTAAAGCTCTGTGTGACTTAGGAGCGAGTATCAACTTGATGCCTAAGTCTATTTTCAAGATGCTAGGGATAGGTGAAGTAAGGCCTACAACTGTGACACTTCATCTACCAGATCGATCTTTAGCATATCCTGAAGGAAAGATTGAGGATGTTTTGGTAAGAGTCGATAAATTTATTTTTCCTACTGATTTCATTGTCTTAGATTTTGAAGCAGATAAGAAAGTGTCGGTCATCCTTCGGAGACCTGTCTTAGCCACGGGAAGAATGTTAATTGATGTACAGAAAGGTGAACTCACCATGCGAGTTCAAGACGATCAGGTAACCTTTAACATTCTTAAAGCAATGAAATTTCCCTATCCGAAAGAAGAGTGTTCAGTTATGGAAGAGATAGAAACCTTGGTTTCTATGGCAAGCAATTTTGAAGATCCATTAGAGAAAGCCTTAGATCTTGATCCTTTGGAGGATGAAGAATGTAACACCCCTTACCCGTATTCAACGCCGGAACAGGGTACGAGTCAATACCAGACATAAACACAAGCAAACATACATTTCCGATTCATAAATTTGCGTCCAAATTAAAACTTTTCATACACATTCATATCATCCCTAAAACGAGCCTACGAGGCCCAAAACATGCTTTGGAGGTGGTCCAAGGAACACGCCCGTATGGTCCAAGGAACACGCCCGTGTGACCCTTAGACACGCCCGTGCTATAGGTCGTGTTCAAAATAAGGTGCTCTCTGACTTGTGCCATACGGCCAGGCCACACGCCCGTGTGCTAGGCTGTGTAGCACACACGGCTGAGACACACGCCCGTGTCTCTGCCCGTGTGCTCAATTCTGGACATTCTATTTTGCACCAATTAACGTGCAGGGGACACACGGCCGAAACACAAGCCCGTGGGGATGACTGTGTGACACACGACCTAGACACACGCCCGTGTGTCTACCCGTGTGGACAAAAACAAGGCTATTTACCAAGTCATTTTGCCACCCTCACTTGCACACATCTATACAACATCTCATGGCACAAAATCAAGCATATGAGAGCAACCAAACAACCACAACCAAGACAATAACATGTCATTCTTATACCATCATTTATCATACTTAAAATATCAAACTCTCCACACCAAATAATGCAAGATTCCACATATACAAACATTTCACATTCTTGTCATAAATAACATTTCTATCATTCACCAAGCATACAATGACCATATCACCAAAGTCATTAGCACACATATTTATATATACTTACGCTTACAACCATTATAACCCAAATAAACCAATCTACATGGTCAATTATCAAAACAAGCATTTGACAATCACAAGACAACACATTGGCTACAATCACAATGACACATTTACCAAATGACTAAGTCCCTATACATGCCATAGACTTAAAATACTTGAATTCATTTATACCCAAAAAGATAGCTTCATAGAGTGATAGGATCTCTAGCGAACTCCAACCCGAGCTAGCTCAATAACCCTATAATACATTGGAAAGGAATGGGGTAAGCTATATATATAGCTTAGCGAGTTCATATGGAAATAATACAAAGCATTATTCATACACTTGACATACAAATAACTTAACAAATATTAACATAAATATCATTAAAAATTCACAAACACAACTTACTCAATCCCAATCTTACCAGTAGCTCATCATATGAATTACACAACATATTTCCACATGAATGTCATTAAACTTCATGAGTATAATTTACTCAATCACATTCTTGCCTATAGCTCATCATATGAATAACATAACATCTATCAATATAAATGTCATTAAATTTCATAAATGTCATATGAACATAAATGTCATTTGATATCAACATAACACATATTAACATAATTGTCATATACCAATAGCTCATCATATGAATTACATAACACGTATCAATATAAATGTAATTTAACCTTCATACGCACAACTTATTCAATCATAGTCTTACCAATTGTTCATCATATACTGAGCTCATTTTCTTTGAGTTTTTCGTACATACCTGTACCATCTCATAACATATTCACATACTTCCCGTCTTTGACATACCAGTTGAATTCCCGTTGAACCACTTGGAATACTAAAGGATACTCGGGGATCTTGAACACACAGTATCGTACCAATGCCATATCTGTAACACCCCTAACCCAAAACCGTCGCCGGAATAGGGTTAAAAGGCATTACCGAATAAATAGAACATTTCTCATCCAATTAACTACACGAAGTCAATCATCACTAAAACATATCATAACATAATCATATAGTCCCTTGTTGAGGTCCACGAGACCTTAAACACATGCTAGGAAGGGGTCGGGACTAAACCGAACACTTACAATAGTTTTCATAATTTAAAATATTCTTCAACACTGTTGAGGTCACACGCCCGTGCAATCAGGCCGTGTGCCTCATACGACCACCATACACACCTATGTGTCCAGGCCGTGTCAAAACAGAGTATATATTCTGACTTCTTCACACGGCCACCAAGCACGCCCGTGTGCTAAGGCGGTGTACTCTTAGGCAATATACTGACTTATTCACACGGCTACTAGGCACGCCCGTGTGCCATAACCGTGTAGGCAAAATAGGCCATTTGCAAGGCCAATTTACCACCCATACAAGGGTCTACCAACAAGCTTTATAACAATGCCAATTCATGCTTTTAAATGCACTCAAACATACCATTTCATGTACTCAATAACCATCAACAATACCATTTACTTCCATACCTAATGTCATCACAACAAATCCATTCAAAGTAACAATTGTACATCTCAAAACATGTACATATCAAACATTATGTAATCCATAACATAAACCATCTTCAATCCACATCTTTCATCAACCACAATGTCGTGAAACATACCACATTCATAGCTCATTCATAAATTCTACATCATTCAACTTCCAAGCCAACTCACATGGCAAGGATTGAACATTTGAAAACATATCTTAACTTCTAGCCTATACATGCCATATTCCATCTATATACATCTTTCCAAAAATACCAAAATAGATTGCCGATAGTGTGATTGATATGCTGACGATCCCTGGATCCGAGCTAGCTTTACTGACACTGCAAAGCAGAGAAACAAATCACACAGTAAACTTTCCAAAGCTTAGTAAGTTCGTAACATAACACATTTAAATCAAACAAACCATCACATAGATTATTTCACATATATATATATATCATACCATCCAAAGTTAATATGCTCATTTAACATTTCATAATCTCATTCATAGATTCATCAACCACATAGGTTCCGAGCGTACCTTAACCAACACTTAGTAATCAATTACATTTGCTACTCAATACTCACTATTCCCTTTCGATCAACTTCCGTCTCTTCTTCGATTCAATCACACACTTAGTGCCCAAATAGTTAGCCGAAGCTTAATTAACATCGCACACATAGTGCATCTATATCAAACCGCTCTTCAATCGGTATTTCACACACAGTGCCAACCACAAAGTCGAAGCTTATAATATTTCGCACACACAGTGCTAATCATCTCGGTCACGTTTCCAAATACGCACACTTAGTGCCACATAACTCAAGGTTTCACATAGCATTCACATTTCAATATCATCATAACATTCATTTCATAGCATTTAACATAACTAAATATATGTATTATGTCCGAACTTACCTCGAACGTCAAACTATCGAAACGGTCGATTAATCGAGCACTTTGTCTTTGCCTCGATCCGAACCTCTCCTCTCTTGTTCTATACACATTCAAATTCAATCCATTCAACCACCAAATCATTCATTTTAGTCCAAACACACATATTTAGGGCATTTTACAAAATAGCCCTCACATTTTCACATTTCGACACTTTAGTCCCTAATTCATAAATTCATCAAATACACACAATTTGCTTGTACCCATGCCTAGCTGAATTCTCACTATACTCATTCAAGTCCACACATTTCATTTATTTCACATTTTAATCCTTCAATTTCTCATTTTCTTAATTAAGCCTAAAATGCTCAATTTCACTAAAAATCCCAATACAAACTATGTTATCTCAACACCAAGTTTTCATATTTCACTATCAACTAGCACATAGCTCAAACTTTCATCAATGGCTCATCACAAAAACATCATTAATTCACAAAATTACAACATGGGTTAGCTAGAGCACGAAACAACGATTACGAAAACATAGAAATTATCAAAAATTGACTCAAAACCATACCTCAATCAAGATGAACAAGGACCGATTATCACAAGCTATAAACACTTCTTTTTTTTCTTCTCTTATTCTCGGTTAAAGAAAAGATGATAACCATGGCTACTAAATGTTTTTTTTTTGTTTATTATCATAAATACATCAATTACCTAATTACCCCTTTTATTATTAATCCATTTCCACTAACCTTTGGTATTCTTGTCCATCCACCATCCACTAACTATATAGTGGTTTAATTGCCTCATAAGGCATTCACATTAACAAAACAACAACAATTAACCACTTAACAATCAGCACACAGCTTTTCCACTTTACGCGATTAAGTCCTTTCTCATGATTCGACACACAGTCGATAAAATTATCACACAGAATTTTCACATATAATATACACCAACAATAATATTAAAATATTATTCCGACCTCGGATTTGTGGTCTTAAAACCACTGTTCCAACTAGGGTCCAAACCGGGTTGTTACAACTCTCCCCCTTAGGGATTTTCGTCCCCGAAAATCTTACCAGTGAATAGGTGTGGATATCGCTCTCTCATAATATTTTCAGGATCCCACATAGCCTCTTCAACTCCGTGCTTGTGACACAACACTTTCACTAAGGAAATTCTTTTGTTTCTCAACTCTTTGATCTCTCGTGCCAAAATTCAAATCGGTTCCTCACTATACGACAAGTCCGACTGAATCTCAACCTCAGTAGGAGTAATCACATGAGACGAATCAGATCTGTACCGTCGAAGCATTGACACATGAAACACATTATGAATCTTTTCAAACTCAGATGGTAATATCAATCTATAAGCAACCGGCCTGATAAACTGAAATAGTAACATATTTTAATCCCATATTTAGTATGCTTTTGGATGAATTATCCCTTATTTTATGTATTTTGGTATCCTTTCTTTTCAAGTTATATACTCAGGAAAGCACCAGGGGATGAAAAGAACGCAAAATGATCTTAAAATGGGACAAATGGGCCAAAGCATGAAATCGACACGGCCTGGACCAAAGAACACACGGTCGTGCCTCCTTAAAGATCTCAAACACAGCCTGGACCGCGATTTACATGGCCGTGCCTAATCAACGAAGTCCACACGGCCTGACCACGATTCACACGGGCGTATGCCATGGCCGTGCCCCTGCCGCGGCCAAGAGGAGTTTTACTCGGATTTGGATGCTTAGAGGCAAAGAAACACACTCCAAAGTCTAATTAAACCCCCAAATAGGAATTGCACTCAGATTAGGAAACTTGGAGGCCAAGTAACACATCTCAAAGCCTATATAAACACCCTAGGGGGCAACTTATTTGGGGAGTTCGGCAGAAGCCTTCTGCCAGGGCTTTTTTCAAGGGTGGTTAGCTAGGCCAAGGAGCCAAGCCGAAAAGGTCAGGGTTGTGGGAATCACTCGAAGGTAGCCAGTTGATCTATCTCAAGAAGCCGGGATTCTACTCAAGACGGCGGATCTCTCCTTCAATTTCTTCGGGGAGTTTTAGGGATTTCTTATGTTTTGTTTTATCTTTTCTCTTTAGATGTTTTCTTATTTAGTTATGAACTAAATCCTTCAGATACCTGAAGGGGATGAAACCTATGATGAATCTTGTTATTATTTTCTAAATTAAATGATAAATACTTAGTTTGTTCTTAATTATGTGAGCTTAATCCAAATTTAATGTGCTTAGGTGGAGGAGGAATAGACCCTGCCTAAGAGTAGATCTAGCATAATTAAGCGGAGTTGACCGCACGCCTAGAGATAGGGTGACGAGATTTTGCCGAATTAGGGTGAAACCTAATATGGGAGTCCATAGATCGATTTACTGCTATTCTAGGGGGTTATTATAAGAGAACGAGAGTTTCACTAATTAACCTAGGGTTAGACGTTATTCGCCTCGAGAGAGGGTTTAATATACGTTAGGGAGTCTTACGGATCAAACTAAGTAAATAAATCATATGGTTCAGATGATAGATAACAAGTGAAGTCTAGGTGGATTCTTCCCGAGGTATCATCTAAATCAACCGAGTTTTTCAAAAAGTTATCTCCGAATTTTAAGTTTTTTTCGTCTTTGTGTCCTTAGCTTAGTAGTTCGTTAATTTTAGATTAAAAGCAACTTCACTTATTTTAGGTTAAATAATAAAAAGAAAGTTAGTATTAGTACTTTTAGCTCCTTTGGGTTCGATAATCCGGTCTTGCCTAAGCTATACTACTGTTCGATAGGTACACTTGCTTTTAATCGTTGTCAGAGTTAGTTTCCAGGTTTGATCGTTCTTTTTATAAATTTTAAAGCTCTGATTCACAGCGACCAAGTTTTTGGCGCCGTTGCCGGGGAACTAAAATATTAAGAAAGCTCTATTTTTATTACTTTAGCCATTATTATTGTTATTATTATTATTATTATTTTACTTTGCTAAATTTTCTTTTATTTGCTTTTGTCAGGAAGATTTTAGTTTATAGAGAAAATGTCATTGAATAACTATTAGTGGCAAGTTACAAGGACAAGGCCAGCCAAAGCAGCCAGTGTCTTCAACCTCGACGTACACCCAATAATGCAATATGACTCAAATCTAGGAGGCGTGGCGAATCCTGAGTACCCACCCTACGGATATGGCATGGAGAACGAACAAGTCCACTATATGGGTAACTATGCTAGACCTCAAAATAATTTTTATGATAACACTTATAATGCAGGTTGGAGGTACCATCCCAATTTCTCGTGGGATGATCAAAATTTTCAACAACCACCTCACCAACAGGAAGAGGAGTCGAACATTGAAGAGATGCTGACAAAATTCATGGCATCCACTGAAGCCCGTTGCCAAAAAACTGAGACAACACTTATTGACCAACAAGCATCGATCAAAGGGATCAAGAACCAAGTTGGGGAACTCACTGAGTCAGTTGGGGAACTTACTAAGTTAGTTATATAACTTGCTAAGCTGATCTTAGAACTACCACAAGGAAGCTTGCCAAGCAATACTGAAACTAACCCGAGAGAGCAAAATCAAGCCATTTACGATAGTGAAGGGTTAGACGAACCAAACCCAAGTGAAGAACCTGTGGTAAGTAAAGGTAAGGTTTAAGTGTGCCATGATATACCAAAACCGGCAATTACAGAGTACCAACCTCGTGTGCCATATCCCGGTGCAATAAAGAAAGACCACACAGAGGAAGAAGTCGGTGAACTCACACTTCGTGTAGACGATGAAACAATCACTCTTTAGGCTCTTGACTCAGCTAGGACATCGAGTAATAAAGGTACGAACGTTAATTCTATTGATAACCATTTGGTTTAACCTTCTTTACAGGAAGCATCACGAAATCACCTAGCTGAGCTAGATCTTAGACTTCGTACCCATAAAGAAATAATTCATGAAGAACTAAGGCTTCAGGTCGAAGAATTAGACAAGTGGAAAACACACTTTAAAGAGAAACTAGGAATACACGAAGTGAAACCAAAGGAAACCCCAAACGAGCTGATAGGAACAAAAAATCACTTCAAAATAGGGGATCAGGTATTGTTGAATAAGGAAGACCCTTGAATCACCAATTCAGATCTCAAGACAAACGAAGAAATCACTTTTGAGGTACTTAATGTCTTTCTATACGGCACAGTCAAGGTAAGCAATCCTAAATTCAACACTTTTGAGGTAAACATTACTCGACTTAAACTAGTTATCAAAAACCGAATTGATCGCATGAGAAAGGATTTTCACCTCCTCAAACCACCATGACCATACGAATGAGAGGTAAATTCTAGCTTAAGAATATAAACGAGCGCTTCTCGGGAGGCAACCTGAGCTCTAACCCCATTAATTTTTACATTTTTCTTTTACTTTTATTTTTCCTTTTTATCACCTAACTATAAACTAACCAAAATGCAGATTTCCAGACCACACGGCCTTACACACGGCGGTAAGAATCATGGGTCAGTGGCCACCACAGAGGAAGGTACAAGGGCGGGGCAACCACCAGATCCATAATTTTTATTTAACCCCCTTCTTCCTTTTTCATTTCCAGTTGTTTTTCTTTTTTCATTTTCCATTATTTACTTTTATTTTTATTTTTATTTTTATTTTTATTTCTTTTAATTTTCTTTTATTTTCTTTATTATTTTCTTCTTATTATTCATTCCATTTAGATTTAGCCTAGTATACAATAAAATTAGGATGGCTACTTCGAGGAATCAAACAGTTCGAGACGCTTCCCCACGTTCACCTCCAATCCTATCCGGTTTCTTTTCATTGGCTTCATCCAAAACTCAGGAAGTTTCACTTCTCTCCCCACCTTACGATTTTATGATTATTTTGATATTATCTATCTTTGTACATTGAGGGCAATGTACATCTTAAGTGTGGGGGTGAATCTTAGACGTGCCTAATTTTTTTTCATTATTCTCAAAATCCTGATTTTAGTCTTATTTTTAAGTAAATTCCTCATATTACTGATTAGAATGAAATTTCCATGATTTATGGTCTTTATTGATATGTTTTAGATTAAGTCATTGATAATTGTGCATTGATAATTAAATTCTAAGAATACTAGAGAATCAAGCATAATAAGTCTATTTTTCGGAATTAATTTTTTTTAAGTTGTCTACCTGAACTTAAATATTACTTTGATGTTTGAAATTTACGAGGTTGATATCAAAATACCCATAATTTTTGTGAGATTTTGAGCCTTATAAGAGCATATATCCTTTTTTCATGCTCACTTTTTGATTATGAGTGTGTCAACATTGAACTGTTATTCTAGAACTTACCTCGATTATACATGTTGAGACCACATCTTTGACTTGATATACTGAAATGATAAAGGCACCTAAGATTTAACCCACTTACTCCATAAAAAGCCTACCTTCATAATTAACCCCTAGTGAACCCCTTTGATCCTAACAACCCTTTTTATTGACTCACCCACTAATATTAACCAAAAACCCTTTGTATTTGTTATCACCATTCTTCTTGACTACCCTTTTTGTCGAGATTTGATTTTGAGCAGTTACCTAACTATGTTCTATATTTCAGTTGTTAAAGTACTTTCTTATTATTGTAAATAATTAATGATTTGTTCTTAAAAAAATACGACGAAGTATATTCATTATTTGTCTTATAATTAAGTGAGCTTACATATTTAAATTCAACATCTTGAAGAAAAAGCTCGTATTATTAGTATTACAAGTTTATGTGATTATTAAGGATTAGTTCATTTTTCTAGTTAGGTAATTTGTCAAGTCAATCTCGATTCTAACCTTCTAATTCGGCCTTTAACCACACCTTAACCCTAGCCCCGTTACAACCCTTTCAAATACCTTTTGATTTGTGCATCATCTCATATTACAGTGGTGGAGACTTTATTTTCAGGCAAGCCTATGGGATTAACTTTTCATGTTCGACTTTTGAGTGCTTAATTCTGAACCTTAAACACTTCGAGTGATTTGAGTGAATCTTTAGTGAGGATGTCAATCCTTGTCAGTTTTGAATCAAAGGTAATTATTTAAATGAAGGGAAACACCTATGTTTTGTGCTACAAATGTATGACTTAGAATGTTTGAATCTTTAGAACCCTTTGAGTTGAATTATCCATGTATAAATTATCTTCGAATTATGATGAAACACTATTAATGACTATTATGAATTGAGGGAAGTCCGTTTTAATTATGAGTTGAGAATTTTGCTTGAGGACAAGTAAAAGCTTAAGTGTGGGGGTATTTGATAAACCGAAATACTAACATATTTTAATCCCACATTTAGTATGCTTTTGGATGAATTATCCCTTATTTTATGTAATTTGGTGCTCTTAATCCTTTCTTTTCATGTAATATACTCAGGAAAGCACCAGGGGATGAAAAGAATGCAAAACGGTCATAAAACGAGACAAATGGGCCAAAGCATGAAATCGACACGGCCTAGACCAAAGATCACACGGTCGTGCCTCCTTAAAGATCTCAAACACGGCCTGGAGCACAATTTACACGGCCGTGCCTCATCAACGAAGTCCACACGGCCTGACCACGATTCACACGGTCGTGTGCCATGGCCGTGCCCCTATCGCGGCCAAGAGGAGTTTTACTCAGATTTGGATGCTTAGAGGCAAAGAAACAACTCCAAAGTCTAATTAAACCCCCAAATAGGAATTGCACTCAAATTAGGAAACTTGGAGGCCAAGTAACACATCTGAAAGCCTATATAAACACCCTAGGGGGCAACTTATTCGGGGAGTTCGGTAGAAGCCTTCTGCCAGGGCTTTTTTCCAGGGTGGTTAGCTAGGCCAAGGAGCCAAGCCGAAAAGGTCAGGGTTGTGGGAATCACTCGAAGGTAGCCAGTTGATCCATCTCAATAAGCCGGGATTCTACTCAAGACGGCGGATCTCTCCTTCAATTCCTTCGGGGAGTTTTAGGGATTTCTTATGTTTTGTTTTATCTTTTCTCTTGAGATGTTTCCTTATTTAGTTATGAACTAAATCCTTCAGATACCTGAAGGGGATGAAACCTATGATGAATCTTGTTATTATTTTCTAAATTAAATGATAAATACTTAGTTTGTTCTTAATTATGTGAGCTTAATCCAAATTTAATGTGCTTAGGTGGAGGAGGAATAGACCCTGCCTAAGAGTAGATCTAGCATAATTAAGCGGAGTTGATAGCACGCCTAGAGATAGGGTGACGAGATTTTCTCGGATTATGGTGAAACCTAATATGGGAGTCCATAGATCGATTTACTGCTATTCTAGGGGGTTATTATAAGAGAACGAGAGTTCCACTAATTAACCTAGGGCTAGACGTTATTCGCCTCGAGAGAGGGTTTAATATACGTTACGGAGTCTTACGGATCAAACTAAGTAAATAAATCATATGGTTCAGTGATAGATAACAAGTGAAGTCTAGGTGGATTCTTCCTGAGGGTATCATTTAAATCAACTGAGTTTTTCTAAAAGTTATCTCCCCAATTTTAAGTTTTTTTTCGTCTTTGTGTCCTTAGCTTAGTAGTTCGTTAATTTTAGATTAAAAGCAACTTCACTTATTTTAGGTTAAATAATAAAAAGAAAGTTAGTATTAGTACTTTTAGCTCTTTTGGGTTCGATAATCCGGTCTTGCCTAAGCTATACTATTGTTCGATAGGTACACTTGCCTTTAATCGTTGTCAGAGTTAGTTTCCAGGTTTGATCGTTCTTTTTATAAATTTTAAAGCTCTGATTCACAGCGACCAAGTTTTTGGCGCCGTTGCTGGGGAACTAAAATATTAAGAAAGCTCTATTTTTATTACTTTAGCCATTATTATTATTATTATTTTACTTTGCTAAATTTTCTTTTATTTGCTTTTGTCAGGAAGATTTTAGTTTATAGAGAAAATGTCATTGAATAACTATTAGTGGCAAGTTACAAGGACAAGGCCAGCCAAAGCAGCCAGTGTCTTCAACCTCGACGTACACCCAATAATGCAATATGACTCAAATCTAGGAGGCGTGGTGAATCCTGAGTACCCACCCTACGGATATGGCATGGAGAACAAACAAGTCCACTATATGGGTAACTATGCTAGACCTCAAAATAATTTTTATGATAACACTTATAATGCAAGTTGGAGGTACCATCCCAATTTCTCGTGGGATGATCAAAATTTTCAACAACCACCTCACCAACAGGAAGAGGAGTCGAACATTGAAGAGATGCTGACAAAATTCATGGCATCCACCGAAGCGTTGCCAAAAACCGAGACAACACTTATTGACCAACAAGCATCGATCAAAGGGATCAAGAACCAAGTTGGGGAACTCACTTTGAGTCGGTTGGGAACTTACTAAGTTAGTTATATAACTTGCTAAGCTGATCTCAGAACTACCACAAGGAAGCTTGCCAAGCAATACTGAAACTAACCCGAGAGAGCAAAATCAAGCCATTTACGATAGTGAAGGGTTAGACGAACCAAACCCAAGTGAAGAACCTGTGGTAAGTAAAGGTAAGGTTTAAGTGTGCCATGATATACCAAAACTGGCAATTACAGAGTACCAACCTCGTGTGCCATATCCCGGTGCAATAAAGAAAGACCACACAGAGGAAGAAGTCGGTGAACTCACACTTCGTGTAGACAATGAAACAATCACTCTTCAGGCTCTTGACTCAGCTAGGACATCGAGTAATAAAGGTACGAACGTTAATTCTATTGATAACCATTTGGTTTAACCTTCTTTACAGGAAGCATCACGAAATCACCTAGCTGAGCTAGATCTTAGACCTCGTACCCATAAAGAAATAATTCATGAAGAACTAATGCTTCAGGTCGATGAATTAGACAAGTGGAAAACACACTTTAAAGAGAAACTAGGAATACACGAAGTGAAACCAAAGGAAACCCCAAACGAGCTGATAGGAACAACAAATCACTTCAAAATAGGGGATCAGGTATTGTTGAATAAGGAAGACCCTTGAATCACCAATTCAGATCTCAAGACAAACGAAGAAATCACTTTTGAGGTACTTAATGTCTTCCTATACGGTACAGTCGAGGTAAGCAATCCTAAATTCAACACTTTTGAGGTAAACATTACTCGACTTAAACTAGTTATCAAAAACCGAATTGATCGCATGAGAAAGGATTTTCACCTCCTCAAACCACCATGACCATACGAATGAGAGGTAAAGTCTAGCTTAAGAATATAAACGAGCGCTTCTCGGGAGGCAACATGAGCTCTAACCCCATTAATTTTTACATTTTTCTTTTACTTTTATTTTTCCTTTTTATCACCTAACTATAAACTAACCAAAGTGCAGATTTCCAGACCACACGGCCTTACACACGGCCGTAACCGTGGCCGTGTGGCCACCACAGGAAGGTACAAGGGCGGGGGCAACCACCAGATCCATAATTTTTATTTAACCCCCTTCTTCCTTTTTCTTTTCCAGTTGTTTTTCTTTTTCCATTTTCCATTATTTACTTTTATTTTTATTTTTATTTTTATTTTTATTTTTATTTTTATTTTTATTTTTATTTCTTTTAATTTTCTTTTATTTTCTTTATTATTTTCTTCTTATTATTCATTCCATTTAGATTTAGCCTAGTATACAATAAAATTAGGATGGCTACTTTGAGGAATCAAACAGTTCGAGACGCTTCCCCACGTTCACCTCCAATCCTATCCGGTTTCTTTTCATTGGCTTCATCCAAAATTCAGGAAGTTTCACTTCTGTCCCCACCTTACGATTTTATGATTATTTTGATATTATCTATCTTTGTACATTGAGGGCAATGTACATCTTAAGTGTGGGGGTGAATCTTAGACGTGCCTAATTTTTTTTCGTTATTCTCAAAATCCTGAATTTAGTCTTGTTTTTAAGTAAATTCCTCATATTACTGATTAGAATGAAATTTCCATGATTTATGATCTTTATTGATATGTTTTAGATTAAGTCATTGATAATTGTGCATTGATAATTAAATTCTAAGAAAGACTTACTCCGTTGCACCTCTGAAGCTTGTATTTTTAAATCGTTTAAGTTAAGTTTACCCTAAAATTTTATATTCTAACTGATACGAGTAGCTCGGTCCAATTCAAAGGCCATAATAGAGATGGGCCTTTCCAAGTACTCAAGCGGATCAATGATAATGCCTATCAAATAGATCTGCCCGGTGAAGAGAATCAAGCATAATAAGTCTATTTTTCGGAATTAAATTTTTTTTAGGTTGTCTACCTGAACTTAAATATTACTTTGATGTTTGAAATTTACGAGGTTGATATCAAAATACCCATAATTTTTGTGAGATTTTGAGCCTTATAAGAGCATATATCCTTTTTTCATGCTCACTTTTTGATTATGAGTGTGTCAACATTGAACTGTTATTCTAGAACTTACCTCGATTATACATGTTGAGACCACATCTTTGACTTGATATACTGAAATGATAAAGGCACCTAAGATTTAACCCACTTACTCCATAAAAAGCCTACCTTCATAATTAACCCCTAGTGAACCCCTTTGATCCTAACAACCCTTTTTATTGACTCACCCACTAATATTAACCCAAAACCCTTTGTATTTGTTATCACCATTCTTCGTGACTACCCTTTTTGTCGAGATTTGATTTTGAGCGGTTACCTAACTATGTTCTATATTTCAGTTGTTAAAGTACTTACTTATTATTGTAAATATTTAATGATTTGCTCTTAAAAAAAATACGACGAAGTATATTCATTATTAGTCTTATAATTAAGTGAGCTTACATATTTAAATTCCACATCTTGAAGAAAAAGCTCGTATTATTAGTATTACAAGTTTATGTGATTATTAAGGATTAGTTCATTTTTCTAGTTAGGTAATTTGTCAAGTCAATCTCAATTCTAAACCTCTAATTCGGCCTTTAACCACACCTTAACCCTAGCCCCGTTACAACCCTTTTAATTACCTTTTGATTTGTGCATCATCTCATATTACAGTGGTGGAGACTTGATTTTTAGGCAAGCCTATGGGATTAACTTTTCATGTTCGACTTTTGAGTGCTTAATTCTGAACCTTAAACACTTCGAGTGATTTGAGTGAATCTTTAGTGAGGATGTCAATCCTTGTCGGTTTTGAATCAAAGGTAATTATTTAAATGAAGGGAAACACCTATGTTTTGTGCTACAAATGTATGACTTAGATTGTTTGAATCTTTAGAACCCTTTGAGTTGAATTATCCATGTATAAATTATCTTAGAATTATGATGAAACACTATCAATGACTATTATGAATTGAGGGAAGTCCATTTTAATTATGAGTTGAGAATTTTGCTTGAGGATAAGCAAAAGCTTAAGTGTGGGGGTATTTGATAAACCGAAATAGTAACATATTTTAATCCCACATTTAGTATGCTTTTGGATGAATTATCCCTTATTTTATGTAATTTGGTGCTCTTAATCCTTTCTTTTCATGTTATATACTCAGGAAAGCACCAGAGGATGAAAAGAATGCAAAACGGGCTTAAAACGGGACAAATGGGCCAAAGCATGAAATCGACACGGCCTGGATCAAAGATCACACAGCCGTGCCTCCTTAAAGATGTCAAACACGGCCTCGACAATGATTTACACGGCCGTGCCTCATCAACGAAGTCCACACGGCCTGACCACGATTCACACGGGCGTGTGCCATGGCTGTGCCCCTGCCGTGGCCAAGAGGAGTTTTACTCGGTTGTGGATGCTTGGAGGCAAGGAAACACACTCCAAAGTCTAATTAAACCCCAAATAGGAATTGCACTCAAATTAGGATACTTGGAGGCCAAGTAACACATCTCAAAGCCTATATAAACACCCTAGGGAGCAACTTATTCGGGGAGTTCGGCAGAAGCCTTCTGCCAGGGCTTTTGTCCCGGGAGGTTAGCTAGGCCAAGGAGCCAAGCCGAAAAGGTCAGGGTTGTGGGAATCACTCGAAGGTAGCCAGTTGATCCATCTCAAGAAGTCGGGATTCTACTCAAGACGGCGGATCTCTCCTTCAATTCCTTCGGGAAGTTTTAGGGATTTCTTATGTTTTGTTTTATCTTTTCTCCTGACATGTTTTCTTATTTAGCTATGAACTAAATCCTTCAGATACCTGAAGAGGATGAAACCTATGATGAATCTTGTTATTATTTTCTAAATTATATGATAAATACTTAGTTTGTTCTTAATTATGTGAGCTTAATCCAAATTTAATGTGCTTAGGTGGAGGAGGAATAGACCCTGCCTAAGAGTAGATCTAGCATAATTAAGCGGAGTTGATCGTACGCCTAGAGATAGGGTGACGAGATTTTGCCGGAATAGGGTGAAACCTAATATGGGAGTCCATAGATCGATTTACTGCTATTCTAGGGGGTTATTATAAGAGAACGAGAGTTCCACTAATTAACCTAGGGTTAGACGTTATTCGCCTCGAGAGAGGGTTTAATATACGTTAGGGAGTCTTACGGATAAAACTAAGTAAATAAATCATATGGTTCAGTGATAGATAACAAGTGAAGTCTAGGTGAATTCTTCCTGAGGGTATCATCTTAATCAACTGAGTTTTTCTAAAAGTTATCTCCCCAATTTTAAGTTTTTTTTCGTGTTTGTGTCCTTAGCTTAGTAGTTCATTAATTTTAGATTAAAAGCAACTTCACTTATTTTAGGTTAAATAATAAAAAGAAAGTTAGTATTAGTAATTTTAGCTCCTTTGGGTTCGATAATCTGCTCTTGCCTAAGCTATACTACTGTCCGATAGGTACACTTGCCTTTAATCATTGTCAGAGTTAGTTTCCAGGTTCGATTGTTCCTTTTATAAATTTTAAAGCTCTGATTCACAGCGATTACGGCCCAACTCGTTCAATGATCTCATACGGTCCGATGAACCTCGGACCCAACTTGCCTTTCTGACCAAAGCGAAGTATTTTCTCCCACGGAGATACTTTCAAAAACAATTTGTCACCAACTTCAAATTCAATATCTTTTTGTTTCAAGTCTGCATAAGACTTCTGACGATCTGAGGCCGTTTTCAAACTGTTACGAATCAATTTCACTTTCTGCTTAGTTTTTTTAATAAGATCAACCCCGTGAATCTTATTCTCACTCAGCTCAGTCCAATACAATGGAGTTCGACATTTTCGACTATAAAGAGCCTTATATGGTGCAATTTTGATACTAGATTGAAAACTGTTATTATACGCTAATTCAATCAACGGCAGATGTTTTTCCCACGTACTTTCAAATTCAAAAATACAACATCTCAATATATCTTCGAGAACCTGAATGATCCGCTCGGATTGACCATCCATTTGCGGATGAAAAGCAGTACTGAAATGCAATTTTGTGCCTAACGCATCTTGCAATTTCCTCCAAAATCACGAGTTAAATCTCGGATCCCTGTCAGACACAATAGATAGTGGCACCCCGTGCAATCTCACAATCTCAGCAATATAAAATTCAGCCAATCTATCGAGTGAATAATCTGTTCTCACCGAAACAAAATGAGCTGATTTCGTCAATCTGTCAACTATCACCCAAATTGCATCTTTCTTTCCCGGAGACAAAGGCAATCCCAAAACAAAGTCCATCATAATTCTCTCCCATTTCCACTCAGGAATCATGATCGGCTGTAACAAACTAGATGGAACTTGATGTTCGGCTTTAACTTGCTGATAAACTAAACACTTCGACACAAAGTCAGAAATATCTCTTTTCATACCATGCCACCAATAAAACTATTTCGGATCGTTATACATTTTCATACTCCCCCGATGCACTGTCAAACGACTTGTAATATCCCGAAATTGGGCCTAGTAGGATTGGGCCAATTGGACCTTGGGCTTTAGGAAGAATTTGAGTATTATTTGTGTTGGTTCGAGTATGAATTTTGTGTGTTAGCATAGTCTTATGAAGGCTTGATTTTATTTAGGAAGCTAGAATAAATTTTAGTATGGTTTATTTAATGAAGTGGATTAAGTGAGCTTGACACTTAAGTTAATTTAAGTGTTAAATTAAAGCACAAGAGGAGTAAGTGGCAAGATGGTTAAGGAGCTTGAAAGGTTGTTTGAGGTTAGAGGTTCGAGTAGCATGTTTAGCATTTTGAGGATTTTTATTTCATCATAGCATTTATGGACTGGTCAACTTATGTTTATGATAGGTTGGACTTTCATCTTTTGGTAAGTTGAATTTTGGTTTAAGGAAAGCTTGAAATTGGGGATAAGAATCTTGAAGTTATGGAAGGTTGGGAGACATAAGGCTTGGTTTTAGGAGGATGTTTTGGAAAGTATTCCTAGGCCTTTAGAGCATGTATGTGGACGGCATGTAAGGCTAGGGGTGGCCAAATTTTGATAGGTAGCTTGGGGGAATAGTTGGCCAACTTTTCTTTTTGTGCATCTTTTGCATTTTGTTTTTCCTCTCCAAAACTCCCACCTTTGGCCGAATGTCTATGGTACTTTTGGTGCAAAATTGCTTTTGGTTTTAGCCTCATTTTGTTTGAAACAAATACCACTTTCTTTCTTTTATTTGTCCTTTTTGAACCAAAACTACATTTTTGTATTTTGTGCATTTTCTTCTTTGGTAAAATAGGTGTTGACCGAATCTCATTTCTCCCATCCCTCTTCTTTTCTTTTTTGATATTTGCTCAACCACATTCCCTTTCTCTTTCTTTTTGGCCTAACCTTCTCTTCCCTATCTCTACTTGATTTTCTTCCATTGTTGCTAAAAATCGAATTCTCTCTCTCTTTTTTTCTCTTCTACTTTCGTATTTCATATCCTATTAGACTCAAATCAATTGTTTTCTTCTCTCATAAGCAAATAGCCGAATCTTCTACTTCCTTTTAGTTTTAGTTTGGCCGAATATTCAAGGGTAGACTCTCTTTGGTTTCTTCAATCGATTTTGGTTAATAAGTAAGTATTCTTGGCCGATTTTCCTATTATTTCTTTTCTCCTCTCTATGTTATTTTCTTGTGGACAAGGGCCGAACCTATGGGCATTTGTTGCAAGGTTTTAACCATTTTAGGAATCGATTTCTTCTAGGCTCCTTGGGACGTTGGAAGCAATCAATCTAAGCCTCGTATCTTTATCGATCATTTTGGGTAAGCCTTTAGGACAAGGTGATCTAGTGCGGTAAATCGGATTTTTTGAAGATTAGTTCTTGTGTTGGTGAAAGGTGTGTATCTTACACACTTTATAACTTGGTTTATATATGTATATTTGTGTGTTATATAACTAATCATATTATGAAAGTGGGTAAATCGATGAGATCTGGATATGATACCATGATTGTATGAATGAGGATTCGGGTAAGTCCATTTCAATATGTTGTTAATACATGTGGATTGAAATCATGATCTACGATTTATGATATATTCGTTATGAGATACATATCAAAGTTTATTGACATGATTTGTCTATCTATTGCATTGGTATGGGCAATATGAGAGGAGGGGGAAGATTGATATCGTGTCTTCGGACACCAGTGGTTTGGCACCACTAGTGATTTGGTATCACATTCGTGTCTTCGGACACCAGAGGTTTGGCACCTCATAGCGACTCGTCCCTGTGGTTAATACCACCGTGGGTTGGCCCCACTTTTGAGATATGGGATTGTCGCCGGTGATTTGGTATCACACGGGGTTGGCCCCACAACTTGATGATTCGTGTCTTCGACACCAGTGGTTTGGCACCACCAGGTGATTTGGTATCACATTCGTGTCTTGAACACCGAGGTTTGGCACCTCATAGCGACTCGTCCCTTGTGGTTAATACCACCGTGGGTTGGCCCCACTTTTGAGATATGGGATTGTCGCGAGTGATTTGGTATCACACGTGGGTTGGCCCCACAGATGGATTATTTGTGACTTTGGTCACCAGAGATTTGGTATCACATTTATATCGTGACTTCGGTCACCAGTGGTTTGGCACCACCAGTGGTTTGGTACCATACGGGGTAGAAAAGGAGTTATGGATGGCTAGGTTGGGTGCATTATACATATATGTTGCTTTGTTATAATTTGTGTAAGTATGTGGTATTTACCCGGGAGAGGGAATATGCACTGAGTCTTGGTGACTCACCTTCTCCCTTATATTTTCAGGTGATTCGTGAGATCGCGGATATGGAGCCGGATGGACTCGAGGAGGCCATGCAATAAAATTTAGTTTTACATGAACTTCCATTTGGGTACTTTATTTTAATTTGGTTTTCATATTTTTGGATTTGTAATAAGGCACATTTAATTATGTTTTGGATTATTTTATGTTTTGAATATATTTAAAATATGGCTTATAAATTACTTGGTTAATCTAAAAATTGAGCTCAAAGTTTTCTAAACTAAAAACTCGCAATGGTTTTAAAAATCTTACCATCGGGTAATATGAATAGTTTGATAGAAAAATTACAAGTTAAGTGTTTTCAACAAATTAAGTGATTTCCAAAATTCAAGTTTCTATACTCAATTGCAAACGGATTTTCAAAGTGATATTTCAAATTATCTTAACAAGGTATAAATGTTTTCTATCCTATGATTCATCAACTAAGTTTTAAAGTTTTATTTAATTCAAAATAAATCTCGATTTTAACTTATTTTAGACAAATAAAGAATTTCAAAGAGTTTTTCACAAAAATTAATTGTTAATTCGATTCTTTCAAAAATATTTTCCTTAGTGACATACCGCATTCGGTCGTAGGCGTATTGACCGGGTTTGAGGTGTTACAAATTAGTATCAGAGCCAAGTTCAAAAGCTCGGCTGTGGGCCCGAGGCCCAAAATGTTTTAAAGAATGGATTTTAAAATGTTTTTGTTTAAAATTATATGGTTGGAAAGGCATGGCCCCGAGTCTCCGACATCAATCCGCTCTGGTAAGTACATCAAATGTTGATTTTGATGATATGATATGATGATGTTGGCATGATCAGATAGTAGTAGGAACTACTCTAGAGACCCAAACTATAGGTTGAATGTACTCGCGAAACAATTTCTTATTAAAATTATTCATAAAACCGTGCTTTAAAGAAAGTGGAATAATGACTAATGCATAAAACTTTTAATCAGATAAGTCGAGACTTTAGACATGAGTACTCGTGGTCGAGGTCGTATTACTCGTGGGCGTGGTCGGGTAGGATGGTCGTGTGCGAGCCAGTGAGGTCTGGTCAAGGATCCGAAAATGAGGTACCACTATCCCCACCACCACGGTTGGAGTTGAGCATCGGGGATCAAACGGGGGATGACGCGGTGTCTCAGGCGATGCTGCGAGTTCTTGAGAGGGTAGCTAGAATAGGTGGAGGCGCGGGAATTCAGAAATCCGTATCTGAGCGACTACGAGCCAATAGAGCGGAGGTATTTCGAGGTGTTTCAGGCGTAGCTCCCAAAGGTCGCGGTGAATATTGGATAGAGGCAACGGAGGGAATCATGGATGACTTGGATTTGAGTGCCGAGACAAGTCGAAAGGAATCGTGACGCTTCTTCGGGATGAGTCATATCGGTGGTGGCTCACAAGATGAATGGTGCTGCGTGGAGGATCTCACTTGGGATTATTTCAAGGCGCGTGACGTGGAAATACGTTGGGTCTAATTACATTGATGTGCGGCGTAAGGCATTTCGAGTTTGATCCAAGGTAGTAAGTCCGTAGGTCGAATATGAGGCGCACTTTTAAGACCGAAATTTGGTATCTTGGAGGTATTGTGGTATCGAGCACGAGCGATGTGTTCGATTCGAAGATGGTTTGAGGGACGAGTGAGATTGTTGATTGCTCCACATCGAGCGCGAGAGTTTGTTGCTTTAGTTGAAAAGGCTAAGATAGCCGAAGGAATCAAGGAATCTGCAAGGAAGAGTTAAGACCGGAACAAGCATAAGAGAGGTTACGGATCATCTGGGTCGGCCGAAGATTCTAAAAAGAGTTAGACGAATGAGCCGAATCGATGCTGGAGGCTCATATCGCTAATCGTGGACCAAGCACAGTGTAATCAATGTGGAAAATATCATTGGGGCGAATGTTGGACCGGAGGAAAGGATGTTTCGAGTGTGGCTCGCTGGATCATCGTGTGAGAGACTGTCCACGTAAGCTAGCTAGGAATCAGTCTGAGGGTCAAGGTCGTGCTCAGTTCAGAAATTAGGGACCGCCACCACAGAAAGGTCGTGATATCGGTAGAGGAGGTAATGGTTCGGTCGAGGCCGCGAGCATCTGGCGGGTGTTGGCAACACCGAGGCAAGGCGGCTGGTTTGGTGTATGCAAGGAAGACGTCGAGAGGAGGGCGATGCATCGGATGTCATAACCAGTATGTTCTTGATCATTGGATTTCCATATACTACTTTGATTGATGTGGGTTGACGTATTCAAATGTCGTTAGTAGTCTAGTAGTGTTATTAAGATCGAGTGCGCAAAGAAGAGCATAGTGCGGTGAGTTAGACTGTACGATTGATCGTTAGTAAGTAATTTCGAGGACAAAATTATTTTTAAGGAGGGTAGAACTGTAATATCCCGAAATTGGGCCTAGTAGGATTGGGCCAATTGGACCTTGGGCTTTAGGAAGAATTTGAGTATTATTTGTGTTGGTTCGGGTATGAATTTTGTGTGTTAGCATAGTCTTATGAAGGCTTGATTTTATTTAGGAAGCTAGAATAAATTTTAGTATGGTTTATTTAATGAAGTGGATTAAGTGAGCTTGACACTTAAGTTAATTTAAGTGTTAAATTAAAGCACAAGAGGAGTAAGTGGCAAGATGGTTAAGGAGCTTGAAAGGTTGTTTGAGGTTAGAGGTTCGAGTAGCATGTTTAGCATTTTGAGGATTTTTATTTTATCATAGCATTTATGGACGGTCAACTTATGTTTATGATAGGTTGGACTTTCATCTTTTGGTAAGTTGAATTTTGGTTTAAGGAAAGCTTGAAATTGGGGATAAGAATCTTGAAGTTATGGAAGGTTGGGGAGACATAAGGCTTGGTTTTAGGAGGATGTTTTGGAAAGTATTCCTAGGCCTTTAGAGCATGTATGTGGACGGCAGGTAAGGCTAGGGGGTGGCCAAATTTTGATAGGTAGCTTGGGGGAATAGTTGGCCAACTTTTCTTTTTGTGCATCTTTTTGCATTTTGTTTTTCCTCTCCAAAAACTCCCACCTTTGGCCGAATGTCTATGGTACTTTTGGTGCAAAATTGATTTTAGTTTTAGCCTCATTTTGTTTGAAACAAATACCACTTTCTTTCTTTTATTTGTCCTTTTTGAACCAAAACTACATTTTTGTATTTTGTGCATTTTCTTCTTTGGTAAAATAGGTGTTGACCGAATCTCATTTCTCCCATCCCTCTTCTTTTCTTTTTTTGATATTTGCTCAACCACATTCCCTTTCTCTTTCGTTTTGGCCGAACCTTCTCTTCCCTATCTCTACTTGATTTTCTTCCATTGTTGCTAAAAATCGAATTCTCTCTCTCTTTTTCTTCTCTTCTACTTTTGTATTTCATATCCTATTAGACTCAAATCAATTGTTTTCTTCTCTCATAAGCAAATAGCCGAATCTTCTACTTCTTTTTAGTTTTAGTTTGGCCGAATATTCAAGGGTAGACTCTCTTTGGTTTATTCAATCGATTTTGGTTAATAAGTAAGTATTCTTGGCCGATTTTCCTATTATTTCTTTTCTCCTCTCTATGTTATTTTCTTGTGGACAAGGGCCGAACCTATGGGCATTTGTTGCAAGGTTTTAACCATTTTAGGAATCGATTTCTTTTAGGCTCCTTGGGACGTTTGAAGCAATCAATCTAAGCCTCGTATCTTTATCGATCGTTTTGGGTAAGCCTTTAGGACAAGGTGATCTAGTGCGGTAAATCGGATTTTTCGAAGATTAGTTCTTATGTTGGTGAAAGGTGTGTATCTTACACACTTTATAACTTGGTTTATATATGTATATTTGTGTGTTATATAACTAATCATATTATGAAAGTGGGTAAATCGATGAGATCTGGATATGATACCATGATGGTATGAATGAGGATTCGGGTAAGTCCGTTTCAATATGTTGTTAATACATGTGGATTGAAATCATGATCTACGATTTATGATATATTCGTTATGAGATACATATCAAAGTTTATTGACATGATTTGTCTATCTATTGCATTGGTATGGGCAATATGAGAGGAGGGGGAAGATTGATATCGTGTCTTCGGACACCAGTGGTTTGGCACCACCAGTGATTTGGTATCACATTCGTGTCTTCGGACACCAGAGGTTTGGCACCTCATAGCGACTCGTCCCTGTGGTTAATACCACCGTGGGTTGGCCCCACTTTTGAGATATGGGATTGTCGCCAGTGATTTGGTATCACACGTGGGTTGGCCCCACAACTTGATGATTCGTGTCTTCGGACACCAGTGGTTTGGCACCACCGGTGATTTGGTATCACATTCGTGTCTTGGACACGGAGGTTTGGCACCTCATAGCGACTGCGTCCACGTGGTTAATACCACCGTGGGGTTGGCCCCACTTTTGAGATATGGGATTGTCGCCAGTGATTTGGTATCACACGTGGGTTGGCCCCACAGATGGATTATTTGTGACTTTGGTCACCAGTGATTTGGTATCACATTTATATCATGACTTCGGTCCCCAGTGGTTTGGCACCACCAGTGGTTTGGTACCACACGGGGTAGAAAAGGAGTTATGGATGGCTAGGTTGGGTGCATTATACATATATGTTGCTTTGTTATAATTTGTGTAAGTATGTGGTATTTACCCGGGAGAGGAATATATGCACTGATTCTTGGTGACTCACCTTCTCCTTATATTTTCAGTGATTCGTGAGATCGCGGATATGGAGCCGGATGGACTCGAGGAGGCCATGCAATAAAATTTAGTTTTACATGAACTTGCATTTGGGTACTTTATTTTAATTTGGTTTTCATATTTTATGGATTTGTAATAAGGCCTGTTTAATTATGTTTTGGATTATTTTATGTTTTGAATATATTTAAAATATGGCTTATAAATTACTTGGTTAATCTAAAAATTGAGCTCAAAGTTTTCTAAACTAAAAACTCGCAATGGTTTTAAAAATCTTACCATCGGGTAATAAGAATAGTTCGATAGAAAAATTACAAGTTAAGTGTTTTCAACAAATTAAGTGATTTCCAAAATTCAAGTTTCTATACTCAATTGCAAACGGATTTTCAAAGTGATATTTCAAATTATCTTAACAAGGTATAAATGTTTTCTATCCTATGATTCATCAACTAAGTTTTAAAGTTTTATTTAATTCAAAGTAAATCTCAGTTTTAACTTATTTTCGACAAATAAAGAATTTCGAAGAGTTTTTCACAAAAAATTAATTGTTAATTCGATTCTTTCAAAAATATTTTCCTTAGTGACATACCAGATTCGGTCGTGGCGTATTGACCGGGTTTGGGGTGTTACAAATTGGTATCAGAGCCAAGTTCAAAAGCTCGGCTGTGGGCTCGAGGCCCAAAATGTTTTAAAGAATGGATTTTAAAATGTTTTTGTTTAAAATTATATGGTTGGAAAGGCATGGCCCCGAGTCTCCGACATCAATCCGCCCTGGTAAGTACATCAAACTGTTGATTTTGATGATATGATATGATGATGTTGGCATGATCATAGTAGTAGGAACTACTCTAGAGACCCAAACTATAGGTTGAATGTACTCGCGAAACAATTTCTTATTAAAATTATTCATAAAACCGTGCTTTAAAGAAAGTGGAATAATGACTAATGCATAAAACTTTTAATCAGATAAGTCGAGACTTTAGACATGAGTACTCGTGGTCGAGGTCGTATTACTCGTGGACGTGGTCGGGGTAGGATGGCTGTGTCTGAGCGAGTGAGGTCTGGTCAAGGATCCGAAAATGAGGTACCACTATCCCCACCACCAGCGGTTGGAGTTGAGCATCAGGATCAAACGGGGGATGACGCGGTGTCTCAGGCGATGCTGCGAGTTCTTGAGAGGGTAGCTAGAATAGGTGGAGGCGCGGGAATTCAGAAATCCGTATCTGAGCGACTACGAGCCAATAGAGCGGAGGTATTTCGAGGTGTTTCAGGCGTAGCTCCCAGTGCGGCTGAATATTGGATAGAGGCAACGGAGGGAATCATGGATGACTTGGATTTGAGTGCTGAGGACAAGCTGAAAGGAATCGTATCGCTTCTTCGGGATGAGTCATATCGCTGGTGGCTCACGATCTGAGAATGGTCTTTGCAGCAATGGATCTCACTTGGGATTATTTCAAGGCGTGTCAGACGTCGGAAATCGTTGGGTCTAATTACATTGATGTGCAGCGTAAGGCATTTCTGAGTTTGATCCAAGGTAGTAAGTCTGTGTCAGAATATGAGGCAAAATTTTTAAGACTGAGCCGGTATGCTGGAGGTATTGTGGCATCGGAGCACGAGCGATGTGTTTGATTCGAAGATGGTTTGAGGGACGAGCTGAGATTGTTGATTGCTCTACATCAGGAGCGAGAGTTTGCTGCTTTAGTTGAAAAGGCTAAGATAGCCGAAGGAATCAAGGAATCTGCAAGGCAGAGTTACGACCAGAACAAGCATAAGAGAGGTTACGGATCATCTGGGTCGGCCGAAGATTCTCAAAAAAGAGTTAGACAGAATGAGCCGAATCAGTCTGGGAGGCCTGTTACTGCTAATCAGGGACCAGCACAGTGTAATCAATGTGGAAAATATCATTGGGGCGAATGTTGGACTGGAGGGAAAGGATGTTTCGAGTGTGGCTCGCCGGATCATCGTGTGAGAGACTGTCCACGTAAGCTAGCTAGGAATCGATCCGAGGTCAAGGTCGTGCTCGGTTCAGAAATGAGGACCGCCACCACGAAAAGGTCGTGATATCGGTAGAGGAGGTAATGGTTCGCAGTCGAGGCCGCGGGAGCATCCGCGCGAGGTGTTGCCAACACCGAGGCAAGGCGACTGGTTTGGTGTATGCGAAGAAGACGTCCGAGAGGAGGCGATGCATCGGATGTCATAACCGTATGTTCTTGATCATTGGATTTCCATATACTACTTTGATTGATGTGGGTTGACGTATTCAAATGTCGTTAGTAGTCTAGTAGTGTTATTAAGATCGAGTGCGCGCAGCAAGAGCGTAGTGCGGTGAGTTAGACTTGCGATTGATCGTTAGTAAGTAATTTCGAGGACGAAATTATTTTTAAGGAGGGTAGAACTCAGAATATCCCAAAATTGGGCCTAGTAGGATTGGGCCAATTGGACCTTGGGCTTTAGGAAGAATTTGAGTATTATTTGTGTTGGTTCGGTATGAATTTTGTGTGTTAGCATAGTCTTATGAAGGCTTGATTTTATTTAGGAAGCTAGAATAAATTTTAGTATGGTTTATTTAATGAAGTGGATTAAGTGAGCTTGACACTTAAGTTAATTTAAGTGTTAAATTAAAGCACAAGAGGAGTAAGTGGCAAGATGGTTAAGGAGCTTGAAAGGTTGTTTGAGGTTAGAGGTTCGAGTAGCATGTTTAGCATTTTGAGGATTTTTATTTCGTCATAGCATTTATGGACGGTCAACTTATGTTTATGATAGGTTGGACTTTCATCTTTTGGTAAGTTGAATTTTGGTTTAAGGAAAGCTTGAAATTGGGGATAAGAATCTTGAAGTTATGGATGGTTGGGGAGACATAAGGCTTGGTTTTAGGAGGATGTTTTGGAAAGTATTCCTAGGCCTTTAGAGCATGTATGTGGACGGCATGTAAGGCTAGGGGGGTGGCCAAATTTTGATAGGTAGCTTGGGGGGGAATAGTTGGCCAACTTTTCTTTTTGTGCATCTTTTTGCATTTTGTTTTTCCTCTCCAAAAACTCCCACCTTTGGCCGAATGTCTATGGTACTTTTGGTGCAAAATTGCTTTTGGTTTTAGCCTCATTTTGTTTGAAACAAATACCACTTTCTTTCTTTTATTTGTCCTTTTTTAACCAAAACTACATTTTTGTATTTTGTGCATTTTCTTCTTTGGTAAAATAGGTGTTGATCGAATCTCATTTCTCCCATCCCTCTTCTTTTCTTTTTTTGATATTTGCTCAACCACATTCCCTTTCTCTTTCTTTTTGGCCGAACCTTCTCTTCCCTATCTCTACTTGATTTTCTTCCATTGTTGCTAAAAATCGAATTCTCTCTCTCTTTTTCTTCTCTTCTACTTTCGTATTTCATATCCTATTAGACTCAAATCAATTGTTTTCTTCTCTCATAAGCAAATAGCCGAATCTTCTACTTCCTTTTAGTTTTAGTTTGGCCGAATATTCAAGGGTAGACTCTCTTTGGTTTCTTCAATCGATTTTGGTTAATAAGTAAGTATTCTTGGCCGATTTTCCTATTATTTCTTTTCTCCTCTCTATGTTATTTTGTTGTGGACAAGGGCTGAACCTATGGGCATTTGTTGCAAGGTTTTAACCATTTTAGGAATCGATTTCTTTTAGGCTCCTTGGGACGTTGGAAGCAATCAATCTAAGCCTCGTATCTTTATCGATCGTTTTGGGTAAGCCTTTAGGACAAGGTGATCTAGTGCGGTAAATCGGATTTTTCGAAGATTAGTTCTTGTGTTGGTGAAAGGTGTGTATCTTACACACTTTATAACTTGGTTTATATATGTATATTTGTGTGTTATATAACTAATAATATTATGAAAGTGGGTAAATCGATGAGATCTGGATATGATACCATGATGGTATGAATGAGGATTCGGGTAAGTCCATTTCAATATGTTGTTAATACATGTGGATTGAAATCATGATCTACGATTTATGATATATTCGTTATGAGATACATATCAAAGTTTATTGACATGATTTGTCTATCTATTGCATTGGTTTGGGCAATATGAGATGAGGGGGAAGATTGATATCGTGTCTTCGGACACCAGTGGTTTGGCACCTCCAGTGATTTGGTATCACATTCGTGTCTTCGGACACCAGAGGTTTGGCACCTCATAGCGACTCGTCCCTGTGGTTAATACCACCGTGGGTTGGCCCCACTTTTGAGATATGGGATTGTCGCCATGATTTGGTATCACACGGGTTGGCCCCACAACTTGATGATTCGTGTCTTCGGACACCAGTGGTTTGGCACCACCAGTGATTTGGTATCACATTCGTGTCTTCGGACACCAGAGGTTTGGCACCTCATAGCGACTCGTCCCTGTGGTTAATACCACCGTGGGTTGGCCCCACTTTTGAGATATGGGATTGTCGCCATTGATTTGGTATCACACGTGGGTTGGCCCCACAGATGGATTATTTGTGACTTTGGTCACCAGTGATTTGGTATCACATTTATATCATGACTTCGGTCACCAGTGGTTTGGCACCACCAGTGGTTTGGTACCACACGGGGTAGAAAAGGAGTTATGGATGGCTAGGTTGGGTGCATTATACATATATGTTGCTTTGTTATAATTTGTGTAAGTATGTGGTATTTACCCTGAGAGGAATATGCACTGAGTCTTGGTGACTCACCTTCTCCCTATATTTTCAGGTGATTCGTGAGATCGCGGATATGGAGCCTGATGGACTCGAGGAGGCCATGCAATAAAATTTAGTTTTACATGAACTTCCATTTGGGTACTTTATTTTAATTTGGTTTTCATATTTTATGGATTTGTAATAAGGCCTGTTTAATTATGTTTTGGATTATTTTATGTTTTGAATATATTTAAAATATGGCTTATAAATTACTTGGTTAATCTAAAAATTGAGCTCAAAGTTTTCTAAACTAAAAACTCGCAAATGGTTTTAAAAATCTTACCATCGGGTAATATGAATAGTTCGATAGAAAAATTACAAGTTAAGTGTTTTCAACAAATTAAGTGATTTCCAAAATTCAAGTTTCTATACTCAATTGCAAACGGATTTTCAAAGTGATATTTCAAATTATCTTAACAAGGTATAAATGTTTTCTATCCTATGATTCATCAACTAAGTTTTAAAGTTTTATTTAATTCAAAGTAAATCTCAGTTTTAACTTATTTTCGACAAATAAAGAATTTCGAAGAGTTTTTCACAAAAAATTAATTGTTAATTCGATTCTTTCAAAAATATTTTCCTTAGTGACATACCAGATTCGGTCGTGGCGTATTGACCGGGTTTGGGGTGTTACAAATTGGTATCAAAGCCAAGTTCAAAAGCTCGGCTGTGGGCCCGAGGCCCAAAATGTTTTAAAGAATGGATTTTAAAATGTTTTTGTTTAAAATTATATGGTTGGAAAGGCATGGCCCTGAGTCTCCGACATCAATCCGCCCTGGTAAGTACATCAAACTGTTGATTTTGATGATATGATATGATGATGTTGGCATGACTGTATAGTAGTAGGAACTACTCTAGAGACCCAAACTATAGGTTGAATGTACTCGCGAAACAATTTCTTATTAAAATTATTCATAAAACCGTGCTTTAAAGAAAGTGAAATAATGACTAATGCATAAAACTTTTAATCAGATAAGTCGAGACTTTAGACATGAGTACTCGTGGTCGAGGTCGTATTACTCGTGGACGTGGTCGGGGTAGGATGGTTGTGTCTGAGCCAGTGAGGTCTGGTCAAGGATCCGAAAATGAGGTACCACTATCCCCACCACCAGCGGTTGGAGTTGAGCATCAGGATCAAACGGGGGATGACGCAGATGTCTCGAGCGATCTTTGCGAGTTCTTGAGAGGGTAGCTGGAATAGGTGGAGGCGCGGGAATTCGGAAATCCGTATCTGAGCGACTACGAGCCAATAGAGCGGAGGATTTCGAGGTGTTTCAGGCGTAGCTCCCAGTGCGGCTGAATATTGGATAGAGGCAACGGAGGGAATCATGGATGACTTGGATTTGAGTGCTGAGGACAAGCTGAAAGGAATCGTATCGCTTCTTCGGGATGAGTCATATCAGTGGTGGCTCACAGTACAGAATGGTGCTGCAGCGGAGGATCTCACTTGGGATTATTTCAAGGCGTATCGTGGAAATACGTTGGGTCTAATTACATTGATGTGCGGCGTAAGGCATTTCGAGTTTGATCCAAGGTAGTAAGTCCGTGTCGAATATGAGGCGAATTTTTAAGACCGAGCCGGTATCTTTGGAGGTATTGTGGCATCGAACCACGAGCGATGTGTTCGATTCGAAGATGGTTTGAGGGACGAGTGAGATTGTTGATTGCTCCACATCGGGAGCGAGTTTGCTTTGCTTTAGTTGAAAAGGCTAAGATAGCCAAAGGAATCAAAGGAATCTGCAAGGCGAGTTATGACAGAACAAGCATAAGAGAGGTTACGGATCATCCAGGTCGTAGAAGATTCTTAAAAAGAGTTAGACAAAATGAGCCGAATCGATGCAGGGAGGCACATTCGCTAATCGTGGACCAAAGCACAATGTAATCAATGTGGAAAATATCATTGGGGCGAATGTTGGGTGGAGGAAAGGATGTTTCGAGTGTGGCTCATTGGATCATCGTGTGAGAGGCCGCCCACGTAAGCTAGCTAGGAATCGATCGAGGGTCAAGGTCGTGCTCGGTTCGAGAATGAGGACCGCCACCACGTAAAGGTCGTGATATCGGTAGAGGAGGTAATGGTTCTGGTCGAGGCCGCGGAGCATCTGGCAGAGGTGTTGGCAACACTGAGGCAAGGCAGCCTGGTTTGGTGTATGCAGCAAGACGTCGAGAGGAGGGCGATGCATCGGATGTCATAACCAGTATGTTCTTGATTATTGGATTTCCATATACTACTTTGATTGATGTGGGTTGACGTATTCAAATGTCGTTAGTAGTCTAGTAGTGTTATTAAGATCAGAGTGCGCAGCAAGAGCGTAGTGCGGTGAGTTAGACGGTACGATTGATCGTTAATAAGTAATTTCGAGGACGAAATTATTTTTAAGGAGGGTAGAACTATAATATCCCGAAATTGGGCCTAGTAGGATTGGGCCAATTGGACCTTGGGCTTTAGGAAGAATTTGAGTATTATTTTTGTTGGTTCGGGTATGAATTTTGTGTGTTAGCATAGTCTTATGAAGGCTTGATTTTATTTAGGAAGCTAGAATAAATTTTAGTATGGTTTATTTAATGAAGTGGAATAAGTGAGCTTGACACTTATGTTAATTTAAGTGTTAAATTAAAGCACAAGAGGAGTAAGTGGCAAGATGGTTAAGGAGCTTGAAAGGTTGTTTGAGGTTAGAGGTTCGAGTAGCATGTTTAGCATTTTGAGGATTTTTATTTCATCATAGCATTTATGGACGGTCAACTTATGTTTATGATAGGTTGGACTTTCATCTTTTGGTAAGTTGAATTTTGGTTTAAGGAAAGCTTGAAATTGGGGATAAGAATCTTGAAGTTATGGAAGGTTGGGGAGACATAAGGCTTGGTTTTAGGAGGATGTTTTGGAAAGTATTCCTAGGCCTTTAGAGCATGTATGTGGACTGGCATGTAAGGCTAGGGGTGGCCAAATTTTGATAGGTAGCTTGGGGGAATAGTTGGCCAACTTTTCTTTTTGTGCATCTTTTGCATTTTGTTTTTCCTCTCCAAAAACTCCCACCTTTGGCCGAATGTCTATGGTACTTTTGGTGAAAAATTGCTTTTGGTTTTAGCCTCATTTTGTTTGAAACAAATACCACTTTCTTTCTTTTTATTTGTCCTTTTTGAACCAAAACTACATTTTTGTATTTTGTGCATTTTCTTCTTTGGTAAAATAGGTGTTGACCGAATCTCATTTCTCCCATCCCTCTTCTTTTCTTTTTTTGATATTTGCTCAACCACATTCCCTTTCTCTTTCTTTTTTTGCCAACCTTCTCTTCCCTATCTCTACTTGATTTTCTTCCATTGTTGCTAAAAATCGAATTCTCTCTCTCTTTTTCTTCTCTTCTACTTTCGTATTTCGTATCCTATTAGACTCAAATCAATTGTTTTCTTTTCTCATAAGCAAATAGCCGAATCTTCTACTTCCTTTTAGTTTTAGTTTGGCCGAATATTCAAGGGTAGACTCTCTTTGGTTTCTTCAATCGATTTTGGTTAATAAGTAAGTATTCTTGGCCGATTTTCCTATTATTTCTTTTCTCCTCTCTATGTTATTTTCTTGTGGACATGGGCCGAACCTATGGGCATTTGTTGCAAGGTTTTAACCATTTTAGGAATCGATTTATTTTAGGCTCCTTGGGATGTTGGAAGCAATCAATCTAAGCCTCGTATCTTTATCGATCGTTTTGGGTAAGCCTTTAGGACAAGGTGATCTAGTGCGGTAAATCGGATTTTTCGAAGATTAGTTCTTGTGTTGTTGAAAGGTGTGTATCTTACACACTTTATAACTTGGTTTATATATGTATATTTGTGTGCTATATAACTAATCATATTATGAAAGTGGGTAAATCGATGAGATCTGGATATGATACCATGATGGTATGAATGAGGATTCGGGTAAGTCCGTTTCAATATGTTGTTAATACATGTGGATTGAAATCATGATCTACGATTTATGATATATTCGTTATGAGATACATATCAAAGTTTATTGACATGATTTGTCTATCTATTGCATTGGTATGGGCAATATGAGAGGAGGGGGAAGATTGATATCGTGTCTTTGGACACCAGTGGTTTGGCACCACCAGTGATTTGGTATCACATTCGTGTCTTCGGACACCAGAGGTTTGGCACCTCATAGTGACTCGTCCCTGTGGTTAATACCACCGTGGGTTGTCCCCACTTTTGAGATATGGGATTGTCGCCAGTGATTTGGTATCACACGTGGGTTGGCCCCACAACTTGATGATTCGTGTCTTCGGACACCAGTGGTTTGGCACCACCAGTGATTTGGTATCACATTCGTGTCTTTGGACACCGTGAGGTTTGGCACCTCATAGCGACTCGTCCCCAGTGGTTAATACCACCGTGGGTTGGCCCCACTTTTGAGATATGGGATTGTCGCCATGATTTGGTATCACACGTGGGTTGGCCCCACAGATGGATTATTTGTGACTTTGGTCACCAAAGTGATTTGGTATCACATTTATATCATGACTTCTGGTCACGGTGGTTTGGCACCACCAGTGGTTTGGTACCACACGGGTAGAAAAGGAGTTATGGATGGCTAGGTTGGGTGCATTATACATATATGTTGCTTTGTTATAATTTGTGTAAGTATGTGGTATTTACCCGGGAGAGGGAATATGCACTGAGTCTTGGTGACTCACCTTCTCCCTTATATTTTCAGTGATTCGTGAGATCGCGGATATGGAGCCTGGATGGACTCGAGGAGGCCATGCAAGAAAATTTGGTTTTACATGAACTTCCATTTGGGTACTTTATTTTAATTTGGTTTTCATATTTTATGGATTTGTAATAAGGCACATTTAATTATGTTTTGGATTATTTTATGTTTTGAATATATTTAAAATATGGCTTATAAATTACTTGGTTAATCTAAAAATTGAGCTCAAAGTTTTCTAAACTAAAAACTCGCAATGGTTTTAAAAATCTTACCATCGAGTAATATGAATAGTTCGATAGAAAAATTACAAGTTAAGTGTTTTCAACAAATTAAGTGATTTCCAAAATTCAAGTTTCTATACTCAATTGCAAACGGATTTTCAAAGTGATATTTCAAATTATCTTAACAAGGTATAAATGTTTTCTATCCTATGATTCATCAACTAAGTTTTAAAGTTTTATTTAATTCAAAGTAAATCTCGGTTTAACTTATTTTCGACAAATAAAGAATTTGAAGAGTTTTTCACAAAAATTAATTGTTAATTCGATTCTTTCAAAAATATTTTCCTTAGTGACATACCGTATTCGGTCGTGGCGTATTCACGGGTTTGGGGTGTTACAAATTGGTATCGAGCCAAGTTCAAAAGCTCGGCTGTGGGCCCGAGCCCCAAAATGTTTTAAAGAATGGATTTTAAAATGTTTTTGTTTAAAATTATATGGTTGGAAAGGCATGGCCCCGAGTCTCTGACATCAATTCGCCCTGGTAAGTACATCAAACTGTTGATTTTGATGATATGATATGATGATGTTGGCATGACTGTATAGTAGTAGGAACTACTCTAGAGACCCAAACTATAGGTTGAATGTACTTGCGAAACAATTTCTTATTAAAATTATTCATAAAACCGTGCTTTAAAGAAAGTGGAATAATGACTAATGCATAAAACTTTTAATCAGATAAGTCGAGACTTTAGACATGAGTACTCGTGGTCGAGGTCGTATTACTCGTGGACGTGGTCGGGGTAGGATGGCTGTGTTTGAGCCGGTGAGGTCCAGTCAAGGATCCGAAAATGAGGTACCACTATCCCCACCACCGCGGTTGGAGTTGAGCATCGAGGATCAAACGGGGATGACGCAGTGTCTCGAGCGATCTTTGCGAGTTCTTGAGAGGGTAGCCGAATAGGTGGAGGCGCGGAATTTGGAAATCCGTGATCCGGCGACTACGAGCCAATAGAGCGGAGGTATTTCGAGGTGTTTCAGCGTAGCTCGTCTCTGGTGAATATTGGATAGAGGCGACGGAGGCGAATCATGGATGACTTGGATTTGAGTCTTGAGGACAAGGTGAAAGGAATCGTATCGCTTCTTCCGGGATGAGTCATATCGGTGGTGGCTCACAAAGATGCAGAATGGTGCCGCAAAGAGATGGATCTCACTTGGGATTATTTCAAGGCGCGTATCGACGTGGAAATACGTTGGGTCTAATTACATTGATGTGCAGCGTAAGGCATTTCGAGTTTGATCCAAGGTAGTAAGTCCGTGTCGAAATATGAGGCGAAATTTTTAAGATCGAGCCAGGTATCTTTGGAGGTATTGTGGCATCGGAGCACGAGCGATGTGTTCGATTCGAAGATGGTTTGAGGGACGAGCTGAGATTGTTGATTGCTCCATATCAGGAGCGAGAGTTTGCTGCTTTAGTTGAAAAGGCTAAGATAGCCGAAGGAATCAAAGAATCTGCAAGGCAGAGTTACGATCGGAACAAGCATAAGAGAGGTTACGGATCATCTGGGTAGGCTGAAGATTCTCAAAAAAGAGTTAGACAGAATGAGCCGAATCGATCTGGAGGCACATTCGCTAATCGTGACCAAAGCACAGTGTAATCAATGTGGAAAATATCATTGGGGCGAATGTTGGACCGGAGGGAAAGGATGTTTCGAGTGTGGCTCGCTGGATCATCGTGTGAGAGACTGTCCACGTAAGCTAGCTAGGAATCAGTCTGAGGGTCAAGGTCGTGCTCAGTTCAGAAATGAGGGACCGCCACCACAGAAAGGTCGTGATATCGGTAGAGGAGGTAATGGTTCTGGCCGTCGGCCGCGAGCATCCGGCGAGAGGTGTTGGTAACACTGAGGCAATGCAGCCTGGTTTGGTGTATGCAGCAAGACGTCGAGAGGAGGGCGATGCATCGGATGTCATAACCAGTATGTTCTTGATCATTGGATTTCCATATACTACTTTGATTGATGTGGGTTGACGTATTCAAATGTCGTTAGTAGTCTAGTAGTGTTATTAAGATCAGAGTGCACAGCAAGAGCGTAGTGCGGTGAGTTAGACTGTATGATTGATCGTTAGTAAGTAATTTCGAGGACGAAATTATTTTTAAGGAGGGTAGAACTGTAATATCCCAAAATTGGGCCTAGTAGGATTGGGCCAATTGGACCTTGGGCTTTAGGAAGAATTTGAGTATTATTTGTGTTGGTTCGGGTATGAATTTTGTGTGTTAGCATAGTCTTATGAAGGCTTGATTTTATTTAGGAAGCTAGAATAAATTTTAGTATGGTTTATTTAATGAAGTGGATTAAGTGAGCTTGACACTTAAGTTAATTTAAGTGTTAAATTAAAGCACAAGAGGAGTAAGTGGCAAGATGGTTAAGGAGCTTAAAAGGTTGTTTGAGGTTAGAGGTTCGAGTAGCATGTTTAGCATTTTGAGGATTTTTATTTCATCATAGCATTTATGGACGGTCAACTTATGTTTATGATAGGTTGGACTTTCATCTTTTGGTAAGTTGAATTTTGGTTTAAGGAAAGCTTGAAATTGGGGATAAGAATCTTGAAGTTATGGAAGGTTGGGGAGACATAAGGCTTGGTTTTAGGAGGATGTTTTGGAAAGTATTCCTAGGCCTTTAGAGCATGTATGTGGACGGCATGTAAGGCTAGGGGGGTGGCCAAATTTTGATAGGTAGCTTGGGGGGGAATAGTTGGCCAACTTTTCTTTTTGTGCATCTTTTTGCATTTTGTTTTTCCTCTCCAAAAACTCCCACCTTTGGCCGAATGTCTATGGTACTTTTGGTGCAAAATTGCTTTTGGTTTTAGCCTCATTTTGTTTGAAACAAATACCACTTTCTTTCTTTTATTTGTCCTTTTTGAACCAAAACTACATTTTTGTATTTTGTGCATTTTCTTCTTTGGTAAAATAGGTGTTGACCGAATCTCATTTCTCCCATCCCTCTTCTTTTCTTTTTTTGATATTTGCTCAACCACATTCCCTTTCTCTTTCTTTTTGGCCGAACCTTCTCTTCCCTATCTCTACTTGATTTTCTTCCATTGTTGCTAAAAATCGAATTCTCTCTCTCTTTTTCTTCTCTTCTACTTTCGTATTTCATATCCTATTAGACTCAAATCAATTGTTTTCTTCTCTCATAAGCAAATAGCCGAATCTTCTACTTCCTTTTAGTTTTAGTTTGGCCGAATATTCAAGGGTAGACTCTCTTTGGTTTCTTCAATCGATTTTGGTTAATAAGTAAGTATTCTTGGCCGATTTTCCTATTATTTCTTTTCTCCTCTCTATGTTATTTTCTTGTGGACAAGGGCCGAACCTATGGGCATTTGTTGCAAGGTTTTAACCATTTTAGGAATCGATTTATTTTAGGCTCCTTGGGACGTTGGAAGCAATCAATCTAAGCCTCGTATCTTTATCGATCGTTTTGGGTAAGCCTTTAGGATAAGGTGATCTAGTGCGGTAAATCGAATTTTTCGAAGATTAGTTCTTGTGTTGGTGAAAGGTGTGTATCTTACACACTTTATAACTTGGTTTATATATGTATATTTGTGTGTTATATAACTAATCATATTATGAATGTGGGTAAATCGATGAGATCTGGATATGATACCATGATGGTATGAATGAGGATTCGGGTAAGTCCGTTTCAATATGTTGTTAATACATGTGGATTGAAATCATGATCTACGATTTATGATATATTCGTTATGAGATACATATCAAAGTTTATTGACATGATTTGTCTATCTATTGCATTGGTATGGGCAATATGAGAGGAGGGGGAAGATTGATATCGTGTCTTCGGACACCAGTGGTTTGGCACCACCAGTGATTTGGTATCACATTCGTGTCTTCGGACACCAGAGGTTTGGCACCTCATAGCGACTCGTCCCTGTGGTTAATACCACCGTGGGTTGGCCCCCTTTTGAGATATGGGATTGTCGCCAGTGATTTGGTATCACACGTGGGTTGGCCCCACAACTTGATGATTCGTGTCTTCGGACACCAGTGGTTTGGCACCACCAGTGATTTGGTATCACATTCGTGTCTTTGGAAACCAGAGGTTTGGCACCTCATAGCGACTCGTCCCCGTGGTTAATACCACCGTGGGTTGGCCCCACTTTTGAGATATGGGATTGTCGCCATGATTTGGTATCACACGTGGGTTGGCCCCACAGATGGATTATTTGTGACTTTGGTCACCAAAGTGATTTGGTATCACATTTATAACGTGACTTCGGTCACCGGTGGTTTAGCACCACCAAAGGTTTTGGTACCACACTGGGTAGAAAAGGAGTTATGGATGGCTAGGTTGGGTGCATTATACATATATGTTGCTTTGTTATAATTTGTGTAAGTATGTGGTATTTACCCGGGAGAGGGAATATGCACTGAGTCTTGGTGACTCACCTTCTCCCTTATATTTTCAGGTGATTCGTGAGATCGCGGATATGGAGCCGGATGGACTCGAGGAGGCCATGCAATAAAATTTGGTTTTACATGAACTTCCATTTGGGTACTTTATTTTAATTTGGTTTTCATATTTTATGGATTTGTAATAAGGCTGTTTTTAATTATGTTTTGGATTATTTTATGTTTTGAATATATTTAAAATATGGCTTATAAATTACTTGGTTAATCTAAAAATTGAGCTCAAAGTTTTCTAAACTAAAAACTCGCAATGGTTTTAAAAATCTTACCATCGGGTAATATGAATAGTTCGATAGAAAAATTACAAGTTAAGTGTTTTCAACAAATTAAGTGATTTCCAAAATTCAAGTTTCTATACTCAATTGCAAACGGATTTTCAAATTGATATTTCAAATTATCTTAACAAGGTATAAATGTTTTCTATCCTATGATTCATCAACTAGGTTTTAAAGTTTTATTTAATTCAAAGTAAATCTCAGTTTTAACTTATTTTCGACAAATAAAGAATTTCGAAGAGTTTTTCACAAAAATTTAATTGTTAATTCGATTCTTTCAAAAATATTTTCCTTAGTAACGTACCAGATTCGGTCGTGGCGTATTGACCGGGTTTGGGGTGTTACACGACTATTATGAGCTTCGTTCAGAATTAACTGAATCAATTCTGAATTTTTCGGAACACAAATCCGATCTCTAAATCTCAAACAATCATCACTGTCAACTCGAAATTCTGAATCCGAATTCAAATCACATTGAGCTTGTTTTGCTATCATTTCATCATCAAATTTTTGGGCATCACGAATCTGATGTACAAACATCAGTCTCACTTTCAATTCGGCCAAAACCACACTATCGTCACACAGATCTATCTGAGCATTCATTGCTCGTAAAGCACATATAAACTTTAGGCTCAAAGCATCAGCGACAACATTTGCTTTGCCCGGATGATAATCAATCACAAGATCATAATCTTTCAACAATTCTAACCATCTTCTCTGTCGCAAATTCAATTCTTTCTGAGTCATCAAGTACTTTAAACTCTTATGATCAGTATAGATGTGACATTTCTCACCAAATAGATAGTGACGCCAAATCTTCAATGCAAACACAATTGCTGCTAATTCAAGGTCGTGCATCGGATAGTTCTTTTCATGCAGCTTTAGCTGCCTCAAAGCATAAGCAATAACTTTGCCTTCTTGCATCAGAATACAACCCAAACCATTCAACGATGCATCACTATAAATTATGAATTCTTTGCCCGATTAAGGTTTAACTAACACAGGTGCCTCTGTCAGCAACGCTTTCAATTGCTCAAAACTCTGATGACACTTTTCAGACCACTCGAATTTAACATTTTTTTGTAGCAACTTCGTCAACGGAGTCGCAATCATCGAGAAGCCTTTCACAAATCGTCTATAATATCCCGCTAGTCCCAAAAAACTACGAACTTCAGACACATTTCTCGGAGGCTTCCATTCCAAAATAGCTGAAATCTTACTCGGATCAACTCGTATTCCCACAGCTGATACAATATGCCCCAGAAAACCAACCTCATGCAACCAAAATTCACATTTGCTAAAATTAGTATACAATTGTTTCTCACGTAAAGTCTGAAGCACAATTCTCAAATGTTCGGCATGTTGCGTCTCATCACAGGAATAAATCAAAATATCATCAATGAACACCACAAAAAAGTGATCTAAATACGGTCTAAATATCCGATTCATCAGATCCATAAACACTGCGGGAGCATTCGTTAGTCCAAAAAGCATCACTAAGAATTCATAATGTCCGTACCTTGTTCTGAAAGCAGTTTTCGGCACATTGGATTCTTTGACTCTCAACTGATAGTAACCCAATCTCAAATCTATCTTAGAAAACATCAGAGCTCCTCTCACACCGATCAAACAAATCATCGATACGAGGCAATGGATATTTGTTCTTTATCGTCACTTTGTTCAATTGTCGGTAATCAATACACATTCTCATAGTATCGTCTTTCTTTTTCACAAATAACACAGGAGCACCCCAGGGCGAGAAACTCGGTCGTGCAAATCCTCTATCTGTCAACTCTTGCAACTGTGACTTTAACTCTTTCAATTCTGTTGGTGCCATTCTATACGGTGCTATCGAGATAGGAGCTATTCCCGGTACAAAATCAATACCAAATTCAACTTCTCGAATCGGAGGTAATCCCGGTAACTCTTCAGGAAACACATTTGGAAACTCACAAACCACAGGCACAGATTCAACTTTCTTTTCTAACACTTTTATATCAATCACATATGCCAGATAGGCTTCGCAACCCTTTCTCACATAGTTCACAGCTTTCATCGTGGATACAACAGCTGGTAACCCTTTCATATCACTGGATTCCATTCGAACTATCTCACCGTTCTGACTTCTCAATTCAATACTCTTCCTTTTATAATTCACAATGGCATTATGAAGAGTGATCCAATATATACCAAGAATTATATCAAATTCATCAAACGGTAGCAACATCAAATTAGTTGGAAAACATATATCACGAAACATCAATGGGCAATTCTTGCACACCTTATCCACCAACACACACTTGCCTAAGGGGTTCGATACTCTAACCACAAATTCAGTAGACTCAACAGGTAGAGTCTTATTCAATACTAGATTCACACACACATAGGAATGAGTTGAACCCAGATCTATTAATGCAATCACATAAGTATCAAATAGAGTAAAAGTACTAGTGATGACGTCTGGAGATGATGCTTCCTCTCGTGCACGTATTGTATAAGCTCGGGCAGTTACTCTCGCCTCCGATCTTACTACTGTATCGGTGGTCCCTCTTTGGCTTCCACTCACATTCCCAGCATTTCTGGGTGGTCTACCCCTAGCCGTCACATTACTCGATCTTACATTCTGAACATTTTCTTCCTCAGCCATCTTTGGGCAGTCACGGATAAAGTGATCTCGGGATCCACATTTATAGTAAACTCTATTGCTGTACTTGCCCCAGCATTCTCCCACTTTTCGTCTTCCATACTGCCTACACTCAAGTTTGTTACTTTTGGCACTATCAATACTTGATTCTATTGGAGCTTGAGTTCTCGGACCAACACTTAGTCTTGCGCGGTCTCTATTCAGATGTCCAAATGAAGTATGTGATTGGTTGCTTGTATCTCTAAATCTCTTCGTCGAAGGTTGAGAAATCTTACTCATCGATCTTTTTCTTTCATCATGAGCTTCAGAATCAGCTTTCTTCTTCTTTACTGAGCTCCTCGGCTTTGCATGCTCTTTCGACTAACACAACAAATTTGTTAATGTCAAGTATTCCAACCAACAGCTTAATATCTTCATTCAACCCTTCTATAAAACGTTTACACATATTAGCTTCGGTTGAAACACATTCCCGTGCATACTGGATCAATCTCACAAATTCCTGCTCGTACTCAGTAACTCACCAACGGCATTGTTTCAGCTCTAAAAACTCTTTACGTTTCTGATCAATGAATCATTGACTGATATACTTCTTTCTGAACTCGGCTTGAAAGAAATCCCAGGTGATTCTCTCTCTCAGAACCACAGATATCAATGTTTTCCACCAGTTATACGCAATATCCCTCAACAACGAAATAGCACATTTTATACATTCATCAAGAGTCAACGACATCTCATCAAATACTCGAAGGGTATTCTCGAGCCAAAACTCAACTCTCTTAGCATCATCATCAGCTGTGGCCCTGAACTCTTCGGCCCCGTACTTACGAATCTTATCCACCGGAGGTTTATTCAATCTGATCGGATCTACAACTTGTGGCACAATAGGTACATGTGGGGGTCGAGGTTGTGGAGCAGCCAGATTCGTTCAAACGAACTCTGAAAACCACTCACTCATCATACGGAAGAAGGCTTGCTTAGCCTCTCCTCCCTCACTACTTTCGTTTGGCCTAAATGTGGTCGGCGCTATCCTTTGAGCGGGAGCAGGCGCGTTACTCTCTACATCGTCAGCAACTGCTAGATCGGGATCCATTTGCTATACGAAAACACATTTATAACTGTCAGGATTCATCACACTATTGCAATTTCATATATGGCATGTATAGCTAGACTCACACACGCTACGTTAGTCTGAGAATCGACTAAATCATAGCTCTGATACCAATAAAATGTAACACCCCTAACCTAAAACCGTCACCAGAATAGGGTTAAGAGGCATTACCGAACAAACAGAACATTTCTCATCCAATTAACTACACGAAGTCAATCATCATTGAAACATATCACAACATAATCATATAGTCCCTTATTGAGGTCCACGAGACCTTAAACACACGCTAGGAAGGGGTCGGCACTAAACCGAACACTTACAATAGTTTTCATAATTTCAAATATTCTTCAACACTGTTGAGGTCACACGCCCCTGCAACCAGGTTGTGTGGCCTCATACGATCACCAGACACACCTATGTGTCCAGGCCGTGTCAAAATAGAGCATGTATTCTGACTTCTTCACACTGCCACCAAGCACGCCCGTGTGCCAAGGCCGTGTACTCTTAGGCAATATACTGACTTATTCACACGGCTACTAGGCACGTTCGTGTACCGTGGTCGTGCATACTTAGGCTAGCTACTGACTTTATCCCACGATCACTAGGCACGCCCGTGTACCATAACCGTGTAGGCAAAACAGGCCATTTGCAAGGCAATTTTACCACCCATACAAGGGTCTACCAACAAGCTTCATAACAATGCCAATTCATGCTTTTAAATGCACTCAAACATACCATTTCATGTACTCAATAACCATCAACATTACCATTTACTTCCATACCTAATGTCATCACAATAAATCCATTCAAAGTAACAATTGTACATCTCAAAATATGTACATATTAAACATCATGTAATCCATAACATAAACCATCTTCAATCCACATCTTTCATCAACCACAAAGTCATGAAACATACCACATTCATAGCTCATTCATAAATTCTACATCATTCAACTTCCAAGCCAACTCACATGCCAAGGATTGAACATTTGAAAACATCTCTTAACTTCTAGCCAATACATGCCATATTCCATCTATATACATCTTTCCAAAAATACCAAAATAGATTGCCGATAGTGTGATTGATATGCTGACGATCCCCAGATCCGAGCTAGCTTTACTAACACTACAAAGCAGAGAAACAAATCACACAGTAAACTTTCCAAAGCTTAGTAAGTTCGTAACATAACACATTTAAATCAAACAAACCATCACATAGATTATTTCACATATATATATATCATACCATCCAAAGTTAATATGCTCATTTAACATTTCATAATCTCATTCATAGATCCATCAACTACATAGGTTCCGAGCGTACCTTAACCAACACTTAGTAATCAATTACATTTGCAACTCAATACTCACTATTCCCTTTCGATTAACTTCCGTCTCTTCTTCGATTCAATCGCACACTTAGTGCCCAAATAGTTAGCCGAAGCTTAATTAACATCGCACACATAGTGCATCTATATCAAACCGCTCTTCAATCGGAATCGCACACACAGTGCCAACCACAAAGTCGAAGCTTATAATATTTCGCACACACAGTGCTAATCATCTCGGTCACGTTTCCGAATACGCACACTTAGTGCCACATAACTCAAGCTCTCACATAGCATTCACATTTCAATATCATCATAACATTCATTTCATAGCATTTAACATAACTAAATATACGTATTATGTCCGAACTTACCTCAGACGTCGAACTATCGAAACGGTCGATTAATCGAGCACTTTGTCTTTACCTTGATCTCGATCCGAACCTCTCCTCTCTTGGTTTATACACATTTAAATTCAATCCATTCAATCACCAAATCATTCATTTTAGTCCAAACACACATATTTAGGGCATTTTACAAAATAGCCCTCACATTTTCACATTTTGACACTTTAGTCCCTAATTCATAAATTCATCAAATACACATAATTTACGTGTACCCATGCCTAGCCGAATTCTCACTATACTCATTCAAGTCCACACATTTCATTTATTTCACATTTTAATACTCCAATTTCTCATTTTCTCAATTAAGCCTAAAATGCTCAATTTCACTAAAAATCCCAATACAAACTATGTTATCTCAACACCAAGTTTTCATATTTCACTATCAACTAGCACATAGCTCAAACATTCATCAATGGCTCATCACAAAAACATCATTAATTCACAAAATTACAACATGGGTTAGCTAGAGCACGAAGCAACAATTACGAAAACATAGAAATTATCAAAAACTGACTCAAAACCATACCTCAATCAAGATGAACAAGGGCCGATTATCACAAGCTATAAACCCTTCTTTTTTTTCTTCTCTTATTCTCGGTTAAAGAAAAGATGATAACCATGGCTACTAAATGTTTTTGTTTTGTTTATTATCATAAATACATCAATTACCTAATTACCCCTTTTATTATTAATCCATTTCCACTATCCTTTGGTATTTTTGTCCATCCACCATCCACTAACTATATAGTGGTTTAATTGCCTCATAAGGCCTTCACATTAACAAAACAACAACAATTAAACACTTAACAATCAGCACACAGTTTTTACACTTTACGCGATTAAGTCCTGTCTCATGATTCGGCACACAGTCGATAAAATTATCACATAGACTATTCCACATATAATATACACCGATAATAATATTAAAATATTATTCTGACCTCGGATATGTGGTCTCAAAACCACTGTTCCAACTATGGTCTAAACCAGGCTGTTACAATATCCCAAATATGGTCTTACATGTAATCTCGTATCGAAGCTGATAGCCCAGCTATGGTCTTACACGAAGTCTCACATCGATGCCATATCCCAGATATGGTCTTGCATGAAGTCTCATATTTATGCCATATCCCAGATATGGTATTACACGTAATTTTAGTGACCCTAATGTCAAGACATTTGTATCCTAACTATTCTTAAGGTTCAGTCGGGATTTACTCGCTTTTCGAAACATCGTCATTTTCATCCATAGAGTCAATCATACAATTCATACAATAACGAAACATTATAAATACAATGATAAAGTTGCATTATTTACATACAAACTTACCTCGACTTAAAAATAGCGAAAATGACTAAATCGTCAAATACTCGTGTTTCACTTGTTCTAGGTCCAAACCTCATTTTTCTTGATCTATAATATCACATTTAACTTATTCAATCATTATACAATTTAAATTAGCTCAAAATCACATTATGGACAAAATTACATTTTTGCCCTTAAAGTTTTGACATTTTACAATTTAGTCCCTAGGCTCGTAAAATGAAATGTACTCAATTTATTCAATACCCATGCTTAGCCGAACCTTATACATGCTTATACATGCTGAGTTGATGGACAGTAAGCTCTATTGAGATGAAACGGTAAGTTTTGACGAGCTGTAAACAGTAAGCTCTTATGAGCTGATATATCTGTAAGCTCATACGAGCTGTGGTGAGTCCGCAACAAATGCAGGAGCTCGACCAAAACGGTAACCCTAGTGACATGTCACTCGTATCCTACAAATTCGTACGGTTCAAACGAGGTTCGGTAATAATCATTCTATATCAATTGAGCATTTGTATTCCAAGTGTATCAAATAGTCAATTATAAACATATATCTCAAACAAATACAAGTATTTAAAGTTCGATTCTAATTATAAGAACTTACCTTGAGTTGCTCGGATGAAAACTATCGACTAATCATCTACTTTTCCTTTATCCCGATCTAAACCTGATATCGGTTTATCTTGATCTATATATTATCAAAATCAGCTTATTTAATCAACTATTTATGCAATTTAGTCCAAAACACATATTAGGGCTATTTTACACATTTGCCCTAAACTTTCACATTTTTACAAATTAGACCTTATTTCACAAAAATAAAAATTCAAGCAATTCAATCAAAATACATGCTAGCCGAATTTCACCGAGACTTCTATCTGCCCATATCTTTTATTATTTCACATTTTTACCCACATAATTTTACATTTTCACAAATTAATCCCTTTTTGACATTTTTGTCAAAAATCACTTTACAAAACTAGTTTATCTATCAAGAATTTTTAAAAATACATCATCAACCATCAAATTATTCAAGAATTCAAAAATGACAACATAATAAATCTTTAACAGTTTCAAAATCTAAGGTACAAGCTAGCTAGAATACGAAGCAACGATCTAAAAAACGTAGAAATCATTAAAAACCGAACAAAAACCATACCTAAATGAGCAAGAGAAGCTTGGCTGAATATCAACCATAAAAATGGCTGTTCTCCCTTCAATTTTCGATTAAATAAGATGATAATGGATGGAAATTTTGTTTTATTTTATTATAATTAACCTTATTAACCAAATTACTAAATTAGCCTTAATGAACATTAAAAATTTAAAATTTACCAAGCCACTATCATCCACTATCATGTTAATGGTCTAATTTCAACATAAGGACCTTAACTTTAAGGTTCTATAACTATTATATACTTTTAACTAATAGAACACAAGTTTTACGCTTTACGCGATTTAGTCCTTTTACTCGAATTAACCATTCAAACAGTAAAATTTCTTTACGAAACTTTCACACAATAATTCTATCATGCTGTAAACTTTAATAAAATAATAAAATAAATATTTTGGCCTCATATTTGTGGTCTTAAAACCACTATTCTGATTTGACCTAAAAGTGGGCTGTTACAACTCTCCCCCTTAGGGATTTTCGTCCCCGAAAATCTTACCAATGAATAGGTTAGGGTACTGTTTTCGTATAGCTTCCTCGGGTTCCCACGTTGCTTCCTCGATCCCGTGTTTATGCCAGAGAACCTTTACTAGATCTATGCGCTTATTTCTCAATTCTTTGATTTCACGAGCTAAAATCCTTATCGGTTCTTTGCTATACGTCAAATCCGTCTGTATCTCAACATCTACTGGAGAAATCACATATGACGAATCGAATCTATATCGACGTAACACAGAAACATGAAAAACATTATGAATCTTTTCAAGTTCTGACGGTAAAGCTAGTCGATATGCTACAGGCCCTATTCTTTCAAGGATCTCGTAAGGTCCGATAAATCGCGGACTTAACTTCCCTTTACGGCCGAATCGAAGAACCTTTTTCCATGGTGACACCTTTAAAAACACTTATTCCCCGACTTGAAATTCAATTTCTTTACATTTTAAATCCGCGTATCATTTATGTCGATCTGAAGTTGCTTTTAAACTTTCGCGAATCGTATTCACTTTTTCTTCAGTTTCTCTGATCAATTCAACCCCGTGAATCTTTTTCTCCCTTAGTTCAGTCCAGTATAACAGAGTTCTACATTTACGACCATATAAAGCTTCGTACGATGCCATCTTTATACTCGTCTAAAAACTTTTATTATACGCAAATTCAATCAACGGCAAGTATTTTTCCCAACTGCCTTCAAACTCTAAAATACAACATCTCAACATGTCTTCAAGAATCTGAATAACTCTTTCGGTCTGACCGTCAGTCGGAGGATGAAAAGCTGTACTAAAATTCAACTTCGTACCCAAAGCTTCTTGCAGTTTCTCCTAGAATCGCGACGTAAATCTCGAATCTCTAGCAGAATAATAGATAATGGCACCCCGTGCAATCGAACAATCTCAAAATATACAATTCAGATAATCTGTCAAGTGAGTAATCTATACGTACCGGTATGAAATGAGCAGATTTCGTTAGTCAATCAACGACAACCCAGATAGCATCTTTCTTTTTTCGGAGTTAAGGGCAATCCCGACATAAAATCCATTGTAACTCTATCCCACTTCCACTCGGGAATCATCACAGGCTGCAGTAAACCAGATGGTACTTGATGTTCAGCTTTGACTTGCTGACAAATCAAACATTTAGAAACAAACTCTGATATATCTCGTTTCATGCCTTGCCACCAGTAAAACTATTTCAAATCGTTATACATTTTGGTACTTCTTGGATGAACAGATAAGCAGCTATGGTGTGCTTCGTGCAAAATCTTCTGAATGAGTTCTGAATTTCTCGGTATGCAAATTCTATTTCAGAACCTTAAACAATCATTTGTTCCAATCTTAAACTCTGAATCAGGGATATTCTCACATTGAATCCGTTTAACTTGCAATTCATGATCCTTTTTCTGAGATTCACAGATTTGTTGAAGAAATACAGGTTTAGATTTTAATTCAGCTAAAATAGACCCATCATTACAAATCATCAACTGGGTATTCATTGCTCGCAATGCAAACAAAGATTTTCGGCTCAGGGCATCAGCAACAACATTAGCTTTTCCTGGGTGATAATCAATCACAAATTCATAATCTTTCAATAACTTGAGCCATCTTCGTTGTCGCAGATTCAAATCTTTCTATGACATCGTGTAATTTAAGCTCTTGTGATCCGTATAAATGTGGCATTTTTCACTGTATAAGTAGTGTCGCCAAATTTTCAACGCAAACATAATTGCAGCCAACTCAAGGTCATGCGTCGGATAATTCTTTTCATGCGGTTTCAATTGTCGAGAAGCATAAGCTATAACTTTTCCTTCTTGCATCAGAACACATCCGAAACCATTTAATGACGCGTCACTATAAATCACAAATTCTTTCCCCGATTCAGGTTGAACCAAAACTAGTGCTTCAGTTAATAGTACTTTCAACTGTTCAAAACTCTGCTAACATTTTTCTGACCATTCAAATTTCACATCTTTTTGAAGCAGTCGTGTCATCAGTGTTGCAATCATCAAAAATCCTTTCACGAATCTTCAGTAATAACCCGCTAAACCCAGAAAAATGTGGACTTCAGACACATTTCTCGAAGGTTTCCAATCAACAATAGTAGAAATCTTACTCGGGTCAACTCTAATACCGTCAACTGAAATAATATGCACCTCTCGAAGCCAAAATTCACATTTGCTAAACTTTGCAAATAATTTCTTATCACATAGAGTTTGTAACACAACTCTCAAGTGCTCGATATGTTTAGATTCATCTCCCAAATAGATCAGAATGTCGTCAATGAATACAACAACAAATCTGTCTAAATACGGTCTGAATATCCGATTCATCAAGTCCATAAAAACTGCTGGAGCATTAGTTAATCTAAAAGGCATAACAAGAAATTCATAATGTCCGTACCTCATTCTAAATGCGGTTTTCGGCACATCCGACTCTTTAACTCGCAATTGATAATAGCCAGATCTCAAATCAATCTTTGAAAATACTGTAGCCCCTTTAAACTAATCAAATTAATCATCAATCTGCGGTAGAGGGTATTTGTTCTTTATAGTCACTTTATTCAGCTATCTGTAATCGATACACATTCTCATCGTGCCATCTTTCTTTTTCACGAACAATACCGATGCATCCCAGGGCGAATAACTTGGTCGTGCAAAACCTCTGTCTGTCAATTCTTGCAGCTGAGCTTTCAACTCTTTTAATTCTGTTGGAGCCATCTATATGGAGCTATCGATATCGGTGTTGTTCCCGGTACTAATTCAATACCAAATTCAACCTCTCTAATCAGTGGCAAACCCGGTAATTCTTCTAGAAATACATCCGAAAACTCACAAACAATAGGTACAGATTCAATCTTTGATTCAGATACCTTAGTATCTAATACATATGCAATATATGCATGACAGCCCTTTTTCATACTTTTTTGGGCTAACATAGACGATATCACAGTAGGAAATTCACTCGAATCATCCGAATCAATCCGAAGAATTTCACCGTTTTGACATTTCAATTCAATAGTATTTCGTCAACAATTCACAAATGCATCATGCATAGTCAGCCAGTCCATACCCAGAATCACATCAAGCTCATCGAACGGTAGAAGCATCAAGTCAGCCTGAAAACAGCAACCCCGAGTCATCAAAGGACAATTCTTACAAATTTTATCAACTAAAACATATTTGCCTAAGGGGTTCGATACTTTAATTACGAACTTTGTAGACTCGACATGTAAACTCTTTTCAAATACTAAACTCATACAGATATATGAATGGGTTGATCCAGGATCTATCAACGCAACTATATCAGTATCAAAAAGAGAAAAAGTACCGGTAATAACGTCTGGTGATGATGCCTCCTCTCGTGCGCGGATAGCATAAGCTCGGGCAGGTGCTCGTGCCTCAGATCTCACAGCAATATCTCTCGTAGCACCTCGGTTACAACTCGTATTTCCAGTGTTTCGGGGTGGTCTCCCCCTAGTAGCCGTATTACTCACTTTCGCTGGTTGATCTCTTTCAGCTATAGACCTTTCTAGACAGTCCCGAGATAATGATCAAGAGATCCACAACTAAAACAAGCTCCGCTCACTATTTCGCATTCACTGTAATGTCGCTTGTTGCAATGCTTACATTCAGGTACAACATTTCTAACACTACCCGCACTGGCAACAGATGTCGTCTGAGGTTTAGAGCTAAAATTTCTTGCATCTCTTTCTCTGATCGAAATCCCCAAAAAAGTAGTAGAACGATGATGATATTCTTTAGATTTCTTTGATGCTGACTGATGTGATTTGCCCGCAAATCTTTTTCTAAAGTCTCTAGCCTCAGAATCGGCTTTGCAGGCTCTGTCAAATAGAACAACGAACTCTTTCAACTCAAGAACCCCCACTAATAGTCTGATTTCTTCATTTAACCCATCTTAGAAGCTTTTACACATTATAGCCTTAGAAGAAACATATTCACGAGCATATTTGCTGAGTCGTACAAACCCTTTTTCGTATTCCGTTACCGACATACGGCCCTGTTTCAATTCGAGAAATTCCTTTCTTTTTTGATCAATGAACCTTTGGCTAATGTATTTCTTTCTAAACTCAACTTGAAAGAATTCCCAAGTAACTCTTTCTCGAGGAACTACGGATATCAAAGTATTCCACCACTGATACGCAGTGTCTCTCAACAATGATACAACACATTTTAAACATTCTTTAGGTGTGCATAACAGTTCGTCAAATACTCGAATCGTGTTCTCAAGCCAAAATTCGGCTCTCTCAAGATCATCGCTAATAGTAGCTCTGAAGTCTTCAGCCTCGTGTTTCCATATCTTATCAATAGGTGGCTTATTAAATCGTAAAAGATCTATACCTTGAGAAACTATAAGGATCGGTTGAGAAATAGGTGGGGGTGGAGGTTGTAGAGCAGTTGGGTTCGTACGAATGTATTGTGTGAACCATTCATTCATCATTTGGAAGAAGGCTTCTTTAGCCTCTCCTCTTTGGCTACCCGTTATGGGTCTAGAGTCAGATGGCGCTGTCCTTTGCACGGGAGCAGGCGTGTTACTCTTGACCTCATCAACTACGGCTCGATCAGGATCTATTTACTGTATAAAAACACATTTAAAAACGTTAGGAGTCAACATGCTATCACAGTTTATATATATGGCATGTATAGCTAGACTCACATACGCTACGTTAGTCCTAGAATTGACTAAACCGTAACTCTGATACCAATAAATGTAACAACCCTAACTCGTATCCGTCAGTAGGGTTACAAGGTATTACCAATCATTACACGTCATTTAACATATAATGCTCAGACATCTATGCATTCATACTCAAATACCATTCAACACAATCATATTGTCCCTTATAAGAGCCTACGAGGCCTTAAACATGCTTTAGAAGTGGTTCGGGACTAAACCAATAACATACAAATTTTTTTGAAAAACTTAGAAATTTTCTCATCTATACAGGGGTCACATGCCCGTGTGAACAAGCTGTGTGCCTCACACGGCTCCAGACACGCCCGCGTTTCAGGTCATGTGGAAACAGGGCATACATACTGGCTTGGGTCACACGGCCAACCAAACGCCTGTGTGTCTAGCTCGTGTGCCCTTTGAAATGGCCACACACGTCCGTGTGCCAGGCCGTGTACTACGCCGTGCCAAACCTGTAGGGTATACTGACTTATGCAACACGGCCAAGTCACACGCCCGTATGCTAGGCTGTGTGCCATTTAGAGGGTTTACTGACTTGTGCCACACGGCCAGTCACACGCCCATGTGTGAGACCGTATGGAGCATACTGACTTCAATTTAATTCCAACACCAGGGGACACACAGCCGTGTAACATAACTGTGTGTCGCACACGGCTAAGACACACGCACGTGTCTCTGCACGTGTGGTTAAAAATAGGTATTTGTTTAGCCATTTTGCCACCCTATTTTTACTTACATATACAAGCATAAATTGCAACATTTCACAACTCAGTTGGCAGCCAATCCATGACATTTCAAACACATTTTATACCATATCAACATAGCATTCAAATACCTAAATAATATCATGCATTGTTCATTCATGTGACTAATTCAAATCAAGTCATCAATTGCATATTTCCATTCCATCTACTACTTGCCAAAACATACCATATTTATAAACTCATACATAATAAAAACATTATACCAAATTAAGCCAAATCACATGGCTTAAACTTATACCATAACATGTACCAAAATTACTAGTTCAAGTGACCATAACTATCATCTTATAACTAGCCTATACATGCCATATTTACATATATCCACTAATTCAAAAGTACTAATCGGCAACTGGATAGTGTGATGCGTAACTCCGACCTTGTCCGAATCAAGCGAGCTATCGAACCACTATAATACACGAAAAAGAAATAGAGTAAGCTTTATAGCTTAGTAAGCCCGTATAATATAAAAACAATCTTACCCTTTGTTACAAAATTTAAACCATTAAGCAAAGTAAATCAAATCACTTGCCAAATGCCTAAACACAAGCATTCATCAATGTGTTAGTCTCATAAGTACATATATTCAACCTTTATCCCAATTTCATACAAAATTCATGTAACATATAAAACACATTTATCAATTTATTCACATTCATATAATCAACGATCCATAATATAAACAGTAATTCATTCGATAATAGTAACTCATTCGTATAAACAGTACTTCATCCGTATAAACAGAATTTATGCCCGTTGAACCTATTAGAACTTCAAAAGATACTCGGATGATGTACATCAGTAATCCGTCAATTCATTATCATTTCCTCTTTTTCGAGCTATGATCGGCAAGCTCCTCTGGTGATGGACGATAAGCTCTATTGAGTGAAACGTAGCTCGGCGAGTGAAAGCGATGAAGCTCTTACGAGCTGAAAACAGTAAGCTCTTACGAGCTGATATGCCCCTTTATGATTCAATGGCACATTTTCTCTGCTGATCTTATGGAATTGCCTTTCTATGGTTTTGATTTGATTCCTGGTATGGACTGGTTGACCAAGCATAAGACTAAGGTAGATTTTGAGACAAAATGAATTACTTTGAGGAGTGGTGATGGTTTGGAAATCATTGTTGTTGGTGAAAGATCGGTATTTATGTCTAATATGGTTTCAGCTATGAAGGTTGAGAAGATGATGGGAAAAGGTTGTGAAGCTTACATGGCTTATGTGAAGAATTCAGTTAGTAAGGAGTTGAGAGTTTAGGATATTTGCATTGTTAAGGACTTTCCTGACGTGTTTCCTGAAGAGTTGATGGGTTTACCGCTGGAACGTGAAGTTGAGTTTGGTATTGAGCTCTATCCGGGTACTGCACCGATGTCTATTGCACCGTATCGCATGGCACTAAAAGACCTCAAAGTGTTAAATATTCAGTTGCAAGAGTTGCTTGATAGAGGGTTCATTCGACCGAGTGTGTCACCATGGGGTGTACCAATTTTGTTTGTGAAGAAGAAGGATGGTACGATGTGGATGTGTAATGACTATAGGCAGTTGAACAAGCTGACTATTAAGAATAAGTATCCTTTGCCATGAATTGATGACTTTTTTGATCAGTTCCGTTATGCAACAGTGTTTCGAAGATTGATCTTAGATCTGGGTATTATCAGTTTAAGGTGAAAGAGTCTGATGTGCTGAAAACTACTTTTAGGACTCGGTATAGGCATTATGAGTTTTTTGTCATGCCGTTTGGTTTAACTAATGCCTCTGCTGCGTTCATGGATTTGATGAACCGAGTATTCTATTCGTACTTGGATCAGTTTGTGGTTGTTTTCATAGATGATATTTTGGTGTATTTTCGTTCTGAGGAGGATCACGACGTTCATTTAAGGGCTATTTTGCAGATTCTTCGAGATAAGAAGTTGTATGCGAAGTTGAGTAAGTGTGAATTTTGGCTTAAGGAAGTGGCATTCTTAGGTCATGTTGTGTCGGCAGAAGGGATTCGAGTGGATCTAAAGAAGATTGATGTGATCTTAGAGTGGAAGTTGTCTAGGTGTGTTACTGAAGTTCGGAGTTTCTTGTGTTTGGCTGGTTATTATCGTAGGTTCATTGAAGGGTTTTCCCTTATTTTTGTACCCTTAATGAAACTACTTTAGAAAGATGTGGTGTTTGAATAGAGTGACGAAAGGCAGAAAAGTTTTGAATAGCTTAAGGCATTTTGACTGAGGCACCAGTGTTGATTCGACTAGAGCCTAGAAATGATTTTGTGGTTTATAGTTACGCTTTGTATTCAAGTCTCAGTTGCGTGCTAATACAAGAGGGTAAAGTTGTGGCTTATTCATCTAGACAGTTGAAGACACATGAGCACAATTATCCTACTCGCAATTTGGATTGAGCTGCTATGGTGTTTGCGCTTAACATTTGGCATCATTACTTATATAGAGAGAAGTGTGTTATTGATACGGATCATAAGAGGCTTAAGTAACTCCTCACCCAAAAATAGTTGAATTTAAAACAAAGGCGTTGGATTGAGCTTTTAAAGGATTATGATTGTGGGATAGAGTACCATCCTAACAAGGCGAATGTTGTGGTTGACGCTTTGAGTAGAAAGTTGATGGTGGAGTTGAGAGCTATGTTTGCTTGCTTGAGTTTAGCTAGTGATGGTGGTTTGTTAGCTAAATTTCAAGTGATGCAAAATTTGTTGCAGCAGATTAAGGAGAAAAAACTATTAGATACGGATTTGTTAAAGAAGATTTGACAGGTTGAGCAAGGTGTTAAGGGAGATTTTGATGTTGACAATGATGGTATATTAAACTTTCGAGGTAGGTTATGTGTGTCGAATGATGTAGATTTTAGGGAGGTGATTCTTATTGAGGCACATAGTAGCCCTTACACTATGCATCCCAGTAGTGGTAAAATGTATCATGATCTTTGAGAGATTTATTGGTGGCTTGGTTTAAAGCGTGATGTTACAGATTTTCTGACTCGATGTTTGGTTTCTCAGAAGGTAAAGGCAGAAAATCAATTTCCTTTAGGTTTTTTGCAGCCAATTGCAATTCCTAAATGGAAGTGGGAAAGGATCACTATGGGCTTTGTTCCAGGTTTTCCGTTGAATCTAACGAAGAAGGATTTAGTGTGGGTGATAGTTGATCGATTTTCGAAGAGTGCACATTTCTTGGTAATGTGTACCAACTATTCTTTACAGAAGTTGGCAGAGTTGTATATTGCTAAAATTGTACATCTCTATGGAGTTCCAGTTTCTATCATCTCAGATAGATATCCACGCTTTACTTTAAGGTTTTGGAAGAGTTTGCAAGAGGCTTTGGCGTCGAAGCTTAGTTTCAGTACGACTTATCACCCCCAAACTAATGGTCAATCCAAGAAGGTAATTCAAGTTTTAGAGAATATGTTGTGAAGCTATGTGATCAAGCTCAATGGTAGTTGGGAGCGGTATTTGCCATTAGTGGAGTTTGCTTACAACAATAGTTTTCAAGCGAGTATTCGTATGGCATCGTTTGAAGCATTGTATGGTAGGAAGCGTTGTATGGTAGGAAGTGTAGAACTATTTTATGTTGGATAGAAGTGGATGAGAATCGAGTAGTTGGACCGAATTTAGTTCGTGAGACTGAGGAGAAGGTGAAGTTGATTTGTGATTGTTTGAAAGTAGCGTTAGATAGGTAGAAATCTTATGAGGATTTGAAACGTCGAGATATCGAGTTTCAAGTTGGCGATAAGGTGTTCTTCAAGGTTTCAAATTGGAATATGGTTTTGAGTTTTGGTAGGAAGGGTAAATTGAGTCCAAGGTATGTTGGACCTTATGAAGTTGTTGAGAGGATTGTTCGGTAGCTTATCGACTCAACTTGCCGCCAAAACTTGAGTGAATTCATGATTTTTTCATGTGTCTATGTTGCAGAAGTTTCATTCAGATCCATCACATATTATGCCAGTAGAGGAGATTGAAGCTTGAACTGATTTTACTTGTGAGGAAGAATTGATTGAGATTCTAACTCGTGAAGAGAAGGTTTTGCATAATAAGAGAGTTCTGTTGCTTAAGGTTTTGTGGCGTAACCACAAAATAGAAGAGGCTACTTGGGAAGTCGAGGATGCGATGAGACAGTAATATCCTTATTTGTTTAGCTCAGGTAAATTTCGAGGATGAAATTCTTTTTAGAGGGGGAGAGTTGTCACACCTCAAATTTAGGCCTAGGAGTTTTAGGGGTATTTTAGGGATTTTAGTTTTAGTGAGCTCGGGAATTTCGTTAACATGGTGTTCAAAAATATTTTTGTCTATGGTATTTTGAAAATTAAATCATTTTTTGAAAATGATATTCAAAATACTTTCAATTTTGAAATAAGGATTGATTTGTAAAATAGGCTAAATTCTGTGTTTCTGAAGCAATTAAACCAAATTTTGAAATCAACCTAATATCTCCAATCTACAATTTTATTTTAACAATAGTTTCTCTTAATCTTGTTGTGTCTTCCCTTTCTCTCCCAAGCCTCTCCAATTAAATTTTGTTATTCAAATCCTAATTCCATTGATTTCTTTCACCCTCACATCATTAAATCTTCATAGAATTCCAAGAAAAAAACTCAAAAACACCATAGATTTCTCTATTATCAAATTTGTGGGTTCTCTGGGTTTTCAACCAAAAGCTCATTTTTCTTCCATCGAAGGTAACCATTCATCAACCCATTATTTTTTAATTTTATCTAGTCTTTAAAACTAATTTTTAGCTATTGAATCGCATGTTTTAAATAAAAGCCGAAAACTAGGTCGTTAATGGTGGATTTCGAGAGTTTGGGTAAAAACGTGGTTTCAAAGTGTCTTTCAATTATTTTTTATGAGATTAGAAGGTTTCTAAACTTACTTTGAAGTTTTGTTAAATATTTCTTGGGTTTTAAATGAATTTCGTAAAAATTGCCATAAACATGTCAAAAATTTTGCTACCATAAATTGAATAGATTTGTGTAGTTTAAAGGTTGAGAATCTGTCATAGGTGAATAATTAGATGAACGGAATCAGTTTTAGGTGAAAAAGATTAAGTATAAACCGATATATTTGGAATTTAAGTTGTTATGTCGAAGGTTTCGGTTACTTGGGAACTTAGCTTAGGCTTATATTTTTGATTGCTTGAGGTGAGTCCTTGGCTTATTGTTGATTGTGTCATTGTGTGATTTATTCTGTTGAAGCTTCGGATTCGCTAGGACCATCTATGAGTTAGGAAAAAGGCTAGTTTGAGCTTTCGGCTTCTCCACGAAAACATAATTGGTGAGTGTTTAGAATCACTACTTGTGGATATGATTCATTGCGTTAATTGGGAATTTAGAAGTAGTCTAAACCCCTACTCTAAATTCCAAGTGTAAACTTCCTCATACTCTTGACTTTTTATGTGAAAATGTGATATGAAATTATGGATTAAAATGTGATATTGTGATATTTGTAATAAGCTTATGATGGCTATTTTGAAAGAGTTGATTGTGGGCACGTTATACGTGCCATGTGACAGTGACTATGTTATGATTAAAATGTGATTATACGGCATAAAGTGCAGAAAATGGTAAGTAATATGTGTGTTTATTAACAGATATTTTGGCTTTGTGATTTTTGAAACCGTTGAATATAGTTGGCATGCTATAGAATTGTGAGTACTCATTTATATGTGTTGTGTTTATGGGGAGCGGGACAGATTTGGAGAGATAAATGAATGTAAACTAAGCTCAGTTCACTGGGATATGATTGGTGTGTTGGAGAGTGCTAGCTATATGCTTTACTTTTTGGGATATGTTTGACTCTATGAGTTATTTGGTGTGTTGGAGATCCGTCTATCCGATGTGTGGTGATAGAGCCCACTTTATGTTTCATAAATCAAGTGCCAAATTATCTTAAAATGTAAATATGTGTATTGTGATATATGCCTAAATAAGTATGTGAATAATATGAAAATGAGTACTTGATTACCATGTTAAAAAAAACCAATGAATATTGCATGAACATGTATAATATGACACTAAGTTGGGACTGTTGTAATTGTGCTATTTAGTTGTTTACTAATGCATGATGACATGTTTGCGTGGTAGTTATTTTGAGCAGTCACTGAGCATGTAAAGCTCACCCACTCCTTTTTGGACCATTATAGATCAGTAGCGTTGCGATATGAGCGGTGTGGTTTTGAGGGAGTATTCTAAGCAAGACTTTGATATTATTTCGTAGGTGTTTATTCATTCGTTTATATTTTGGGAAATAAAGGAAATGTCGGAGTTTTTTTTTCTAGTTTTTGTCATGATATTTAGGATGTTTTCACGAATTTATTGCTTTATATTTCAAGTATTTAAACTTTTTTATATTGTTTTCAAGTTCGGACATTTCTACGATGCTTTGAACTATTATTATGGATGTTTTGATGTTCTTTTGATAATTTAGTGGTTGCATGTTGTATTGGTACAAGTTAGAATGATCTAAATGCTTAAACATATTGTATTTTTTATGTCTGGAGCAGAGGTATCGATAGTCGGGTTTTAGAAATGATACCTCCATGACATTTTGATGAGCATGAAGTCAGTATAATAATTTTGTATCGATACCATATCACGAGTATCGAACTCAGGGTAATAAACCAATACTTTCTAAAATGTAGCGATATTTTCTTGTGCTTCGAATTTAGGCGAGAAACAAAATGTTGTTTTGGTATCAATTTTCCAAGTGGTATCGATACCATTTGAGAGAAATATCAATACCTTAGTTCCAGTATCAGTACCTACAGAAATGTCTTGAAAATTTTTCTAAGTGGTTTCTATGCATGTTTAATTAGTATTATAAGATTATTCAATGATTGTTTATCATGTTTTAAAAATAATTAGAGTATGCATACCTTAATATTCATACAAATGCTAAATTTAAGAGGATGTTAGTTTAATAATGAGACAATTCGAAATGTATATGATGCATGACGGTGGTGTGGCATCCTAATACTCATGCTCAGCGATCGGGCTGAGTATAGGGTGTTACATGTGTATGCATAATATTGTGAGTGTGTATTCTTGCAAGTCTATTTGCTGAATGTTACTTGGTTGCAAGTCTAGTTAGTATGTTATACTAACTAGTGCAGTGAATTGTATGAGTTGCAAGTTTATATTGTATGCGGGGTGCGGAGGAAATTTACCTTGATGGGGTAGATGAAGTGATGAATAATTGGCGGAATGGAGGAATGGGCAGATCGGTAAGGGGAAAATAGGGGAGTTTGGCGGCATCATGAAATGGTATCTACTGGCTCGCTAGGTCTATCGTTTTTATGGAGTGACACCGCGACAACGGTTATCGATAGGTCCTTTGTGGCGACACCATGTAAACGATATACCGGTCCTTCAGGGCAAATCCGAGTAAACTATATATAGGTCCTTCGGGGCGATACTGTGTAAACAATATATAGGCCCTTCAGGGCTATAACACCTCTCACCCATCTTCTTCACCGGATTAGGGTTATGGAATGCTACCAGACATAACAGAACAGAATCATTCTATATCAATTTTAAATTTCTCTAACGATCATTAATCATCAATCATATACTTAAAGACATGTTATTCATACATTATTGGGATTAAATTGAGCTTACGGGAGCTATAAAACAATTTAAAACAAAATAGGGACTCATTTGAAACATTTCAAAAAAATGAGGCAAAAATACAAAATAGGAGTCACACAGCCGTGTGACAAGCTAAGGTCGTCTGGAGCTGAACCACACAGTTGTGTCCCCAAACTATGCTACAAACTGATGCTGTGTAATCCAAGGTCAGACGGTTGTGGTGCTAGGCTGTGTATACCAAATGACACTTAAATCACACATACCAGACGATCGTGCCATATGCCCGTGTATGGCACATGGTCATGTGTCAGGCTGTGTATTAGCCTGTGTGTACCTAAAAGACCCTTTTTTCAAAAATTTACCTATTCCTAGTTCATTTATGTCACAAGCTACTTAATACCAACATTCAAACCTGTTAAAAAATCATCAAAACATACCAAAAAAAAACACTTAATTCATTTACCCTAAGTGCCTAACCAGTAAGCCACAATTGGCACCTCAGTTCAAACAATTACAATTTAACATTCATAACCATTTAAGCATCATTCACATACCATACACATTTCCATATGATCACCATCAAATACCATAACATCAATAAGAAAAGTTCACCACATGACCAAAACATAGTTACCAAATTATCTAAAACCATAACACCTGACTAGAATTTAACATTACAAGCTATTAAAAAACACAACTTATATTTACACACTTGTAATCAAAATACCTATTTACATGTCACTTATAACCTATCACAAAATTATCAAATATCTACTGAGTCGTTGAACGAATAGTGTGAGCTCCGACTTGAATTCTAGCCAACTGCAAAACTTCCGATGATCTACAAGAAATCAAACAGAGCGAACGTAAGAACCATAGTGCTTAGTAAGTTTGTACATAAACTTAACATGAATTACTCGAGTCTAATATAGCATATGCATTAAACATATAATTTATACATTTAAGAAACATAGTGATCATTGATGGCCTATTAAAACCACAAACCAACAAGGTTAGCTCCTTCATAAATCAAGCATAAACAATTGCCATGCTTATGAATTATATTCTTATGAATGTACTTGGTACATAAATTACCATTCACTAGTAGCAAATTATACAATCACATCCAATTCAAATAACTGCTTTCCATTTAATATAACCATTTGTCATTTCATATATCTGATTTCCACCTGATGAACCATAGTGAAATAACATTGGATACACGGGATAATAATGCTTACACAAGCTATGAAAATGGGCCTGCTCACACGAGCTGTGAGTCGGGATGATAATACTACACGATGCTGCTCACACGAGCTGTGAAGTATCTGCAACATATGCAGGACCTTAGCCATCAATAGGACATCCAAGACAAGCAGCCGGAATGGTAATAACCTTGATGACATATCATTTGTATCCTAGTTGTTCACTAAGTTCATAAGGGCCTCGATTCATAACCATATCATTTAATTATTTAAACATTATCACATTCACATGAATTCAACCTTATAATTTCCACTTTCAATCACGTACCTCATTTATAATATCATTACATATTGGTCCATTCAATGTTTAAGATTATTATACAATGTAATTCAATCACAAACATGCACAAAAATATTAACTAATAAAGACGACAATTAAATCAGTTTATACACTATACGAACTTACCTAAACCAAATCAGCTGCAAACATAAAACTAATGACTACTCAACAATTTTCCCTTTTGCGCGTTTGTCTATCGGTTGATCCGTTTCTTGGTCAATATTAAAAATTAATTCAATTAACCATTAAAAAGCCTTAAAACATTTAATTCATCCATATGACCCCTTTATTAACATTTTACAATATTACCCTAAACTTTTACCTTTTATTCAATTTAGTCCCTAAAATCGAAACTTACATGTTTTTAACAATTCAACCAAAAACCTGAGTGTCAAATTCAATATAGTCCCTTAATAGCCCCTAAGTGACTAATTTTATAAAAATTCCTTGTTAAATTCAATATTTAATCAATTTAGTCCCTAAGTTCAAAACTAACTAAAATCACTTTACAAAATAGTCCTATTTAACAATCAAACTCATAAATCGATCATTTAACCTCATTAACATCTAAAAACCATTAATGGCAAGATTCAAAATTTTTAACATTTTTACAAAATAGTCCCTGTATTAGCTAGATTAAGCTACAACGATCTCAAAAACATAAAATTTACAAAAAAAAGGGCTTAAATTTCATACCATGTAATGAGAATAAGCTTGGCCGAAACCTCCTTAATCAACAATGGTTATTTTTTACCAAGGAAGAAGAAAGATAAGTAGAAAATATGTTTTTGTTTTCTTAACTTATTTTATTTTTAACTTAATAATACTATAACATATAAAACTTTAAATTTTCCAAGCACTAATCGTCTGTCTATAAGAAAATGATTTATTTAACACTTAAGCTCTCATAGAAATATTAATTCTGCATTTATACTAATAAAAATCATTACTGATTAACTTTTACCACTTTTACGGTTTAGTCCTTTTTCCTTAATTAACCAACCAAATATCAAAATCACTAGGCCAAACTTTAATAAGGGACTCTATTAGGCTCATAAGTATTAAATAAAGAATATTTACTGACTCACTAGTCAAAATTGTGGTTCCGAAACCACCATTTTTGACACCACTAAAAAAAGGTTGTTACAACTCCCCCTAAAAAATTTTTGTTCCTGAAAATCTTACCAAGGAAAAGGTTCAAGTATTGCAATTTCATAGCTTTTTTTGATTCCCAGGTAGCTTCCTTGATATCGTGACATTGCCAAAGAACCTTTAGTAAAGCTATACTTTTTTTTTTCAATTCTTTCATTTCTCGAGCCAGGACTTTAACTAGTTCCTCACTGTAGTCATATTAGACTGTAACTCTGTATCAACCGAAAAGATCATGTGAGAGGGATCATATCTATATCGTCTCAACATCGATACGTGTAAAACATTATCAATCTTTTCAACTTCTTATGGTAATGCCAAACGATAAGCTATCGACCCTATTCTCTCGATAATCTCATACAGATCGATGAATCATGGACTAAGTTTTCCTATTTGGTTAAAACGAAGAACTTTCTTCCAATGCGATACCTTCAGGAACACTTTATCACCAACCTAAAATTTGATGTATTTTCTTTTTAAATCGGTATACGATTTCTAACAGTCGAAAGTAGCTTTCAAACAATCTTGAATAACCTTATTTTTTTCTTCGGTTTCATAGATCAAGTCTGTACCCAAATTCTTTTTATCACTCAATTCAGTCCAGTACAACGGAGTTCTACACTTTCGACCATATAAAGCTTCATACGGGGCCATTTTAATATTCGATTGGTAACTTGTGTTATAAGAAAATTTAACTAGCAGAAGAAAATTTTCCCAGTTACCTTCAAATTCAAGAATGCAATAACGGAGCATATCCTCGAGTATCTGAATTACTCTCTTAGATTAATAGTTAGGACAATGAAGGAGAAGTCCTTGAATGACTCACGCGGCTAGTAGTGTGATAGATTGACCGTGATGCATCTAAGGATGCGGGTAAGTGAGATAGTAAGAGAATCTGCCAAACTACGAAGATAAGAAAAAGGCTAGCATAAGGGTCTAATAACGGGGGTAAACCAGTCAATAAGGGGACCCGCCAAATTTCATCAATGAAGGGACTTAGTATAAGCAGTCTTAACGTGTTCGTAGTAGAAAATGAGATATTATCCTATGAGGTATTTTAAGTATCCGATGGTATGAGTCCCTCAGTGTCTGGTGAGTAAACTAGTATTGGAAGTGATAATGAAATGATCAAGTGGAATCTAAACCTAAGGGTTTGTTAGCTAAGAGGCAGCCAAAGATCTTCAGGGAAAGAGGATGTATGACTAGGACTATGTAACACAGGTTAGTCCATAGGAGCTATTAGACGAAGAAGTCCGCCAATGGCTACCATGGGCGGGCAATCCACCATGAAGTAGCATAAGAGATAGTTTATTGGAAAATATCTATTAATTTCAATTTCTTAGAAAATCGAACAAATGAGACATTTTCATCTTCTTCATCCTCTCCATGGAAAGAAAGAAAGAAAATTAGGTTTGTAACACCCTGGTTTAGGGGCTGTGCATATGGGGTATAAATCAAGTGTTAGTAGGTTTTTGGGAGTGCTTGGTTGAGTTTTAGAGGCTCTAAGAATGTTGGGATGAGAAGGGAAGGCTTTGGAAAATTTAGATTTTTAGGGTAAAAAGGAATTGGGCCTAGGAGAATTGAGCCCAATGGGCCTTAGGCGTAGTAGCGTTTAAATTTTTGGAGAACAAGAGACCGGCTTAAATGCAAGTTGGACCTATTGGATAAGTGATTTTGGAAGGTTAGAAGGCTTCTATGAAGTCCCGGGATCAAATATTAGCTTTGGGGAAATTTTGGTTTTAGGTGAAAAAAAAAAAAAACCTGGAAGTTGGCAGGTAGGCCTTAAGAATAAAATGTGGGGAAAAATGACACAAGTGGAGTGTGTGGTGTAGTGGCAAAGTGACGCCACATAAGAGACAAGGGGATGACTCCACAAGGGAAGGAAGGAGGTCCAAGGTTCAAGTCTTGGCTTTTGCATTTTGGTTTTCTTTTTACTTGGACCTCAGAATTTGGCTATAGTTTATATTTAGTTGCGCATGGTTTAAGACACAAGAGGAGCTTGTGGCCAAGTGGCTAGCAGCGTGGATTATGTTGCAAGGGAGCACAGGTTCGAATCTCATGAGAAGCAAGGGAGTATTTATTTTATGATGCCGGACGGGAAGAGTTTCATTGAATTTAAACTCTCTCGACGAAGGGATCCCACATCGGAAAGATACAAAGAAGGAAGGTGAAGTGCTAGCTATATAAGGAGCATCCTAGGAGGAGAGTAAACACATCTTGGAGGCGTTTGGGCACAAGAGTGATCGGAGCGCAGATTAGCCCCAGAGTCCTATCGTGTGTGTAACTCTCTCTACTCTAGTTGTAGAGCGGCAAATGCCGAAGTGCGGGCCACGGCAATAGTAGCCACACGAGCGTGCGAGCGCACGCGTGTGGGGCTTCGACAGCGATAGTTGAGGCCATCGTGAGTATTCTTGTGGGTTGGGGTCGCTTGGGCCGTGATGGGCCGGTGGGCCCAATGGGCCCGTGGGCCCTTATGAGTAAATTGTGCGATTGTGTAGTATATAGTGAACTAGACTAGGTGGAACTTATATACGTGGCTAGATTTGTGTTAGGTGGGCCACACGAGCGTGTGGGCCCGATAAATTTGAAATTGGGCTTTAGGCCCAATAGTCCATTTCGACCGAGAATGGTAGTTGGGTCGCTTCGGGGCGACACTGGGCCTTTGGAAAGGCCATTCCAGTGTACGAAATTACCGATATACCCTTGGTGGGTAAATTACGAAAATGCCCTTAGTAGGTAAAATTACGATTTTACCCTTAAAGGTTGATTAGCAAGGTAAGGCGCGTGTCGGTTTTCTTTGTGCTATAGTTTTTGTCTTGGCCGAATGGCCTAAGTGTTCATTGTTTTTATGCCAAGGCCGATTGTAGGGAAGAAGAGCACATCATTGGGAACCTTTTGTAAGTCCGTTAGTCTGCAGTGCGAGAAGCGAAGTAGCGTTTGGGTTTTGGTATCATTTAGGTGCGTAATCATCGCACTATTTCTCCTGGTTTGGTTTGCTAACATGTTTATATGTGTATTATGTGTAATAGCCGCTTTATAATGGCATAAGTGATGAGTAATCGTGATGGTAAGTTAATCTTGATATACATTTATATATGTACAATGTGGTAGTGATAAGTGATAAATACTCATTCTATATGATATTCTTGCATGATTTATTGACTCATGGGCATGGGATTGGATTGAAGAAGGAAGAAGTGTACACAGGATGTGCGTGGTCTAATGATAGCTCAGGCTACATTAGCGCTTGAGGGTTAGCTTTGTGCTACCTCAAGGAGGTGTTGGCTAGGTGCCCATCTCGGCGGTTGATTGCTATGTGCATCACCGTGAGACGATTACGATATTTGGATCACTTTGGTTGATCGGTGGCTCACCCACCACGGCCTCGGCAAATGAGAATGCCGAGGTAAGATTTATGGATCACGATGTGATCGGTGGCTCAACCACGGCCTTGTGTAGTAGGTCCGCCGAGGTAACATATGTGGGATCACTCGGTTGTGATCGGTGGATTAGCCACGCCCTTAGGCGAAGAGTCCGCTAAGGTTGGTGTCACGGTTGGATAGTAGGTTGGGCCGAGATGCATTCTTGCATGATTTGTTTCGATGGTCGTGTGGGTATGGGCCAAGCCCATACGGATGGAAATATGTGTTGTGGTTATGCACCGAGTCGGTGGACTCACTCTTTTCATTAACCATTTCGGGTAGTGCATAAAGTCGACCGGGATCGGAGAGGACAAGGTGGCCCATGCCGAGGATGATGTTCAATTATTCCATGCTTAATTTTGATATAAGTACTTTATTTGAATTGTTGGGTTGTAATAAAGGCCATTTTATGTTTTTGGTATTACTTTAACTATGGTTTATTTAAATTAAATTGCTACGTGAAAATGATTTATGGTTTGCAACCTATTTATTCAAATTGGATATTATAAACTAAAGTTTTAAAAATGAATGAGTTTTATAGCAAAGGTTTATTCCAAAGATATGTTTTCCAAAATTCAAAGAAACTACGATGTTTTATTTTAAGATTTTCAACCGTCTTTTCCCAGTGACATAACCAGATTCGGTCGTAGTGAATGGGCCGGGTTTGGGGATGTTACAGTTTGGTATCAGAGCCCGGTTCAAAACTCGGCTTTGAGGGTTTTGGGCCCAAAAACGTTTCAAAATGGGTTTTTATGAAAGGTTTTCGAGTTAGGTGGCATGGCACCTGTACCTCAACCAAAGTCCACCGGTAAGTACCCTTTACTATTGCTTGTGAGTTATTGATGTGATCGGATGATTCCAATAGTGGATTACTTTAGAATCAAACTTTGATTGCTCGAAAGAACGACTTCCGTAAACTTCGCTCATAAAATTTGCTCGTGGATTAAACGAAAGGAACAAAATTTCTAATGCATAAAACTTTTAATCGATTAAATCGCGACGCTAGATATGAGTTCTAGGGGCGTGGTCATACTTCTCGTGGGCGTGGTAGAGGCGCTTTGGTGATCGTTTGTTTTGTTGCTCGTAAAGTATGTTAGCTCTTGGAGATCAGTGTGCGCGCGATATAGCGTAGTGGAGAGAATTGGACTATTAGTTTAGACAAGTAATTTCGAGGACGAAATTATTTTAAGGAGGGTAGAATTGTAACACCACTGGTTTAGGGGTGTGCATATGGGGTATAAATCAAGTGTTAGTAGGTTTTGGGAGTGCTTGGTTGAGTTTTAGAGGCTCTAAGAATGTTGGGATGAGAAGGGAAGGCTTTGGAAAATTTAGATTTTTAGGGTAAAAGGAATTGGGCCTAGGAGAATTGAGCCCAATGGGCCTTAGGCGTAGTAGCGTTTAAATTTTTGGAGAACAAGAGACCGGCTTAAATGCAAGTTGGACCTATTGGATAAGTGATTTTGGAAGGTTAGAAGGCTTCTATGAAGTCCCGGATCAAATATTAGCTTTGGGGAAACTTTGGTTTTAGGTGAAAAAAAAAAAAAAACCACCTGGAAGTTGGCAGGTAGGCCTTAAGAATAAAATGTGGGGAAAAATGACACAAGTGGAGTGTGTGGTGTAGTGGCAAAGTGACGCCACATAAGAGACAAGGGGATGACTCCACAAGGGAAGGAAGGAGGTCCAAGGTTCAAGTCTTGGCTTTTGCATTTTGGTTTTTTTTACTTGGACCTCAGAATTTGGCTATAGTTTATATTTAGTTGCGCATGGTTTAAGACACAAGAGGAGCTTGTGGCCAAGTGGCTAGCAGCGTGGATTATGTTGCAAGGGAGCCTGGGTTCGAATCTCATGAGAAGCAAGGGAGTATTTATTTTATGATGCAGGACGGAAGAGTTTCATTGAATTTAAACTCTACTCGACGAAGGGATCCCACATCGGAAAGATACAAAGAAGGAAGGTGAAGTGCTAGCTATATAAGGAGCATCCTAGGAGGAGAGTAAACACATCTTGGAGGGCGTTTGGGCACAAGAGTGATCGGAGCGCGGATTAGCCCCAGAGTCCTATCAGGTGTGTAACTCTCTCTACTCTAGTTGTAGAGCGGCAAATGCCGGGTGCCGGTCACGCAGCAATAGTAGCCACGACGAGCGCGCGCGCTGCACGTGTGGGGCTTCACGCGATAGTTGAGGCCATCGTGTAGTATTCTTGTGGGTTGGGGTCATGCTTGGGCGTGATGGGCGAAGTGGGCCCAATGGGCCCGTGGGCCCTTATGAGTAAATTGTGCGATTGTGTAGTATATAGTGAACTAGACTAGGTGGAACTTATATACGTGGCTAGATTTGTGTTAGGTGGGCCACACGAGCGTGTGGGCCCGAATGGGCTGAAATTGGGCTTTAGGCCCAATAGTCCATTTCGACCAGAAATGGTAGTTGGGTCGCTCGGGGCGACACTGGGCCTTTGGAAAGGCCATTCCAGTGCACGAATTACCGATATACCCTTGGTGGGTAAATTACGAAAATGCCCTTAGTAGGTAAAATTACGATTTTACCCTTAAAGGTTGATTAGCAAGGTAAGGGCGTGTCAGTTTTCTTTGTGCTATAGTTTTTGTCTTGGCCGAATGGCCTAAGTGTTCATTGTTTTTATGCCAAGGCCGATTGTAGGGAAGAAGAGCACATCATTTGGGAACCTTTTGTAAGTCCGTTAGTCTGCAGTGCGCGAAGCGAAGTAGCGTTTGGGTTTTGGTATCATTTAGGTGCGTAATCATCGCACTATTTCTCCGGTTTGGTTTGCTAACATGTTTATATGTGTATTATGTGTAATAGCCGTTTATAATGGCATAAGTGATGAGTAATCGGTGATGGTAAGTTAATCTTGATATACATTTATATATGTACAATGTGGTAGTGATAAGTGATAAATACTCATTCTATATGATATTCTTGCATGATTTATTGACTCATGGGCATGGGATTGGATTGAAGAAGGAAGAAGTGTACACAGGGATGTACGTGGTCTAATGATAGCTCAGGCTACATTAGCGCTTGAGGGTTAGCTTTGTGCTACCTCAAGGAGGTGTTGGCTAGGTGCCCATCTCGGCGGTTGATTGCTATGTGCATCACCGTAGACAGATTACGATATTTGGATCACTTTGGTTGATCGGTGGCTCAACCACGGCCTCGAGCAAATGAAGAATGCCGAGGTAAGATTTATGGATCACGATGTGATCGGTGGCTCACCACGGCCTTGTCGCGATGGGTCCGCCGAGGTAACATATGTGGGATCACTCGGTTGTGATCGGTGGATTAGCCACGGCCTTAGGCGGGAGTCCGCTAAGGTTGGTGTCACGGTTGGATAGTAGGTTGGGCCGAGATGCATTCTTGCATGATTTGTTTCGATGGTCAGGTGGGTATGGGCCAAGCCCATACGGATGGAAATATGTGTTGTGGTTATGCACCGAGTCGGTGGACTCACTCTTTTCATTAACCATTTCGTAGTGCATAAAGTCGGGCCGGGATCGGAGAGGACAAGGTGGCCCATGCCGAGGATGATGTTCAATTATTCCATGCTTAATTTTGATATAAGTACTTTATTTGAATTGTTGGGTTGTAATAAAGGCCATTTTATGTTTTTGGTATTACTTTAACTATGGTTTATTTAAATTAAATTGCTACGTGAAAATGATTTATGGTTTGCAACCTATTTATTCAAATTGGATATTATAAACTAAAGTTTTAAAAATGAATGAGTTTTATAGCAAAGTTTTATTCCAAAGATATGTTTTCCAAAATTCAGCAAACTACGATGTTTTATTTTAAGATTTTCAACCGTCTTTTCCCAGTGACATAACCAGATTCGGTCGTAGTGAATGGGCCGGGTTTGGGGATGTTACAAGGTTTTTCCATTTCAAGCTTTAGCCCTTCAATTGGTAAGTGATTTCAAGTCATTTTCTTGTAATTTTTATGTTTGAGAATCTCGAGAGCTTGATTTAGCTAGCCCAGGGGTTAGTTTGTGAAACTGTTAAAGTTTCATAAAGTTTCCATTATTGAATCTTGAAGATTTTGGTATTAAACCGCTAGTTTGTAAGCTTAGATATGAAAATGGTACCTATTTGTAAAGTGAAAATTGTTAGTTTTGAACCTAGGGACTAAAGTGTAATAATTTCAAATTTGACATGAAATTTATGTAATTATAACTATTAGAAGGCTATAGAATTATGAAATTGATATTGATTTCGAAATTGAAGCTCAAATTTGAAAGTTATGACATTTTCACTTTTAGGGACTAAAATGAATAATATGCAAAATTTGAAGGAAATTTTATAAAGTGAACATTCATTTCCATATACCTATAAAATGGTGTTATATGATATTTGGAATTGATAGTTTGAAATTAATTACTATATAGATCAGGATTTGACTCAAGTTGAGGATAACTGGGGACTAGGGAAAATTACTAATTAGTCCCAACGATACAACTAGTCTGCCAATTTTGTCAGGTAAGTTCATATGGTATATTTATGTTTTGAACCTTATGTATGTTATAATGCGAATATCTATAATTTTAATGAACTTTGATTTACTTGCAATTTAGTACAAAATGGGTGAGATTTGGATTTAATTTAAAAACAGATAACTGTGAACTTGTACGACGGATGAAACTTCATAATTGTATCTTACACATGGTTACAGGTTGATTTCTAATTTTACCAAGCTCCAGCATTTGTTGCGGATTCAAAGATACATGTTACAAAGATTTATCCTGGACTGGTAATTTGTTGTCGTTTTAAAGGTTTAGCCTGGACTGGTAACCTTTCATGTATTTATAGCTCTGACCAAACTACTTGATATGTCGATATAAAGGTTTAGCTCAGACGGGTAACCTGACATGATTGTATGCTTAGCTTAGATGAGCCTCTTATGAATTAATATCTGTGTACTTGAGTTGTTTACTGAGTTTCATCGGGTACTACAATAATATGAAAGGTGAAATGAGAATGGGATGTATTGTGTAAATGCTCAAAGATACCAAAAAATTGATCTGTTTTAATTTTATATTATAATTTTTTCTTTATTTCTCAAAGAATTATAAATAACTAATATATCTATATAATTACAAGCATTTTTATAAGCAAAGTCACAGAAGAGTAACATTCGACATTGGAATTTGGGTATTGAGGAACCTCATATAGCCATGGAGTCGTATCTTAATAATGTCGGGTTTTACAATGTTACCTACGCTCGATATTGAAAAAAGTTCCTACATTGGTTACAACGTTGGTTGAGTGTTAAAGGCTTGAGACACACACATTCCATTTTTTATATGGAGAATGCATGATCAAGTTAGAGGATGTGGAACTATAGATTAGCCTCTCAATCGATGATAAGGTCGTGATTTAGAATCATGTTGTCGAGAAGGTTGTTGATGAGATTTGCAACATGTACTTCGGAAAGGTTCTGAAGAGTAAGTATACAAAAAGTATCTATTTGAATATGACATGGTTGGAACAAAATTTTGTAATAAACTTCTTTTTTTTTTGAGTCTAGATGATATATTATTCTCGCTACAAGAGTATATATTTTGTGCTAGATTAGAGGAATGCTCTGGATAAATTTTGTAATTTGGTTAATGTGGCATATCTCCCATTGATAGTTGATCTACAAAAGTGTAAGGGCTATAGTTGGAACTCAACCATCCTTGCATTCCTCTATTAGGAGATGTGTCAAGGTTCGATAGATGGAGCAGGTGAGATGGGGGTTTGTTAGCTCAATTGATCAAACCGAAAATGCCTAGAGGGGGTGATTTAGCTCTTTTTCTTTAAATGTGGATGTTAGATAGAAGGGCTATAAAATGAACACAAGATTTTGGAATGGTTTGGTCCCAATTGCCTACTCCACTACTTTAGCTTTCCACTACTAAAGATTTTCCCAAATTCACTACTTTAACCTTACAACTCCCTTAAGATTTCTACCCAAATCTTAAGACACAACTCCTCTTAAAGAGATACAAAGAAGCAAACAAAGAAATAATCCTTACAAGATTGATGTGTTTACAAATTAAGCTCAATTACAATGGAAAAAACTTGAGCAAAAGAATGCAAATAAGGCTCACAAGTGTTTGAAAGAAATGTATGGAAATATATGGCACAAAGGTTGTTTTGATTGATCTTTAAGCTTGAATATTATTTCTTGTTGTTGTAGGACCTTTATAAGTTGGTATTTATACCCTCTAATTGATTTTCAACCGTTGTGGTTGTTTAGAAAATAAATAAAGTCATTGGGGGTGAACATACCAGATCACTAAATTCACATGCAATAAAATGTATCGATACTTTTTGTACGTGTATCGGTACCAGAGGTATTTAATGCCTAATTCAGTGACCGTTAAGGTTAGTTTCCAACTATACCAAAAATGATTTATCGATACCTAGTAAAAGGTATCGATATAATTTTATGGGTATCAATACTTGTTGACATTTTTGAAAGATCGTTACAGATAGAATGCAAAAATGATATCGATAAAATTCAATAAGTATCAATATGACTTTCAAGGTATCGATACTTATTGTTTGTGTTCAATTTTTTATTCAAAGCAGAGAGCAAATTTTGTATCGATAAAAATTAAGGTATCGATAAAATTGTACAAATATCAACACATTTTAGAGAACATTGATACTTCTTGTAAGGAGAAATTTTAAAACTTATTTGAAATTGTTTTAATTATGTTGAAGAGATTAAATTCATTTTAAGAACTTTGGCAAAAATATTCTAAGTGTTTAAAGTATTTTCTAAGATGTTTGGAAGTTTTGAAATATTATTCATCCTTTGAATTCTTTGTTAAAAAACAAATTTTTTATTTAAAAATATTTTTTGTTTGTTATATCAAAATAATTTATCAAATAAAGCTAGTTCAACAGGGTTGTATAATGTTATTGTAGTCTTGGGCTTTGTATAGATTGTTATTCGTTACTTTAGTTATTCAAGCATCTATTAATTACCCTCTGGTAGCAAGGTAAATCATTTTTTTACTATTTTGCTACATTCGTAATTGTAGCTAGTTTCTATCTTTATGGCTAATATTTTTATTTAAACGTACTATACAAATGTAGGCATGAAATATATGACACTCTAATTAAAATTGAAACTGTCGCCACATTGAGAATGATGATTGACTTGTACTTTAAAGAACAATTAGATGACATCATATTTAGGGCACCATAATTTTCTATTTTAGAGAATACATTTACATCGAAATCTAATGTGTTGATAATTTGAATGTAGTTTATTTGGATGCGTTACACCACATCCGATGTCGTTGAACACGTAACGGATGATGTGTACTCACAACTGAATAAATGGTGTGTTACTAGTCCACTCATATGTTTTGTGATAATCGAGTGGCATCGACCAGATAGGTTGTTGAGACAATTTGGCATTCAACGAAGCATGGGTGATGCTCCCTAAAACATAGACTTGTTTTACCAATTGCACGGTAAGGGGAATTGTAATGAATATTGGGTCAAAAGGCATGCTTAATACAATTTGATGTGAGATGCAAAAGGCCTAAGGATTCAATTTGACTTCAATAATACTATAACACCCCTCACCTGCTCTGGTTCCTGGATCCGAGTTACAAGATTCTACTATTGTTATCGGAGAAAAACATATATAATTCATTACCAATAATTATTGAACTTCAATTCGCATCATAACTCCATGTATATAATATGACTTAAAAACAAAATTGAGACTAATCGAGCTTACGAAAGCTCTAAAATTTACTAGAGCATGAAAAAGGACAAAAATGCAAAGCTTCAAACTCTAAGTAAAGGTATCAATACTTATATTCAATATTGATATCGTTTTGGCATTCTACAAGTTTTAAAAATCTAAAATAATTCACTTAGTATCGATGCCATTATACAATTATTGATACCCATCCTAAAGGATCGATACTTTATACTGGTATTGATACCAAATTTGTATTCTACCATTTTAAAAATATTGTTCATTTGATCATGTACTGATATTTGATCATGAATAAGTACTAAAATGAGTATATGTATTGTTCATTTGAATAAGTACTTATTCATGCTCAAACCAAATGATGCCTAAAATGGTGTCTTAGACACAATCAAACTTGAAAAAATCATTTATAACCCAATACATATACTCATCAAATGATCCTAAATTCAACTAACCAATAGCCATCTCTTAGCACCATGTCCAACAAGATTAAAAGCAAAATATTCAACCAAATTATACCATTCATACCATCCATATGACATGATAATCTATATGCATATACATATAGTATAACACTAATTATAAACATGATCAAGATATCATCACTAAAGGTGTTCAACAACAAGTGAAATTTGAAATCAAACTTATTGTTTCCAAATAACATGATAAACCCTAGTTACATGCCATGGATAACCGAATTCAAACGATTGATAGTCTACCGAATCTGGAGTTGGATAGTGTGAGCTTGTCGAAGATCCGATCGACACGTTCTAAAATATCAAAATCTACAGGAAAGGAAAAACAACGGGTAAGCATTATGAATTTCTTAGTAAGTTTATATGTATATAAACAATTAACTTACCTCAAATACAAATACATATGTTAAATTAACATGTATTACAAATATTACCTAATACACCAAATCACAATCACAGCAAGGTGAGTTATATTCATATTCAATCATTGGTAGACATATATTCAATATTAACATTAGATCTCTGCATGCGAAGAAATATTCAAGTAAGCTTTTATCGATTTATCTTCAACTGTAGAAATATATCTATCCTCAAATCTCAACAAATTTCCACCACTGGCCATTGTCAAAGTATCTGCAATTTATCTAAAGTTAATAACAAACATAATTGGCAATAAACTAACTTTCCAAATGAACACTTTATATTCTAATACCCTAAAATTTACAACATAACAAATAAACTAAATTATAACAATATCTCAATATACTAACATTTAAGTTGACAATAAACTAAAATATAACAATATAATAATATTTAAAAATATCTCAATATACTAACATTTAACTAACAATAAACTATATATTTTACAAACACTTAAAAAGAATATATAACATTATAAAATTAATTTAACATTCCAACAAACCCTAACCACTAAAACATCATCATAAACTTGAATTTATAACCAAATTTATACTTCAAATACAAATATTTTTACAAATACTTAACAAAAAATTAATAAAACTTAAAAAAAAAGATAAAAAAATACTAAAATATAACAATATAATAACATTTAACCAATTAATATTAAACTATATATTTTTAAACACTTAAAAATAATATATATACTAAAACTCAAACTAACAATAATATAAAATATAATAATAAACTAACATTTAAAGTGAAAATTGTTGTTTAAAAAAAATCTTACAAATTGTTAATAGAAATTCATAAAAATATTAAACAAAGAAAAAAATTTAAAAATATACAAAATATAAAAGTAAATTAACATTTACATAAAAAAATAAACTAACATTTTACAAACACTTAATAGAATATAACAAAATACTAACCTTTAATCAAATAATATACTAACATTTTCACTACCAATAAACTATAATATATCAATATGTCAATATTTTACCTTTCCTACTAACAAAAAACTCAAAATTTAAACATATTTAAATAAAAATATATCAACCTTGAAGCAAAAATGTAGTAAAATATCTAACAACTAAACTAACAATAATAAAATAACACAATAAACAAACGTTTCATCAAATCTCTATTTTTAACATTTTATAACTAAAAAAAAACTTATTTGGATATGTTGAAAATTAGAAATGGATTTGTAAAGAATAAAGGTAGATTTGGAGACATATATATTAAATACTTAAAAGAAATAGAAAATGAAAGAGGAAAAGATTGTTAGGAGAATGAGAAAAATATGACTATATATAAACAAAAGTTTAGGGGAATACATTGAATAACTACGAAAACTATTATAAAAAAAGTATAATAAAACTAATTTCTCTATTAACTCTTACTTACCCCATTATTTCTTTCCTATATGCTTTGCTTTTATTTCTTTGCAAGGGACAATGAAGAACAAGTTTCTCTTTCATGCATGTTGTGAAGTAATAATAATGGAAGTCAGCACCCTAGGAGTCTGACTTTGGCGTCAACTTCAAAGTCGAATCTCGCAAATGCCAAGTACGACTAATTTGCTAAATAATTCAATAAGTCGACTATTTCACTAATTTTTTCCAACTCATATATATGGAAAATAAACCTATAAATATATTTTAATTTTAATTTTTTTAATTTAATTGATTTCAACTTGTTACAACTTATCCATACAAATATTTTATAATACATATAAAATTATAGGCAAATAGTATGGTATGAAGTATTTTTTAATAAATTCATTGTAAAATTGTATTTTTAAAAATTATTCCTTATATTAAAGTAGTTTTGGGATATTTTTAAAATATATGGTTTTTCTTTTAGAGTTATATCAAAGGCATACATGAGATTATTTATTTTCACAAGAATCCTAGGGAATTTAAAGTCCAATCATTTGGTGATGATAATATAATCATGCAATGATCTCATAATCCATCAATACTAAGGTCTTGTTAATTACTTTCATGATTCTTTCAAGAATCTTGTACTCAACTATTACGAATTTGACTTGAAATAACTTGGCTTCGAAACGTTCAGGTGTTAAGGTTGATGTTCTTATTTTGCCTGTGTATTTTTTGATAACCCTTATACGAGTTTTACAAACCCTTCATTAAATTTACTACCAAGTTTAGCATCTTAAAACACCTGACACCTATTCTAGTTACTTCCAAATTTTACTACAAGCCATTTAATCATGTTTATTTCTATGAGCATGCATGCGTGCTAGTTAGATTGCATAGATGCAACTCATCTTGCAACTCAGCTTGCATCTGGAAAGCAATGTAACTTTACATATGTGGTTGGCATCTTTTAGCCAAAAATCTATGGACTCTTTAAGCACACATCTTTGAGGATTTTTAACAATACCTTATTGAAATTAGAACATGAAGAAGATCAAGTCAAGAAAGAATATTTTAAAAGACTTTCAATGAGATTGAGTTTCCTTATTTTAAGATATTTGTTTTCCTTAAAAGATTACACTGAAAATATCTCTATTAAGTCTATTTCATATTGAAGACTTTATCCAGCTGAATTTAAGGAAACAAAGATTGGCATTTATTGAATTTAAGCAAGACATTATATGCTTGTTTAAGAGAAGGCTTGTTTTAGTTTTAAGTATGATATTGAGAACATTTATCTTGCTTGTGTGAAAAGCTTATTTTAGTGCAAATTATTGTAAACAAACTACTTGAATTATTTGGTTTTTGTTAAGCAGAAAGATTTGAAGAAAAGGGTTCTTTCTCTATTGATTTACAACAATATATATACAAAGAACTATTAGATCAATAAGGAAATTGTTAGCTCGAAAGGATCAACTCGAGATAGACGATAGGGAGGTTGAATCGGCCTTTGAGAAGTTGTGGTGGAAGCAACAAAAATTGTACAATAAAGAACACAAAGATTTATAGTGGTTTGACCCCAATTGCCTACTCCACTACCTTAGCTTTCCACGACTAAGGATTTTCCCAAATTCACTAATTTGGCAACCTTTGAGGACAATGTTTAACCTTACAATCTCTCTTAAGACTTATACCCCAAAATCTTAATATACAACTTCCTAAAGGTTTCTACCCAAACCTTAAGAATAAACCCTCTCTCAAAAGAGATACAAATAGGAAAACAAAGAAAACAATCCTCACAAGGTCAGGATGTTTGCCAATTAAGCACAAATACAAATAAGATCACTTGAGCTAAATCAATACAATGAAAGCTCACCAGTGTCTACAAGAAAAGGTATGAAATAATTAAGCTCTAGGTTGTTTTGATTTATCTTTAAGCTTTGCACATTGCTCTTCTTGTTGCTAGACCTTTGGAAAATGGTATTTATACCCTCTAATTGATTTCCAACCATTGTGGTTGTTGTAGAAGTGAATGTAGCCGTTGGGGTTGAAATGCCAGGTCATTAATTGCACTTGCAGCAATGAGTATCGATACTTACTAAAAGGGTATCTATATTTTTTTTTTGTAATTAATTTAAAATTCAGTGACTGTTGGAGTAGGAATATTGATACCTTAGGAAATATATCGATACCTTAAGAAAAGTAACGATACCAGATCGATACCTACCAAGGTTTGAAAGAAACAAAATGTCAATTTGGTATCAATTATAAGAGGAGTATCAATATCTTGTAAAATATTGATACTTAGACAAAAAGTATTGATACTTTTTGTCCTGGAGCAATTCTAACTTGTTTGAAAATGGTTAAAACATATTTGAAAATGTTTGAGTCAATTGAAACCATTTCAACTTGATTTTATCAAATTTCTCAACTTTACTTTTATTCAAAAACACTTTAATTTGTTATATCAAAACATATTATCCAATAAGGCTTAGTTTAACAATCTCCCTCTTTTTGATATAACAAAACATTTTGTAAATTTAGTTTTGAATAGATTGCCCCTTTAATAAAAGTCATTTTCAATTTAAGCTCCCCTATATAAAAATCATTTTCAATTTAAGGCATAAATATTTGGAGAATAGATATTTGAAATAAGCACAAATTTGACATTCATTTTGATTTGAAAATTTTGGTCACTAATCATGGCATATAAGCAATCAATCAACCATTAAAATTTAACTTTCTCTTCTCCCCCTTTTTGTTATATAAAAAAAACAATAAAGCTCTCAAGAGGAAAAGAAAGTGGTTAGTTCAAAGATAGATATTAAACATAATGAACTAATGAACTACCATACTGATCAACATTAAGGTGAAATCACATAGAATTTGCCTTTGATCTCCTTGAAGCAATGCACCTTACCTACAAACATAGAATTAAGTTTTTGGTACCTAATATCTTTTAGGTCAATAATCATTAATCTTCAAAATCCTAGTCCCTTTAGGTATCCATTTTGAAAGAGCTTCCTTGTCTTAAGTATCACTAAGCCCTTTAGGGACCCATACACTCTTAACAAGTTTTCCTTTGTAAAATTTTGAGGGATGTATATGTTTATAGTAATTAAATCTATTTTTAACAAAGTTTTGTTTTGAATTTTCTCCCTTTTCAAAAAATTTTTTAGAGTGAGCTTTTTCACTCTTAAGCAACTCAAGTTGCTTTTGATGATCCTCATGAACTTTTGAAAGTAAATTATGCAAGTCTAAATTTTTATTTTCAAACTCATTAATAATTTCTTGCATTTTATTTACTTTCTATTCAATTTCATGATTTGTTTTGGAAAGTAAGTCATCTTCATTTCTCAAATTTGAAACATTTTTCTTGTGTTTTGACATCATGACTTCAAATTTCAAACACAATTCATTATAGGCATTTTGCAACTCATCAAAAGAATAATCATTTAAAGTGATAAGTTAGAAGTTACCTTAGGATCATTGATGGCTATATGGCATAAGTTGGCTACTTCATCATCGGATGAATCTTCATCACTCCAAGCAGCAACATAGGCCTTTTGTTTGCTAGACCCCTCCTTTTTATGTTGAGGAAAATCATACTTTATGTGTCCCAGTTTCTTGCACTCATAGCAAATAATGGGATCTTTCTCCTCAGTAGATTCAAGCTTGAGTCCTTCCTTCTTTTGAAATTTTCTTCCTTTGTTGCACCTCATGAATCTCTTGAATCTTCTATCAAACATCTCCACCTCTTTATCTTCATCCACCTCTTCACTTGATTCACTATCATTATTAGTGATGGATTTTATAGCTTTACCAAAATTCTTTTTCATAATTCTTTCTTCTTCACTCCCTTTGTTAAGCCTCATCTCATATGTAAGCAAAGAACCAATGAGCTCATCAAGGGAGAGTGAGTTGAGATCATTTGATTCTTCTATTGTCGTCACTTTAGCTTCCCAAAATGTTACGAGACTATTCAACATCTTCTTCACCATCTCCTTGTTGGGATAGATCTTCCCAAGTGCTTTGAAACCATTGATGATGTGGGTGAAACGATCGGACATCTCCTTGATTCCTTCTTTCAGTTTTGCTTTAAAAAACTCATAATCAAGGGTGAAAAGACTTATCTTAGACTCCTTAGCTCTACTTGTCTTTTCATGGGTGACTTCAAGCTTGTCCTATATTTCTTTTGCATTGTTTTACAAAGAGACTCTATTGTGCTCATTTGCACCAAAAGCATAAAATAGAGTGTGCATACTCTTTCATTTAACTGTATCTTCTTGATATCATTATTATCTCATTCACTCTCTTCCTTTGGGACAATAACACCTTCAACCCTCTTCATTGGAATGAATGGCCCGTTTATAATTATCCTCCAAACTTCATAGTCGTTGGCTTAGATGAATAGCTTCATTATTGTTCTCCAATATGAGTAGTTAGAGCCATTGAATAGAGAAGGCCTCATGGTTGAATGCCCTTCTCCCAATATGGTGGAATTTAGCTCGGTAGTAGACGTCATTTTTGTAGAATGAGTTGATGGTCATTTGAGCTTCTTCGAGGATCTTCTCTTGGTTGTTAAACCATCTTTACAGACTAGCTTTGATACCAATTGTTAGCTTGAAAGGATCAACTCGAAATCAACGATGGGGAGGTTGAATCGGCCTTTGAGAAGTTATGGTGGAAGTAACAAAAATTTTGCAACAAAAACACAATGATTTATAGTGGTTCAGCCCCAATTGCATACTCCATTACCTTAGCTTTCAACAACTAAGGATTTTCCCAAGTTCACTAATTTGGAAACCTTTAAGGACAAGGTTTAACCTTACAATCTCTCTTAAGACTTATACCCCAAACTATTAAGATACAACTCCCTAAAGGTTTTTACCCAAACCTTAAGAATAAACCCACTCTAAAAAAGATAAAAATAAGAAAACAAAGAAAATAATCCTCACAAGATCAGAATGTTTGCCAATTAAGCACAAATACAAAGAAGAAAACTTGAGCTAAATGAATAAAATGAAAGCTCACAAGTGTCTACAAGAAAAGGTATGAAAGAATTAAGCTCTAGGTTATTTTGATTTATCTTTAAGCTTTGCACATTGCTCTTCTTGTTGCTAGACCTTTGGAAGATGGCATTTATACCATCTAATTGATTTCCAACCATTGTGGTTGTTGTAGAAGTGAATGTAGCCGTTGGGGATGAAATACCAGGTCATTAACTATACCGGGTATTGATATTTTTTTGTAATTAATGCAGATTTTAGTGATTGTTGGAGTAGGAATATTGATACCTTAGGAAATATATCGATACATTAAGAAAAGTATCGATACTGGATCGATACCTACCAGGTTTTGAAAGAAATAAATTGCCAATTTGGTATCAATTATCAGAGAAGTATCGATATCTTGTAAAATATTGATACTTAGACAAAATGTATCGGTACTTTTTGTCCTAGAGCAATTCGAACTTGTTTGAAAATGGTTAAAACATATTTAAAATTTTTTTGAGTCAATTGAAACCATTTCAACTTGATTTTGTCAAATTGCTCAACTTTACTTTTATTCAAAAATACTTTAATTTGTTATATCAAAACATATACTCCAATAAGGCTTAGTTTAACAGAATTAATATAAAACATAATCTCAAAATATTGGCTATAATCCCTAAATATATGTATTTACAGACTATTAATAGTTTTAAACTAAGCATTCAAGGGGAAACTCTTGGTACGAAGAGTGGCCTATATTATGTACATGAATGAGGTTGTAACTTAGTGAGTGAGTTGAACTTAAATCATGTCTTGTACAATGAGATTCATAATAGACTACTCTTTATGAAAAACCCCGTGGAACTAAGAATTTTTGGAACTGTGTAACCAAACTTCTATGTCCATGTTTTAAGGCTAGTTGCAATTGGAAATGCATTCGGAAGGAAAAATCAACAAATTCTTAATTGGTGTCGTAGCTAGAAACTTAACGTATTAAGTGAATATCATATCTTTGACTTGCTGTAGAGATGAAAGCTATATCAATCTCAAGACCCTTTATGTTAGATGGCACAAATTATACCTATTAGAAGGAAAGGATGAGGCATCCATCAATTCCATGGATAAAAAAGCTTGATGTTCAATTATAACTAGTTGGGAAACTCTAATAGTTGATGTGGGTGGGATAAATACTCCAAAACTAGAGGTTACATAGACTAGTGATGAAGACAAACTGCTTATACAAACTCAAACGCCCTCAATGCAAAATTTAACATAGTAGACTCTCAAGAATTTAGGCTATCTCAAAGTGCACTACTTCTAAAGTAGCATGAATCGTTCCTAAGACTGATCATGAAGGAACCACTACTATTAAGAAATCTTGATAGGGGGCGCGTCCATAAAGCTTACACAAAATTCGAGGTTGTTTCGAGTTGAAGAAGCAAGTTGAAATTGATGGGAAGCTCTAAACAAAACTTAAGGTGACTTGGGCAGTAAGCTTTTGAGTTAGGAGCTAAAACAAAAAACAAAGAAAATTAGAAATATAAGACTAAGAAATAGAATAGGAAATCAGAGGAAATTGAAGAATAAAGAGAGGAGAATTAACTAGAAGGATGAATCCTAGTTTGAATAGGATTTGAAGAAAAAGCCATGTATTATGTAAATTAAACCTGAAGGATGTTTTTGATTGTGTTATGTGTAACATCCCAAAATTGGGCCTAGTAGAATTGGACTTATTGGGCCCATTGGGCCGTGAGCGTAGAAGCATTTTAAAATTCATGGGAATTTGAGAACGGCATTATTTCAAGTTGGACTATTAGGAAGGTGATTTTGGAAAGTTACGAGGTTTCTAGGAAGTTCCGGGTTCAAGTTAAGTTATAGGAAGAATTTTGGTGTTTAAGCCTATTTAGGAGAAATAGTAAGTGACCTCAAAGCTTATGGAAATAAATGAGTAAATTGCTAGCATAATTGAACAATTGGTAAAAAGGTTATGGCGCCACATGAAGTGCCTTGAGGGAAGAGGTTCAAATCCCATTGTGTGCAAATTTTGACTATTATTTTTGCATTCTTTCCCTAAGTGTCGACCAAGCATGTAAATAAGGCAAGGTGGACTTTTTATTTTTGGCAAGATGGCTAAGGAAAATAGGAAATGATGAAGGTGAGGAAAGAAATCAAGAGAAAGGGGAAAGTAAGGGGAACATGTGGCCTTTTTCAAGGGAAGTGTTATGGAAAGTGTGGTTGGCCAATTTTTGACCATTATGGTCATGAATGCGGACGGTTTTGGGTGTAGAGGGAGGTAGCCAAATTTTCTTTGGCAATTGGTAAAAGTTTTGGTGTTGTTTTGGCCAAAAACTCCTATTTGCAACTTTTGTGTCATTTTTCTTTTCTCTCCAAATTTCCTTCTCCTTCTTGCCGAATCTTCAAGCTTTGAGTGTACATCTTTCTCCTTTGTTTGGCCGAATCACTCACCTTTTTTTCATCTCCCCTTAGATAGCTGAAACAATCTAGCACTCTTCTCTCCATCCATTCTTTTCTTTTGACCTTTTCATCAACATTTTCTCTATTCTTAATTCGACATTACCTTATGATCAAATCATCCTCTTTTCGTAGTGATTTAAGTGAGTGGCGCTACAAGGAAATTAACAATCGGTAAGTAGTAGTTCTCTCTTTGTCGATAACTTTGTTTCATCCGAGTTTTTCCTCAATAATCGAGTGTTCTTCTTTCTCTCGTTGGGTCCGAGTTACATTCTTTTCTCGTGATATGGCCATCGTTGGATTTAGGGCTTTCAACAAGGTAAAGGAGCACAAGTGATTTGTATTAACCAAATCGTTATCGCGACTTGTCAAGCAAGTGGGATAAGAACGTTGTTATAAGATTTGTTTTGATCAAAGGTGGGATAATTGCTAACGACTCTTTCGATCACCAAATATTGTTAGGACGGGATTTCGTGAGCCAAAGGGTAGGATCAATTTTTGGTGCACTCGAGGAGATCACATTCGTGGTGTTGAAAGCGGTAGAAAGCACAACTTGTAATCAAGGTGTGTAATCCTGCCCTTCCGAATATATGTTTGAAATGGTGTGTAATCTCATACCTCTCTGGATTTTTGTATGAAATGTTCTATGATTCGGTCGAAATATCAAGAAAATTGAAACCGGCATCCGAGACCACTCTCGGAGTGCGTATGTTCATAGTAGTAACCATATTTTGCAAAGAAACAGTTCAGTCAGCTGTAGTGATGTGATTTTGGAAAAATCTCGAAAAATAGGATAAAGAGAATTAGAAAGCGAAAAAGATATTGAATTAAAGCTTACTGTGTCTATTTTTATATGAAAGAAACAGAGGAGGAAGAGGAAGTTTATATTCTGGGATATCTTAATTTTAGTGAGACTAGTTCTGATGGACTTCGTGGTTCCATGTTCTGTCTTGGAAAAATTGGTTAAAATTGTACAAAGTGAATTATGATTTATAAGTTATATGTATGGATTCCTTAGAGAACCTATTTTCAATAGAAACAAGTGGGAGCACTATATGAAAACCGTACAGTGAGATATTTGAAATTAAGGTAAGAGAGGTCAGAATCGTTGGATAGTGAAACAAGGGAAATTTAAGGAATAAACTGTACAAATTGGTTAAGCAAATAATTTTGGAAAATTTTTAGTAAGAAAATATATGAGTCTAGTTTAAAGGAAAATTTACGGATTTAAATTTCGAGTTTTCTAACTCGAGTTATAGTCAATTTAGTCAGTATGACGCAGATGGACAATTTCAAAATTTTATGCCCAAATTAGTAGTTAAGTCCGGGGTTGCGAAATTACCAAAATACCCTTCGAGTGTAAATTACCGAAATACCCCTGGGTTGTGAGATTACCGAATTACCCTTAGTGGGTAAAATTACCGATTTATCGAAATGCCCCTATGGGCCGATTTGATAGATTGTTATAATGGGGCAATTTACTGAAATGTCCTTATGGACCGAATTATCGAAATGCCCCTATGGGCCGTGTAACATCCCAAAATAGGGGTTATTTGTGATTGAATTATTTTTCTTGTATTTGAATTTCTGTGATATTATTCGTGATGATATAAGGCTTAATTAGGGGTCTTGAGTAAGCTCGGTTTAGTAGAATAATTCTTAGTATGGCTTATTTAAAGAAGAGGATTAAATGAGCTTAGCACTTAAGTTAATTTAAGTAGCAATAAGTGACAAGATGAGTGCATGGCAAGTTGGTAATGGCGCATGGAGTTTGGCTTGAGGTTAGAGGTTCGAGTAGCATGTTTAGCAATTTGAAGGTTTATTTTTATATCCTTGCTTTGATGGACGGTCAAACTTATTTATGATAGGTTGGACTATTTCTTTTGGTAAGTTGAATATATGATTAAGGAAAGCTTGATAGTAGGGATAAGAATCTTGAAGTTATGGTATGATGAGGGGACAAAAGGCATGAAGGGTGGAGGATGTTTTGGAAAGTTTCCTAAGCCTTTAGTGGATGAATGTGGACGGCATGTATGGCTAGGGGTGGCCGAATTTTGATAGGTAGCTTGGGGAAGGAATAGTTGGCCAATTTTTGTCATTTGAACATCTTTTGCTTTGTTTTTCTTTCTCTCCAAAATTCCTCTCTTTGGCCGAAAGTGTCTTGTGCATTTTGGTGCAATTTTTCTCTTTTGGTCTTTAGTCTCATTTCGTGTGAACCAAATACCATCTCTTTTCTTTCATTTGTCCTTTTGAAACCGAAACAACATGGGAACTTTTGTGCATCTTTTTCTTCTTTGATAACTAGGTGTTGGCCAAAACTCTTACTCCCTTTTCTCTCTTTTCTTTCTTTCAATATTGCTCAACCACTTTCTCTTTCTCTTTCTTTTGGGCGAACCATTCTCTTCTTGTTGCTCTCTCTTTTCTTTTGTTGATTAAACCGAATTCTCTCTCATTTCAATTCTCTTTTCTTTCACATATTCTTCATTTTCCATAACCATATAGCCGAATCTTCTACTTTCTTCAGATTTATCTTTGGCCGAATATTGAAGGTAAGATAGTTATCATCGGGACTTCTCTAGAAATTGGTTTTGGTAAGGTGGTAAGGTTTATTTCAAGGATTATTATTTTAAGTTTCATTTAAGCCAAGGCTAATAAACCTTATTGATGATGATTGTAGGGAAGTGAGGCCGATTCTTTTAGGAGTGTGTTGGTTAAGTGTTCGAAGGCTTTGGGTAAGATTTTAGGTTCACAAGGAACCTTTCTCAATTATTTTGGTTTGGCCGAATAGGCCATGGTTCTAATATTCATTTTTGGCCGAATATAGGGGCAAGAATACTTGTGTGGCCGATTTGTCTATTCGGGTTTTAGAACTCTTTTTGGTGCCGTGTGTGTATACATACACATCTTATAACTTTTAATATGCTAAGTGTTATTTTATGCCTAAACGTTTTGTGTAGACATGGATGAAATACCTTCATGGTATTAACAAGGATTTGGGTAAGTTCTTATTACTATGTGATTATTATTTGATGCTTTTGGGAAGCATGACACATTTGGTATGTGTATTATTTGATATATGGCTTATGATAAATCGATTGGATGTTGTTAAATAAATCTATCAACATGATTTGTGGTACATGCATATAAATGATTGTTAAGGGTTGATGAGAGGAGGGGGCGTGATATTCGTGTCGATTTTGGACACCGTGTTTTGGTAACACATCGTGACTACGGTCACCGAGGTTTGGTACCTCCAGAGGTTTGGCACCTCATAGCGACTTGTCCCCGTGGTTAATACCACCGTGGGTTGGCCCCACTTTGAGATATGGGATTGTCTCGCGGTGATTTGGTATCACACGATGGGTTGGCCCCATCATCTATTTGTGACTTCGGGCCACCACGGTGTTTTGGTAACACAATTGTGTCTTCTGGACACCGTAGATTTGGTATCTCCAAAGATTTGGTATCACATTTGTGACTATATCGTCACCGTGGTTTGGCACCACCAAAGTGGTTTGGTACCACAAGGGGTAGAAAAAGGCGTATGGATGGTTAGGTTGGGTGCATTTAAACTTATGCATGTTAATTGGTTATAATTTGTGTATGATATTGCATTAAATCGGGGAAGGGTTACACATTGAGTCTTGGTGACTCACCTTCTCCTTTAATTTTTCAGTGACTCGTAGATCGCGGATGAGGAGCCGGATGGACTCGAGGTGGCCATGCAGGGAGATTTTTAATAAATGAATTTTGGATTTTATCTATTTTTCTCATTGGGTTTATGTTGCTTAATTGTAATAAGGCCTCCTAGGATTATTTTATTATTGCGCATGTTTTGAATGTTTGTTTAAACTATTTGATGATGTTAAAACGGATGCACATGTTTTCTCAAATTAAACGCAAAAATGTTTTTAAAGTACCATCTAGGTACATTCAAATTTGTAAACAACTCGACTCACTAATATTTTAAGTTTAGTTTTTAACAAAGAAAATTTAAATTGAAAGGCATTTCACTAATTTCAAATGGGTTTTAAAATGATTTTTCAAAAACTTTTCTCTGTAGCAAACCAAATTCGGTCGTAATGTTTGGGCCGGGTTTGGGGTGTTACAAAATTGGTATCGAGCCAAGTTCAAAGCTCATTGTGGGGCCCAAGGCCCAAAAATGTTTTAGTAGGTCTATTTGAAATATTATGGTTTTGAATAAGCATGGCACTGAGTCTCCAACACCGATCCGCCTGTAAGTACCACTAACTTTTGTATGAATTATTTCTTCAGTAGAATGGTAGGAAGCATGGGACGTAGATAGTGATAGTATTTTAAACTTTAGGACTAGTTTACTCCAAACAAAGACATAAGACTTTAAGAGCCTAATTAAACCAACCTACGACCAAGTCGCCGAGTTAGGTGTGGTAACCTTGGTGCGCATGTCTAGGATTGGATCCTAAGAGCTTGGTACTTAAGCGAGCCTCCTCGTGACTCACCTCCTCTTCATGGGATTCCTACCTGGTGCGTAGCTTCGGTTCACTCTAACCAAGAGGACTCGATCATAGGCAAAATCCTAAATAAAACCCGAAAGGGATTAGCCATGTTTTAAGGAAAACTTCGGTTTTAAAATCATTAAATTATTTTTTAGATGGTAGGACAAATGTATCTTCGAAAATTTTCAAAATATTCTTGATTGACAAAATTACAAAAATACCCTTTAGGAAAAATGACGAAAATACCCCTGGGTTAGAAACGGACAGTAATGCCTGAAGAGTGCATAGGTATGAAAGGTTTAGGGAATGGATGTATTATTCTTTGTAAACCATGATAGAAGACTTAAAACCTTGTTTGATCGAAAGAATCTCTATTAAACTCTTTTCATAAAATTTCTTCGCGGATAATCAAGTGAAACATGTACTAATTCATAAAAATTTCCTAATCGATTAAAGCGCGATAGTTAGAATGAGCTTTAGAGGACGTGGCCGTCGTGGGCGCGGAAGGGTAGGATGGTCAGATCGAACTCAGCCGGGTCGGGTCAAGGATCCGAGAATGAGATACACCCACCACCACCCCAACCTTTGGAGTGAAGAGCAGATCGACGGTGACGACGCTGTGTCACAAGCGATGCTACGGGTTCCGGAAAGGGTAGCCGGAATTGGTGGAAGTGGAGGAGCTCGGAAGTCGGTTCTGAGAGACTTCGAGCTAACGGAGCTGAATTTTTCCGAGGTGTGTCAGGTGTAGCGCCCAATACTGGTGAGTATTGGTGGAATCGACCAAAAAGAATCATGGATGAGATAGATTTGACAAATGAGGAGAAACCGAAAGGAGCGGTGTCGCTTCTCAAGGATGAGTCATATCGATGGTGGCTCACGGTCCGAGATGGTGCTACGGCGAGATGATCTCACTTGGGAGTACTTCAAAGCCGCATACCGGAAAGAAGTATGTTGGATCAAGCTACATTGACGCTCAAAGGAAAGCTTTTAGGGGTTAGTGCAAGGGAATAAGTCCGTCTCGGAGTATGAAGCGAATTCCTAAGGTGAGTCGTTATGCTCGGGGGAATAGTGGCATCGGAACATGATCGTTGTGTTCGTTTTGAAGACGGACTTAGAGACGAGTTAAGGTCAGCTGATTGCTCCACAAAGAAGAACGTGAGTTTGCTTGTCTTGGTGGAGAAGGCCAAGGTAGCCGAAGGAATCAAGGAGTCCGCGAGGCAAAGTTATGATAGGAGCAAGTCAAGAGAGGCTTTGGATCGTCTGGGTCGTGGTAATGTTCGAAAAAGATTTAGGCGAGTGGGTCAAATCGAGCGAGGAGGTCCACAAATGCTAATCAAAGACCGCCCAGTGTAACCGTTGTGGAAAGTTTCATTGGGGTGAATGTTGGACCGGAGGAAAGGATGTTTCGAGTGTGGTTCGCTAGAACATCGTGTGAGGGACTGTCCGCGTAAGCAAGCTAGGAATCGATCCGAAGGTCAAGGTCGTGCCCGATTCGTAAAGGAGGGACCAGCACCGCAGAGAGTCGTGGTTATGGTAGAGGTGGTTATGGCTCTAGTGGAGGTCGCGGCAAATGGCAGAGGTATTGGCAACACGGAGGCTAGGCACTGGTTTGGTGTATCTTTGCGGGCGTCGTGAGGAAGGAGACGCACCGGACGTTATAACCGTGACGTTTTTAATTTTTGGTGTTCCATATAACGCCTTGATAGATGTGGGTTCGACGCACTCTTACGTTGCTAGTAGTATAGTTGAGACCATGAGTTTAGTTCCTAGAGACGCTTCTAAGAGGATGACCGTACTTAGTCCTTTAGGTCACTCTGTAGAAGTAGATAAGTCAGATAGAGATATACCCCTAGAACTCCAAGGGGTAGTGTTTTTAGCCGATCCGATGGAACCGCCGCTTTGAGGAGTTCGATCGATTCTTGGGATGGATCGTTGGGTCAAAGTACCAAGCAAGTTTGGATTGTGCCGCTAAGCGCATGGTTTTGAAGACGGTTGAAGGTGAAGAAGTGGTCATGATAGGTAATAGGAGAGATTATCTATCCAACGTGGTATCTGCGTTGAAAGCAATAAAGATGGTCGGAAGAAGGGTGTGAGGCGTTCGTAGTTCATGTGTGTGCTTTGGAAGCTAAGGAGTCTTCTGTGGGAAATGTTCAAACTGTTAAGGAATTTGCCGACGTATTTCTGAAGAACTTCCGGATTGCCTCCGGATCGTGAAGTCGAATTTGGTATAGATCTGTTACACGGCACGCGCGCCGTGTCTATAGCTCCGTATAGGATGGCACCAAGGAATTGTTGGAATTGAAGGCTCGGATACAAGAGTTGTTGGATCGAGGTTTCATTCGACCAAGTGTTTCACCTTGGGAGCGCCGGTACTTTTTGTCAAGAAGAAGGATGGTACGATGCGGATGTGTATAGACTACCGCTTGATTGAATAAGTCGACGATTAAAAACAAGTATCCTTTGCCGAGGATAGATGACTTGTTTGATCACCAAAGAAGGGTCCGCGGTTTTCTCTAAGATTGATTTAAGGTCCGGATATCATCAACCAAAGGTGAAAGAGGTGATATCCATAAGACGGCATTTCGTGCTCGGTATGGACACTACGAGTTCCCCGTGATGCCGCTTGGTTTGACTAATGCACCAGCGGCTTTCATGGACATGATGAATAGGGTATTTCAACGCTTTTGGATCGGTTTGTTGTGGTCTTTATAGATGATATTTTGGTGTATTCAAGTCGGAAGAGGAGCATGATGCGCATTTGCGAGTGGTGTTGCGGTTTCGAGGAAAAGCAACAGATGCGAAATTTAGTAAGTGCGACTTACGGCTTAAGGAGGTGACTTTCTTGGGTCACGTTGTTTCAAATGAGGGGATTAGAGTGGATCCTCGAAAGATTGAGGCGATGTTAGATTGGAAGCCTTCTAAATGTGGGTTGAAATTCGGAGTTTTCTAGGTCTCAAGCGGTATTATTCCAAGATTTGTGGAAGGATTTTCTTTGATTGCCGCACCGATGACCAAATTGTTGAGGAAAGGAGTTCCATTTGTGTGGACCGAGAAGCGCAAGAAAAAGTTTCGACAAATTGAAGAAGATTCAGTGAAGCTCGGTTTGATTCAACTTTGAGGCGAGCAAGGAATTCACTGGTTTATTGCGATGCATCACATATTGGTTTGGGATGCGTCTTGATGCAAGAAGGGAAGGTAGTGGCTTATGCATCTCGGCATTGAGACCACATGAGGCTAATTATCCGACTCATGACTTGGAGTTAGCGGTTGTAGTCTTCGCTTTGAAGATATGGAGGCACTATTTGTACGGAGAGAAGTCGATAGTTTATACGGATCACAAGAGTCTTAAGTATCTCTTGACTCGTAAAGGATTTGAATTTGAGGCGTAGATGGATTGAGCTGTTGAAGGACTACGATCGCTCGATCGAGTATCATCCTCGGTAAGGCTAACGTGGTGGCGCACGCGTTGAGTCGTAAGGTTGTATCGGATTTAAGATCGATGTTTGCTCGACTTAGTCTGTTCAATGATGGGAGTCTTTTGGCGAATTGCAAGTCAAGCCGACTTGGTTAGATCGATTAAGGAGAAGCGAAGCAGAGGATGATGGTTTTTGAATGATCGGAGGTTGCAAGTTCGAATGGTGGATTAGAGGATTTTAGTCCGTCCAGGTGATGGAGTTTTGTGCTTTAAAGGAAGAGCTTGTATACCGAAGGATGTGGAGTTGAGACAAAGGATTCTTCGGGGCCTTTGCATAGCAGCCATATGCTGCTATGCATCCCGGAGGTAGCAAGATGTATCGGGATTTGAGAGAGCAATTTTGGTGGCCAGTGCCAAACGGGAAGTAATGGCGAGTTCGTGGGTAAGTGTCCGACGTGTCAACAAGTCAAGGCCGAACATCGGTTGCCATCCGGTTTACTTCAACCGAAGAAGATTCCACGATGGAAGTGGGAGAGGATCACCATGGACTTTGTCGCTGGATTACCTCTTACGCCTAGCAAGAAGAATTCAGTTTGGGTGATTGTGGATCGTCTGACTAAATCAGCGCATTTCATACCTGTAAGGGTAGATTATTCGCTTCAGAGGTTAGCTAAGTTATATGTAGCCGAGATAGTGAGATTGCATGGTGTGCCAGTATCGATTATCTCGGATAGGGATCCGAGGTTTACATCGAGGTTTTGGAGAGCGTTGTATCAAGCTTTGGGTACGAGATTGGACTTCAGCACAGCTTTTCATCCGCAATCCGACGGACAATCGGAGAGAGTGATTCAGATTTTAGAAGATATGCTCAGAGGTTGCGTTCTGGATTTCAGTGGCAGTTGGGAGGAGTATCTACCATTGGCGGAATTCGCTTATAACAATAGTTATCAAGCGAGTATCCAAATGGCTCCATATGAAGCACTGTATGGACGAAAATGCCGTACTCCTACGTGTTGGACGGAACTAGGTGAACGACATGTCTTGGGTCCAGAATTGGTGACGGAAACTGAGGACAAAGTTAAGGTAATTCGGGCTCGTCTCAAGGAAGCATCGGATAGGCAAAATTCTTACGCCGATCTCAAGCGTAAGGAGATGGAATACGAGGTAGGAGATAAAGTCTTTCTGAAGGTGTCGCCTTGGAAAAAGGTGTTGCGTTTTGGGCAAAAAGGGAAATTAAGTCCAAGGTTCATCGGCCGTGATATCGTGTGTTGAAGCGAGTAGGACCGGTAGCTTATCACCGAATCGCCAAAGCAGAGTTAAGTCGATTCACAATGTCTTCCATGTGTCGATGCTTAGACGGTATAGGTCGATCCATCGCACATCGTGCGATGCGCAGATTGAGGTTAACTCCGACTTATCATTCGAGGAGGAACCAGTTCAGATTTTAGATCGAGATGTCAAGGTGTTGCGTAGAAAGTCAGTACCCTTAGTGAAAGTGCTATGGCGAAACCATGGTACGGAGGAAGCGACGTGGGAACCCGAGGATGTAATACTGGCGAATAATACCCCACCTTTTCTGATCAGGTAATTTCGAGGTCGAAATTATTTTAAGGGGGGTAGAACTGTAACATCCCAAAATAGGGGTTATTTGTGATTGAATTATTTTTCTTGTATTTGAATTTCTGTGATATTATTCGTGATGATATAAGGCTTAATTAGGGGTCTTGAGTAAGCTCGGTTTAGTAGAATAATTCTTAGTATGGCTTATTTAAAGAAGAGGATTAAATGAGCTTAGCACTTAAGTTAATTTAAGTAGCAATAAGTGACAAGATGAGTGCATGGCAAGTTGGTAATGGCGCATGGAGTTTGGCTTGAGGTTAGAGGTTCGAGTAGCATGTTTAGCAATTTGAAGGTTTATTTTTATATCCTTGCTTTGATGGACGGTCAAACTTATTTATGATAGGTTGGACTATTTCTTTTGGTAAGTTGAATATATGATTAAGGAAAGCTTGATAGTAGGGATAAGAATCTTGAAGTTATGGTATGATGAGGGACAAAAGGCATGAAGGGTGGAGGATGTTTTGGAAAGTTTCCTAAGCCTTTAGTGGATGAATGTGGACGGCATGTATGGCTAGGGGTGGCGAATTTTGATAGGTAGCTTGGGGAAGGAATAGTTGGCCAATTTTTGTCATTTGAACATCTTTTGCTTTGTTTTTTCTTTCTCTCCAAAATTCCTCTCTTTGGCCGAAAAGTGTCTTGTGCATTTTGGTGCAATTTTTCTCTTTTGGTCTTTAGTCTCATTTCGTGTGAACCAAATACCATCTCTTTTCTTTCATTTGTCCTTTTTGAAACCAAAACAACATGGGAACTTTTGTGCATCTTTTTCTTCTTTGATAACTAGGTGTTGGCCAAACTCTTACTCCCTTTTCTCTCTTTTTCTTTCTTTCAATATTGCTCAACCACTTTCTCTTTCTCTTTCTTTTGGGCGAACCATTCTCTTCTTGTTGCTCTCTCTTTTCTTTTGTTGATTAAACCGAATTCTCTCTCATTTCAATTCTCTTTTCTTTCACATATTCTTCATTTTCCATAACCATATAGCCGAATCTTCTACTTTCTTCAGATTTATCTTTGGCCGAATATTGAAGGTAAGATAGTTATCATCGGGACTTCTCTAGAAATTGGTTTTGGTAAGGTGGTAAGGTTTATTTCAAGGATTATTATTTTAAGTTTCGTTTAAGTCAAGGCTAATAAACCTTATTGATGATGATTGTAGGGAAGTGAGGCCGATTCTTTTAGGAGTGTGTTGGTTAAGTGTTCGAAGGCTTTGGGTAAGATTTTAGGTTCACAAGGAACCTTTCTCAATTATTTTGGTTTGGCCGAATAGGCCATGGTTCTAATATTCATTTTTGGCCGAATATAGGGGCAAGAATACTTGTGTGGCCGATTTGTCTATTCGGTTTTAGAACTCTTTTTGGTGCCAGTGTGTATACATACACATCTTATAACTTTTAATATGCTAAGTGTTATTTTATGCCTAAACGTTTTGTGTAGACATGGATGAAATACCTTCATGGTATTAACAAGGATTTGGGTAAGTTCTTATTACTATGTGATTATTATTTGATGCTTTTGGGAAGCATGACACATTTGGTATGTGTATTATTTGATATATGGCTTATGATAAATCGATTGGATGTTGTTAAATAAATCTATCAACATGATTTGTGGTACATGCATATAAATGATTGTTAAGGGTTGATGAGAGGAGGAGGGCGGTGATATTCGTGTCGACGGACACCAGGTGTTTTGGTAACACATCGTGACTACGGTCACCAGAGGTTTGGTACCTCCAGAGGTTTGGCACCTCATAGCGACTTGTCCTCGTGGTTAATACCACCGTGGGTTGGCCCCACTTTGAGATATGGGATTGTCCGCGGTGATTTGGTATCACACGATGGGTTGGCCCCATCATCTATTTGTGACTTCGGTCACCGGTGTTTTGGTAACACAATTGTGTCTTCTGGACACCGTAGATTTGGTATCTCCAAAGATTTGGTATCACATTTGTGACTATACGTCACCGGTGGTTTGGCACCACCAAAGGGTTTGGTACCACAAGGGGTAGAAAAAGGCGTATGGATGGTTAGGTTGGGTGCATTTAAACTTATGCATGTTAATTGGTTATAATTTGTGTATGATATTGCATTAAATCGGGGAAGGGTTACACATTGAGTCTTGGTGACTCACCTTCTCCTTTAATTTTTCAGGTGACTCGTAGATCGCGGATGAGGAGCCGGATGGACTCGAGGTGGCCATGCAGTGGGAGATTTTTAATAAATGAATTTTGGATTTTATCTATTTTTCTGTTGGGTTTATGTTGCTTAATTGTAATAAGGCCTCCTAGGATTATTTTATTATTGCTGCATGTTTTGAATGTTTGTTTAAACTATTTGATGATGTTAAAACGGATGCACATGTTTTCTCAAATTAAACGCAAAATGTTTTTAAAGTACCATCGGGTACATTCGAAATTTGTAAACAACTCGACTCAGCTAATATTTTAAGTTTGGTTTTTAACAAAGAAAATTTAAATTGAAAGGCATTTCGACTAATTTCGAAATGGGTTTTAAAATGATTTTTTCAAAAACTTTTCTCTGTAGCAAACCAAATTCGGTCGTAATGTTTGGGCCGGGTTTGGGGTGTTACAGGCCGAATGATCGTATTGCTTTAATGGGCTGATTCATAAAAAGTATTCAATAGGTTAATGGATGTTATTTTTATATGGATGTTTTACGATTATGTATGATACATCTTTACATATTGCATGGGATGGGAAAATTTGAATGAAGAGAAGTATAGACCGGTGGCATTGCCACAAATTCGATAATGTCTATGTGCCCAACATATGAATTAACGACTACGTGTCGATCATTTTACAAAGATATGAATCGTGGCTCAACCACAAATAGTATAAATGGCGCTTGACTGCAAATTGGAGAGATCGCGGGGTAGGTTGACTTGATCCCCACAGAGAGACTCGGTGGGTACGCAGGGAGAGAGATTGGATGGATGGGTTGGGTTGCATACTTTGCATTCATATATATATATACTGTTTTGTAATTGGGCTTCGCCCAAGATTATCTTAAATGGGCTTAGGCCCAAGATATTTCTAAGCGGGTTCAGCCCAGGTGGATGACGATAAGGGGATTTCACACTTTGAGTTCTTGTAACTCACCCCCTTTTTCTTAACCCTTGCGGGTAATGCTCATGGACGGGGACTTGGGCCCATGGATGACTTCGGTGGGAGGCCATACTTGAAAATGGTGTTTTATTTTGAACTTTAAATTTTTATTTCCGCTCACTTTACTATTTTGGGTTTTTATGTTGTAATAAGGCCTGAGTATTTTATTATTTGCTTTATGGTGGATATTCTTATTATTTTGCTTAAATTTTTTAAAAGGGAATTTTCTAAAAATATAAATAATGGTTTCCAAAATTGATTAATAAATGGATTTTATAGCAAACTTTTTTACAAATGATTTAATTCGGATTCTCTTTCAAAATTATCTACGACATTTTCAAAAGTCACGGTTTTAAAGCTCACTACCTCGATTTTCGACTCATCAAACAATCTTTCAAAAATACTTGTATTTTATCTACGTTTCCGCAACGATTTCAAAATGCTTCTGCAACTCTATTTCTAAACATCACATTTCTATTTTGTTCATTTCAAATATGCTTTCGCTACTAAAAAGGTTTTTTTTTAAGATTATTACGTTTTCAAGTAGTTAACAATTGTTTAAGTGTTTTTGGTTTTGACAAAGAGGCTGTATTTCTCAAGCAAGTTTTTAATAATCGCAAAGATGGTTTTTACTTCCATGTGACACACCAGATTCGGGCCTAACTTTTAGGCCGGGTTTGGGGTGTTACATTTTATGGTATCAGAGCCCGGTTACAAAACTCGGTTGTGGTTTGGGTTCAAAAGTGTTTTCAAAGCCGTTTAAAATTTTAATGTTCTAAAGGAAGTATGGCACCACGGGTATCCAGCACCAAGTTAAGTAAGTATGTGTTTTTATTTTATGATTATTGTGTTAGTACTGTGGTATGAAAATTCCACAAAATAGAATACTCTAGAACTTTTAGTTTTAGGAGCTGAAAATATAGAGATTTAGACTTTAGGATGCGTATTGCGAAAATAACTTTACTTCCTATACTCCATAAAACATTGTTTAATAAAACACTAAAATAGTATACTGATTCATAAAACTCGTAATCAGATTAAATCGAGTTAGCAAATATGAGCGTTAAAGGACGTAGACGTGATAGATGTGGACGTGGTAGAGGCCGAGGTGCTAAGCCTAGATATTCAGCATCGGGGCATGTTTCCGAAAGGGAGGCGCTGGCATCGCCAGTGGTTGAGACGGGATCTCATGATCGAGCTGGGGTTGATGAGCTAACTCAGATAGTTAAGGAAGTATTGGAGGAGGTTAAACGAATTGGTGAAGCACTTCGAGTTGGGTCTGTGGACTGTAAGAAGAAATTAGATCGCGGTTCTTTTGGGTTGCAGTCTCGTTCCGTAAAATGTGTTAAGGCACGTCCAAACTTTTCGGCTTGCGATTATTGTAGAAGGCGTCATCCGGGAGAATGCTGGAGGAGGTTAGAAACATGCTTGAGATGCGGGTCTAAGGAGCATAAGGCTCGGGATTGTTTCATCACCATCAAGTCAGGTATGTTTTGGTTGGACGTGATGATTGAATGTAGAAAATTTTTAGGTATAAGTAGTAGATAACTGCTTGCTTCTGTGGTTAGATGATTGGTTGTATGAAAGAGGATTCAAGATTTTGTTAAAAGTACATTGGTGTTATTAAGATCAGAGTGCGCAGCGAAAGCATAGTGGTATGTTTTAAATGGTGCGGTTAGTAGTTGGCTGGAAATTTCGAGGATGAAATTTCTTTAAGGAGGGTAGAATTGTAACATCCCAAAATTGGGCCTAGTAGAATTGGACCTATTGGGCCCATTGGGCCTTGAACGTAGAAGCATTTTAAAATTCATGGGAATTTGAGAACGGCATTATTTCAAGTTGGACTATTAGGAAGGTGATTTTGGAGAGTTACGAGGTTTCTAGGAAGTTCCGGGTTCAAGTTAAGTTATAGGAAGAATTTTGGTGTTTAAGCCTATTTAGGAGAAATAGTAAGTGACCTCAAAGCTTATGGAAATAAATGAGTAAATTGCTAGCATAATTGAACAATTGGTAAGAAGGTTATGGCGCCACATGAAGTACCTTGAGGGAAGAGGTTCAAATCCCATTGTGTGCAAATTTTGACTATTATTTTTGCATTCTTTCCCTAAGTGTCGGCCAAGCATGTAAATAAGGCAAGGTGGACTTTTTATTTTTGGCAAAATGGCTAAGGAAAATAGGAAAGGATGAAGGTGAGGAAAGAAATCAAGAGAAAGGGGAAAGTAAGGGGAACATGTGGCCTTTTTCAAGGGAAGTGTTATGGAAAGTGTGGTTGGCCAATTTTTGACCATTATGGTCATGAATGTGGACGGTTTTGGGTGTAGAAGGAGGTAGCCGAATTTTCTTTGGCAATTGGTAAAATGTTTGGTGTTGTTTTGGCCAAAAACTCCTATTTGCAACTTTTGTGTCATTTTTCTTTTCTCTCCAAATTTCCTTCTCCTTCTTGCCGAATCTTCAAGCTTTGAGTGTACAGCTTTCTCCTTTGTTTGGGCGAATCACTCACCTTTTTGTTCATCTCCCCTTAGATAGCTGAAACAATCTAGCACTCTTCTCTCCATCCATTCTTTTCTTTTGACCTTTTCATCAACATTTTCTCTATTCTTAATTCGACATTACCTTGTGATCAAATCATCCTCTTTTCGGAGTGATTTAAGTGAGTGGCGCTACAAGGAAATTAACAATCGGTAAGTAGTAGTTCTCTCTTCGTCGATAACTTTGTTTCATCCGAGTTTTTCCTTAATAATCGAGTGTTCTTCTTTCTCTCTCGTTGGGTCTGAGTTACATTCTTTTCTGTGATATGGCCATCGTTGGATTTAGGGCTTTCAACAAGGTGAAGGAGCACAAGTGATTTGTATTAACCAAATCGTTATCGTCGACTTGTCAAGCAAGTGGGGTAAGAACGTCGTTATAAGATTTGTTTTGATCAAAGGTGGGATAATTGCTAACAACTCTTTCGCTCACAAAATATTGTTAGGACGGGATTTCAGTAGCCAAAGGGTAGGATCAATTTTTGGTGCACTGAGGGAGATCACATTCGTAGTGTTGAAACGGTAGAAAGCACAACTTGTAATCAAGGTGTGTAATCATGTACCCTTCCGAATATATGTTTGAAATGGTGTGTAATCTCATACCTCTCTGGATGTTTGTATGAAATGTTCTATGATTGGGTCGAAATACCAAGAAAATCGAAACCGGCATTCGAGACCACTCGGAGTGCGTATGTTCATAGTAGTAACCATATTTTGTAAAGAAACAGTTTTGGTCAAGAAAGAAGTGACGTGATTTTGGAAAAATACCGAAAAATAGGATAAAGGGAATTAGAAAGCGAAAAAGATATCGAATTAAATCTTACTGTGTCTATTTTTATATGAAAGAAACAGAGGAGGAAGAGGAAGTTTATATTCTGGGATATCTTAATTTTAGTGAGACTGCTTTTGATGGACTTCGTGGTTCCCTATTCTGTCTTGGAAAAATTGGTTTAAATTGTACAAAGTGAATTATGAGTTATAAGTTATATGTATGGATTCCTACCTATTTTCAATAGAAACAACTGGGAGCAGTATATGAAAACTGTACAGTGAGATATTTGAAATTAAGGTAAGAGAGGTTAGAATCGTTGGATAGTGAAACAATGGAAACTTTAAGGAATAAACTGTACTAATTGGTTAAGCCAAAAATTCTAGAAAAATTTTAGTAAGAAGATATATGAGTCTATTTTAAAGGAAAATTTACGGATTTAAATTTCGAGTTTTCTAACTCGAGTTATAGTCAACTTAGTCAGTATGACGCAGATGGACAGTTTCAAATTTTTATGCCCAAATTAGTAGTTATGTCTGGGGTTGCGAAATTACCAAAATACCCTTGGAGTGTAAATTACCGAAATACCCCTGGGTTGCGAGATTATCGAATTACCCTTAGTGGGTAAAATTACCGATTTACCGAAATGCCCCTATGGGCCGAATTGATAGATTGTTCTAATGGGCTGATTTACCGAAATGTCCTTATGGACCGAATTACCGAAATGCCCCTATGGGCCGAATGATCGTATTGCTTTAATGGGCTGATTCATAAAAAAGTATTCAATAGGTTAATGGATGTTATTTTTATATGGATGTTTTAAGATTATGTATGATGCATCTTTACATATTGCATGGGATGGGAAAATTTGAATGAAGAGAAGTATAGGCCGGTGGCATTGCCACAAATTCTGATAATGGCTATGTGCCTAACATATGAATTAACGACTCTGTGTCGATCATTTTACCGTATATGAATCTGGTGGCTCAACCACAAATAGTATAAATGGCAGCTTGACTGCAAATTGGAGAGACTGGCGGGGTGGGATGACTTGATCCCCACAGGAGAGACTGGCTGGTACGGGGGAGAGATTGGATGGATGGGTTGGGTTGCATACTTTGCATTCATATATATATATTGTTTTGTAATTGGGCTTTGGCCCAAGATTATTCCTATATGGGCTTAGGCCCAAGATATTTCTAAGCGGGTTCAGGCCCAGTGGATGACGGTAAGGGGATTTCACACTGAGTTCTTGTAACTCACCCCCCTTTTTCTTAACCCTTACAGGTAATGCTCAGTGACGGGGACTTGGGCCCATGGATGACTCGGTGGAGGCCATACTTCAGAAATGGTGTTTTATTTTGAACTTTAGATTTTTATTTCCGTTCACTTTACTATTTTGGGTTTTTATGTTGTAATAAGGCCTCTAGAGTATTTTATTATTTGCTTTATGGTGGATATTCTTATTATTTTGCTTAAATTGTTTAAAAAGGGAATTTTCTAAAAATATAAATAATGGTTTCCAAAATTGATTAATAAATGGATTTTATAGCAAACTTTTTTACAAATGATTTAATTCAGATTCTCTTTCAAAATTATCTACGACATTTTCAAAAGTCACAGTTTTAAAGCTCACTACCTCGATTTTCGACTCATCAAACGATCTTTCAAAAATAATTGTATTTTATCTACGTTTCCGCAACGATTTCAAAATGCTTCTGCAGCTCTATTTCTAAACATCACATTTCTATTTTGTTCATTTCAAATATGCTTTCGCTACTAAAAAGGTTTTTTTTTAAGATTATTACGTTTTCAAGTAGTTAACAATTGTTTAAGTGTTTTTGGTTTTAACAAAGAGGCTGTATTTCTCAAGCAAGTTTTTAATAATCGCAAAGATGGTTTTTACTTCCATGTGACACACCAGATTCGGGCCTAACTTCTAGGCCAGGTTTGAGGTGTTACATTATGTGCAATGGATGTTGAAGGGTGTGTAACACCCCACGCCCGACCCGTCCGCCAGATCTGGGTATGGAGCGCCACAAATGGACTTATACTTAATAATTTCCAGCTTGGTTGCTATATAGAATTTTGTTGAGGTCCTAAGCCATTAAGTGTTGGGCCTTAAGCCATTAAGTGTTGCGTCCCTCAATATTTGTATACAAAGAAACTCTAAACATTTAGCTCTAAACATTTAGTTGAGGGCTATCTGCCCTAAATTTCATATTCTAATTGTACTTTCTGGCTTTGTAGTTATTGATCCTGTGGCAAAGCCTCCAATGATACCCCATTCCTATGTGCATGAATCTAACTTCTCGTAATCCTTAATCTCACCCCATCTGGCTTCGTCCCTCCACAAAGTCCTTGATCATCCTTGTAACGCCCCGAATTTTGGCCTAGAAGGATTGGGCCTTGAGCGTGGGATTAGCTAGGAGACTGCACATAAATATTTATCTGTGTAAGAAAATGACATAAGTTGCTTGTTTGCTTTAATGGATAAGTGATTTGGGTGTGTATGGGAGTGTTTGAGAAGCTTGGGTTCAAGTCTTGGCCCTTGCAAAATTTTTAGTTTTTGCTCTTAAATGAATCTGGACACTGGCACTTATGCCTTATTAGTAATAATGCTTGTTTTATGACACAAAAAGAGCCTGTGGTGTAGTGGCACGGTGGCATGTGGTATAATTGAGAAGTCTGAGGTTCAAGTCTTGGGTTACACAGTGGAATGTTTATTTTGCTGCTTGAGTTGTGAAGGTAGAAGAGTTGGACTGAAACACTGTTGAGAGGAGTTTGAATTGGTCTTGGATGGAGATATGGAGAGGATTATGGAGAGAGTTGGGGAGAGAATCAAGGAATTTCGAAATGAGAGGTTGGTAGGGTGTTGTGGCCGATTGGGACTCTAAGGCTCTAGGGGATTTCGGCTAGTGGGAAATAGGGAGCAATTTCAGCTGTAGGCATATTCTTTGTTTCAGTTTTGTGGAGCTTGAAAGGAGAGGGCCGAATTTCCTTTGTAATTTTTGCCATTCGGGATTTCTTTCGGGTTTTGCGTTTTATCAACTGTGGTGACCAAAAGTGCCATTATTTTCTCCCTTTCTTCAATTGCCAATTAGGTAATATTCTTCGGTGATCTCACTTCTCTTTCTCTACCCGTTTTTCTATTTTCTTTACTCTCCTAGCAGTGCCGAATGCACTTCTCTTCTCTCCCCCTTCATTCTTCTATTTTCTCTCAAAGCCAAACCTACTTTTCTCTCCCTCTCTCACCCTTGGCCGATTGTGGTTCTTTCTTTTCAGGTTTTCTTAAGTGACCGTCCCCTCTTGTCTATCTTCCTCCCTTGTTCTACTCTGACGATTGTTGATAGCCTAGTGATTGGGGATCTATTGTTAGTGTCGATTACCACCATCGTTTGTCCACTGTGCTGAACCTAAGCTGCTACATTCTTTGTTCTTCTGATTCTTGTGAGTTCTTCGTTGCACGATATCGATACTAATCAAAGAGTGGGTAATCACTTTTGATCAACGGTTAGTTGCAAATACCCGTTGGTTCAAGCAAAGTGATAGTTGGAGAGCACGTGGGCTAGTTTACTCGTTATCACGAATAGGTGTGTAATCACACTATCTCTGCTGTGAATCAGCAAAAGCCAAAAAGCCGAAAAGCTGAAACTTCGGAATTCGAGGCCTCACGAGCGTGCAATTGCTCGTATGGTAAACCGAGTCCAAAAATCATGGGCGATAGATTGTAGAGGCCAGTACGAGCGTTCTCGTGATCTTGGGCCTCGTTTGGCTAAAATGGGTCGTGTGGGCCCAATGGGCTCGTGGGCCCCATACAAATAAAATCCACGTTAAGTGGCAAATAATGGACTGGGCTATGTAGTTCGCATAGCCGTGACTGAATTTGGGCTAAATGGGCCACACGAGTGTGTGGACCCACTTGGGCCGAATAATGGGCCTTGGGCCCATTTACACCGTTATAACCATCTAGGTTATCTGTGTCGCTCGAGGTGACTGTAGACCTTCGGAGAGGTCATTATCTGCACCTAGACCCCAAAATAAGTAAAATGACTGTAATGCCCCTATAGGGTAAAATGACCGTAATGCCCCTATAGGGTAAAATGACCGTAATGCACCTGTAGGGTAAAATGACCGTAATGCCCCTGTAGGGTAAAACGATCGTAATGCCCCTATAGGGTAAAATGACCGTAATGTCGTTGTAGGGTAAATGACTATTTTGCCCCTCGAGGGTAAATGACTGATTTGTGCTATGATTGGACTGATTTGACTGTAATTGTATGACTGTGATTTGATTGACTTAACTGTGAATGATATAATGATTTGTGGGCCAGGCATTCTGCATACGTGACACACTGCATGGGGTTAGGATATTGGTTATAGAGGAAGTACTGTTCTGATCGGGTCGCACGAGACGACTGTGGACCCAGTAATGATCTGTTAAGGTCGCACGGGTCGCACGAGACGACTGTGGACCTACCGATGGCTTTAAGCCAGTTAATCTGATTATGGCTCTGTGCCAACCTAATTATGGCTCTATGCTGTAACACCCTTAACCCATATCTGTCGCCGGATTAGGATTACAGGATATTACTAGACTTAGCACAGACATAGCAAAATAATTACCAAATAATTAATCATAAAAGAATACTTAATTAACAACGATACATTTACGAATTGAAATGATTAAACAATCATGCTCTTAGCTCATTTTTATATTCAAACAAGTACAAGCATATATTTATATATTTATATCACCTAGTAAAAATCACTATTCATTTGGTCATTTTAATGACAAAACCCGATTATGCACATTTGCTCTTTACTAATCTATCAAACATATACGAACATTAAAAACATTAACATAGTGACTATTTCACATACATATAGTTAAACAATCCATTTATCTAACCAAAATGCATGAGCTCAATCTATCGTTTTAAAATTTGTATATCATATTGCCGATTATGCCTAAAGTATAACATATACATTAATCTAAATCCAAGGAACATTTCATCAATAATTTACTCACGCTCACGGCATTTACACATTTATCCATATCCCCTTTACCTATTATGGCACATCTCATATTTGTCAAATCATTAAACATACTTAAACCGAATCTCATAGTCAATTTCAACTTCTAATTGAACATGATTTAAACTTAAATAAAGGGCTATTTATAAGTTATGCATATCTTTATACAATCTAAGTATGTACTCCAAATTATCAATCATAAATATCATAATACTACTTACCCAATTTCGCAAGGTACCATGAGATGAAATTCCAAATCAAGTTTATATTAAGACCGAATATCCACAAACATTAACATCTTGATCAAACATTACCAAAACAAACCCATGCATAGAAATATAGCCATTTTCGCATGGCATATATGTACATCTCATTCATAATGAATTCAAAAGAGTAATAAAGCCTATACATGCCATAGTTTCAAAAGTTCAACTAATAAAAGATACCAAAGTTTAGTTGATAGTGTGACAGACTTTGACGACGATCCCCGAGCTCGCATCTAAACTTCAAAACCTATAACACCATACAAATAAAACACTCACACAGTAAGCTATCATAGCTTAGTAAGTTATAAGCAATTACAATACAATGAATTAGATAATTTAATGATCAACCCACACATTCCATAACCTTTAAAACAAACTATCTCAACTTTCGGTAATAGCATTCATGTAAGTTTATAATCTTCTTCTTACCTCAAGCAATTTCATGCATATATATACATATATATAATACCTAGATTCACTCTCACATTCAATTCTTATAATCTTCATATAAACATACATGATACGGCATTATCATTTTAACAATGAAATTTACTTACCATCTAAAAGATAGTTTATCTTTGCATACCTGATCTTTATACTTACTCTTTTGTACATTCGATAATATTACAATTAAGAAATAGTCAACCTGTACACTTCACACCAAAACATAATAATAAATCACGTGCTTAATATTGACGTATTAATTCCTTGCGCATATAATACCGGAATCCTCGTAACGTATCGCACACTTAGTGCAGTTACCTTAATTTCTCATATTAATAGTGATATTTGACCGATTTCGCACACTTAGTGCTCGGTATTTAAACTCGCACACTTAGTGCTCATTGACTGATTTCTCACACTTAGTGCTCGGTGTATCAGTTCGTACACATAGTACTCATTATCAGATCTCCTCTTCATTCATATAAACACATATGATCTCATTTCCATTCATATATATACACATATATTTATATATGTTCCAACCAACCTGTTCATTCTATAAAACATCATCACATTCGGCAACATCAAATAAATATATATACTCACCTATTCAAATACAACCATATCCATTTCAATTTCGCATTTAACAATCTCTTAATATATATAAATATTCATTCAACTCAAATAAATCAAAAACTTATATATATACCAAACTTACATTCGGCTAGTATATAATTCATTCAATGTCATATTCGGCACTAAGAAATTAAACATACTTACTTCTATTTAACATATACACATTAATATAGATTAAAATTCAATTCATCCAATTGCTTAAAAACTTACTTCGAAAATCGACGGATTAGGCTCCCCGGCTATTCGTTCAACTTCGCTTTTCCCCGATCCAATCCCGATTCTTTTTGTTCTTGATCTAAATAATTTCAAATTAGGCTCATTCAACATTTTTCTCATTCAATTTAATCCAAAAACACATAATCGGGCAAATTACAATTTTACCCCTGACATTTACAATTTTTACAATTTAGTCCCTATTGCACAAAACACAAAATACTCAAAATTTAACCACAATTCTTTAGAGACGAATTTTCATCCTCCCATTACAAGCCCATACAACTCATTTATTTCACATTTAAATCTCCAAAAAATTTCTTTTTGCAATTTAATCCAAATCACCTAATTTCATCAAAAACTCAAGAACAAGATTTGTTAATCTATCACATACAATTAATATTTCATCATTAAAAAACAAGAATATCAAGCTTCCTTCAATGGCATCTCACGAAAAACACAACCAAATCACAAATTTAAACATGGGTTAATTAAAACTCAAAGCAACGATTTCAAAAACGTAAAAATTATTAAAAACCGAGCTAAATGCTTACCTTAATCAAGCTCAAGTAAGGCCGAATGGAACTAGGTTTTCTTTTCTTTTTCTTTGGCTAACTTTTGGTCATTTGAGGAAGAAAGATGAACACTTTTCATCTTTTACTTACTATATTATTTTATCAAATTAAAAAATTACATTAATATTAAAACATAATAAAAAATTTCAATCACTATTACATGCAAATGATGGCCGGCACTAAGCTTAATTTTTGGCTAAATTGCACTATTAATTCCTCAGTTTAAGAAGTCACCTTCAATTTAGTACTTACACATTCAACCACCAAATTTTCTTTTTATGCGATTAAACCCTTTTTCACAATTAAGCACCAAAACGATCAAATTTTAATACGAAATTTTCACACACACCAATTCATATATAATAAGCATAGAAAATAATATTAAAATATTATTCCGACTCGGATTCATGGTCCCGAAACCACTTTTTTGATTAGGGTAAAAAAATCGGGCTATTATAACTCTCCCACCTTAAAGATTTTCGTCCTCGAAAATCTTACCGGTGAATAAGTTTGGGTATCGTTCTTTCATCGAATCCTCAAGCTCCCAAGTTGCTTCTTCGATCCTGTGCTTATGCCACAGTACTTTCACCAACGAGATTTTCTTATTGCGTAACTCTTTCACTTCGCGAGCCAAAATACTAATCGGTTCTTCCTCATAAGTCAAATCAGACTGAATCTCAATTTCTGATGGGCTAATCACATGAGAAGGATCGTATCTATATCGTCGAAGCATCAAAACATGGAAAACATTGTGGATCTTTTCTAATTCAGGTGGCAACATCAACCTGTACGCAACCGGCCCGATACGCTCAATAACCTCATACGGCCCAATAAATCTTGGACTCAGCTTTCCTTTACGACCAAATCTAAGTATCTTCTTCCACGGCGAGACTTTCAAAAATACTTGGTCACCCACTTGGAACTCTATATCTTTACGTTTCAAGTCCGCATATGATTTCTGACGATCTGATGCAGCTTTCAAACTTTCTCGGATCACTTTTACTTTATGTTCAGTCTCTTTGATTAAATCAACCCTGTGTATCTTGCTTTCACTTAGCTCGGTCCAATATAAAGGTGTACGACATTTACGACCATACAAAGCTTCATAAGGTGCCATTTTGATACTCGATTGAAAGCTATTATTGTACGCAAATTCAATCAAAGGTAAGTATCGTTCCCATGTACCCTCGAACTCAAGAACACAACATCTCAACATATCCTCGAGTATTTGAATAATACATTCGGATTGACCATCCGTCTGAGGGTGAAAAGCAGTACTGAAATGATATTTAGTACCTAGAGCATCTTGCAGTTTCTTCAAAAATCGTGATGTAAATCTCGGATCTCTATCCAAAACAATAGAAATAGGTACTCCGTGCAATCGTACAATCTGAGAAATGTACATTTCAGCTAACTTATCAAGCAAGAAATCTGTACATACCGGAATAAAATGAGCCGATTACGTCAATCTATCAACAATAAACCAGATTGCATCTTTCTTGCTCGGTGTTAACGGTAATCCAGCTACAAAATCCATTGTGACTCGATCCCATTTCCACTCAGGTATCATAATCGGCTGAAGTAATCCCGATGGCACCTGATGCTAAGCTTTTACTTGTTGACATATTAAACATTTCGACACAAAGTCTGGAATATCTCGTTTAATATCGTGCCACCAGTAATGTTGTTTTAAATCATTATACATCTTTGCGCTACTCAGATGAATAGACAATCTACTATTATGAGCTTCTTTGCAAATCATCCTAATCAACTTAGGATCCTTTGGTAGACATATCTGGTTTCTGAGCCGTAAACATCCCTCAGCATCAATCTGAAATTCTAAGTCAGTATTCGAACCACAATGATTCCTTTTTTCTAATAAATCATTATCAACCTTTTGAGCTTCACAAATCTATTGAATGAATAACGGTCTCACTTTCAATTCTATAATGATCGTACCGTCATCAGTCATAGCTATATCCACATTCATTGCACGTAGAGTAAATAGTGATTTTCGGCTTAGTGCATCAGCAACCACGTTAGCCTTTCCCGGGTGATAGTCAATCACAAGCTTGTAGTCTTTTAACAATTCCAACCATCGTCGCTGTCTCAAATTCAGATCCTTCTGAGTCATTAAGTATTTTAGACTCTTGTGATCAGAATAGACATGACATTTTTCACCAAATAGATAGTGACGCCATATTTTCAAAGCGAAAACTATGGCAGCCAACTCGAGATCGTACGTCGGATAGTTCTTTTCGTGCGGCTTCAACTGTCTCGAGGTGTAAGCTACAACTTTACCCTCCTGCATCAAATTTAAGGATGCATCACTGAAGATGACGAACTCTTTACCCGACTCTGGCTGAACAAGCACTAGAGCTTCCGTTAACAAGGTTTTTAGCTGATCAAAACTCTTCTGGCACCTCTCTGACCACTCAAACTTGACATCTTTCTGCAACAGCTTTGTCATCAGAGCTGCAATCATTGAAAACCCTTTCACAAAGCGTCTATAGTAACCGGCAAGTCCTAGAAAACTTTGAACTTCAGAAACATTTTGCGGGGGTTTCCAATCAAGTATAGCCGAGATTTTACTCGGGTCAACCCGATTACCTGATGCTGAAACAACATGCCCCAAAAAGCTAACTTCACATAACCAAAACTCACATTTGCTGAATTTCGCATACAACTGCTTATCACGCAAAATCTGTAACACAAGTCTTAAGTTTTCGGCATGCTCGGTTTCGTCACGCGAATAGATCAAAATATCATCGATAAATACAACCACAAACCGATCCAGATACTGTCTAAATACCCGATTCATCAAATCTATGAAAACAGCAGGGGCATTAGTGAGTCCAAACAGCATCACCAAAAACTTTTAATGGCCGTATCTCGTTCGAAAAGTAGTCTTAGGTACATCTGAGTCTCTAACTCGCAGCTGATAATAACCTGATCTCAGATCAATCTTCGAAAAGACTGAGGCTCCCTTTAGCTGATCAAATAAATCATCGATACGCGGCAATGGGTATTTATTCTTTATGGTCACTTTATTGAGCTATCGGTAGTCGATGCACATTCTCAAAGTTCCGTCTTTCTTTTTCACAAATAGAACTGGCGCATCCCAGGGAGAGAAACTCGGTCGAGCAAAACCTCTATCTGTCAATTCTTGCAACTGAGCTTTCAACTCTTTTAATTCGGTCGGTGCCATTCTATACGGAGCTATCGAGATCGGGGTCGTCCCTGGCACTAACTCAATACCAAACTCTACCTCCCAAACTGGTGGCAATCCCGGTAATTCCTCTGGGAACACATCCGGATACTCGCGTGCAACGGTACAGATTCTATCTTCTTTTCAGTTACTTTACTATCGATCACATAAGCAAAGTAAGCTTCGCAACCCTTTCTCAAATACTGTCGAGCTAACATTGAAGATATCACAGCTGGTAGCCCATTCAAATCCGCAGATTCAATTCAAATTATCTCATTATCCTGGCATCGCAAATCAATAGTCTTTCGTCTACAATTCACTACTGCATCATGCACGGTTAACCAATTCATACCAAGGATAATATCGAACTCATCAAATGGTAGTAACATCAAATCAGCCGGAAAACATGAATCTCGAATCATCAAAGGGAAATTCTTGCACACCCTATCAACTAGCACACACTGACCCAGGGGGTTCGAAACCCGAATCACAAACTCAGTAGACTCAACAGGTACAGTCTTCCTGGATACTAACGTTTCACACATGTAGGAATGGGTTGAACCGGGATCAATCAGAGCAATTACACTAGTATTAAGGAGAGTAAATATACCAGTGATGACATCTGGAGATGAAGCCTCCTCTCGGGCGCGAATGGCATAGGCTCTAGCAGGCACTCGAGCCTCTGATCACATAGCTGTATCCGAAGTCCCACTCTGAATGCCGCTCCTACCTCCCACATTATGAGGTGGTCTACCTCTAGCTGCAGTACCGCTCGGTCTTGCGCTCTGAGCATTATCCTTTTCAGCTAACTCCGGACAATCCCGAATGAAGTGATCCTGCGAACCACACTTGTAGCAAGCTCGGTTGTTGGACTTGCTCCAACATTCACCAAAATGTCGCCTACCACATTATTGACATTCGGGTTTATTCGTTCGGGTATTGCCAACACTAGCAATCGAGGTAGCTCGTGAACTCACTGGTGGTCACTCTCGTATAGAGATCCCGGTATTAGCTTTGGATCGGCTATTATCATTTTTGAACTTTTTTTATGATGATTGAGAAAATTTACCCGCTGATCTCTTACAAAAATCTCTAGCTTTGAACTTAGCTTTTTGTTTTTCTTTCCCAAGCTCTTTGGCTTTACAAGCTTGCTCAACAAGTACCACGAACTCATTTATTTCAAGAATACTAACCAGTAATTTTATATCTTCGTTTAACCCTTCTTCAAATCTTCTGCACATAGCAGCCTCAGATGAAACACACTCGTGGGCGTATCAGCTAAGTCTCACAAACTTGCGCTCATACTTAGATACGGTCATACGACCCTATTTAAGCTCGAGAAATTCCTTGTGTTTCAGATCTATGAATCGCTGGCTGATGTATTTCTTGCGAAACTCTATCTGAAAGAAGTCCCAAGTAACTCGTTCCTTTGGAACAACCGATGTAAGAGTGTTCCACCAATAATAGGCAAAGTCTCGTAATAAAGATATAGCACATTTCAAGCACTCATCTGCTGAACAGGATAGTTCATCGAAAACACGAATTGTATTATTGAGCCAAAATTTAGCTCGTTCTGTATCATCATCATCTTCAGCTCTAAACTCTTGAGCCCCGTGTTTTCTAATTCTTTTCATCAGAGGCTTATTTATTCTCTCAGGATTAATGATTGGGGGTACCACCGGTACTACAGGTGGAGTATTCGGATTCGAAGGTTGTTAAACAGCCGGATTGGTCCGGATATATTGATTGAACCAATCGTTCATTATACTAAAGAAGGCTTGTTTAGCCCCCTCATCATGATTACTCGTAGCTGGTAGAGATTCATCCGGCGCGGTCCCTTGTATAGGAGCAGGCGCCACACTCTCAACATCGTCAGCTATAGCTCGCTCGGGATCAGGATCCATTTACTATACGAAAGAAGAAAGCACATTTCACTGTCAGAAGTCATCACACTATCACAGCATAAATTATGGCATGTATAGCTAGACTCATACGCGCTACATTAGTCTGAGAATCGACTAAACCGTAGCTCTGATACCAATCAAATTGTATCACCCTTAACCCATATCCGTCGCCGGATTAGGATTACAGGATATTACTAGACTTAGCACAGACATAGCAAAATAATTACCAAATAATTAATCATAAAAGATTACTTAATTAACAACGATACATTTACGAATTGAAATGATTAAACAATCATGCTCTTAGCTCATTTTTATATTCAAACAAGTACAAGCATATATTTATATATTTATATCACCTAGTAAAAATCACTATTCATTTGGTCATTTTAATGACAAAACCCGATTATGCACATTTGCTCTTTACTAATCTACCAAACAGATACGAACATTAAAAACATTAACATAGTGACTATTTCACATACATATAGTTAAACAATCCATTTATCTAACCAAAATGCATGAGCTCAATCTATCATTTTAAAATTTGTATATCATATTGCCAATTATGCCTAAAGTATAACATATACATTAATCTAAATCCAAGGAACATTTCATCAATAATTTACTCACGCTCACAGCATTTACACATTTATCCATATCCCCTTTACCTATTATGGCACATCTCATATTTTTCAAATCATTAAACATACTTAAACTGAATCTCATAGTCAATTTCAACTTCTAATTGAACATGATTTAAACTTAAATAAAGGGCTATTTATAAGTTATGCATATCTTTATACAATCTAAGTATGTACTCCAAATTATCAATCCTACATATCATAATACTACTTACCCAATTTCGCAAGGTACCATGAGATGAAATTCCAAATCAAGTTTATATTAAGACCAAATATCCACAAACATTAACATCTTGATAAAACATTACCAAAAAAAACCCATGCATAGAAATATAGCCATTTTCGCATGGCATATATGTAACACCCCAAACCCGACCTAGAAGTTAGGCCCGAATTTGGCGTGTCACATTGAAGGAAGTTGAAAAGCTAAGCAATTGTTTAGAAAAGTTTTATCGGATTTTTGAACTCCGAGTTCGTTGTTTGTTTGGGAAAAACGCGATTTGCTAAATGACCGTTTAAAAGTTGTTATTATTTTGAAAAACTATTTTGTTATGAAAGTTGAACTTGCATCGTTGCGTAAACATGATATTTTAGAAAACGGTTGCTAATGTTTTAAGAAAACCCCGTATTTATAAGTTTAACAGTTATAAATGAAAACTTAGAAAAAATAAACCAATGGCCTTATTACAAAATATTAACCCAAAATAAATAATCTTAAAATAAGGTAAAAATCGAAATTACTAAATTTCACGAGTAGTATCTCGATGTATAGCCACCCTCGAGTCCTCCACGGCTCCCAATCCTCTATCGCTGGAATTACAGAAACATTTAATAAAAAGAGGGGGTAGTTTACTTAAAAACTCAAGTGTACAACCCTCATCGGTAAGAACATGCATCACAACAATCCGGGCGAAGCCCATTACAAGATGCTGATGGCAATTGGGCCTTAGCCCAAAATAGCCTCTGTTCACCTTAACCCATATCCTATGTCACTGCAGATAATGTATGCAATGCGATGCAAACCCAGCCCAACCTAATTTTTCCATCCGCTACACACCACCCATTCTGCCAAACACACCAGGTGGGGATTTCTACAATCGACCCTCACCGCTACACACTAAGGGTAGCCCTGGTTGCGATACTCTAGAACATTGCGAAAGAAAGTCGCTTAATCACATACATTGGGCTTAAAGCCTCCAGTGGATCCATACCATATGGCCATGTGATCCTGGATCCATACCATACGGCCATGCAATCCTCAAATATTGACATAGTCATCAATATATATATGTTAGGCACATAGCCACGGTACATATGATTGGCACAAAGCCATAATAACAGCTCAAAGCCTTCGGTATTGGCACAAAACCAATAATTACGGCACAAAGCCTTTGGTATTGGCACAAAGCCCATAATTACGGCACAAAGCCCATAATTACGGCACAAAGCCTTCGGTATTGGCACAAAGCCCATAATTACGGCACGAAGCCCATATTAATGGCACACAGCCCTCGGTAACATTATCGGTGCAGCATGGCTGCTCGGTGGCTAAAAAGCCTGTGGTGGATCTATACCATACGGCCATGCGATCCTCAAATCTTCCTCCGTACCATAATTCCCACCCATGCAATATGTCGTGTATTTCATGCTCAATCATTACACGTGTATGCAAAATGGACATGCTCAGTAACAATTATTTAAACATGTAATAAAGCATATCACTCATACAACCACAGACAAATTAGACAACTCATTGCACAGGTCGATCATTTACCTACAAGGGCAAATCAGTCATTTTACCCTATAAGGGTATTTCGGTAATTCCACCCTACAGGGGTAGTTCGATAAATCTACTCATAACCAATCCATGTAAGCAACGCATCTCAAACATAATCAATCATACAATTAACACATACAACGCTAGTACTACCACGAGGGTACAACGATCATTTTATCGTGTAGGGGTAAAACAGTAATTTCACAAATCGGGGGTATTTCGGTAATTTCAAAAACTAGGGGTATTTTGGTAATTTTACAAACCAGGGGTATTTCGGCAATTTTGCAAACTGGGGGTATTTCGATAATTTCACGAACCAGGGGTATTTCGGTAATTTTGCAAACTGGGGGTGTTTCGGTAATTTTGCAAACAGGGGTATTTTGGTAATTTTACAAACCAGGGGTATTTCGATAATTTTACAAATCGAGGGTATTTCAGTAATTTTACAAACTGGGGGTATTTTAGTAATTTTGCATTTAATGGCCTTTCCGACGGCCTACTGTCGCCTCGAGTGACATAGATACCTTTTCTTATCGAAACGGTGCAATTGGGATATTAGATTCACATAGTCTAGTCCAATTTCTACTACACAGTCATACAATTTATTCATATGGGCCCACGGGCCCACCTTGGCCCATCATGGCCCAAGCAGTCTCAACCTACAAGAATACTCATGGTGGCCTCGACTATTGCGTCAAAGCTCCTATACGTGCGCTCGTACGCTCGTGTGGCTACCATTGCCATGTGACCGGCTTTTCGGCATTTGCCGCTCTACAGCTAGAGTAGAGAGAAGTACACACCTGGTAGGAATCTGATGCTAATCCGTGCTCCGACCACTCTTGTGCCCAAACGCCCACCAAGGTATCTTAACCCTCCTCATAGACTGCTCTATATGTAGCTAGCTTCTCACCTTCCTTCTTTGTATCTTTCCAATGTGGGATCCCTCCGTTAGCAGAGTTTAAATCCAACTCAAACTCTTGCCGCCCCAACTTAGCAAAATAAATACTCCCTTTCTTTCCATGAGATTCGAACCCAGGCTCCCTTGTAGCATAATCCACACCGCTAACCACTTGGCCACAAACTCCTCTTGTGTCTAAAATCATGCGCAACTAAATATAACCCTATGGCCAAAGTCTAAATTCACTGAAAAAATAAAACAAAAAGAAATGCAAGTGCCAAGACTTGAACCTTGGACCTCCTTCCTTCCTTGTGGCGTCACCCCCTTGTCTCTTATGTGGCGTCACTTTGCCACTACACCACACACTCCACTTGTGTCATTTCTTCCACATTTTATTCTTAAAGCCTACTTACTAACTCCCAGGGTTTTATTCACCTAAAACCAAAATTTCCCTAAAGCCAAAGTTTGAACCCGAGACTTCATAGAAGCCCCCTAACCTTCCAAAATCCCTCACCTACTATATCCAACTTGCACTAAAGCCGTTCTCTTATTCCCAAAAATTTTAAACGCTCCTACGCCTAAGGCCCATTGGGCCCAATCCTACTAGGCCCAACTTTGGGATGTTACAATGTATGTACATCTCATTCATAATGAATTCAAAAGAGTAATATAGCCTATACATGCCATAGATTCAAAAGTTCAACTAATAAAAGATACCAAAATTTAGTTGATAGTGTGACAGACTTTGACGATGATCCCTGAGCTCGCAGCTAAACTTCAAAACCTATAACACCATACAAATAAAACACTCACACAGAAAGCTATCATAGCTTAGTAAGTTATAAGCAATTACAATACAATGAATTAGATAATTTAATGATCAACCCACACATTCCATAACCTTTAAAACAAACTATCTCAACTTTCGGTAATAGCATTCATGTAAGTTTATAATCTTCTTCTTACCTTAAGCAATTTCATGCATATATATACATATATAAAATACCGAGATTCACTCTCACATTCAATTCTTATAATCTTCATATAAACATACATGATACGGCATTATCATTTTAACAATGAAACTTACTTACCATCTAAAAGATAGTTTATCTTTGCATACATGATCTTTATACTTACTCTTTTGTAGATTCGATAATATTACAATTAAGAAATAGTCAACCTGTACACTTCACACCAAAACATATTAACAAATCACGTGCTTAATATTGACGTATTAATTCCTTGCGCATATAATACAGGAATCCTCGTAACGTATCGCACACTTAGTGCAGTTACCTTAATTTCTCATATTAATGGTGATATTTGACCGATTTCGCACACTTAGTGCTCATTGACCGATTTCGCACACTTAGTGCTTGATGTATCAGTTTGTACACATAGTACTCATTATCAGATCTCCTCCTCATTCATATAAACACATATGATCTCATTTCCATTCATATATATACACATATATTTATATATGTTCCAACCAACTTGTTCATTCTATAAAACATCATCACATTCGGCAACATCAAATAAATATATCTACTCACCTATTCAAATACAACCATCTCCATTTCAATTTCGCATTTAACAATCTCTTAATATATATAAATATTCATTCAACTCAAATAAATCAAAAACTTATATATATATATATATATATATATATATACCAACCTTACATTCGACTAGTATATAATTCATTCAATGTCACATTCGGCACTAAGAAATTAAACATACTTACTTCTATTTAACATATACACATTAATATAGATTAAAATTCAATTCATCCAATTGCTTAAAAACTTACTTCGAAAATCGACGGATTAGGTTCCCCGACTATTCGTTCAACTTCACTTTTCCCCGATCCAATCCCGATTCTTTTTGTTCTTGATCTAAATAATTTCAAATTAAGCTCATTCAACATTTTTCTCATTCAATTTAATCCAAAAACACATAATCGGGCAAATTACAATTTTACCCCTGACATTTACAATTTTTATAATTTAGTCCCTATTACACAAAACACAAAATACTCAAAATTTAACCACAATTCTTTAGAGCAGAATTTTCATCCTCCCATTACAAGCCCATACAACTCATTTATTTCAGATTTTAATCTCTAAAAATTTTCTTTTTGCAATTTAATCCAAATCACCTAATTTCATCAAAAACTCAAGAACAACATTTGTAAATCTATCATATACAATTAATATTTCATCATTAAACAACAAGAATATCGAGCTTCCTTCAATGGCATCTCACGAAAAACACAACCAAATCACAAACTTAAACATGGGTTAATTAAAACTCAAAGTAACGATCTCAAAAACGTAAAAATTATTAAAAACCGAGCTAAATACTTACCTTAATCAAGCTCAAGTAAGGCCGAATGGAACTAGGTTTTCTTTTCTTTTTCTTTGGCTAACTTTCGGTCATTTGAGGAAGAAAGATGAACACTTTTCATCTTTTACTTACTATATTATTTTATCAAATTAAAAAATTACATTAATATTAAAACATATTAAAAAATTTCAATCACTATTACATGCAAATGATGGCCGGCACTAAGCTTAATTTTTGGCTAAAATGCACTATTAATTCCTCAATTTAAGAAGTCACCTTCAATTTAGTACTTACACATTCAACCACCAGATTTTCTTTTTATGCGATTAAACCCTTTTTCACAATTAAGCACAAAAACGATCAAATTTTAATACAAAATTTTCACACACACCAATTCATATATAATAAGCATAGAAAATAATATTAAAATATTATTCTGACTCAGATTCGTGGTCCTGAAACCACTTTTCTGATTAGGGTCAAAAAATCGGGATGTTACATGTGCCGTCTTGATTATGACTTTGTGTCGATCACATTTATCCATGGCTGTGTGACGATCGTAATTATTGATGACTTTGTGTCGATCATACTTACCCATGGCTGTGTGCCGGTTATATTATCGTAGTTGATGGCTATGTGCCGATCTTATTACAGTTACCGATGGCTATGTGCCAATTATGAGACCGTTACTGAAGGCTTAAAGCCGCATATATACTAGCAGCTTTGCTGCGATTTCGGTTAGTCTTTGCAATCGGTGCTAACACCGTAAATCTGAGGATGGCGTGGGTGATTTATTCCCCACGGTAGTGCGAGGTTGGACGGAGGCAAGTGCGGGGTTGGATGGGTTTGCATGCATCATGCATCATTCATACGAGAGATCATCTCGTGATAGGCTAGGCCCAATTGATTCTATTATGGGTCATGACCCAAATGATATTATTTTGGGCTTTGGCCCACATATACTCTAAACCGAATCTGCATCATTATCATAAAAGGCTCGTGCCCGGCCCGATTTTGTTTTTGTATACTGACTGTTTCTTTAATAAGGGGATTACACACTGAGTTTTTCGTAAAACCACCCTGTTTTTAACCTTTCATGTAATCCCCAGCGTTAGACGGTTCGGAGCTGCGAGGGACTCGGAGAGGGCCACACAACTGCGCATGTTTTATTCTGTTTTGCTCATTTACTTAAGTACTTTGATTTTGATTCGGGTTGTAATAGGGCCTCTATATTTTTTTGGATTTTAAATTTGGGATTTTATTGATTGTGATTTATATCTGCTAGAAGTAGAACACGATTTTCCAAAACAATAACTATTTTCAAACGCTACATTTTCGTAACTCAATTTTTAAATATCATGTTTTCGTAAATCATTTGTTTTAAATTAAGCTTCCGCAACAAATAAGGTTTTGAAGGTAATAACATTTTAAAAGGGAATAACTTTTTAATAAACCACGATTGAAAATAAAAAAATGCAAACTGAGGTTTTGTACAAGTTTTAAATGGCAAGAAGTTTTAAATTTCAAGAAGGGTTTTCAATGAAAACATAGTTTTCGAAAAACACTTCAATGTGACACGCCAGATTCGGCCATAACGTCTAGGCCGGGTTTGGGGTGTTACAATCCTCGCAAGTCCTGCGATCATCAACCATACTGCTATAAGTTCTAATAAAATTAGTAAGTTTATATACCATCAATAAACAACCCTACCACACAGGGGTAACGAATGTAAAATAAAATAAATACTAATTACTCCCTACTTGCTTAAGGCGGACATTTGAGATTAGGGTGGCGGACTCCACCTGATCCTCTGAGCTACTCGCTCACTGTAAGTCCTTCCTCTGGTCAGACTCTCCACTAGACTGTATCCTGAACACCTTTTCATATCAGCGAAACCTATCCTAGATTATTAATTTTGCTTCATTACACTTTCCCCTTACATGGGGTGTGCATTAACTTCAAATGGCCTAGCTATTCACCGACTTTCCATCATAAACCCTTGTTTTAGCTTTTAACTATCCATCCAAAGATTCTTAAAGCATACCTTCCTTGGCAGACTCAATCATACTAGTCCTTGGCGAACTCTTCCTATCCATATTGTGGAAAAAACATTAGTAAAATAAAAATAATGTAAAATATTTATTTATTTAAATCACAAGATCGAACCAAAATAATATATAGATATAAAAAATAAAAAATAAAAAATAAAATTAGATCAAAATATTATACTGGTAGTTGAGGCCTATTTTGACAGTCTCCTTAAGATAGATTCAGCCGCTCCTTTGGTGCTGGAGAAACGTTGGTCGATTGTCTCCTAGGATACAATAACAAGATGAACACAGGAGTAGCATGACTGCGGTGATCAACGAACTGTAGCCTTGCCTTCGTCTATCACCAGAAAATAGTTTGAAAATATGCAGGGAAAATATCTCTTGAAATTTTGGAAAATTTCAGTGTGTACCTTTCCCTACAATTATTTGGATTTTAAAATAAATTGAAAGGAAGAACTTTTGGAAATCTTTGACTAATGGAGCCAAAAACGTGTCCGTCAATTAAGGAGCCATTTAAACCTAAATTAATGTTTGAATTAAAGGCATTAACTCCTTTTAATTCCAAAAAGATAAGCTATGCTGAGGAAAATTAATATTACGTATTGGGCTAAAATATCTGCAAGCCTAGAAGGCCTGATCGGTCCGAACATTTCGCGTCGCCCATGTTGTGCGGGTGCACCCCCAACCCTAGGGGGTTTGGATTTGCACCCCAACCCTAGCGAGGGAGAGAATTAGTTTAGTCATTCAATAACCACCAAGTTGGTTTACATATAGAAACATATTCCACTATTGATATCTAACCAATATGGGACTAAGCTTTCTATTTTCCTTAATGTAATTCACAAGTGGCTTACTTTGAGCATCAATTTCTCATTCATCACTCAACCATTTTGAGCCTATGATATACTGTTGTAAAGGTCTCATGGAGTAGAATATAAAACCATAATTTTATGATTCAAATCTCCACCTTTACTAATTGATAATATGCCTCAAAGCTTCCAAGAAATTTATTTTTCAAACAATCCCCCACATGAATGAAAATTGATAGTTTTAACAAAAAACATTGACATGATATGGTGATAGAATCTACGATCGATAGTTACATAGGATAGGTAGGCATCAACCCTTGAACCTTCCCTTGTGAAAGTATATTTACTTTACTAGCCAACTAGTAGTTGCGATGTCCTTGAACTATTTTGTCGTTTCTGTAAACGATGATTACCTCACACAACTACCTCACTGGTAAGGTTTTAGTTCTCATAGGTATGTTCATATGGCCGTGAACACCTCCTGTTTCTACATGAGTTTGAGAGAACTATGCTCCAATAGTCTCCTCTAAGCGGCCCCACTTCACTCTCACATAGGTGACTTATGTTGCTCGGCTCATCGAAACACACAACAGTCATTAAAAGCATTGCTTAACCAATCCCACTTTTAATCACTGTTTATATCATAGGAATAGACTTGGGATAGGAACCCCCACAATGACCTCACAAGGTCTATGTAATTAGGTTCTCCCTTTGAACCTATATCTTGGCATCTCTAATCAACTAGGTTTGGTTTTCCTTCACATAACGCCTTTAATTTTCATGGGCTTTAGTCCCATTCCTTTCGATGTTTTATCAACTTGATCTCAATTTGAGCCTTTAGTTAGCGGGTCGACAATGTTATCTTTTGATTTTACAAAATCAATAGAGATAACTCTATTTGAGGTCAGTTGTCTAATGGTATTGTGTCAACGACGCATATGTCTCGTCTTACCATTATACATTACATTTCATGCTCTACCAATTGCTGCTTGGTTATCACAATATATGCATTTTGTGAGCACAGGCTTTGGCCAGTCAGGAATATCCTCCAAGAAGTTTCGAAGTCATTCAGGCTCTTCTCTAGATTTATCTAGAGCTACAAACTCAGATTTCATTGTAGATCTAGTTATAATCATATGTCTTAAGGATTTCCATGACACAGCTCCTCCCAATGTAAAAATATATCCATTTGTGCCCTTGGTATCATGAATATCAGATATCCAACTGGCATCAAGGAATCCTTCTAAAACAGCAGGACCTCTAAAATAATGTAGTCCTTAGTCCCGAGTATATCTGAGATATCCCAGTATCCTCACAATTTCTTTCCAATGGTTTCCCCCTAGATTGCTCGTGAATCTGCTTAAACTACTCACAGTGAAAGTAATATCTAGTCTAGTACAGCTCATAAGGTACATTAGACTACCTATGACCCTTGTATATTCCACTTAATCAACACTTTCACCTTTGTTTTTGGATAGATGTTGGCTCGTATCTGTTGGAGTTCTGGCTAGATCAGAATCATCATTGCTAAATTTTCCAAGAATCTTGTCCACATAGTGTGACTAATTCCATATGAGACCTTCAGATGACCTTTCGATTTGGATGCCCAAAATCACGTAAGCTAGTCCCATATCTTTCATGTCAAATCTTGAATTTAACATATCTTTGGTACGTTTTACCATCTCATTGTTACTTCCAACAATGAGTATGTTATCAACATATAAACATAGGATTATATATCCAATGTCAATAGTTTTGACATACTCACATTTATCACATTCATTAATCTTAAAGCCATTAGTCATCATGACATTATCGAACTTTTCATGCCATTGCTTGTAATAGCCCGTTTTTAGTCAAATCAGAACAGTGGTTTCAATACCAAAAATATGAGGTTGAAATAAATATTTTAATTATTATTTTAATGTCTACATCATGATAGTATGATCATGTGAAAATATCGTTAAGAAATTTTATCGTTTGAGTGTTTAATTTGATAAAAATGACTAAATCGCGTAAAGCAAAAAACTTGAGTTCTATTAGCTAAAGGTGTCTAATAGCTATAGAACTTTAATGTGGAGGTCCTTATGTGGTAATTATCCCATTCATTAGATAGTGGATGATATTGGTTTGGTATTTTTGAAATTTATAATAATTTTAAAGGTTAATTATGTAATTTAGTAATTAAAGTTAAAATAACTCAAACAAAATGTGTCCATCTTCTTCATTTTATCATCCTTAACCAAAATTATCAAGGGAAGTCATAGCTAGGGTTCATCCAAGCTATTTTCTTTGCATTTTAAGTGATTTTTTTCCCATTTTTAATGATTTCTATGTTTTTGATATCGTTGCAGCTTAATCTAGTTAGCCCAGGGACTATTTTACAAAACTTTTAAATGTTTAGGGTTTTACCATTGATGAATACATGTGTACTTTGATGTTGTATGATAGAAAATGTATGCTTGTTGTTAGATAAACAACATTTGTAAAGTGACTTTTGACAAAATTTTCATTTAGGGATTAAATTGAGAAATGTTGAAATTTTGTGGTTAAATTGTGAAATAAATGAAAAATATGGGCTGCTATGGTAATAATAGAAATTTGGCTAGCATGGGTAGGGACCAAATTGCATGAATTTATATTTTTATGAGATAAGGACTAAATTGTAAAAATGTTTAAATATTAGGGGCAAAAGTGTAAAGTTGCCTTAATGTGTATTTTGGACTAAATTGAATAGAATGGTGATTGAATTAGTTCAATTTGATTACATATAGATCAAGAAAAATGAAATTCTAATCTAGATTGGGGGAAAAACAAGGTTTTGGACTAATCGACTCATTTTGTCATTTTTACATTCGAGGTAAGTTCGTATGTAATAAGTGTTATTATAATTATGTTTTAAATGCTTTAATATTGTATAAATTGTGAATATAGTTGACAATGATTCGACAAATGTGAAATCCCGATTGAACCTTAGGAATAGATTAGGATACAAATGACATGTCATTAGGGGTTATGTAATTTGGGTGCTGGTCTGTACATCCTACTGGTGGCTGAGTTATCCGGCATGTGTTGTGGATTCTCGTCAGCTTGTGTGAGTAGCACCGTGTAGCTTCGTCATGACCATCAGCTTTTGTGAGCAGACCTGTTGATAGCTCGAGAGTGAGCATTATATGTGATATGACATTGAGATAGCTTTGGCTATGTATTGGCACTTAAGGTGTGAGATTCCCGAGTATCCGATAGTATTCCAAATGGTTCAACGGGTATATCGAAGATATGAAATGGTGATAAATAGATATGTATCAGTACAGGTATGTACGGAAACTATATAAGCATTGAATCTATGGAAGGTTCATGGTTAATTATGTGATTGAATATATGTTAACATTGTGATTAAATGTTTTGTAGTAAGTTATGTTCATATTCTTTAATGGTAATTGAATAGTGATCTTTGCTTATTATTTTCATATGAGCTTACAAAGCTTTATAACTTACATTGTTTATTTTTCCGTTATTTATCGTCAAATCAAAGCTAGCTCAGATTTGCAAATCGTCGGAGACCTCATTACACTATCAAACTATCACTTTGGTACTTTTGAATCTATGTATTTGGTTATATGGCATGTATAGGAGCGTTGATCATTTTGGTTTATGCTAGTAATGGATTTAGCTAATTGAGGTTGCTTGTAAATGTTAAGTGTTTGGTTTTGTATATAGCCATGAAAGTTGGCTTATTTTGGCACATTTGGTGATGTTTATATATATGTGCATATGGCTTTAGTTATGTGTTTGATGATGAATATGTGATGCTTGTTAATAATTGGCAATTAGGAATATTAAATGGTTGAGATATGAATTTGGTATGTTTGTGAATTTAGGTAAAATAATGCATGTTTGAAAATGACCATATTGATGATTTAATAATGTGAATTGTTGGTATTGAAATGGTATGAATTATGCTTGGTTGAGGTTGGTTGAATGCCTATTTATGCTATATTATGTGCCAATTGGGTTGGTGTAGGTGTGTGCTATTTGGGTTAGTAAAATGGCTTGGTAAATAGCCTATTTTTGTCCACACGGGCGTGTGTCTCAGCCGTGTGTGATACACGGTCAGGTGACACGGCCGTGTGTCCCCTGGTGTGTAATTAGAAATCAAGTCAGTATGCTCCACACGGGCGTGTGACTTGGCCGGGTGGCATAAGTCAGTATACCCTACAGGTTTGGCACGGCTATAACGCGTAGGTTTGTGCAAGTGTACATAGTCGTTATCAAGTAATAAGTAAGTATCGAGTTATCGTCTCCACAGGGATTGTATTTGTGTAAGATCACTTAATTGTAAAATTATACTAGCAACTTGGTAAATAAAAACACAATATGGTTGAGAAGTGATGATTAAAATTAAATATATTAAACTAAATGCAATGATCCCTAATGCAAATTATCCTAAGTATGCAAACTATATGAATAAAATAGATTTTAGCATTCAACACAATTTGCAACAATTATAACATAAATAAACTAGGACAACTACTTTAATTAAACTCAATTTATTATCAACATGCTTAATAAAATTTGGAAAAACATTCCATGGCACCTCAATATTTCATGAGTTTGGAAACCACATTAGGTCCTTTCGGAATCCTTTTCTTAGTAAATACGCATTTTATTGATCCTTATTTACCAAGGGTGTAACAGCCCGATTTTGGGTCTAGTCGGAACAGTGGTTTCGGGACCAAAAATCTGACATATTAAAATTTATTTTTATTATATTTTTATGGTCTACAATTTTATGGAATGATTTCATGAAAATTTCGTTCGAAAATTTTGACGTTTGGGCACTCAATTTAGTCAAAAGGACTAAATTACAAAAAAGTGCAAATCTTGAATTCTATATGTTAAAGGTGTCCAATTGCTATGAGATTTTAAATTAGAGGTCATTAAATGGTAATTAGACCATTGGTTAAGTTGGTGGACAAAAATGGACATGGTTTGGTATGTTTCTAAAGTTTTTCATTAAGGGCATTTTAGTAATTTGGTAATTAAAATGATTTAAAAAGCCAAAATAAAGCCAAAATTTGTCCATCTTCTTCCCCATGGCCGAATTTTACAAGGAGAAACCATGGCTAGGGTTTTTCAAGCTTTCAAGCTCGATTGTAAGTCCGTTCTTGCCCCGTTTTAATGCTCTTTACATTTTTGAACTCGTTGTAAACCGATCTATCTATTTCTACCACTAATTTAAGAAATGATCAAGGTCTAGGGTTTTACCCATATTAGAAATGTGTGTATTTTGATGTTTGATGGTAGAAAATGCATGTTTGTTGTTTGTTAAACGACTTTTGCTAAGTGATTTTCGGTAAAAATGTCGAAAAGGACTTATTTTTAAAAGTTATAAAATGAGTAGAAAAATGTTAATAAATGAGAAATGTGGGCTGTTATGAGTATCAAAATGGTTCGGCTAGGCTTGGGTTTTGAAGAAATTGAATGAAAATCATTTTACGAGCCTAGGGACTAAATTGTAAAAATGTCAAACTTTAGGGGCAAAATGTAATTTTTTCCATAATGTGATTTTGGGATGATTTGAATAGTATAATGATTGAATAAGTTAAATGTGATATTATAGATCAAGAAAAATGAGGTTCGGACCTAGAACGGGGGAAAAACAAGTATTTGACGATTTAGTCCTTTTCACCATTTTTATGCCGAGGTAAGTTGTATGTAAATAATGCAACAATATAATTGTATTTATAATTTTTTGTTATTGCATGAATTGTATGATTGACTCTATGGATGAAATTGACGAATTTTCGACGAGCAAGTAAATCCCGGTTGAACCTTAGGAATAGATTAGGATACAAGTGACATGTCACTAGGAACCCATGTAATTATGTGATTTATGTGTCCCGGGTGCTGGTCCTATACGTCCTACTGGTGGCTGGGTATACCGGCATATGTTGTGGATACCTGACAGCTTGTGTGAGCAGCACCGCGTAGCTACGTCTCGACTAACAGCTTGTGTGAGCAGACCCGAGGATAGCTCAAGAGCGAGCTTATATGTGTTATGAGATTTGTGGTAGCATTGGCTACATATGTAGAAATTACGTGCAAAGATTTACGTGTATCCGATAGTATTCCAAGTGGTTCAACAGGTATGTAAAAGATGAGAAAGTACGTGAATATGTTATGAGGTGGTACAGGTATGTACGTAAAACTCAAAGAAAATGAACTCAGTATATGATGAACAATTAGTAAGATTGTGATTGAGTAAATTGTGCTTATGAAGCTTAAATGACAATTATGTTGATATGTGTTATGTTGATATTAAATGACATTTATGTTCATATGACATTTATGAAGTTTTAATGACATTTATGTTGATATATGTTAATTTATTTATATGTCAAATGTATGAATAATGCTTTGTATTATTTGCATATGAAGTTACTAAGCTATATAGCTTACCCCCTTCCTTTCCCATGTTTTATAGTGTCGTCAAGTTAGCTCGGGTTGGAGATCGCCAGAGATCCTATCACACTATCAAGCTGTCATTTTGGGTATAAATGAATTCAAGTATTTTAAGTCTATGGCATGTATAGGGACTAGGTCAATTTGTTATATGTGTCATGATTAATTTGGCCATATGTGTTGGCTTGTAATTGTTAATGCTTCATCTTATATATAGCCATGAATGATGGCTTATGCTGATTATAAATATATTCGTATGTTAATGCCCTCTTGTGAATGTGAAATTAGTATGTTTTTAATGGGCTAAGTATGATGTTTTAAGCATGATAAATGATGGTATAAGAATGACATGTTATTGTCTTGTTTGTGGTTGTTTGGTTGCATTTATATGTTTGAATTTGTGCCATGTGATGTTGTGTAAATGTGTGCAAGTGAAGGTGGTAGAATGGCTTGGTAAATAACCTTGTTTTTGTCCACACGGGTAGACGCACGGGCGTGTGTCTAGGCCATGTGTGACACACAGTCTGCCCCACGGGCATGTGTTCCGGCCGTGTGTCCCCTGCACCTTAATTGTTGCAAAACAGAATGTCCAAAATTGAGCACACGGGCAGAAACACGGGCGTGTGTCTCAGCCGTGTGTGCTACACGGCCTAGAATACGGGCGTGTGGCACGACCGTGTGGCACAAGTCAGAGAGAACCCTAATTTGAACACGGTCTGAAGCACGGGCGTGTCCCTTGGACCACACGGGCGTGTGAGCCCTGTAACATGAAAATTTTTCTAAGTTTTGTAAAATTTTCTTAAGTTTTCAGTTTAGTCCTGAACCACTTCCAATACATGTTTTGGGCCTCGTAGGCTCGTTTTAGGGACGATATGAATGTGTATGAAAAGTTTTAATTTGAATGGAAATTTATGACTCGAAAATAAATGTTTGCTTGTGTTTATGTCCGGTAATGCCTCGTACCCTGTTCCGGCGTTGAATACGAGTAAGGGGTGTTACATTTAGTGGTATCAGAGCTACAGTTTAGTCGATTCTCGGACTAACCTATCATGTGTGAGACTCTAGCTATACATGCCATATGTAACCCGTGATAGTGTGATATCTCCCGACTCTGATGAAATTGTTTTGTTGAGACAGAGATGCTTTCCAACCGAACTACTTTTGAAAACGTTGAAAGTGATACTAAGAGATTTGAAAATGTGTTTGTGATGAGTCAAGACTTGGAAAGGTATGAATAAGAGTTCATGATTTGTATGTGATGATGTACAAAATGAAATAACCATAAGTTGAGAAATATGGATAAAATGTTATTGTTACGGTTGAACGTTGTACTTCGGTGGATTATGATGACTTTATGAAACAGATAAAATGTTTTAAATGTTGCAAAAAGGATTTAGCCTGGAAGGGTAATACTGAATTAAGCCCTTTAGAGCATACGTTACTGAAAGGATTTAGCCTAGACTGGCAATCCTGTTATATCATATGTGGCTCGAGAGTGTGCTCTATGAATATGTGCCAAAAAGGGCACTTTTGAATATGAATTGACGGATTGTTGACATGCATACCTTGAGTATACTACCGGAAAAGAAAATCACAAAATTAAAAAGAATTAATTAGTAATGTTAGAAATAAACCAAATTGGAAGTAAATAATTTCACACAAAAAATGACTATGGCAACAGTTAACAATCCCTGGCAACAGCGCCAAAAAATTGTAACGCTTAGGTTTGTGTAAGTGTACACAGTCGTTATCAAGTAATAAGTAAGTATCGAGTTATTGTCTCCATAGGGATTGTATTTGTGTTAGATCACTTAATTGTAAAATTATACTAGCAACTTGGTAAATAAAAACACAATATGGTTGAGAAGTGATGATTAAAATTAAATATATTAAACTAAATGCAATGATCCGTAATGCAAATTATCCTAAGTATGCAAACTATATGAATAGATTTTAGCAAAATTAAACACAATTTGCAACAATTATAACATAAATAAACTAGGACAATTACTTTAATTAAACTCAATTTATTATCAACATGCTTAATAACATTCGGAAAAACATTCCATGGCAACTCGATCTTTCATGAGTTTGGAAACCACATTAGGTCCTTTCGGAATCCTTTACTTAGTAAATACGTATTTTACTGATCCTTATTTACTAAGGGTTTCTTAGCATTCGTGTGAGGTAACAGGGACGTGTTAGGTTTGAAACAGTTTAATCACACAAATCTAAAAACTATGCAGATAACAGAGCTTGGTTAGAGTTGTTATGCAACTTGCAATTTAATCGGGTTAGGATCTAAATTGAGCATGCACATTTCAATTATGTGTCCACTAGCCATCGTCTGGTTAGGACCGCTCAGCTAATTCAGGTGCATTTCAATCACGTATGAACAAAATACAGACTTGATTTTAATTGAAAACATGGTCGATTAAGGCACAAAACATTATAAGCATGAATTAAATAAATATTATTTAATCAAAGCAATCATCCTAGCTTAAATAAAATTAAGCTAACATTGTTGTAAACAAGAACAACGAACACATAGCAAACATTTTTAGATTAAATTAAAGAAAAGAAAGATTAAACCCAAATCAGAGTGGCTGTCACCCAAGACTCTAACTGGCGAGGCTCTTTCACTCCTTTGCTTTGCTCCTTTGCTGATGGCTCTCCAAGGTGGCCGACCAAGGGCTCTTTAAGTGGCTTAATTTCTAAAATCTCTATGAAGAGATGATGCTAGGCGTGGGGAATGGAAAATGCTTAGAAGAATTGAGAGAAAAGAGAGGATGATGAAGGATGAGGGATGATGAATGAAGAAATGAATGGTCATATTTATAGGTGAAGAGAGGTGGGTAGTTTGTTAAAAATAGCTGGGTTTAGTCTCTTCCAACTTCTTCCATGAGTGGCCGGCCACAATTAGTGGAATTTGAGCTGATTTTTGCTTGATTTTTAAGCAATTTAAATGCCATAATAACTCAGGACTGAGACTCGGTTCAATGTAAATCTTTGGGCAAATCTCTAATTTCTTCAACAATGCAAGGACCTGGTGTAATTAAACCAAAAAGTGGTTTAAATGAACAGCCATGTGTAGCTGAATTTGGGTTGACTTGGTCTTCAATTTGGACGGTTTTTGTAATCCAACAAAGCTGTCAGACCTGTCCACAATAAATCAATAAGTTGGAGGACCAAGGAATAAAATTTATCAAATTTAAATAATTAATTACAGCCCAAATTATTAATGAAATATTTAAAATGATTTATTAAATATAATTTTATATTTTATTATTTAATTTAATCATGCATGGCCCATTTTATGTCTTAAAAATATAACATGTTCAAATAAGTATAAAATAAGCCATTTTATGCATGAAAACTATATAATAAAGCATAAAATCACATTTTAATAATTTTTATGTCCTAATTTCATATTTTCACATATTTCATTAATTTATTAAACAATTACTTAGTTTTAACAATGAATTTAAGTAAAAAGGTGATAAATTACATAGGAAAAATCCTATATATTTTTCAATTTACACACCCCCAAACTTAAATCTTTGCTCGTCCCGAGTAAAGTTTATGCACAGCAAAAAGGTCTTGCTAAGGCAAAATTGCTAACTATGTAAGCAGCATCAATCTTTGCCCCCATAACCATGCATTAATAACTTCATGTTCATAGATCTTCTTTATTAACAAGTAATTCATATGCAAACATTTATAAAATTTTATACTAAGTTTCAAAATATGCCAACATAAATCATAGTTTGTATGTATGTCACAACCATAGATTGTAACAGTCCGATTTAGACCCTAGTCGGAATAGTGGTTTCAGGACCACAAATCTGAGTCAAAAAAATATTTTAATATTATTTTCCGTGTTTATAGTATGTGAATTGAAATGTGTGAAATTTTCGTGATTTAATTTATCCGTTTGTGTGCTTAATTTGCAAAAAGGACTAAATCGCAGAAAATGCAAAAGTTGTATGCTATTTGTTAAAGTGCTATATTGCTATGGCTTTTATAATGTGGGGTCCTTATGTTGATATTATACCATTGAAATTATGGATGGACACAAAAGCCTAAGGTTAGTGGATTTTAAATGAAATTAAAAAGGTTAATTTTGGTATTTGATTATTAAGGTAATTATTAATTATATTAAAACATAATGGTGGCCATTTTATCATCTTTTATGGCCGAATGAAGCAAAGAAGATAGCTAAAATAGGGTTTGAAATTTCAGCACTTGCATAGCTTGATTTAGGTATGTATTTTGCTCGGTTTTTGATGATTTCTATGTTTTTGTGATTGTTGCTATGTAATCTATCAAGCCCATGTCTCAATTTTTGAATTTGATGATGATTTTGTGTTTTGCCATTGTTGAAAGCTTGTGGTTTTTGTTGTTTGATGATGGAAAATAAAAGATATGTGATAGATTAATATGTTTTGTCTTTGGATTTTTGATGAATTGGAGTAATTTGAGCTAAATTGTGAAAATAATAAATTGAGGGACTAAAATGTGAAATAAATGAAATGTGTGGACTTATATGAGCTTAATGAATGTTCGGCTAACTATAGTGTAGTCAAATTTTGAATATTTTGTGTTTTGTGAAATAAGGACTAATTTGTGAAAAATGTGAAATGTCAGGGACAAAAGTATAATTTGCCCATTTATGTGTTTTTGGATGAATTTGATTGAATATGTGATTAAATAAGTTAAATTTGTATTAATTTAGATCAAGAAAAGAGGAAATCGGAATTGGATCGGGGAAAATCTAAAGTTGTTGAATAGTTGTCTCGGTTCGCCTGTCTTTGCCGAGGTAAGTTCATAAGTAAATAAATATTGTTAAATTCGATTGTATATATTTTATTTGTTCTGAATTAAATTATTACTTGTATATATATGAATTCTGAACTAAGAAATGTGTGGAAGAATTATCTACGAGTTTGAATCGATCGAGTTATGACGTCCGAAAGCCCTGTACGAACCTTCATGACATAGGACTCCGATATGTGTTTTCATGTAAGACCACGTCTGGGACGTTGGCATCGACTTGTGTTTATGTGTAAGACCATGTCTGGGACATTGGCATCGTATTTGATTCGTAAAGACCATGCGGGGACAAAGGGGCATCGATATGTGATTACATGTAAGACCACGTCTGGGACGTTGGCATTGTACGAGCTTTCTGATTATCTGAGTATCCTTATTAATTTCTAATGGTTCAACAGGCCTTGTCAAAATAAGATCGAATGTAAAAACGAACTAAAAGGTTCAGGTACGTGCTATGTTGTATGAATATGAAAGTAAGATAATTATATGTTTGAGATGAATATATGAGTTAGATATGATAAAAGAGATACTTATCTGTGCTTAAGAGTATATGTGCATTCGGTCATTGATGTTATAATGCTATTATATATGTGACAATGTTTGAGTTTGCAAGCATAATAAATATACATTTGGTTAAGGTTTGTTTGATTTAGCTAGTTGATTTAATATGAAGGTTTATTTGATCATTATTTGCTTATGACTTACTAAGCTATGAAAGCTTACTCTGTGTGAATGTTTGTTCATTGTTTTATAGATTATTAAAGTTACGAAAATCTCGGGGATCATTGAGGATCATCACCACACTATCGAACTATATTTTGGTACCTTTTGAAAATGTGTATACTAAAGTATGGCATGTATAGGCTAGAGAACTTTGATTATGTTTTGAATTGTGTAAATATAGCCTTGTGATATGGCTTGTTAATGAATGTGTTTATGGATGAGTAGTCCATGCTATATGATGCATAATTTGGTATGGTTTGATGTGATCATGGATGGCCTAACGAAATGGTCAATTTCGGTAAGTTTTATGGTTGATTTGGAAATTGATATGATGAAAAATGCTATGAATTGAATTGGACTAAAATGATGTATGTTTCATATGTTTTTGTTGTGAAGTTGGTGTTTTGAATTAGTATGTTTGGGTTGGATTTGTATATGGAAATGAATAATGTTGTTAAGGGTCAAATTGTGCATGTTTTGGTATGTTTTCATGAATTGAGGTTTGTATGATGCTTGTAGGTATGATCCAATTTTTGGTAGTAAATTGGCCTTGCAAATGGCCTATATTTTCTCACACGGCTGAGCACACGAGCATGTGTCTCGACCGTGTCTCTTAAGGTTGAAATTCAAAGTAAGTCAGACTTGCACACGGGCCTGACACACGGGCATGTGACAGGCCGTGTGAATCAAGTTAGTGTTGCACACGGACCAGACACACGGGCGTGTCTTCGGCCGTGTGGTGCAAGTCAGAATGTATGCCCTGTTTCACACGGTTATAGACATGGCCTGGTCACACGGGCGTGTGACCTCTGTAACTTTGAAAAATGTTTAAATTTCAAAAAAAATTGTTTGTGCTCGGTTTAGTCCCGACCCCTTTCCAATGTATGTTTAAGGTCTTGTAGACCTTCTAAAGGGACTCTATGTGTATTTCTTGTTATGGAATGTTTGTGAAAAGTTTATGTTTTGATTTGATATGTCCGGTAACGCCTCTTAACCTTAGTCCGGCGACGGATACAGGTTAAGGGTTTTACATTTATTGGTATCAGATCCAGGTTTAGTCGATTCTAGAACTAACGTAGCTTGTGTGAGTCTAGCTATACATGCCATATTTATAAACTGCGATAGTGTAATGATTCCTAACAATTGAAATGTGTTTTTGTATAGTAAATGGATCCCAATCAAGCTGTAGCCGATGATGTAGAAAGTATAGCGCCTGCTCCCGCTCAAGGGACAGCGCCGGCTGAATCTTGGCCGACTTCGAGTAACCAAGAGGGAGAGGCTAAACAAGCCTTTTACCAAATGATGAATGAATGGTTTACTCAGTATATTTGGATGAATCTGGCTGTTCCACAACCTTCTCCCCCATCGATTCCTTCTTAAATACATGTTATGCCACAAGTTATTGACCCAGTGCGAATGAATAAGCCACCGGTTGATAAAATTAGAAAACATGGGGTCAAAGAATTAAGAGCCACCGTTGATGATGATGCTGAGTGAGCTGAATTTTGGCTTGATAATACGATCCGTGTGTTTGATAAACTATCTTGTACCCCTAACGAGTGTATTAAATATGCTATATCCTTGCTTTGAGATTTCACGTATCACTGGTGGAATACATTTATATCCGTAGTTCCGAGAGAACGGGTTACCTAGGAGTTCTTTTAGACTGAATTCCGTAAGAAATACATCAGTCAGAGATTCATCGATCAAAGCGCAAAGAATTCCTCGAGCTGAAACAGGGTCGCATGATCGTAACAGAATTGAGCGGGAATTTGTGAGACTTAGCAGATATGCCTGAGAGTTTGTTTCAATAGAAGCAATTATGTGTAAAAGATTCGAAGACGGACTGAATGAAGACATTAAATTACTTGTTGGGATTCTTGAATAAAAGAGTTTGTAGTACTTGTTGAGCGAGCATGCAAAGCTAAAGAGCTCGGGAAAGAAAAAAGAAAAGCTGACTTAGAAGCTAGAGATTTCTACAAGAGATCATCGAGTAAGTCGTTCCAATTTGTAACATCCTAGAATTTGGGGTTATGCATTTTGCACTATTTCATACGTTTGGCTAGCTATGCTTGTTGTTTGGGTGTGTTTGGGGGTCTTGGGGAGGCTCGGGTTTGAGTCAGAGCTTTGGTAAAATTTTTGTTTTTAGGGCACTTTAGGGGGAGAGCTAGTGGATGCAGGCCTTAAGCATGTTTGGTTGTAATTTGATGTCACAAAGAGGAGTGTGGTAGAGTGGCAAGTGACGCCTTAGGGAGCCAGGGGATGACGCCACAAGGGAAGCAGAGAGGGAGAAGGTTCGAATCCCACATGCTGCATTTTCGGAGTTTCATTTTGTGTCAAGATGGAGAAGTGGTGGAGTTGGCGTTGGACTCTTCTAGGGAGGATTTGAATCAGTCAAATTGGTTTGAATGGGTGATGGGGAGTGGATTGTGGAGTAAAACAAGGAGAGGATCATGGGATTCAAGTTGGTGGAGGTGTTGGCCGAATGTGGGGGTCTTTGAGGGGAGAATTTTGGTCAAGAAAGGGGTCTTTTGTGAGAGCATATTTGGTTTGGTTAGTGTGTGTGGGTGTGCCGAAATTCCATTTTGTTCCTTAGGCAAATTTGGGTAGCATATTCAGTCATAAGTGGGGGAGAGTGCCGTTCCTTCAAGTATTCAATTGAGAGAATATTAACCTCTTGGGCATTTTGGCTTAGAGCATTTTTAAGTTTTGTGTTGCATCCATTTCTTCTTGCCGAACCTTAATCATTCTAGAAACTCTTTCTTCTTCTCTTCTTCTTTTTGTGGTAGACACTATTTTCCCTTGGACGTCGGAAACACCATAGTCGAACCTCCTTAACATTTTGTTCTCTCTATTGCCATAGCCGAACCTCTCTTTCATCTCCTACTATTCGTTTTCTTCTCCATAACCGAACCATTTTCTTGTTGTTAGCCAAATCTTCCCTCACTATCTTCCTTTTCGTTCAATTCCCTTCTTCTTCTTTTTTTTCTACACTCTTTTCTCCATAGCCGAACCTCAGCTTGCCCATTTGCTTTTCTTTTCGTTTTGTTTCTTTTTGTTCTATTCTTCTAGCCAAGCTTACTTCTCATCTCTTCTTCTCCCAGTTCTTTGTGAGCCGAACGTAAAACTCTCTCAAACAGTGATTTTTTCCTTCTAGGCCGAATACTCCTCAGTGCTAGGGTAGCCATTTCGATTTCACTGGTGGAAAAAAGGGGACTCGTTGAGCATCTCATGGTTTCTTCGATCTTGATCTATAGCCGAATCTCTTCAGCCGACTTTAGGGTTCCTTTGGTTTAGTCCATAGCCAAACTTGGTGTTGTACGACTTCTTGTTAACCAAGGTAAGGAGTTTTTCTCTAGTTCTTTGCGGTTAGACTCTATCCGTTTTATTCTGCCATAACCAAAACCTTCTAGTTTAACAATCAACGTTTCTCTCTGAAAGTACTGTACTGATCAAGACTCTCTTCATGGATGCGAGTGCTAGCCGATCCGATGAGGGTGCGTTAAAGGAGCCTGAGGGGAGTGGACTTGTAGTCTCTGCTCCCAAGTTCAAACGACGTCTTTGTGTCGTGCCGTTCGAGACTTCCGCCGGGTTGTGGTGGTAGAGCCGACATCCGCTTTGAGATAGGCGGATAGTGGTTATTCCCGCTAGTGAGAGTAGCAACGTTCGTGAGAGTTTAGTTCTTCGGCGTAATCGTGTGTAATTCTCACACCATCGTTTGTTTGATTAATAATAAGTATGTGAATTGTTTGAAAGCCGAAACATTGGCAACGGCTGTTGAGTTACCCTTGGGGGTATAATCGGAGATGCCAGGTTAGTTACCATCTGATTGTTTCATGTATATACTTGATCATGAATATATGTATGCTCTGATTATTCGATTTACATTGACATACGTTGCATTCATTACATTATGATTATATGTTGCATGGGATTGGGATATGATATTGATTAAAAGAGGCAGTGTATATCGGTGACTCTGTCACATTATTTCGATGGCTCGGTGCCACATATATCAGTGACTCTGTCACATTATATCAGCTTTGAGCAGCATGACTGTCAGTATGACTACCAATGAGGAGTGTAGCGGATGGAGGGTTGATTGTAGAAATCCCCACAGGTGTGTTGAGGTTGGACATATGGAGCGGAGTGTAGAGGATGGAATACTAGGTTGGGCTGGGTTGCATTGCATTCACTATTTGATATGCCATGTTGTTAGGGCTAAGGCCCAATCTGCTTCTGTGGGCTTAGGCCCAGTTATCGTTCGTAAGGGGAATTACACACTGAGTTCTCGTAACTCACCCCTCTTCTTAATTTTGTAGGTAATCCCTATTTCGAGGATTTGGAGCCGGGGAAACTCTGAGGTGGCCATGCATTATCTCTTTCGTAAACCTCATTTTCTTTATTTAAACTTATTTTAAATTTTGGGAATTTTTTATGTAATAAAGCCTCCGGGATTTTAATTTGGGTTTTTGGATTTTAATGCGGTTATTATATATTATGAAATGTTAAATTCAGAGTTTTCCTAAAAATATAAACAATCATTTTCCAAAATATTAACAAACGAATAACAAGCCGATGAATAATTAAATTAAGAAATTTTCTTAGAACTACAAACTTTGTTTTCAAATGTCACGTTTCAGAAATCCACTAGTTTCAGTTTTTCGTATCACAAAACCTGTTTTCGGCTGTTAGAAAAATTTGCAAGAAAACCTTTTAACTAAATCTGGTTTTCGAAATGAAAACAAAACGTGAAGTTTTTAAGAAATGGCAAAGTTTCTTTGAACACCCTTTTCATGTGACATACCAGATCCAGTCGTAATGTTTAGGCCGGGTTTGGGGTGTTACATTTTATGGTATCAGAGCCAGGTTACAAAACTCGACTGTGGAATGGGTTCAATAATGTTTTCCAAAATTGGTTTGAAATATTGTTTAAGGAAAATATATGTCCTTCTGGAAGTATGGCACCCGAGTCTCTGGCACCAAATCTGTACTGTAAGTCTTCTGACTATTGGTTGATTTGTATGAAAAGATTTTTATTGTGTTGTGATTGCTAGTTATAAGAGATACAATTTTAGAGATTGAGACCTTTAGAAATACGATTTGTGAAAACTACTTCTAAATCTGTTTCCATAAGCTATCCGTTAATAAATAGTGGAACGATATAGTAATTCATAAAATTTTTAATCAGATTAAGTCGATTCAGTAGACATGAGCGCTAGAGGACGTGGACGTGGTATACGCGGCCGTGGTAGAGGCCGAGGTGTTGAGGCTAGATCCTCAGAATCAGGACATGGGCCGGAGGGCGAAGTGCCAGCATCACTAAGAGTAGGAGAAGGATCTTAAGGTCGAACTGGTGGGGATGATGCTTTTTCCCAAGCTATGCTGCGTGTTCTGGAGCGGGTTGCTGGAGCAAGCACGAGATTGGTAGCTCGTAAATCTATTCCTGTAACACCCCAAACCCGGACAGGACACCACGTCCGAATCTGGTATGTTACGGGGAAAACGTTTTTGAGAGATAAGATTTTTCGTTTAAAAGCGGGGTGAAAACATAGTGAACTTGAAGAAAATTGGAGTAGGCCTGTTTGATTAGATTTTGAAAACTTATCCAAAGTATATAGTTAAAAAAACGAGTTGATTTCATTTAGCATTTCCAATAGTTTCTTAGTACTATTTTGAAACATTTTTGACTTAGTAGAATATCGAGTTTGGTTTGAAAATCACTTGAGTTTAATTTATAGCAAAACATAGTGAGATACCCGATGGTATAGTTTAAAACACATTGCGTTATAGTTTCGAAAACATTATCTTACCAAATTTTTAGTAAAATTTCATACCAAGTTATTTGTTAAGCAGGTTGAGAATCTAATTAAAACATAACCATCATAAAACATAATTTAAAGGCCTTTTACAAATCCAAATTAAATCTCAAATAAAAATAAATAAGCTAAAGTACCCAAAGTGAATAGTCTGAGCAAAACTTTTATTAAAGCATGGCATGTGCACCAGAGTCCATCCCGGCTCCTTGTCCGCGTCACGAGTCACTGAAATATCAAAGGAGAGGGTGAGTCGAATGACTCGATGTATAAATCCGCTCCCGATAACACAACATGCTAACACACATCATACTTAGCAACATAATTAATGCAACCCGATCCTAACCATCCGTATCGCCTTTTCTACCCCGTGTGGTACCAAACCACCGGTGGTGCCAAACCACTGGTGACATGTAGTCACAATGTGTTACCAAAACACCGTGTCCCAAAGACACAATATCCATCAATGTGGTGCCAAACCACTTTGGTGTCCCAAAGACACGTTTGTGCTACCAAAGCACTGTGACCAAGTCACAAATCCAATGATGGGGCCAACCCATCGTGTGATACCCAATCACTAGCGCACGATCCCGTATCTCAAGTGGGGCCAACCCACGGTGGTGTCAAACCACGGGGGACGAGTCGCAATGAGGTGCCCAACCTCTGGTGTCCCAAAGACACAAATGTGGTACCAAACCACCGGTGACCGTAGTCACAATAATCGAATGATGGGGCCAACCCATCGTGTGATACCCAATCACTAGCGACGATCCCATATCCCATGTGGGGCCAACCCACGGTGGTGTCAAACCACGGGACGAGTCGCAATGAGGTGCCAAACCTCCGGAGGTGCCAAACCTCTGTGACCCAAAGTCACAAAGTGTGTTACCAAAACACTGGTGCTCACAAAGACAAAAAATATCACTGCTCCCTCCACTCATATCACCCATCAACATACCATACTCATGTAATCATGCATATCATACAAATCATGCATATCATGCTAATATGCCTAACCTCATATCCCATGTCACATATATCCATAGCCATGGTATCATATAGATCATTAGTAAACTCATAACAATAATAATACTGACTTACCCGAGTCCAAGATCATACCCATTAGGGTATCATATCAATCATCACTGTTTCATTAATTATCACACAGGTTATCAATCATATTACTAAACGGAAGTGTGTTAGTTTACACACCTGGTAATACGAGTCTAAAATCCCAACGAAACGATCTAAATCCCTCGAGTACTAGCTCCTACAATCGGCCAAACATAAGGGTTAGGCATCCCTAACATTCGGCCAACATCAATTAACCAAAGGGGTTAATATCGAACCCTTACCTTTATATTAGATTTGATTTCCTACCAAATCTTGAACCAAGCAGTGGTTCTCCTTTAACAATCGGCCACCCCTAAAAAGAGAACAGTTAAAACACTTGAAGCCTTATCTTATTGAAATCCAAAAGAATAGACTAACAGATAATCTTCTTACCACCACCTATCAAATGGTTAAGCAAAGGTAGAAAGTTCCACTTGACTGCTTCGAAGTCCCCTTTGTCCTATGATGTAATCGGTTCCCACATAAGAGATAACACTCATCAATAGTTGTCATATACAACTCTTAACAAAACCCAAATCGATAGAGTACGAGTGAGAAAAGAAAGAAAATATTCGGCTAGCACTTACCTCAATCACCAACCCTTAATCGGCCAACGTAAACACCACTAGAAGAGGGGATAGATTCGGTCAAGGCTCCCAAAGAAAGAAGAAAGAAAACGGCTTTAAGTGTTTATCACCTCTAGCGTTCGGCTTGAGTGGAAGAGAAAGAAAAGAAGTGTGAGAAAATGTAGTTTCGGCAATGGCAATTGAGAAAGGGAGAAATGGATGGAATGAAAGTAGTTCCGGTTTGCCAAAAGAAAAAATGAGAAGAGAGTTTTGAAGGATGGGTTTATTTAAATGGTATGGAAAAGGGAAAACGAAAATTAGAAGAACAAGGTAAGATGATTTCTGGCTTAACTCAAAATGAAAGAAAGAAGAAGAGTGGGGAGGGCGTTTCGGCTAGCCAACACAAGATGTAGAAAACCACCTACAAAATTCGGCAATAGAGTTGCTTGGGATTTCGGTTTCAAGAAACAAAAGTGGGAGAGTTTTACTTGAAATTCGGTTTAGAAATTGACAAAAGAAAAAGAATTCGCTTACCACCTTTGACCGAAACCAACCAAAATGCTAAAGTGGAATTCGGCACTCCTCCACAACACACTACCAAGCCGTCCCCTTCCCCATACCTCTCCAAAAATTCGCCACAACCTCCAAAGACTCCCAACCACTCATTCAAACATGCATGACCAAGTCACCCTCCTACAAATGCTCTCCACCTTTCATTTGAAAAGTATGACTTGGTCCAAGGTAGAATTTCACTAGCCTTCTACCTCTCCTCCATGCCGTCCCAAAATTTAGCCAAAATGAGGAATTCGCACTCGAACACTAGACCTCCACTCCATGTAGATGACGCCACACCAAGCTCCCCATGTAGCGCATGCTTTGCCACTAAGCTAGCTCCTTACTTGTGCAACAAAACAACAAATTATTTTCTTAAACCCCACTTCCTCAGGCTCCCTTCACCTAGCACCCAAAAACCAAAATTTTCCTACCTACCTGTGCACACCTCTAGCCCACAATTAAGCCCCTAAAACACCGAAATAGCAACACAAAGACACTAAACACATGCAATAACATGCAACAACAAAATAGCCCTTAACCCGGATATTACGCTTCTACCCCTTAAAAATAATTTCGGCCTCGAAATTACAGTCAAAAGAGTTGCGGGTATTGCTGTCTCATCATATCCTCGGGTTCCCACGTAGCTTCTTCTACGCCATGATTCTCGCCAAAGTACCTTAACCAAAGGCACAGACTTTCTACGCAGAACCTTCACATCCCGATCAAGAATCGCACAGTGTTCCTCCTCCATAGACAAGTCCGGATTCACCTCGATCTCTTCCATCGCTACCACATGTGACGGATCCGAACGATACCTCCGGCATCGAACGCGTGAAAACGCGTCGTGAATCGACTAAGCTCTGCTGCAACTCAAGCCGATACGCCATCGTCCAACTCGCGCTCAAAACCTTATACGGCCCAATAAACCTCGGACTTAGCTTGCCTTTCCTTCCAACCTCAACACCTTCTTCCAAGGCGAGACCTTCAGAAAACTCGATCCCCTACAAAGAAACTCTATATCTCTTCGCTTAAGATCGGCATAAGACTTCTGCCGGTCCGAAGCTTCCTTTAACCGAGCCTCAATCAACTTAACCTTACCTTCTGCTCTCAAAGAACCAACTCGGGTCCCAACAACCGGCGCTTCACCTAACTCCGCCCAACACGTAGGTGAGCGACACTTCCTACCATACAACGCCTCATATGGTGCCATCTTGATGCTCGCTTGGTAAATCGTTGTTGTAGGCAAACTCGACTAATGGCAAAAACTCCTCCCAACTACCCCCGAAATCCAGACACAACCTCTCAAAGATATCCTCTAAGATCCGAATAACCTTTCGATTGACCGTCGATCGCGGGGTGAAAAGCCGTCTTTGAAATCCAAACGCGTACCCAAAGCCCGATGCAACGCTTTCCAAAACCTTGACGTAAATCGGGATCCCTATCCGAGATTATCGAACCGCACACCATGCAACCTTACTATCTCGACACATACGACACGACCTCAAGTGAGTAGTCAACCTCACCGGAATAAAGTGAGTGATTTAGTCGACGATCCACCACTACCCAAATCGAATCCTTCTTGCTTGGCGTGGCGTAACCCACCGATTTAAATCCATGGTTATCATTTCCCACTTCCACCGAGGAATCTTCACAGTGAAGCAAACCCGACGGCAATCGATGTTCGACCTTGACTGCCGACAAGTCGACACTTCCCAACAAACTCACACCTCTTTCTTCAAGCCGTGCCACCAAAACCGCTCTCTAAGATCCCTATACATCTTGCTACCTCCAGGATGCATAGCATAAGGATCGCTATGTGCGTCCTGAAGAATCTTCTCGCCTCACTCAACATCTTTAGGCATACAAGCCTTACCTCGAAAACACAACACCTCATCACTAGACAAGTCAGAACCTCCAAACCACCATTCTCGCACTTGCAACCTTCGCGCCTCGTAACCTCATCCTCTAACTATTTCTCTTTGATCTGCTCAACCCAAGTAGGCTTAACTCGCAGCTTCGCGAATACTACTCCCGTCGCCATACAAACTCAAGTGGGCAAACAATGCTCTTAAGTCCGAAATGACCTTACGGCTCAACGCGCGTCGGCCACCACGTTAGCCTTGCCCGGATGATACTCAATCGAATAGTCATAATCTTTCAAAGAACTCAACCCATCTCACACGCCTCAAATTCAAATCCTTCCGAGTCGGAGATACTTGCACTCTTATGGTTTGGTGTAGACTATCGATCTTTCTCCGCACAAGTAGTGCCTCCAAATCTTTAAGGCGAAGACTACACCGCTAGCTCCAAATCGTAAGTCGGATAGTTGACCTCATGTGACCTCACCGTCGAGAAGCGTAAGCCACAACCTTACCTTCTTGCATCAAGACACAACCCAAACCCGTATGTGATGCGTCACAATACACTCGTGAATTCCTTACCACCTCAGTTGTATCAAACCGAGCCTCGGTCGAATCTTCTTTAACTTATCGAAGCTTTCCTGCTGCTTTCTCGACCCATACAAACGGAACTTCTTTCCTCAAAGAACTTGGTCATCGGCACAACCTGCTATCAACGAAAAACCTCAACAAACCTTTCTGTGAGTATCCGCCAAACCCGTAAAACTCCGAATCTCACCACCGACTTAGGCGGCTTCCAATCCAAAATCGCCTCAATCTTACGAGGATCTACTCAATCCCCTCACCACACTACATGACCCAAGAAAGTCACTTCCTAAGCCGTAACTCACACTTACCGAACTTAGCATAGAGCCGCTTTTCCTCAAAATCTGCAACACCACTCGCAAATGCTTATCATGCTCTTCCTCCGTCCTTGAGTACACCAAGATGTCGCCTATGAAAACCACGACGAATCGATCCAGATCTTCGTTGAAACACCCTATTCATCATATCCATAAACGCGCTGCCATGCGTTAGTCAACCCGAACGGCATTACGTAAAATCGTAGTGCCCATACCGAGTCCGAAACGCTGCTTTTATGGATATCGCCTCCTTAACTCTTAATCGGTGATACCTGCACCTCAAGTCGATCTTTGAAAATACCGCAAAGACTTCTTCAAATGATCAAACAAGTCATCTATCCGTGGCAACGGATACTTGTTTTTAATCGCCACCTTATACAATCAAGCGGTAGTCTATACACATCCGCATCGTGCCATCTTTCTTCTTGACAAAGAGTACCGGCGCACTTACCACGGCGAAACACTAGGCCTAATAAAACCTCGATCCAATAACTCCCGGATCTCGAGCCTTAAGCTCCACCAATTCCTTTGGCGCCATCCTATACGGAGCAATAGACACTTGGCGCAGCCTCGGTAATGATCTATCCCGAACTCTACCTCGCGATCTGCGGCAAACCCTAAGCTCCTCGTGAAACACATCAAGAAATTCCTTAACAAGCATTTAACCTTCTCCACAAGAGACTCTTTAGCCTCCAAGGCATACACATGAACTACATATGCTTCACAACCCTTCCCGACCATCTTCTCCGCTTTGAGCAGATACCACATTTGATAAGTAATCCTCCTATTACCTATCATAGCCACCTCATCACCCTCAACCGTCTTAAGAACCATGCGCTTGGTCGCAATCCAACCTCGCCTGTACTTGACCAACCAGTCCATCCCAAGAATCGATCGAACTCCCAAACGGCAGCTCCATCGATCGCAAAAGAAACACTACCCCTTGGAGTTCTAGGGTACCTCTCTAAACAGCTTTATCTACTACTACAGAGTGACATAGAGGGCTAATCACGGTCATCCGCCTAGAAGATATCTCGAGTCTAAATCCATGGTCTCTACTATACTACTCGGCAACATAAGAGTGCGTTGAACCCACATCAATCAAAGCAGTATAAGGAGAACCAAAATCAAAAACGTATCGTTATGACGCCCGTGCGTCGCCTCCTCCCGACGCCTCGCAAAGATACACTAATCCAGCCGCCCGCATCGAACTACCGCACCTCGCGCCCGGTGCTCCACGGCCCCGACTGTAACCATTACCACCTCTCGCCATTACCACGCCCTCTCTGCGGTGGCGGTCTATTACCTCTCGAATCGACACGGCCCCGACACTCGGGATCAATCCTCGCCAACCTACGCGACAGTCCCTCACACAAAGGCTCCAGAAGAACCACACTCAAAGCAACCCTTTCCTCCAGTCCAAGAACCACCCCAATGAGATTTCCCACATCGATTACATGCGGCGGTCCTCGCCTAGCAAAGAACAAACCTAGCAGCATCGATTCGCCCACTCTTGGTCTAGCTCTCTTCTCATGGATTACCCGACGATCCGTAAAACCCAAAGCTCCTCTTATGCCTATTTCTGTCCATGCCCTGTCTCACCGACTCCTTAACACCCTCGGCTACCTTAGCCTTCTCAACTAAGACAAAGAAACTCGCGCTCCCGCGAGGAGCAATCAGCAGCCTCAATTGCGCTCTCGCAGACCATCCTCGAAACGAACACACCTCTCATGCTCAAGGCCACAATGCCCCGGCATACCTATTCACCAGAACTCACCTGCACTCGAAAAAGCATTTACTCCTGAACAAGCCTCGAAATGCCTTCCACTGAGTCAATATAACTAGCTCCGATGTATTTCTTTTGATATGCGCCACTGAAATAATCCCATGTCGATCCTCTGCGCCACACTCGCCTCGAACCGTGAGCCACCACGATATGACTCATCCCGAGAAGCGATACGATGCCCTTCACTTCTCTTCTTCAAGAGCAAGTCCAGATCATCCATGATCCGCTCAGTTGCCTCCAGCCAATACTCAGCAGTGCTGGGAGCGACACCAGATACACCTCGAAAGAATTCGGCCCCATTTGTCCGAAGTCGCTCAGGCACTGATTTCCTAGCTCCTGCACCACCACCTACACCAGCTACCCTTTCCAACACTCGCAGCATCGCCTGTGACACTGCATCGTCCCTAGTCTGATCTTGGAACTCACCACCTCCAGCTGGTGGCGGAACCGGTATCTCATTTTCGACCCACGACTGATCCTACGGGTTAAACTGTCATCCTACCCCTACCTCTACCACGAGTATTACGACCACGTCCGCCTCGAGTGCTCATGACTAATCTTTCTACGTGATTCGATTTAAGAGTTTTATGCATCAAAGATATATTCCACTATTTTAAGGCAAATCTTATGAATATTTAAGGAGATTTGTTCTCGCGAGTTCACGTAATCCTATCGCTTTCAATCTCTAAAGTAGTATACTATTGCTATTCATCAAATCATATCACATCCAATCAATTCACAAGCAATAGTAAGGGTACTTACTCGGCGAACTGTGCCGAGACTCGGTGCCATGCCTTTCAAACCATACAAACACTTAAAATAAACTCTTAAAAACTTTTTGGGCCTCGTGCCCACAAACGAGCCTTTGAACTTGGCTCGATACCACAATTGTAACACCCCAATCTCGGACAGATACCACGTCCGAATCTGTATGTTACGGGAAAAACGTTTTTGAGTGATCGATTTTTCGTTTAAAAGCGGGGTGAAAACATAGTGAATTTGAGGAAAATTGGAGTAGGCTTGTTTGATTAGATTTTGAAAACTTATCCAAAGTATATAGTTAAAAACGAGTTGGTTTCATTTAGTAATTCCAATAGTTTCTTAGTGCTATTTTAAAACATTTTTGACTTAGTAGAAAATCGAGTTTGATTTGAAAATCATTTGAGTTTACTTTATAACAAAACATAGTGAGATACCCGATGGTATAGTTTAAAACACATTCATGTTATAGTTTTGAAAAAATTATCCTTCCAAATTTTTAGTAAAATTTCATACCAAGTTATTTGTTAAGCGTGTTAAGAATCTAATTAAACCATAACCATCATAAAACATAAATCAAAGGCCTTTTACAAATCCAAACTAAAACCCAACTAAAAGTAAATAAGTTAAAGTACCCAAATTGAATAGTCTGAGCAAAACTTTTATTAAAGCATGGCATGTGCACCCCGAGTCCATCCTGGCTCCATGTCCGCGCCTCACGAGTCACCCGAAATATCAAAGGAGAGGGTGAGTCGAATGACTCAGTGTATAAATCCCGCCCCCCGATAACACAACATGCTAACACACATCATACATAGCAACATAATTAATGCAACCCGATCCTAACCATCCGTATCGCCTTTTCTACCCCGTGTGGTACCAAACCACCGGTGGTGCTAAACCACCGGTGACATATAGTCACAATGTGTTACTAAAACACCGTGTCCCAAAGACACAATATCCATCAATGTGGTGCCAAACCACCGGTGTCCCAAAGACACGCTTTGTGCTACCAAAGCACTTTGGTGACCGAAGTCACAAATCCAATGATGGGGCCAACCCATCGTGTGATACCCAATCACTAGCGCATCGATCCTCGTATCTCAAGTGGGGCCAACCCACGGTGGTGTCAAACCACGGGACGAGTCGCAATGAGGTGCCCAACCTCCGGTGTCCCAAAGACACAAATGTGGTACCAAACCACCGGTGACCGTAGTCACAATAATCGAATGATGGGGCCAACCCATCGTGTGATACCCAATCACTAGCGACGATCCCATATCCCATGTGGGGCCAACCCACGGTGGTGTCAAACCACGGGGACGAGTCGCAATGAGGTGCCAAACCTCTGGAGGTGCCAAACCTCTGGTGACCCAAAGTCACAAAGTGTGTTACCAAAACACCGGTGCTCACAAGACAAAATATCACCGCTCCCTCCACTCATATCACCCATCAACATACCATACTCATGTAATCATGCATATCATACAAATCATGCATATCATGCTAATATGCCTAACCTCATATCCCATGTCACATATATCCATAGCCATGGTATCATATAGATCATTAGTAAACTCATAACAATAATAATAATTGACTTACCCGAGTCCAAGATCATACCCATTAGGGTATCATATCAATCATCACTGTTTCATTAATTATCACACAAAGTTATCAATCATATTACTAAACGGAGTGTGTTAGTTTACACACCGTAATACGAGTCTAAAATCCCAACGAAACGATCTAAATCCCTCGAGTACTAGCTCCTACAATCGGCCAAACATAAGGGTTAGGCATCCCTAACATTCGGCCAACATCAATTAACCAAAGGGGTTAATATCGAACCCTTACCTTTATATTAGATTTGATTTCCTACCAAATCTTGAACCAAGCGATGGTTCTCCTTTAACAATCGGCCACCCCTAAAAAGAGAACGCTTAAAACACTTGAAGCCTTATCTTATTGAAATCCAAAAGAATAGACTAACAGATAATCTTCTTACCACCACCTATCAAATGGTTAAGCAAAGGTAGAAAGTTCCACTTGACTCGCTCAAGTCCCTTTGTCCTATGATGCAATCGGTTCCCACATAAGAGATAACACTCATCAATAGTTGTCATATACAACTCTTAACAAAACCCAAATCGATAGAGTACGAGTGAGAAAAGAAAGAAAATATTCGGCTAGCACTTACCTCAATCACCAACCCTTAATCGGCCAACGTAAACACCACTAGAAGAGGGGATAGATTCGGTCAAGGCTCCCAAAGAAAGAAGAAAGAAAACGGCTTTAAGTGTTTATCACCTCTAGCGTTCGGCTTGAGTGGAAGAGAAAGAAAAGAAGTGTGAGAAAAATGTAGTTTCGGCAATGGCAATTGAGAAAGGGAGAAATGGATGGAATGAAAGTAGTTTCGGTTTGCCAAAAGAAGAAATGAGAAGAGAGTTTTGAAGGATGGGTTTCACTAAATGGTATGGAAAAGGGAAAACGAAAATTAGAAGAACAAGGTAAGATGATTTCGCTTTAACTCAAAATGAAAGAAAGAAGAAGAGTGGGGAGGGGCGTTCGGCTAGCCAACACAAGATGTAGAAAACCACCTACAAAATTCGGCAATAGAGTTGCTTGGGATTTCGTTTCAAGAAACAAAAGTGGGAGAGTTTTACTTGAAATTCGGTTTAGGAAATTGACAAAAGAAAAAGAATTCTCGCTTACCACCTTTGACCGAAACCAACCAAAATGCTAAAGTGGAATTCGGCACTCCTCCACAACACACTACCAAGCCGTCCCCTTCCCCATACCTCTCCAAAAATTCGGCCACAACCCTCCAAAGACTCCCAACCACTCATTCAAACATGCATGACCAAGTCACCCTCCTACAAATGCTCTCCACCTTTCATTTGAAAAGTATGACTTGGTCCAAGGTAGAATTTCACTAGCCTTCTACCTCTCCTCCATGCCGTCCCAAAATTTAGCCAAAATGAGGAATTCGCAGCTCGAACACTAGACCTCCACTCCATGTAGATGACGCCACACCAAGCTCCCCCATGTAGCGCATGCTTTGCCACTAAGCTAGCTCCTTACTTGTGCAACAAAACAACAAATTATTTTCTTAAACCCCAGCTTCCTCAGCTCCCTTCACCTAGCACCCAAAAACCAAAATTTTCCTACCTACCCAGGCACACTCCTAGCCCACAATTAAGCCCCTAAAACACCGAAATAGCAACACAGCACACTAAACACATGCAATAACATGCAACAACAAAATAGCCCTTAACCCGGGATATTACAATTCCTGACCGACTTCGAGCAAACGGGGATGAAATATTTAGAGGTATATTTGGTGTGGCCCCGAACATAGCAGAATATTGGCTGAAGGCAGTTGAGCGGATCATGGATGATCTGGACTGCACGGTAGAGGAGAAGTTGAAAGGAGCAGTGTCCCTCCTTCGAGATGAGGCATACCAGTGGTGGCTCACGGTAAGGGCAGGTACCCCAGCGGATCGTATTACATGGGATTTCTTTAAGATAGCGTTCTAGGGAAAATATGTTGGGGCTAGTTATGTGGACGCCCAGAGGAAAGCATTTCTGAATTTGGTCCAGAGGAATAAGTCTGTGGCCAAATATGAGGCGGAGTTTCTGCGTTTAAGTCGTTACGCTCGAGAAATAGTTGCGACTGATTATGAGCGTTGTGTTCGATTTGAGGATGGTCTGCGGGACGAGCTGTGGGTACTGATAGCTCCGCCGCGAGAAAGAGATTTTGCCATTCTGGTTGAGAAAGCAAAAATAGCCGAAGAGGTGAAGCGGTCTGAGAGGCAGAATCGGGATAAGGATAGGGGTAGGAATAATAGGATTTTTGGGTCGTCAGAATTTGCTGGGGGCTTTCAAAGAGGCCTAAGTTTGATGGGCTGGGCTGAGTTACGATGCCTGTTGCTGTTTGTCAGTCTCGACCATGTGCTCGATGTGGGAAATTACATTCGGGGGAGTGTTTGGGAAGAACTAGAGGATGTTTCAAGTGTGGATCTATGGATCATCTGATAAGAAACTGTCCACAAGAGTTAGCTAGGGCGCGGTCGGTAGGTTAGGGGTATGCACAGTCCGGAAAAGGTGGTCAACAGCCACCGAGAGGTCGTGGTCCGATCAGAGGAGGAAATGGATTTGGTCGAGGGCGTGGAGCACCGGACAGAGGTGCTGTTAATGCAAATGCAAGACATCCTGGATTGGTTTATGCGGCTAGGCGACGAGAGGATGGCGACGCACCGGACTTCATAACCGGTACGTTCCTTATATTTGGTGTACCCTTTACAACTTTGATAGATATTGGGTCTACACATTCATATGTTGCTAGTACTGTGTTTGGGACTTTGGGTATAGAATCTGAGATTGTCTCTAGGGAAATGACTGTGATTAGCCCTTTAGGACAATCTGTAGTGGTGAATAAACTATTTAGGAATGTGCCTTTAGAAGTGCAATGGATTGTTTTCCTGGCAAGCTTGATGGAGTTGCCGTTCGGCGAGTTTGATCTGATCTTAGGTATGGACTGGTTAGTTAAGCATCGAGCAAACTTGGATTGTGCTGCTAAAGGCATGATATTGAAGACTTCCGAGGATGAAGAGGTGCTGGTGATAGGTGAGAGAAGGAATTACCTGTCCAATGTGGTGTCTTCACTAAAGGCTGAAAGGATGGTGCGAAAAGGGTGTGAGGCGTTCTTAGCTTTCATTAGTGCTTTGGAGGCCAAAGAATTGTCTGTAAGGGATGTTAGAACGGTGAAAGAGTTCTCAGATGTCTTTCTGGAAGAGCTTTCAGGGTCACCTCCGGATCGTGAGGTGGAATTTGGCATTGAACTATTGCCAGGAACAGCTCCGGTGTCCATCGCCCCATATAGGATGGCGCCGAAGGAGCTGGTAGAACTTAAAGCTCAGATCCAGGAACTGTTGGATCGTGGATTTATCCAACCAAGTGTATCTCCATGGGGAGCGCCGGTGTTGTTCGTAAAGAAAAAGGACGGGTCGATGCGTATGTGCATTGACTATCGTCAGTTGAATAAGTTGATGATTAAGAAAAAATACCCGTTACCAAGGATTGACGACCTGTTCGATCAACTGCGAGGAGGTTTAATTTTCTCGAAGATAGACTTGAGATCTGGGTATCATCAGCTAAAGGTCAAGGAGGCGGATATTCATAAGACTGCGTTCCGAACGTGTTATGGGAATTATGAGTTTCTAGTGATGCCGTTCGGGTTAACAAATACACCAGCCGCATTTATGGACATGATGAACCGGGTCTTCCAACCCTATCTAGATCGGTTCGTGGTGGTATTTATAGATGACATCCTGGTATACTCAAGAACGGAAGAAGAGCATGATTCGCATCTTCGGGTTGTTCTGCAGACACTGAGAGAGAAGAAACTGTATGCCAAATTCAGCAAGTGTGAATTTTGGCTGAAGGAAGTTACATTTCTGGGGCATGTTGTTTCTGTCGAGGGGATTAGGGTTGATCCCCGAAAGATCGAAGCTGTTCTGGACTGGAAATCGCTGAAGTCTGTAGCAAAAATTCGAAGTTTTCTTGGGTTAGCTGGGTACTACAGAAGGTTCGTTGAGGGATTCTCGTTGATTGCTGCACCATTAACCAAGTTGTTACGGAAAGGGGTAACATTTGTTTGGGCTGATAAGCAGCAGGAGAGCTTTGAGAAGTTGAAGAAGATTTTGACGGAGGCACCAGTATTGATTCAGCCTGAGGCTGGGAAGGAATTTGTCGTTTATTGTGATGCATCACACACAGGGTTAGGATGTGTGCTAATGCAAGAAGGGAAAGTAGTAGCGTATGCGTCTCGACAATTAAGGCCACATGAAGTGAATTATCCTACTCATGACTTGGAACTGGCGGCAGTGGTGTTCGCTCTAAAGATATAGAGGCACTATTTGTACGGAGAAAAGTCGGTTATCTATATGGATCATAAGAGCCTGAAATATCTCCTTACCCAGAAGGAGTTGAATTTAAGGCAGCGGAGGTGGATTTAATTGTTGATAGACTATGACTGCTCGATTGAGTATCATCCGGGTAAACCTAACGTAGTGGCAGACGCATTAAGTCATAAGGTGATATCGGATTTGAGAGCAATGTTTGCTCATCTCAGTCTGTATGAAGATGGTAGCTTGTTAGCCGAACTGCAAGTGAAACCGACATGGGTAAGTCAGATTAAAGAGAAGCAATTTTTAGACGAATTGTTAAGTTCTCGACTCCAGCAAGTGGAAGGTGGTGAGACAGGGGACTTCAGTCTGAACAGTGAAGGGGCATTGTGTTTTCGTGGAAGAATTTGTATGCCGAAGGACTCTGAGTTGAGGCAGATGATTCTACGGGAAGTGCATAGTAGCCCATACGCAATGCATCCCGGTGGAAGTAAGATGTATGGAGATTTACGTGAACTGTATTGGTGGCCAGGGTTGAAGCGGGAAGTTACCGAGTTTGTGAGTAAGTGTTTGACTTACTAGCAAGTGAAGGCGGAACATAAGCTGCCTTTGGGATTGCTGCAGCCGGTGAAGATCCCACTTTGGAAATGGGAGAGGATAGCGATGGATTTTGTTAGTGGGCTACCTCTGACGCCTACTAAGAAAGATTCGGTGTGGGTGATTATCGATCGGTTGACGAAGTCCACTCATTTCATACCGGTTCGCATCGACTATTCATTGCAGAAGTTGGCCAAGCTGTATGTAGCAGAGATTGTGAGGTTACATGGGGTACCAGTGTCTATCATATCGATGCGGACCCCCTAGGTTTACATCGCGATTCTGGAAGGCGTTACATAAAGCTTTAGGTACAAGACTGGATTTCAACGACGGCGTTTCATCCACGGTTATGATGGTCACGAGAGAGAGTAATTCAGATTCTGGAGGACATGTTAAGAGGCTGTGTAATCGACTTCAAGGGTAGTTGGGAGGATTTTCTACCGTTGGCAGAGTTTGCGTACAACAATAGGTATCAATCCAGCATTTAGATGGTACCCTACAAGGTGTTGTATGGTCGTAGGTGTCGTACTCCTACCTGCTGGACAGAGTTGGGTGAGCGACAGTTGTTGGGTCCGAAATTGATCTCAGAGACAGAGGAAAAGGTTAAGTTGATTCGATCTCGGTTGAAGGAAGCTTCCGACAGGCAGAAATCTTATGCAGATCTGAAGCGTAACGAAATAGAATTCTCAGTGGGCGATCAGGTCTTTCTGAAAGTTTCACCTTGGAAGAAGGTTCTAAGATTTAGACGGAAAGGCAAGTTGAGCCCCAGATTTATCGGGCCTTACCAAGTGTTGAAACGTGTGGGACCAGTAGCTTATCAGCTTCAGTTACCTCCAGAGTTGAATCGGATACATGATGTATTTCATGTTTCTATGTTAAGGCGCTATCGTTCAAATCCATCTCACATAGTGCCGGCGAAAGAAATTGAAGTAAGACCCGATCTGTCTTTTGAAGAAGAACCAGTGCAGATCTTAGATCGAGATGTTAAGGTATTGAGAAGGAAGTCGGTCCCGTTGGTCAAAGTTTTATGGCAAAATCACGGTTTAGAGGAAGCCACGTGGGAGCCAGAAGATGTGATGCGACAGCAATACCCTCACCTCTTTTGATCATGTAAATTTCGAGGCCAAAGTTTCTTTAAGGGGGGTAGAACTGTAACATCCTAGAATTTGGGGTTCTGCATTTTGTACTATTTCATGCGTTTGGCTAGCTATGCTTGTTGTTTGGGTGTGTTTGGGGGTCTTGGGGAGGCTCGGGTTCGAGTCGGAGCTTTGGTAAAATTTTTGTTTTTAGGGCACTTTAGGGGGAGAGCTAGTGGATGCATACCTTAAGCATGTTTGGTTGTAATTTGATGTCACAGAGAGGAGTGTGGTAGAGTGGCAAGTGACGCCTTAAGGAGCCAGGGGATGACGCCACAAGGGAAGCAGAGAGGGAGAAGGTTCGAATCCCACATGCTGCATTTTGGGAGTTTCATTTTGTGTCAAGATGGAAAAGTGGTGGAGTTGGCGTTGGACTCTTCTAGGGAGGATTTGAATCAGTCAAATTGGTTTGAATGGGTGATGGGGAGTGGATTGTGGAGTAAAACAAGGAGAGGATAGTGGGATTCAAGTTTGTGGAGGTGTTGGCCGAATGTGGGGGTCTTTGAGGGGAGAATTTCGGTCAAGAAAGGGGTCTTTTGTGAGAGCATATTCGGTTTGGTTAGTGTGTGTGGGTGTGCCAAAATTCCCTTTTGTTCCTTAGGCAAATTTGGGTAGCATATTCGGTCATAAGTGGGGGGAGAGTGCCGTTCCTTCAAGTATTCAATTGAGAGAATATTAACCTCTTGGGCATTTTGGCTTAGAGCATTTTTAAGTTTTGTGTTGCTTCCATTTCTTCTTGCTGAACCTTAATCATTCTAGAAACTCTTTCTTCTTCTCTTCTTCTTTTTGTGGTAGACACTATTTTCCCTTGGACGTCGAAAACACCATAGTCGAACCTCTGTAACATTTTGTTCTCTATATTGCCATAGCCGAACCTCTCTTTCATCTCCTACTATTCGTTTTCTTCTCCATAATCGAACCATTTTCTTGTTGTTAGCCGAATCTTCCCTCACTATCTTCCTTTTCGTTCAATTCCCTTCTTCTTCTTTTTCTACACTCTTTTCTCCATAGCCGAACCTCAGCTTGCCCATTTGCTTTTCTTTTCGTTTTGATTCTTTTTGTTCTATTCTTCTAGCCGAAGCTTACTTCTCATCTCTTCTTCTCCGAGTTCTTTATGAGCCGAACGTAAAACTCTCTCAAACAGTGATTTTTTCCTTCTAGGCCGAATACTCCTCAGTGCTAGGGTAGCCATTTTGATTTCACTGGTGGCAAAAAGGGGACTCGTTGAGCATCTCTTGGTTTCTTTGATCTTGATCTATAGCCAAATCTCCAGCCGACTTTAGGGTTCCTTTGGTTTAGTCCATAGCCAAACTTAGTGTTGTACGACTTCTAGTTAACCAAGGTAAGGAGTTTTTCTCTAGTTCTTTGCGATTAGACTCTATCCGTTTTATTCTGCCATAACCAAAACCTTCTGGTTTAACAATCAACGTTTCCCTCTGAAAGTACTGTACTGATCAAGACTCTCTTCATGGATGCGAGTGCTAGCCGATCTGAGAAGGGTGCGTTAAAGGAGCCTGAGAGGAGTGGACTCGTAGTCTCTACTCCCAAGTTCAAACGACGTGCTGTGTCAGCGGTTCGAGACTTCCCGCCAGGTTGTGGTAGAGAGCCGACATCCGTTTGGGATAGGCAGATAGTGGTTATTCCCGCTAGTGAGAGTAGCAACGTTCAGGAGAGTTTAGTTCTCCGCGTAATCAGGTGTTTGATTCTCACACCATCGTTTGTTTGATTGATAATAAGTATGTGAATTATTTGAAAGCCGAAACATCGGCAACAGCTATTGAGTTACCCTTGGGGGGTATAATCGGAGATGCTAGGTTAGTTACCATATGATTGTGTCATGTATATACTTGATCATGAATATATGTATGCTCTGATTATTTGATTTACATTGACATACGTTGCATTCATTACATTATGATTATATGTTGCATGGGATTGGGATATGATATTGATTAAAAGGGGCAGTGTATATCGGTGACTCTGTCACATTATTTCGATGGCTCGGTGCCACATATATCGGTGACTCTATCACATTATATCAGCTTTGAGCAGCATGACTGTCAGCATGACTGCCAATGAGGAGTGTAGCGGATGGAGGGTTGATTGTAGAAATCCCCACAGGTGTGTTGAGGTTGGACATATGGAGCGGAGTGTAGAGGATGGAATACTAGGTTGGGCTGGGTTGCATTACATTCACTATTTATTATGCCATGTTGTTAGGGCTAAGGCCTAATCTGTTTCTGTGGGCTTAGGCCCAGTTATCGTTTGTAAGGGGAATTACACATTGAGTTCTCGTAACTCACCCCTCTGCTTAATTTTGCAAGTAATCCCTAGTTCGAAGATTTAGAGCCGGGGAAACTCTGAGGTGGCCATGCATTATCTCTTTCGTAAACCTCGTTTTCTTTATTTAAACTTATTTTAAATTTTGGGAATTTGTTATGTAATAAGGCCTCCGGGATTTTAATTTGGGTTTTTGGATTTTAATGCGGTTATTATATATTATGAGATGTTAAATTCAGAGTTTTCCTAAAAATATAAACAATCATTTTCCAAAATATTAACAAACGAATAACAAGCCGATGAATAATTAAATTCGAAAATTTTCTTAGAACTACAAACTTTTTTTTCAAATGTCACGTTTCTGAAATCCACTAGTTTCGATTTTTTGTATCACAAAACCTATTTTTGACTGTTAGAAAAATTTGCAAGAAAACCTTTTAACTAAATCTGGTTTTCGAAATGAAAACAAAACGCGAAATTTTTAAGAAATGGCGAAGTTTCTTTGAACACCCTTTCCATGTGACATACCAGATTCGGTCGTAACGTTTAGGTCGCGTTTGGGGTGTTACACAATCGGTATCAAAGAAATTCCGAGATGACTATAGCCGTTCAAAGGCTACTTTGGGTTATTCTAAACGGGATCGAGATAGACTAACTGTGAGTTCAAAAGCTACCTCAGTAGCTAGTGTTGGTAACGTTAGACGAAATCAACCAGAGTTTAAATATTGTGGTAAACGACATCCCGGTAGTTGTAGATTGAATGATTGGGCCTGTTTCAAATGTGGATCATTAGATCATTTCATTCGTGAATGCCCTGAGTTGGTTGAGCAAGACATGAAGTAGAATATGAGGCCGAGTAACATGACAGCTCGTGGTAGACCACCCAGAAACACGGGTAATATGAGTAGCTGTCAGAAAGGAACGAAAGACACAGCTGTTAGATCTAAGGCTCGTGCACCTGCCAGAGCTTATGCTATTCGTGCACACGAAGAAGCTTCGTATCCAGATGTGATTACTGGTACTTTCACTCTCTATGATACTAGTGTTGTTGCATTGATTAATCCTGGTTCGACTCATTCTTATGTATGTGAGACTTTAGTATCCAATAAGACTTTGCATGTAGAGTCTACTGAATTTGTGATTAGAGTATCGAACCCTTTAGGCAGGTGTGTTTTGGTTGATAAAGTATGTAAGAATTTTCCGTTGATGATTCGAGATTCATGTTTTCTGGCTGATTTGATGTGTTTGCCATTCGATAAGTTTGATATAATTCTAGGTATGGATTGGTTAACTTTGCATGATGCTATAGTGAACTGCAAACGGAAGACTATTGATTTGCGATGTCAGAATGATGAGATTATTCGGATTGAGTCTAATGATCTGAATGATTTACCAGCAGTGATATCTTCGATGTTAGCTCAGAAGTATGTGAAAAAGGGTTGTGAAGCCTACTTTGCTTATGTGTCCGATTGTGTTTCCTGAAGAATTACCGGGTTTGCCATCGGTTCGAGAGGTAGAGTTTGGTATTGAGTTAGTTCCGGGGACGACTCCGATATCGATAGCTCCATACAGAATGGCTCCTACTGAATTAAAAGAATTGAAGACTCAGGTGCAAGAATTGACTGATAGACGATTCGCACGACCGAGTTTCTCACCTTGGGGTGCTCCTGTTTTGTTTGTGAAAAAGAAAGACGGAACTATGAGAATGTGCATCGATTACTGACAGCTTAATAAGGTGACTATAAAGAATCAATATCCTTTGCCACGGATTGATGACTTGTTCGATAGTTGAAAGGGGCTACAGTGTTTTCTAAGATAGATCTGAGATCGGGTTACTATCAGTTGCGAGTTAAAGACTCCGATGTGTCGAAAACTGCTTTTCCAACGAGGTACAGACATTATGAGTTTTTGGTTATGCCTTTCAGACTTACTAATGCACCTACTATTTTTATGGATTTAATGAATCGGATCTTCAGACAGTATTTGGATCAATTCATGGTTGTATTCATAGATGACATACTGATCTACTCCTGTGATGAATCCGAGCATGCTGAACATCTGAGATTAGTGCTACAGACTTTGCGTGATAAACAATTTTATGCGAAGTTTAGTAAATGTGAGTTCTGGTTACGAGAAGTCAGCTTTCTGGGACATGTTGTATCAGCATCGGGTATTCGGGTTGATCCAAGCAAGATTTCGACAATACTAGATTGGAAGCCTCTGAGAAATGTATCCGAAGTCTGAAGTTTTTTTGGACTTGCTGGATATTGCAGACGATTCGTAAAAGGTTTTTCTATGATTGCAACTCCGATGACGAGACTGCTTCAGAAAGATGTTAAGTTTGAGTGGTCAGAAAAGTGCCAGAAAAGTTTCGATTAGTTGAATGCTTTGTTAACCGAAGCTCCAGTGCTAGTTCAACCAGAATCGAGTAAATAATTCTTTATTTATAGTGATGCATCTTTGAACGGTTTAGGCTGTGTTTTGATGCAGGAAGGCAAAGTTATAGCTTATGCCTCAAGACAGTAAAGCCACACGAAAAGAACTATTCGACTCACGATCTGGAATTGGCAGCTATTGTGTTTGCGTTGAAAATTTGGCGCCACTATCTATTTGGTGAGAAATGTCACGTCTATTCTGATTACAAAAGCTTAAAATATTTGATGACTCAGAAAGATCTGAATCTACGACAGCGAAGATGGTTGGAGTTGTTAAAAGATTATGAGCTTGTAATTGACTACCATCCGGGGAAAGCCAATGTTGTTGCTGATGCTTTGAGTCAGAAATCGTTGTTTGCTCTTCCTGCGATGAATACTCAGTTGGCCCTATCCGATGATGGTTCATTAGTAGCTGAGTTGAAAGCGAAACCGTTATTTATTCAGCAGATTTGTGAGACTCAGAAAGTTGATAATGAATTAATAGCAAAACGGGCTCAATGTGATGCAAATATTGATTCAGAGTTCTCAGTTGATATTAGAGGTTGTTTGAGATTCAAAGACCGAATGTGTGTTCCGAAAAATTCAGAGTTGATTCAGATGATTTTGAATGAAGCTCATAATAGTCGGATATCTGTTCACCCGGGTAGTACACAAATGTATAATGATTTGAAACAATTTTACTGGTGGCATGGTATAAAATGAGATATGTCTGACTTTGTTTCGAGATGTTTGATCTGTCAGCAAGTCAAACCTGAGCATCAGGTTTCGTCTGGGTTACTTCAACCAATTATGATACCCGAGTGGAAATGAGATAGAGTCACGATGGATTTTGTATCGGGTTTACCTTTGACATCGAGCAAGAAAGATGCAATATGGGTTGTTGTGGATAGATTGACTTAATCGGCTCATTTCATTCCGGTTCGCACAGATTACTCGCTTGATAAGCTTGCTGAGTTGTATATTTTTCAAATTGTGAGATTGCACAGAGTACCTATTTCTATAGTTTCGGATAGAGATCCGAGGTTTACATCGCGATTTTGGAAGAAGCTGCAAGATGCACTAGGTACGAAACTACACTTTAGCACTGCTTTCCATCCGCAGATAGATGGTTAGTCCAAACGAATCGTTCAGATACTCGAGGATATGTTGAGATGTTGCATTCTCGAGTTTGAAGGTACATGGAAACGATATTTGCCGCTGATTGAATTTGCTTATAATAACAGCTTTCAATCGAGTATCAAAATGGCACCTTATGAGGCTTTGTACGGTTGCAAATGTCAAACACCTTTATATTGGACTAAGCTCAGTGAGAATAAGATACACGGGGTCGATTTGATCAAAGAGACTAAAGAGAAAGTGAAAGTGATTCGCGATAGTCTGAAAGCCGCGTCAGATCGTCAGAAGTCGTACGCAGGCTTGAAACGTAAAGATATTGAGTTCCAGATCGGGAACAAAGTGTTTTTGAAAGTCTCGCCATGGAAGAAAATACTCTGATTTGGTCGTAAAGGCAAATTGAGTCCGAGATTCATTGGGCCGTATGAGATTATTGAGCGTATTGGGTCGGTTGCTTATAGACTATTATTGCCACCTGAGTTAGAAAAGATTCATAACATATTTCATGTTTCGATGCTTCAACGATATCGATCCGACCCATCGCATGTAATTTCCCCATTTGAGATTGAGATTCGATCCGATATGACATACGAGGAAGAACCGATCCAGATTTTAGATCGCGAAGAGAAAGGATTGAGAAATAAGGAAATTTCTTTAGTAAAGGTCTTATGGCATCGACACGGGGTTGAAGAAGCTACGTGGGAGCCCGAAGATGTTATGAGAGAACGTTACCTAAACCTATTCGCCGGTAAGATTTTCGGGGACGAAAATCCCTAAGGGGGAGAGTTATAACAGTCTGATTTAGACCCTAGTCAGAATAGTGGTTTTGGGACCACAAATCCGAGTCAAAAAAATATTTTAATATTATTTTTCGTGCTTATAGTATGTGAATTGACATGTGTGAAATTTCCGTGATTTAATTTATCCGTTTGTGTCCTTAATTTGCAAAAAGGACTAAATCGCAGAAAATGCAAAAGTTGTATGCTATTTGTTAAAGTGCTATGTTGCTATGGCTTTTATAATGTGGGGTCCTTATGTTGATATTATACCATTGAAATTATGGATGGACACAAAAGCCTAAGGTTAGTGGATTTTAAATGAAATTAAAAAGGTTAACTTTGGTATTTGATTATTAAGGTAATTATTAATTATATTAAAACATAATGGTGGCCATTTTATCATCTTTTATGGCCGAATGAAGCAAAGAAGATAGCTAAAATAGGGTTTGAAATTTTAGCACTTGCATAGCTTGATTTAGGTATGTATTTTGCTCGATTTTTGATGATTTCTATGTTTTTTTTGTGATCGTTACTATGTAATCTATCAAGCCCATGTCTCAATTTTTGAATTTGATGATGATTTTGTGTTTTGCCATTGTTTAAAGCTTGTGGTTTTTGTTGTTTGATGATGGAAAATAAAAGATATGTGATAGATCAATATGTTTTATCTTTGGATTTTTGATGAATTGGAGTAATTTGAGCTAAATTGTGAAAATAATAAATTGAGGGACTAAAATGTGAAATAAATGAAATGCTTGGACTTATATGAGCTTAATGAATGTTCGGCTAAGCTATAGTGTAGTCAAATTTTGAATATTTTGTGTTTTGTGAAATAAGGACAAATTTGTGAAAAATGTGAAATATCAGTGGCAAAAGTATAATTTGCCCATTTATGTGTTTTTGGATGAATTTGATTGAATATGTGATTAAATAAGTTAAATTTGTTTTTAATTTAGATCAAGAAAAGAGGAAATCAGGATTGGATCGGGGAAAATCTAAAGTTGTTGAATAGTTGTCTCGGTTCGTCTGTCTTTACCGAGGTAAGTTCATAAGTAAATAAATGTTGTTAAATTCGGTTGTATATATTTTATCTGTTCTGAATTGAATTATTACTTGTATATATATATATGAATGTCAAATTGAGAAAAGTGTGGAAGAATTATCTACGAGTTTGAATCGATCAAGTTACGACGTCTGAAAGCCCCGTACGAACCTTAGGAATGGTTAGGATACATATGTCATGACATAGGATTCCGATATGTGTTTTCGTGTAAGACCACGTCTGGGACATTGGCATCGACTTGTGTTTAAGTGTAAGACCATGTCTGGGACATTGGCATCGTATTTGATTCGTGTAAGACCCTGTCTGGGACAGTGGCATTGTACGAGCATAATAAATATACATTTGGTTAAGGTTTGGTTGATTTAGCTAGTTGATTTAATGCGAATGTTTATTTGATCATTATTTGCTTATGACTTACTAAGCTATGAAAGCTTACTCTGTGTGAATGTTTGTTCATTGTTTTATAGATTATTAAAGCTACGGAAAGCTCGGGGATCATCGAGGATCATCACCACACTATCGAACTATATTTTGGTACCTTTTGAAAATGTATATACTAAAGTATGGCATGCATAGGCTAGAGAACTTTGATTATGTTTTGAATTGTGTAAATATAGCCTTGTTGTAACAGCCCGATTATGACCCTACTCGAAACAGTGGTTTCGGGACCACAAATCCGAGTCAATAGAATATTTTTATAATATATTTGGTGTCTGTGATTTATGAGTGAGCATGTGCAAAAATTTCGTGAATTAATTTGCTCGTTTGTGTGTTTAATTTAAAGAAAATGACTAAATTACATAAGTGGTAAAAGTAGCCTTTTTATTAATTGAGTGGTTTAATTGATTTGACTTCTTTTATATGTGGACTTAGGTTGGAAATTTACCATTTAGCATGTTAGTGGGTGGCATTTGGTTTTTATTTCATGATAACATGTTTTTATATATTATATAATTATAAGTTAAAAATGTTATATTATAATATATGTTAATAATATTAAAATAAAGAAACATGTTTTATTCATCCCATTTCTTTCTTCATCACTGAAAACAAAAGAAAAGAGAAGAACTTAAGCTCTCAACCATTCGGCCCTTGCATGCTTAATTAAGGTATGTATTTGAGTTCGGTTATTGATAATTTTTACGTTTTTGAGATCGTTGTTTCGAATACTATCCGACCCATGTTAGAATTTTTTATTTTGATGTATGTGTGATGTTCGGCCATGGATGGAAATTTTTGTTTGTGATGGTTGATGACTTTAAATAAAATATATGTGTTAGATTATTAAATTTTGTATTAGAAATTTTGATTAAATTGAGTATTTAGGACTAAATTTCAAAAATAGTAAATTGAGGGGCTAGATTGTGAAATTTATGAAATATGGAGACTTGTATAAGCCTAGTGAACATTCGGTCCTAGCTTAATATATGCAAATTTAGCATATTTTGTGTTTTGTGAAAATTGGATTAATTTGTAAAAGTGCAAAATGTTAGGGATAAAATTGGTAAATTGTTCAATTATGTGTTTTGGGCTAAAATGAATGAAATTCTATTTGAATGAGCTCATTTTGAAATGATTAGATCAAGAACAAAAAGAAACGGATTGGATCGGGGAAAGCTAAGTTGAACGAATAGCCTAAAACCTAAATCACAATTTCTCGAGGTAAGTTTATAAGCAATTGGGTTGATTTGAATTTTTATTTAATCTATATTAATGTGATTAAGTTAAATAGAATGAAGCTTGTTAAATTACCTAAAGCCGAATGTAGTATTGGGCAAGATATGTGATAGCCGAATGTTTGGTTGACTTATATATGAAATTTGATGTATTTGAGTTGAATGAGTACTTATAGAGTGATGAGTAGTTAAATGTGTAATTTGTGTTAAGAGATGGGTGTATTTGAATAAATGACTATATGTATTTATTGATTATGGCCGAATGTGATAGTAGGTTATAGGAAGAATGGCTTGATTCGATCATGTGTATATATGTGTGTTCATATGTGTATAATGTGAATTTATATGTCGATATGAGAGATGAAAAGATCGGATTAATGAGCACTAAGTATATGAACTCATACATTGAGCACTAAGTGTGCAAAATCAGTCGTCAGGCACTAAGTGTGCAGAAAATGAGTAATGGCACTAAGTGTGCGATACATTACGAGTAATGGCACTAAGTGTGCGATACATTACGAGAAAATTTGCACTAAGTGTGCACTTTATCAAAGTAACGGCACTAAGTGTGCGATACGTTACATAAATTGCACTAAGTGTGCTGGTTACAAATTTTTTTAAGGAAATCCATTTGTGAATTTTGTTAAACGAGACAAACTAAACAGGTAAGTGATTTATAATTGTGGGATGAATTGGTACTAATGAGGTAAGTTATTTTACTTTAAGAAATTAATGAAATGAGATGTGATTATTATATTTAAATTATGTTCGGGATGAAATAATTATGCTTGCTATCTAATGAAATATAATGTGGTGTGCATGAATATTCAATTGTGAGACTTATAGGTATGGTATTTATGGAATGATGCTAAGATATGTATATATATATTTGCGGTTATAATTCATTATTGTTCATGTGGGCTAATTTAGTTTGTACAATGTTTAATTGTATATTATACCATTGCTTATGACTTACTAAGCTATATTAGCTTACCGTATGTGTTCATTTGACTATTTTATAGATTTTGAAGTCTAAGTTCGAGCTCGGGATTATCGTCAAAGTCAATCACACTATCATCTACTTTTGGTACCCTTTTTATGAGTTGAACTTTTGGAATTATGGCATGTATAAGCTATATATTTTAATCTTTTGAGTTATCATGAATTTGATGTATAAATTGCCATGTGAAAATGGCATACTACTATGTTTTGGGTTGGTTTAAAATTATCAAGCATGATTATAATGTTTAGGTATGTACGGTTTTGTGGTAAGCATTTTTGGTAGTTTATACCATGATATTATATATATGTGTCATGTACGAATGCATGAATATGAATTTGAGTAATGCATATAGTATATTAAGGTAATTGGATGAACTTATGTACAATTATATGTATGCACCGTATGTCAAGTTATGAAATGACAATATCATGCAATATATGTATAAGCTAACTTTCGTTTGGATCATTTAAAAGTTGTATATGTAATAAGCTATATGAAAGTGGTTAGACAATTATGTTTAATCTTGTTATATATTAAGTTATTGGCGAAATGATTGAGTATTTGGTTTTGATGATTCGGCTTGGTATATATATATATATATATATTATATGAGGCATAACTTGTATGGTTGGTATCTCGATCGTATGCTTACTTGGTTTCACCGTAAATGATTCATGATTTAGCTCACATTAGTAAGTTTAAATCATAGGATGAATGTTTATGAGATGTTTCCTTATAAACTAGCTAAGGAGTATGAATGAGTATGCGCATATACTATAATGGTTAATGTAATGAGTTAGTCGAGTACAAATAAGTTGATATGTTATAAGGACTTACTATTATGTTATTAAATTGTTTAGTCTTTAATAAATATGTTATATGTTTAAAATGAATTCGATTGAACTCTGAGTTAGTATTTCTATATTAGTTAACAAAATGTTATTTATATATAGATAATTACGAATAAGATCTATGTGATTATGTGAATGTATGAAAGATGTGTTTCCTATGATAACACCTCGTAACCCTAATCCGGCGATGGATACGGGTTAGGGGTGTTACATTTGATTGGTATCAGAGCTACGGTTTAGTCGGTTCTCGGACTAACGTAGCGCGTATGAGTTAAGCTATACATGCCATAAATTATAATGTGATAGTGTGAATGACTTCTGACAGTGAAATGTGTTTTCTTCTTTCGTATAGTAAATGGATCCTAATCCCGAGCGACCTATAGCTGACGATGTCGAGAGTGTGGCGCCACCTCCCGCGCAAGGGACCGCGCCGGATGAATCTCGACCCGCTGCAAGAAATCCTGATGAGGGGGCTAGACAAGCCTCCTATAGCATGATGAATGATTGGTTTAACCAATATATTCGAACAAACCGGTTGTTCAACAACCCCCGAATCTGAATACTCCACCTATAGTACCGGTGGTACCCCCGATCGTTAATCCTGAGAGAGTAAATAAGCCTCCGGTTGACAGAATTAGAAAACACGGGGCTCAAGAGTTTAGAGCCGAAGATGATGATGATGCCGAACGAGCTGAATTTTGGCTTGATAACACAATTCGTGTTTTCGATGAATTATCTTGCACACCGATGAGTGTCCAAGTGTGCTATATCCTTATTACGGATTACGCCTACTATTGGTGGAACACACTGTATCGATTGTTCCAAAAGAACAAGTTACTTGGGACTTCTTTCGCATGAGTTTCGCAAGAAATACATCAGCCAGCGATTTATAGATTCGAAACGTAAGGAATTTCTTGAGCTTAAACAGGGTCGTATGACCGTATCTGAGTACGAGCGCAAGTTTGTTAGACTTAGTCGCTATGCCCGTGAGTGTGTTTCATCTGAGGCTGCTATGTGCCGAAGATTTGAAGAAGGGTTAAATGAAGACATAAAACTACTGGTTGGCATATTGGAGATAAATGAGTTCGTGGTACTTATTGAGCAAGCTTGTAAAGCTGAAGAGCTGGGGAAAGAAAAACGGAAAGCCGTATTTGAAGCTAGAGACTTCCGTAAAAGATCAACGGGTAAATTTCCTCAAACGTCATCAAAGAAGTTCAAAAATGATAGTAGTCAATCCAAAGCTAACACGGGGATATCTATCCGAGACCGACCACCAGTGAGTTAACAAGCCACCTCGATTGCTAGTGTCAACAATACTCGACAAAATAAACCTGAGTGTCAGCAATGTGGTAGATTGCATTTCGGTGAATGTTGGAGCAAGTCCAACAACTGAGCTTGCTATAAGTGTGGTTCGCAGGATCATTTTATTCGGGATTGCCCGGAGATAGTTGAAAAGGATAATACTTAGAGTGCAAGACCGAGCGGTACTGCAGCTAGAGGTAGACCGTCTTGCAATGTGGGAGGCAGAAGTGGCACTCAGAGAGGGACTTCACACATAGCCATACGATCAGAGGCTCGTGTGCTAGCCAGAGCCTATGCTATTCGTGCCAGAGAGGAGGCTTCATCTCCAGATGTCATCACCGGTATATTTACTCTCTTTAATACTAGTGTAGTTGCTCTAATTGATCCCGGTTCAACCCATTCCTATGTGTGTGAAACATTAGTATCCAGCAAGACTCTACCTGTTGAGTCTACTGAATTTGTGATTCGGGTTACAAACCCCCTAGGTCGGTGTGTGCTAGTTGATAGAGTGTGCAAGAATTGTCCTTTAATGATTCGAGATTCATGTTTTCTGGCTGATTCGATGTTATTACCATTTGATGAGTTTGATATTATTCTCGGTATGGATTGGCTAACCGTGCACGATGCAGTAGTGAATTGCAGACAAAAGACTATTGATCTGCGATGTCAGAATAATGAGATAATTCGAATTGAATCTGCGGATTTGAATGGGTTACCAGCGGTGATGTCTTCGATGTTGGCTCGATGGTATTTGAGTAAGGGTTGCAAAGCTTACTTTGCCTACGTGATTGACAGTAAAGTGACCGAAAAGAAGATAGAATTCGTGCCAGTTGTCTGTGAGTATCTAGATGTGTTCCCGAAAGAATTGCCGGGATTGCCACCTGTCCGGGAGGTAGAATTTGGTATAGAATTAGTACCAGGGATGACTCCGATCTCGATAGCTCCGTATAGAATGGCACCGACAGAATTAAAAGAGTTGAAAGTTCAATTGTAAGAATTGACAGATAGAGGTTTTGCCCGACCGAGTTTTTCTCCATGGGGTGCGCCAGTTCTTTTTGTGAAAAAGAAATATGGAACTATGAGAATGTGCATAGATTACCTACAACTCAATAAAGTGACCATAAAGAATAAATATCCATTGTCACGTATCGATAATTTATTTGATCAGCTTAAGGGAGCCTCGATATTTTCAAACATTGATCTGAGATCAGGTTATTATCAGCTGCGAGTTAGAGACTCTGATGTACCTAAGACCGCTTTTCGGACGAGGTACGGACATTTCAAGTTTTTGGTGATGCCGTTTTGACTCACTAATGCCCCCGCTATTTTCATGGATTTGATGAATCGGGTATTCAAACCATATTTAGATTGGTTCGTGGTTGTATTCATAGATGACATTCTGATCTATTCGCGTGATGAAGCAGAGCATGCCGAACACTTGAGACTTGTGTTACAGATTCTGCGTGATAAGCAGTTGTACGCGAAATTCAGCAAATGTGAGTTCTGGTTGAATGAAGTTAGTTTCTTGGGGCATGTTATTTCAGCATCAGGCATTCGGGTTGACCCGAGTAAAATTTCGACTATACTCGATTGGAAACCCCCGCAAAATGTTTCTGAAGTTCGGAGCTTTCTGGGACTTGCCGGGTACTATAGACGCTTCGTGAAAGGGTTTTCTATGATTGCAACTCTGATGAAAAAGCTGTTACAGAAAGATGTTAAGTTCGAATGGTCAGAAAGATGCCAGAAGAGTTTTGATCAGTTAAAAACCTTGCTAACGGAAGCTCCAGTGCTTGTTCAGCCAGAATCAGGTAAAGAGTTCGTTATCTTCAGTGATGCATCTTTAAATGGTTTGGGTTGTGTTTTGATGCAAGAGGGTAAAGTCATAGCCTACGCCTCGAGACAGTTGAAGCCGCATGAAAAGAACTATCCGACTTATGATCTCGAGTTGGCTGCCATAGTTTTTACTTTGAAAATATGGTGTCACTATCTATTCGGTGAGAAATGCCATGTCTATTCCGATCACAAGAGTTTAAAATACTTAATGACTCAAAGGTATCTGAATTTGAGATAGCGGCGACGGTTGGAATTGTTAAAAGACTACGAGCTCGTGATTGATTATCACCCGGGAAAGGCCAATATGGTTGCTGATGCACTAAGCCAAAAATCACTATTTGCTCTACGTGCAATGAATGCGGATATAGCTATGACTAATGATGGTGTGATTATTGCAGAGTTTAAAGCAAGACCGTTATTTGTTCAACATATTTGCGACGCTCAAATGATTGATAATGATTTATTGGCAAAAAGAAATCATTATGGTTCGAGTACTGATTCAGAGTTTCAGATTGACACTGAGGGATGTCTACGGTTCAGAAACTGGATATGTGTGCCCAAGAATCCTGAGTTGATCCGAATGATTTGTGATGAAGCTCATAATAGTAGATTGTCAATTCACCCGGGTAGTACGAAGATGTATAACGACTTGAGACAGCATTATTGGTGGCACGGTATGAAACGAGATATTTCAGACTATGTGTCGAAGTGTTTAATATGTCAACAAGTAAAAGCTGAGCATCAAGTACCATCGGGATTACTTCAACCGATTATGTACCCGAGTGGAAATGGGATCGAGTCACGATGGATTTCGTATCTGGGTTGCCGTTGACATCGAGTAAGAAAGACTCAATCTGAGTTATTGTTGATAGATTGACGAAATTGGCCCATTTTATTCCGGCAAGAATGGATTTCTCGCTTGATAAGTTAGCTGAATTGTACATTTCTCAAATTGTACGATTATACGGAGTGCCTATTTCTATTGTTTTGGATAGAGATCCGAGGTTTACATCGCTATTTTGGAAGAAACTGCAGGATGCTCTAGGTACTAAGTTGCATTTCAGTACTACTTTCCACCCTCAGTCGGATGGTCAATCCGAGCGTGTTATTCAAATACTCGAGGATATGTTGAGATGTTGTGTTCTTGAATTTGAGGGTACATGGGAACGATACTTACCTTTGATTGAATTTGCATACAATAATAGCTTTCAATCGAGTATCAAAATGGCACCTTATGAAGCTTTGTAGGGTCGTAAATGTCGTACACCTTTATATTGGACCGAGCTAAGTGAAAGCAAGATACACGGGGTTGATTTAATTAAAGAGACTGAACAGAAAGTGAAAGTGATCCGAGAAAGTTTAAAGGCCGCGTCAGATCGTCAAAAGTCATATGCGGACTTGAAACGTAAAGATATTGTAACATCTTGAAATTTGGGATTTTATAATTTACTTTACATCATGCGTTAGACTAGTTAAGAATGTTAATTGTGTATGTTTAGGGGTTCTAAGAAGGCTCGGGGTTGAGTTGGGCCTTAGCAAAATTTTTGTGTTTAAGCACTTTAAGGAGAGAAGGTAAGTGGCATTAAGACTTAAGGAAATAAGTGTGCATTTTGCTAGCACAAGGAGTCTATTGGTAAAAGTGGAAAGTGGCGTGTGGAGTGTACTAATGGTCTGAGGTTCGAATCCCATCTATTGCAAAATTTTGGATTTTTTTTTTGTGTTCCTATTCCAAGTGTCGGCCATGGCTCTAATTATGGTATGGGAGACTTTTTATTTATGGAAAGATGGCTAAGAAATAAGGGAAGGAGGAAAACAAGGGAAAAGGAAGGAAAGAATTAAAGGAAAGGAGCGAGAAGGGGGATATGTTGGCCGATTTTGTGGAAGGTGTTTAGGAAAGAATATTTTTGGTCAACCATCATCTTTTGAGTGTTATGGGCACACGGTTTTGGGAGGGGGACTTGGTAACCGAATTTCCTATAGGCATTTGGCAAATTTTGGTGCATGAAAGGCTTGTTTCTTTTTAGAAATTTTTTGTGTTTCTTTTTCAATTCTTTCCCTTTACTTGCCGAAATTCTAAAGCCATTTGTTCACCTCATTTTCTCTTGTTTTTGGCCGAAACACTCTAGCCACTGTTCATCTTGTTCCCTTGTTGTGCCGTAAGGAGGAAAACAAGGGAAAATGAAGGAAAGAATTAAAGGAAAGGAGCAAGAAGGGGGATATGTTGGCCGATTTTGTGAAAGGTGTTTAGGAAAGAATATTTTTGGTCAACCATCATCTTTTGAGTGTTATGGGCACACGGTTTTGGGAGGGGGACTTGGTAACCGAATTTCCTATAGGCATTTGGCAAATTTTGGTGCATGAAAGGCTTGTTTCTTTTTAGAAATTTTTGGTGTTTCTTTTTCAATTCTTTCCCTTTGCTTGCCGAAATTCTAAAGCCATTTGTTCACCTCATTTTCTCTTGCTTTTGGCCGAAACACTCTAGCCATTGTTCATCTTGTTCCCTTGTTGTGTCGTAACCCTCAATCCATCTTTGTTCAATCTTTTTCCTTTGTTGCCGAAACGCATAATGACCAAAACACTCAATCCATTTTGGTTCATTTTCTTTTGGTGATAGCCAAACCTCTCTAATACTCCTTTGTCCATCACTATTCGGTTGTTTCACTTTGTTCTAAACCGAAATAGTATTCCCTTCCAAACTCTCAAATCTTGATCATTTTCTTATTATAGTATTCTAGTGGGTTGGCCGAATATCACATCCTTGTCGATTCATCTCTAGTCTTAAGTCAATCGGTGGAAGTCGGATCTACTATCGTTAAGGTAAGGAGTTTCTTTATGGATTATTTTGATCTTTCAATACTTGGTTATTCCGTTAAAACGGAATGATAGATTTGACTAAACGATTGTTATAGGGGTTAAATCACTCGTTTTCTCTACACGTTGGTTATTCGGAAGTAGAGGTAAGCCGAATCCATCCCTAAACAACTACTTTCTCTGATAATATCTTACTAATCAGGACTTTTCAATGGAGGCAAGTGGTAGCGATTTGAAAGGAAAAGCGATAGGAGAACACAAAAGGAGTGGATTTGCAATTCCTACTCCTAAGTTCAAACGTAGGGCGGTATCGGCAGTTCGAGATTTTCCACCAGGTTGTGGACCACCATCCGGTGAAAATAGACAAATCGGGGTTGTTCACGATACTAGGGGTGCCGATGATCAAGAAGTTTAGTCCTTACCGTAATCAGGTGTGTAATCTCACACCGAAATTCCGTAGATTTGTGATTCGATGTCATGTTGGAAAATAGATCGTTATTATTTACAAGGCTAGAAATCGTAATATGGCATAGATCGAGTAACTTGCTTAAATTACATTATTTCTAAAATCTGTTAAAATCGGTATAAAATTTGTAAAATTACCAAAGTGCCCCTATAGGCCGATTTACCAAAATGCCTCTATGGGCCGATTTACCAAAATGCCCCTATGGGCCGATTTACCAAAATGCCCCTATGGGTCGATTTGCTAGAATGCCTTAGCGGGCCGAATTATTAAAATGCTTTATTGGGCTGGATCTCCAAAATTGTTCAATAGAATAATGGTTGTTATTTATATGTGAATACTTTATGTTATTATGTATGTTACATTTTCTTTTACATTTTGCATAGGATGGAAAAATTGTCTGAAGAGCAGTGTAGCCTGGTGGCATTGCCACAAATTGTGTATCATTGAGCCTAAATTATGTTTTCGGTGGTTTGACCACAAAATAAAATGCTATAGCAGCTTGACTCGCAAATTTGGTGTGAGCGGCGGGTGGGTTGACTTGATCCCCACAAGTGTGATTGGTCCGGTCGGGGTGTGATGGATGGATGGGTTGGGTTGCATACATTTACTTCATACAAATATTGTTATGTAAATGAGCTTCGGCCCAAGAACCTGCTATATGGGCTTAGGCCCAAGTTATTGCTATATGGATTCAGGCCCAGTGGATGACGGTAAAGGGATTATGCACTGAGTTCTAGTAACTCACCCCCTTTGTCTTAATCCTTGCAGGTAATGCTCAGTGATGTGGACTTGGGCCATGGATGACTCGGTGGAGGCCATACTTTAGAAATGGTGTTTTCGAACTTTAGCAAATTTTCATTTTCCGCTTTATTTCATTACTTTTATTATTTTGGGTTTAAAGTTGTAATAAGGCCTCTGGGATTTTTATTTCGGTTTTATGTTTGACGTATTTAATTTTCCATGAATTGTTTTAAACAGGGATATTCTAAAATCATAAACAAAGGTTTTTCATCAAATTTATCAACAAACAGATTTCATAATAAATATGTACAAATAATTTAACTTAGATTTTTCCTGCAAATTATCAATAATATTTTCAGAAGTCACGGTTTTAAAAGATCACTAGTTCGATTATTGATTCTTCAATTAACCTCTCGAGATTAGTAGTATTTTTATCGAATATTTCTTTTAATCAAACTGGTTTTCTTAATTATAACCAAATAATATCTACTTAGGTACGAGTTTCAAAGTTCTTAATACGTTATATTCATGTGACATGTCAGATCCGGTCGTAACGCATGGGCCGGGTTTGGGGTGTTACATCAAGCACATACAAAACATGCAATTAAAAACTAAAAACTTAAAACAAAAGAGAAAAGAGAAAAGCAAAAAAAGTTAAAAATTAATTCCTGAGTCAGCCCCCACACTTTATTGGGCACATTGTCCCTAATGTGCAATTAAAAATGTAAAGGAAAAAGGTTACCCGATTGGTGTGATATATGAAACTCAATTGGTAGGACTACTCCTCCTTTCAATTTTAGCTCGCAATGGTAGTGTCATGAAAAATTGTGGGGCTTCCTATAAAGAAAAATTAAAACATACAAATATATATAGGAAATACTAACTCCTAACTAATTAAAACTAAAGCAAAAATTAAAAATCATCCCAAATAAAAATAGAGTACAAAATCCCAAATATAAAAATAAAAATGTTGAGAATTAGTCAGACTTAGACTCTGACTCCTCCACCATCTGGGCCTTGCCCCTCTCGTGCCCACCGATGCTTTCATAGCCTACCTTCCTGAAGTTTGGGTCGGGCTGTGTTGGCTAGGGTCGGGTCAGAGATTACCACGCCCTTTATCGATGAGCGATCTGTTCTAAATACACGCTCGTAGTTCAATTGCACGACCGCGTCTCCATCTCATCATCATCGTCATCATCGTCCTCATCATTGGCACCCTCCTCGCCTGGCAGTGGGAACCTCTTAAACATATCCTAGCCTTCCGGGATGTGTTGATGTCCTCTGGTCATTCATTTTTATCCCCGTTTAGCTTCTCGAAATCTTGTTACATCCAAAAACTTGAATTCTCCTACTTCTAACATGTAATTACATCCTAATTATCTCAAAATCTAACTAAAAACTAGAATTTGAAACTAATTTACAATATGTACACATTAATTAAAGTTCAATTGTTAATAATTATGTCATGCTACCGGACGTGTCCAACAATTCTCTGAACTTCACCATTGACTTCAATTATCATTCAAGACCACCTTGGCTCTTCCAATTGCTCCTTTTTCCACCAGAGTCTTGCCATTTGTCTCGTCCTCTCGCCTTATAAGTACCTACACATGCACCACTCGAGATATGCCTTTGGTCAAGGTCATTATAGATTAAATAAAATAAAACATAACATTATTCCCTAAGTAATCCCTCACTTTGAGAATTGTGGCCACATTTGAAAAATTCTATTTCATCATCAATTTTTATGATTAGCTCGTTTCGTTCGAGATCGGTTGTTAATTTAGAAGTGGTCAGAAATGGCCAACCCAACAAAATGGGGATTTCCTGATCTTCCTAACAGTCGAGGACTACAAAATCGACAGAGATTATTTATCCTCGTAATTTGACCAATGTATCCTTGAGTACACTTTTTGGATCCATCGGTTAATTGTAGTGTCTTTAACTCGACGAGTTTGAGTTTCTGATAAATTGATAGGGGCATTAAATTTATACTAGCCCCTAAATCACAAAAGGCTTTGCTACAATATTAATCCCTTGTCTCTAATAAAATCACAAAGCTACTTGGATCATTTATTTTTGGTGGTATCTTCGTTATGCTATGAGTTGAAATTACCGAATTAGGTACAGAATCGGCTACCTCCTCGATCTACTTATGGTGCTTGGTTTTTTCCTCCTCCTCCGTGAGTTCATCGACAACTTCCAAAGTTTTCTCCTCTTCATGGATGGGCTTGCTTGATGGCTTCAATTCCTTACCCGATCACAATGCGATCACCTTTACGTGCTCCTTTCCATCTCTCTGAGGATTATTCTCTGTATGGCTAGGGAGACTATGGCCATTTTCTTTTTGAAACATCAACGTTAATTGGCTCATTTGGTCGCACAGACTGTTCATTCAAGATTTGATTCATCCACACGTAACTTGGACTTGTCAAATGTCCGTATTCATTGTTTGCATCTCCCTATCTAATCGATCGAATCGTTGACCATATGCAACATGTTCGTTACCCACGGTTTGTTGTTGCAATGGTGGAGGATGGTAAGGAGGGTTTTGTTGGGTTTGTGCTTTATTCTCACCTCCTTAGTTGCCTCCCCACTTAAGGTTCGATTGATCCCTCCAACCAATATTGTAGGTATTTGAATAGTTATATCGACCCCTATTATTTACGTAGCTCACCCCCTCTAGTTGGTTCTCATAATGTGGCTCCGCCCTCATTAGCTTGACGAGTACCTCTAAATGGTTAAGCTTTTCAAGGATTCGTTGGAATCAATTATCGTTGTTCTCTTTCTTCACATCTTTTACCGTGTCTTGGACTGGTACATGAATCTCTCATTAAGATACATGTACGAATTCATGGCCATATCCTCAATGGTTTTGTAGGCTCGTTTGTACGTATGGAACATGAGAGATCCTTCAAATGCTCTATCTATGTCACATCCTAAAATTCAGGTTAGTGAATCAAGAATGGTCACGTCCAAATTTTTTTAGATGATCTTTTACCCATTTGATAATAAATAAGTATCAAGGATAGTGGTTGAGTAGTGGTGGAGTTTTCCTTAATGACCTTTGTTCGAATATCTTCCCTCACATTATTTTCTATATGGTGCAATTTTGCCTCAAACCTTAGCAAAGGTTACACCATGTTTTTAAAATAAATGTTGTAAAAAATTATAACAAGCTAGTGAATAGTCAAGTGGTTAAGTGCTTAGTTAATTTCCTAAAGGTATTATGTTCAATTCCCCACATTCTCATGTTTTTATTTAATTTTGGCTCAAAAAACTTTGGTCAAAGCTTCCATAACCGTCCCCTCCTAGTTACCATGCAAAGAAAGATTATTTCCTCCTTTAACTAATCAACTTTCCCTCATAAACCCCCTTTTCACTCCACATATTCCCTCTTGATCCACTTTTCATGCCATTGTCCCCCAAAGCTTCCATTTTCTCCCATTTACCAAGCTTGAACCGTCCATCTCACCTAAGTTAGCCACCATTCACTTTTTTCTCTCATTTTGGTGTCTCCTCTTTTTTTGACCGGTTCTTCCATTGCTCCTCCTTTCTCTTCCATTTTCTTCTTCTTTGAGCCACCATTGCACGTCTTGTTATCCACTTCTATTCCACCTTCCACCACCATTAGTTAATCACACCACCTCCACACCACAACCTCACCACCGCCAGACAACCGTAGGACCACCGCCGTACCACCATAGGACCACCACTGTGACCATCATTTTTCTTTTTTTTCTCTTCTTAAAAACTCACCACTTCCACCTTAATCTCTATATTTTTAGTTTTGATAATTTCTTCCTGGAATTTTATTGCTTTTATCCTAAAAAGATCCTTTGTTATCAATTATTTCTTCGATTTATCCTTTCTCTCCTCTTAATCGGTTGGTTCAACAAAGATTTGGTTAAGGAATAATGTAAGTATGAGATGATATTGGGTACTAAATCATCACTTCTTCCTCATATTTTATTAATATCTGAATGTAGTATTAGTGTTAGACATCGTTTTTCTTCGATATTAACATCTCGTATATTGATCTTGTGTGAAAGGTTGATTGCTAACAACTTGGACCCCCTTTCACTTTTGGGAAGTGAATCACATCTCTGATTCTAGTCGTATTAGCGTAAGTATGGTATTGGAAATCAAGATTAATCCATTTTTATTTAAAAGGATAACTTCAGTGACAATTTAATGATGGATTATTTGTTTTGTGTTTAGATCCGAGATAGATTTAATTAAATCTGGAAGTGGGCGTTAGAAGGAGTTTTTCGCATTGGAGTTGCTTAGATCAGGTATGGGTTTTAACATTAAACAAAAATAAACCTATGTTTTATATTGTTAAAATTATTATTTAAATTATGTGTGATGAGGATACTTTATGTATCCATTAAGAGAGATAAAACCCATCGTTATGGACTATGTCAAGTAAGTGATTCGAAACCATTGATTTTGGTGATATGTATGATGTGTGATTTATTAATTATTAATGGTATGAAAATTATGAAAATCTCATTCTCATGTTATGTGATCTTATGGCATATTTGATTTTCGCATGATTTATAAAATGTGAAATTTTGGTACCATTTGTACATATGTGATTTGCACGTTAAGCATCTATGTGATTTTAAGTGAAAAGTGATATAATGAGCATGTCTCACATGCCAAAATGAAAAATGATTTTTAAGTGAAAAAATGAATTTGGCCATATCACATGCATAGGGTGGGATATGTGAAAGGTGGAAGCATGTGACATTGTTCAGGATTTTGATTATGTGGCAGTATATCTGTGATTTTGGTGGCTTGTCTACGATATTGATTATTGGCAGTTTATCTGTGATTTTGGTGACACTGTTCACAATTTGGTGTGTTGGATGGACGAGTTCTAGGGAACATGATTTTGGTGTGTAACGGAGATGGGGTAGGACTGTTTTCATAAAATCTACATCGTTGTATGAAATGTGCATTGACATGATCATGCATAGTATAAGTGTGAAATATTGAGTTATATGAAATTGATATGATTATTATGATTATATAATGTATATGTTTATATGTATATGACTGTGTTTATGTTAATCTCACACTGAGTTTTATAGCTCACCTCCTTTTAGTTTTCTAATTTTACAAATAACCCCGAGGTTAGGATTCGATGACGACATTTGGAGGAGTTTCTCAGAATTCTTTTTAAATTAAAGTAATTAAATTTTATTTCGATATGTTGATATTTTGGGTTTGTAATAAGTTTGAATATGGACAGTGGCATGAAACTTTATTTTGGGGAATTTTCATTCTGATATGCATAAATTGCTTGCATGACATTAAGTTTTAAAAACTGCATAAATTAGTGTTTGATAAGATTTCGCTTGAAACCTGATTTTTAAAATAGAATCTATCAATAACACATTTTTCCGTTGTATTTTTGAAAAATGAGTTTTTAATAAAATTAGACTTGGTTTTCAAAATTATTAATGTTTACAAATGAATTTTCTAAATACATTTGATTTATGAAGTTAATATGTTTTTTATTTCCGAAATAATGACGATTAATCAAGTTCTCCAATTTTGAATAAAAATACAAATGATTTAGAAGTATGATTGAAAATCCGAAATAGTTTTGAATAAATGATTTAATGTTTACAATTGAGATATTATTTATTTCGATTCCTGAAATTTGTATAATTTTTTATGAAATTAAAATAAACGCTTTATTTCATTTGTTTTGAATTGATAAGCCAATAGTTTTAAAATATTATTTTTCAAAATTTTGAAAGTTTATTTCGGCCATTTTTGTGGACAAATGGTTTTGAAATGAGATTGAAAATAAAGTTGAACATTCGATTTTACTAGTTTTGAATGAACTGTGCAAATGGTTTAAAATAAAATAAAATAAGTACATTTGAAATCAAGAAAGTTTTTTTTTGGGTCATTCCAGTGGCCAATGTAGCTTTTTGATTTCAGTCATAATGACTGGGTCGAGTTTGGGGTGTTACAGTTTAGGCTAGACTTAATGTGTCTGTCAACATTGTTATAGAATATTTGGATTTGGAGCTACACATGCAGTCCATGGTGTGGGCACTTCTTTAGCATAGTCTTGAGACGGTCTAATGCCTCATACAGGGACTCACCTTCGTATTGTTTAAAATTGGCGATTTCTCACTTAAGTGGAATGGTTCTACTTATTAAGAAAAACATTTAGAGAAATTTTTTCACTAGATCGTTCCATGCGGTGATGGAACCCGGCTCTAGTGAGTCTAACCAATCGACCCCATTGTCACATAATGAGAATGGGGAAGTGTTGTAAAATTATTGATAAATGGTTGTCAATACAATTCTCTAAAACTCCTAAGAATTTATTCTCTGTTGTAAGCCTTAAAATATTTTATGGTGTCTTAGTTTTCTTATTTATGCATTTGTAAGTTATGGTGATTGAATCTCTATAAATAGATTATATGTATAATTTGAATTATCCTTTTATTTTTGTCTACTATTCTCTCTAACTTTTATTACGAATTCTCTTAATTTCATAATAATTCAGTGTGCTCAATGGATACCTCGGAAAAACTAAAAAATTAATAATTATATAATAATAATAATTTTTGCCCGACCCAAAAACTAAAAACAATAATGGAAAGATAAGGTTATTAATTATCACTTGGACATAGTAATCATGCTTTTTAATTTTTATTTTTTATAATAAAAAAAAAGGTAGGATCAGTAGTTGTCTTTTATATTACTGGTATTTACTATTTTCACCTTAAATTCAAATCCAGAAAATTATACTTTTATTTGGATGCATGCATTTCTTGTGATCATGACTTGCGAGATGTATAAGGTTGAAGTTAGAAAAAAAAAAATTAGGAAATCGTAATAAAATTTTAATTTTTAATAGTCGATATCTTTATAATTTTTAAATAATTAAATTAAATTTTTATAATTTTAGAGGATCAAAGTATAATTTTATCTTTATTAATTTAAAATTCAAAAAAATTAAATAACCTAAATTGCAGCTTTTCATTTTAGGGGCCGGAACCTTGCCAGCCCCAGATTCGCCTCTGCAGATGCATAAAAGGAGGCCAAGGCAAATCCAAAATTTAAGGGTATAACTAATATTAAAGGGAATTCCAAGTTAATTACATGAATTAGTTGTGAGGAGTTTAAACTAAATGTGTTAAAAAGGAAATATGTTGGCTCATAAGCTATTTAAATTTGGTATTTTCGAAATAAATTTTGTTTTAATAGCTTAAAACTATTGAACATTTTAATGTTTAATGAAGCCTTTTAATTAATATCCAAAAATTTTAATTCCAACTAAAATCATAGCTCAATTCATCAAATAAATAAATTTTATAAAACAAGTAAGACCAATTTAATTTTTATTTTAAATTGAAGTTAAATTTTAAAAGTAAAACTTATTTTTGAATATCAAAGTTGATATCGATCTCGAGCTTCTTACGTCTTTAACTAACTTAACCACGCACCCTCCACTAGGATATATACCAATGCAAAGCAACACCAATATTTGTTGGCTATAATAGATTACTTGTTAAAAACTTGGGACACTTTTTGGATGATGATAATATCAGCTACCTGAATCAAATTTTTAAAAAAAAATAATCTTTATTGTAGGAGACATCTTATTATAGTTATTTTAATAAAAATTGCAACTCATAATAATAAAAGGTATGGTTGAGTTGGATTTTAGAATAAAATTATGATTTTTTTTTGTTTATTTAAAAAAATTACAATAATCAATCAAAATAGATCTCAATCTACCTATATAATTCTTTTTTAAAAAAAAATTATACATATGATGTGTTGATAGTAGATTCTAGTGAACTTCCTTCTAAAAAAAACTTATTAACTACACCTCTAGGTATGGTTGTGTTTCTTAACGTCACTCAAAACCATCAATGATTAAGTCTATAAAAATACTATATCCCACTAGCCTTACAATATAACCCCTCCCATCGACCCCAAGAACATGTGCATTCCATGGCCTTGCCATACCATCATCAATCTCCATTCACCCCCTATAAAAATCAAACCACTTCCATTATTTAAAATACCCTTGCCTTGATGCAAGACTACTTTATTTCAACTTCTTTTTTTATTATTAAAAAAAATCATAAGAGGATGGAAACTAAATAAATAAATAAAACGAAAGATCACCAATAATTGTCTTCGGTCGAATAATATACTAAATTGAATATTCATTTCATGTATAGTGTAACTAAAAAAATCTTAAGTATATTTAAAAAAGGTAAATTACACCATTAGTCATTAAATTATAGGTAAGTTTTCGTTTTGGTTACTTAACTAAAAAAAGTTACAATTTGGTCATAAAACTATTTGAAAGTTTTTATTTAATTTATTGAATTATTCAAAAGTTTTTATTTAAGTCACTGGCCTGTTAAGTCTTTTTAAAAAGAAAAGGTTCCACCAATGAGCTCCAAGCGATGATTCGACAATTAGTACAGTGGATCAATACTAATCAACGAGTAGAAGAACATACCTTAGATCCAAGTGAATCTGACGGTTAATATATGAGATCGAAGAAAAAACTTGTTTGAATTGTGGTTCGTAGATTTTTTACATCTAAAGTTGTTTCATAAATAAATAAAAAAACTAAATTGTATAAAAGAAAGAGAAAGAGAGCTTTCAATTTATCCATATAGTGCAAAAAGAGAAAGCCATAAAGTATCGATTTTATCAACCCAATGATTTAAATGAAAACTTTGAATAGTTTAATAACCAAAATATAATTGTTTTTAATTAAATATCTAAAATGAAAATTTACTCAGAATTTAGTGTCTAATGATGTAATTTACCCTTAAAAATAACTCTTTTATTAAAACAGACCTTGTATATTTATTTTTAATGACGTAATAACTAAGAACGGTAGCCTTTTATTAAAATGAAAAAGAATATATAATTGTTTCAATGTTAAAGAGACTACCATCCGCGGAAACAAGGAGCCGTTTCCGCCCAAGACTTTGGAATCTAACCTCCGTCACCGCATTTCCCCTCATCCCAACAAACACTTCACCGCACTTTCCCCTATAAACCCACCTAAGGCTTGCAATGCGGACTAAGCTTTTTGTATACATTCAACTTCTCTTTTTATTTATATATAAATTCAATTCTAATAATATTCATATATTTATATATATATTGGTGTATCATAAACTGAACGAGGAATATTTTAAGACTTTAACCATGGACTTTGAATATCCAATGTAAAACTTTTATAATCATTTATTCTGGCGATATTTATTAAGGTGAATAATAAATAGTGTGCGAATTCAGATTTAAATATTACAAAAATTATAAATATGATGTAATCCCTAAACCAAGTTAACTCAACCCTCCTTACCCTTGAGTTTGATTTCAACCCTTTTTGTTGCCTTTAAAACCCTCCAAGTCTTTCCCTTCCCACCCTTAATTTCCCTTCTCAGTTCTCCCTCTCTTCCCCTACACTGCCAGCTTCATTTCCCTTATATATATATATATATTATATGTATAATTTTCTTTTCTGTTTCTTGTAAACCAACGGTCAACCCTGGGAAACTTTTGGCATAAGGGACGGAAGAGAAGTGATTGTTGGTGTTGTTGAGTCATGAGTTGCAACGGGTGCCGCGTCTTACGAAAAGGATGCAGCGAGTCATGTATTTTACGACCTTGTCTGCAATGGATCGACAACCCTGAAGCGCAAGGCCATGCCACTATTTTCGTCGCCAAGTTCTTTGGCCGTGCGGGGCTCATGTCCTTCATCTCTGCCGTTCCAGAATCTCAACGTTCTGGTATATATCCGCGCTCAACTTTCCCTTTCTCTGTCATATATTTCTGAGTTTTGGTTTAATTTGTTTTTTATGAAACTTTCGATCAGCTTTGTTCCAATCACTGTTGTTCGAAGCTTGTGGTAGAACAGTGAATCCAGTGAACGGAGCTGTCGGACTTTTATGGACAGGGAACTGGCATGTTTGCCAAGCGGCAGTTGAAACTGTCTTACGAGGAGGAACTGTACGGGCGGTGCCTGAACTTATGGCTCCCACACCAGCATCCGATGAAAAATCGGAAGCTACTACGATTACGTACATGTTGAAGTTGCAAGAAACAGCAACAAAATTTAATTCAACCTGTCGGTTTTCCACTTCAAGATCTAAGGTTTCACCTAAGCGCATAAAAGTTGAAGAATTCAGTAAATTTCAGCCGTCCGATCTAGATCTTTGCTTGACTCCAAGCTCCACAGGCAACCGGCTTCCGGATAACAGACGACCGGGGACTCCGTCATTGAACTCCGAGGAATCTGTTACGACGACGTGTTTTAAAAGTGGGTTTGCAGATCAACAACGACAAGGTGGAGAAACAGATAGAATTAAGTTATTAAACTTGTTTGTTTGAAGAGAAAAGTAATTAAAAAAAGAGAAAAAGTCTGACTGTAATATTCTTCTTCACTACCACGTTTTCTGATGTACTTCTGAGGATGGGTTTTCTCGGAAAATAATTTTCCGGTGAGTTTTTGTAAATTACCGGCACTGGAATTCTCTCTCTTATTTTTTGCTTTACAGTATTGAAACTGTTAAAAGGAGGAGAAAAATGAAAGTTGGTCGGTAATCTTTAAAATCAGCTCTTTTTTTTTTTTTTTTTACTACTTTGTATCTTTCTTCTTTGTGTTTAGTATTGAACGTATGAAATGAATAAATCAAAATAATTGAAACATTTCCCAATTCATGATGATGGGTACAGTTTTTGAAAAAAATAATTTATCCTGTGAATGCATTTTAGAATTTAATTTTGTTTGGGGTTCGAAAGTGAAATTTAGATAAATTAACTCTAACAACTATGAATTTAAATGGTTGGAAAAAAGTTGCTAGGTGCTAACTATTTGTAAAAATATTTTATGGCATGCTAGAATTCTTAAAATATCATATTCCAAATTGTAACTATTATATTACTGTATTTCTAACTAGAATCATGACCCATGTATTCAACCAACCAGGAGAATATGTAATTTGGAGTATTGTTTTTCTGCTTTGATTGTTTAATATAAGGATTAATTGTATGGAAGTATGCTGTGTCTATCCTAACACTTACTAGCTCTTATGAAAACTCAATCATGGTGATAAAAACTCTTAAGTAATAATGAGCTCCATATCTTTTAGGTAATAGTATTGTGGACAAAAAAAAACAATATTGTAGAAAAAAAATTTCTTTTAGAGATTAATATTGAATTTCAATATAATTACCAATCATCATAAATTTCCGTATAAAAATTAATCGGAATTAAATTCATATAAAGAGTTTAAAGTAAATTTATCTAAAGACTATTCAATCATTCTTTAAAAAAATTAATAATTTAAATTAATTTAATTTAGAAAATATCTCTTTAAAATTATGATTAACTATATAAATAATTCTAATCAAAATTAATTATTACAAACATTTAATTAAATAAATTAACTTTATATAAAATAACTAAATCTCAATAATAAAAAAACTTGTAACTAAGTTGTACCTAAGTTGCGAGTGGCGTACCTAAGTTGTACCTTTTAAGGGTCGTCCATTTATGATTTATCCCACAAATACCAAATTTTCTTCCATGGTCATTGCATCGTGTCCCCCACTTTCCGAAGCTAGCGCGTTACATTCATTCTCCATCGTCCAAATTCCAATCATAAACATGGTGATGGTGTCATTCATCAAAATTTCTGCATAGTTATCCACAATTATTATACAAATATAATATTAAAAAAAGGGACTGGGAAATTTGGGAGGCGGTTGGGTTTGGGGCCTTTCCGGCGCTAGACAGACAAAGGCTGATTGCTGCAGGCGCCATTTGGAGTGCTCAAAGAGGCGTAAGAATATACTTTTTGGAAGGGGTGTAGGGAAACCTTTGAAATCCCCAAGATTCACAAGGAAAGGATTAAAATACGGCATAAGTCCATAATTTTTTGTAAATTTAAAATTTATTCTTTATATTTTTATTTTTAATAATTTAGTCCCATTTCAAAATTTAAGTCCAATTATTAACATTGTTAAATTTTTTTGCTAAATCTATTGGTGTAATATTTTGAAATTAAAAAAAAATACTCACTTAATAGTCATATAACTAAAAAAAAGGATGTATTAAATCTAAATATAGCAAAATAATTTTAACAATGCTAATAGTTGCACATGAATATTTAACTCACAATTTGCTTTCATAACATTCAATTTATGCTAAATTAATTGATTTATTCATGCAATGCAAGAATTAATTATATATTAATTAAATTAAATTAATTATTTTTAAATTTTGTAAGTTGCATTAATAATATGAGTACAAAATTAAAATATAATAAGTTTAATTTTAAAAGCAAAATAATTGATATTAGAATCAATTTAAAAGAATACTATTTTATAAATCAAATAAAATTAAAATAAATAGGGATTATTAATCCAACCTATCAAAGTTTAGGTTGTTAAATATTTTTTTTAAAATATCACTAGTTTTAACTCCCCGCTTCGCTGGGGATCTACAATTTTTTTTTATAATTTATTTGATTATAAATAATGTATGTTATTTTCAATTAATAAATGATTATTTGATTATTTTTTGAAGTTCTAAAAATACTATTGATATATTATAACATTTTAATTATGGAAATTAACTTGTGATCCAGTGTGCAGATAATTAATTTGGAATAAATTTAAATCCAAATCCAAATTTATTCAATAATTATTTTAAATCACATAAAAAATATTACACCTACAAAAGTAACACCAACACTATATGAATACATGAACCAAATTATCTATATAAAATTTATTAATGTGTAAAAGTTTGTATTAAAAATCATTAATACTAAACCTTATGTTTATAAATTAAATCATTATAGCAAATTATACAAATATAATCCAAGAACATTAAATAAAAATTTTCAAATTTTTTTTATGAATGCAACATACGAAAACAATTTAAATACCATATAAAAATATAAAATAAAATTATTTATATGTCAAACAAACCCTTAAGAAAATGTAAAAAAAATTAATTATTCGCACCCAATTAAATCCCTGATGTTAACTAAAATAATCAATTAAACCCTTCCGTTAACGGTTTCTGTCATTGACCATGTCGACCGTTAAAATAAATTGACGAACCAATCAGATGGTGGCACATGACAGCTTTTGGTTTAATCTAATATTTTTCTCGTAAAAATTATTAAAAAAATCAAAAAAATATAAAAAACAGAAAAAGTTATAAAATATTTAAAATATTAAAATTGATATAAACTTATTAAAATTATAAAAATATAAAAACTTATAAATATTATAAAAATATAAAAAATTCTATAAAATTAATAAAACTTATTGAAAATATTTAAAGTTAAAAAACGTTTTAGAATTCTTTAAAAAATATTAAAAAATATTAAAATTGATATAAAATTATAAAAATTATAAAAAAATCATAAAAACTTGAACTAGACTGGTTAGCCCGAAATCAACAAGGGTATCGATCCGGGAAAAGTCATTAGACCGATTGATCTAGGAACCGGGTGGTCGAATCAATTTTTTATTTTTTAATATTTTTATCAAACCAAATTTTCATTATCCAACTATTATCATATGTCATAATGAAATATTCTAACCAATGTTTTCAGAACCAGACCGGTGGCTGAACCGATCAGGCCACCGATTTGTCAGTTTGATTGATCCATCCAATTCAATTTAATAAAACATTAAAAAATAAAAATTATTAAAAAATTCAATTCAATCGTCTGGTTCCTAGGTCAGCCAATCTAATGGCTTTCTCTAGACCGATACCCTTGCCATATTTTGATCTAATCGATCCAACCAACTGATCCGGTCTAGTTGAAGTTTTTATGATTTTTTTATAATTTTTATAAGTTCATATCAATTTTAATACTTTTAATACTTTTTATGATTTTTATAGAATTTTAATACTCTTTTATAAAAATTTAAATATTTTAAATATGTATTACTATTTTTTTTAAAATTAGAATTTATTAGAGTTTTATTTTTTATAATATTTAAATTTTATAATAATTTTTGGGCGAGCAATATATGGAGGTCCCAAAGAGAGAGTTCATTGACTTGGGTCAGGGGAATATGTCAGTAGCGGACTATGAGTCAGAGTTTGTGCGACTCAGTCAATACGCGCCTGAGATGGTATTTTTTTTAGAAGGATCTCTGCAAGAGGTTCTGATTTGGGTTGAATCAAGACATTTAGGTCTAACTGGTGGCCCATAGCACTGAGGTAGAAGCATCGCAATCTGTGGCAAATGAGTCTGGTAAGAGACCCTCTAATTCCTCTAGAGCGTCTAGTCGACAGGCCAAGAGGGATCGAGATTTTATAGGGTCAGCAGGAGGTGCTCAATCGAGTCAGCCCATACAACATAGAGGTGTATGGTTAGTGTTGATGGGGCACTGAGAGCTCCTGTTTGCTTTGTGAGCACTGCGATCATAGGCACCCTGGAGAGTGCTGGAGAGTGATTGGAGCTTGCATGCGATGTGGCTCTAAGGAGCATATGCTGAGAGATTGCCCGAGAAGGATTGAAGTCTCCCAGAGTCAAAGTTCTACATCTGCATCTTCTAGAGGTCGTGATAGTGGTAGAGGTGGTAATAGGAGACCAGTTGGATAGAGGACCATAGCTCACACTGTTGCTGCACGAATTGAGACTAGAGGACCAGTACGTGTATATGTTTTTCATGGGTCACAGGTTCAGGAGGCGACTGATGTAATTGCAGGTACTTCAACATTATAATCTATTCCTTTATTTTTTTTATTGACTCTGGTTCGACCCATTTGTAAATATTGTATGATCTGGCTAGTGAGTTGGGGATTTCGGTAAAAACTAATAGGTTGGGTATGACTGTTACTAGTCTTTTGGGTGACGGCGTAGTAGTAGATTGGGTGTATCATAGGTGTCCCCTAATGATCCAAGGTCATGTTTTTCCTGTTGATTTGATGTAATTGCCTTTCCATGGATTTAATGTGATTCTTAGTATGGGTTGGCTGACCGAGCATCAGGCAAAGGTGGATTTCAAGTTAAAACGAATTACTTTGCGTGATAGTGATGGAGTGGAGGTCGTTGTCATTGGGGAGAGACCAAAACTTCTTTCTAATGTGATTTCAGTGATCAAGGCTGAGAAGATGTTAAGTAAAGGCTGTGAGGCATATCTGGCCTATATAGACATTATGATTTCTTGGTCATGCCTTTTGGTTTGACAAATGCTCCTACCACATTCATGGACTTGATGAACTGAATTTTCACTCGTATTTGAATCAATTTTTATAGATGATATCCTTGTGTACTCACGCACCAAGGATGATCATGAAGCATATTTGCGGATTATTTTGCAGATTTTACGGGAGACACAACTGTATGCGAAGCTGAGTAAGTGTGAATTATGGTTGAAAGAAGTGATTTTTCTAGGCCATGTTGTTCTGGCAGATGGGATTTGTGTGGATTCAGAAAAAGGTTGAGGCAATAGTAGAGTGGAAGTCACCAAAGCCTGTTACCGAGGTCGAAGTTTCTTTGGACTGGCTGGCTATTATCGTAGGTTCGTTAAGGGGTTTTCCATCATAGTTGAATCTTTAACAAAGCTACTATAGAAGAATGTGGTGTTTGAGTGGACCGATGAGAGACAGAAGAGCTTTAAGAAGCTCAAGGCAATTTTGACTAAAGCGCTTGTGTTGATTCAATTAGAGCTTGGTAAAGATCATGTGGTTTGTAGTGATGCATCATATACGAGGCTCGGTTGTGTGTTGATGCAAGAGGGTAAGGTTGGGGCTTATGCCTCAAGACAGTTGAAACCACATGAGCGTAATTACCCGACTCGTGATTTGGAATTAGTTGTCATGGTGTTAGCGCTCAAGATTTGACACCATTACCTATATGGTGAGAGGTGTATTGTTTACACAGATAATAAGATCCTTAAGTATCTCCTTACCCAGAATGAGTGGAACTTAAGGCAAAGGCATTGGATTGAACTGCTGAAAGATTATGATTGTGTGATTGAGTATCATCCCGGTAAGGCAAATATAGTCGCTGATGCGTTGAACCAAAAATCGATTATTGAGCTGCGAGCTATATTTACGCGATTGAGTGTGACTAGTGATGGTAGGTTGTTGGCTGAACTTCAGATGAAGTCGAGTTTGCCTCAGTAGATTAAGGAGAAACAGTTGGATGATGAGAGTTTGGTTAGGAGGATTCGTCCGGTTGAGCAACGTGTTATGAAGATTTTGAGCTAAATGCCGAAGGGATTTTGAGTTTTCGAGGAAGACTATGTGTGCCTGATGATGTGGACCTAAGGCATGTGTTTTTTACTAAGGTGCATAGTAGTCTTTATGCTATGCTCCCCAGTAGTAATAAGATGTATCGAGATCTTCGTGAGTTGTATCGGTGGCCTAGACTGAAATGTGATGTGGTAGATTTTGTATCAAGGTCTCTAGTCTGTTAGAGAGTAAAGGCAGAGCATAAGTATCCTTCGAGATTGCTTTAGCCGATTAGCATCTCGAAATGGAAATGGGAGAGGATTACGATAGAATTTGTCTCGAGTTTGCCTCTAACCTCGACAATGAAAGATTCAGTTTGGGTGATTGTAGACTGATTTTTGAAGAGTGCACATTTTCTAGTTGTGCGTACTAACTACTCCTTATAGAAGCTAGCGGAATTGTATATAGCAGAGATCGTACGTCTTCATGGTGTACCGGTTTTTATTATTTTTGATAGAAATCTGCGGTTTACCTCAAGATTTTGAAAGAGTCTGTAAGAAGCTTTAGGGTTGAAACTTCACTTCAGTACAACTTATCATCCTCAGACAGATGGTCAGTCGGAGAGGGTGATTCAGGTTTTAGAGGATATGCTCTGTAGTTCTGTAATCGAGTTTGGGGGTAATTAGGAGCATTATTTGTCGTTAGCTAAGTTCGCTTACAACAACAGTTATTAGACGAGTATTCAGATAGCACCATATGAGGTGTTATATGGTAGGAGATGCAGGATTCATTTGTGTTGGTTAAAAATGGGTGAGAGATGGATTATTGGTCTAGATTTGATTTGGGAGACGGAGGATTAGGTGAAATTGATCTGTGAGTGGTTGAAAGCAACATCAGATAGATAGAAGTCTTATGTGGATTTAAGATGTCAAGATATCGAGTTTCAAATCGGTGATAGAGTTTTCTTAAAGGTTTCTCCTTGGAGGAAGGTGTTGAGATTCAGATAGGAGGTTAAATTGAGTCCGAGGTTTATTGGACCTTATGAGGTTATTGAGAATATTGGACCAGTTGCCTATCATCTCAAGTTGCCAGTAGAACTTGAGCGGATCCATGATGTCTTCCATGTGTCGATGTTGGGGAAGTATAGATTGGACTCATGCCATATTGTGTCGGTCAAGGAGATCGAGGTTTGATCTGATCTCACATATGATGAGAGGCCAGTTGAGATCTTAACTCGTAAGGTTAAGGTCTTGCATAATAAGACGATTCGGTTGGTGAAGGTCTTGTGGCGTAACCATAATACTAAAGAGGCTACGTGGGAAGCTGAAAATACGATGTTCGATTCAGGTATATTTTAAGGACGAAATTCCTTTTTAGAGGGGGAGAGTTGTCACACCCCGAAATTGGGTCTGATATTTTCGGGATTAGTGGATCAGATCTTCGGTTTAGAGACCAAGCGTTAGTCTTGAAAAAAATAGAGAATTAAAATTAGAAAAGGGAACTCGGAATTAAGTATCCAAAAAATTAATTGTACTAAAATAGTATTCGAAAAAAATTAAAACGATTTTCAAAAAAATGAAATGAATTTTAAAAATTAAATCGAGATTTAAAAGAATAAAGGAAATGAGTTTTGAATTAAGAGGAAGGATTAAATTTGTAAAAGGGATAAACTTGAGAGTGGCCCAATTGCAAATACCCCAAATTTTTAAAAAAAAAAATTAGTTGTCTTTCCTGTCAATTTTAACAACCAATCGCCACTCGCTCTCATCCTCATTCTCATTTGAATTTTTCAAATCCCCTCAAATTCTCTCAAATTCTCTCCACAAATTTGAAATTCCTTCCTCCCAAACACCAAATCTTCCATCAACTTCAAAGAAAAACCTCTCAAAACTCTTCAATTTCTTCCTCTTTTATTCAAGGCATTGTAACACCCCAAACCTGGTTCGATGGTTGGACCCGAGCTACAAGATGCTACAAATAATTTTGGAACAATCACGTGCAATTTAAAACATTGAATGATCATATTAATTACACACAATTAATTATTACAAATGAAAATGGGACTAATTCGACCTTTAAAATACAATAGATTAGATTCAAGAATGAAAATTGACCAAACTGTAAATTTTTAAACCTTGGAATCTGGTATCGATACCTAGTGAATGGTATCAATACCGTTTTGGCATTCTGTCAAAACTTTAAAAAAATTTAGTTCAAAACATTTTATCGATACCCTGAGAAAAAATATCAATGTTAGCAATTAGGTATCGATACCAAATTGGTATTCTGTCCATTTAGAAAATTGTTCATTTGGTCAAGTATCGATACCTTGGTCCTTGGTATTGATACTTTTATCCAGATGGTCAAAAATCACAAGTTTGAAAGTTCATTTCATGCCCAAACCTATATCTTAATCCATAGATACAAATAGGTACACATATGACCTGTATAAGACTCACTCAATTCATTACAAACATGCCATGATTCAACCATGATCTATTAACCATCTTACCTATTATAATTAAAAACTAAGTATGCAATTAGGTACCATTATCCTAATACTAACAAATATGCCATTTGGCACCATCACAACCAAATTCAAACCATAAACTCAATTATGCAAACAAATGTAACACCCCTAACCCGTATCCGTCGCCGGAACAGGGTTACGAAGCGTTACCGAAACTTTCAGAACATTTACAGACATGTCATGTCAATCACTATTCATTAACCGAGATCATTCGTAACGTCCCTTAAATGGGCCCTCGAGGCCCAATACGAGCATTAGAATCGAGTCAGGACTTAATCGGAAACTCTAATAACTTTTCGTGACATTTCAAAAATTTTCCAAGGTTCAGGGCTCACACGCCCGTGTGGTCCAAGGGACACGCCCGTGTGACCCTTAGACATGCCCGTGCCTCAGGCCATATTCGATTTAGGTTGCTCTCTGACTTGTCCCACACAGCCATGCCACACGCCCGTGTGCTAGGCCGTGTGGTTAATTAATTCCTTTCGAATTAGGTGCAGGTTTCACACGGCCAAGACACACGCCCGTGTTCAAGGTCGTGTCTCCCACACGGCTGAGACACACGCCCGTGTTCAAGGTCGTGTCTCCCACACGGCTGAGACACACGCCCGTGTCTCTGCCCGTGTGCTCAATTCTGAGCATTCAGTTTTCTTGAATTTAAGGTGCAAGGGACACACGGCCTGGCTACACGCCCATGGGATAGGCCGTGTGTCACACACGGTCTAGACACACGCCCGTGTGGACAAAATAAAGCCATTCTTAGCTTCATTTCTCACCCAAAATCTCACCCATGACCTGCACTTGAATCACACATCCAAATACCAACCATTTCAAGCATTTAAATCAAGTAAATTCCTTCGTTCATCATGGCATATCATTTCATGCATACATGTTCATAATCTTGTCTTGGTTTAGTCCATATGATAGGCATAATTTGATTAACTACTTAACACATGTGTAGCTACCATAGTATGACATTACAAATATATCAAATCAAACGATTACTAGCCATTCCAATGGCTAGATTACAAGCATCATTTACACTTACATGCCAATATGGGCAATATATCCTATACATGCCATTACAACCATAATTGATTTACCATATTGTATCGTCATGGGCTGATGGATAGTGTGAGTGATCTCCACTGAGCATCCAATCCAACGAGCTTCTGATTTACACTAAAACAGGGGAAAATAAAATGGGGTAAGCATTTTATGTACTTAACTTACCATTCATTCTATTTTAAGGTAACTATGTAAGGCACATTCATTCAATTTGACCTCAAGCCCTACACATATCCTCATTGCCCTTGTTAGTCATTTATTCCATAATAACTTCAATAACATGTATGAGCTCAATAACAATCAAGTTCCCATGCACATATGCTTTCCACAACATGTATTCATTCAACATGCATAATTCATCTCATTGTTACAAGTATAATTTCATAATAGTTAACTTCAAGTTCAAATCATTTCATATCAGAACGTTACTCATATTACTCGCAATATCAAAGTCACGATTAGTACACTCAAGGTGTACAAGTCTATAATCAAGAATGCACATATATTCATCAAATAAAGTCCATGTACAAATAACATCATCTCATGTTTTCATATATCATTTGTCATGTATCATCCTTTTCTTGTATTTCAGACGGATACGTATAATAACACATTTCTTATACATATCTTATCATATCAAGATTTCTACCCATTGTATTTATCTTAAATATCGATGGTTACATAAGTAGTACACTCGAGGTGTACAAATCAGGATCCGTCAATTCATATTCAATGGTACCTGTAACATCCCGATTTTGGCTTTAGTCGGAATAGTGGTTTTGAGACCACAAATCCAAAGTAGAAATAATTATTTTATGAACATTTTGAGGTCCATAGCATGATTGCATGATTGTGTGAAAATTTCATGAAGAAATTTTATGCATAAAGTGACTAATTCGAAATTTAAGACTAAATTGAATAAGTTGCAAAATATACATTCTAGAAGCTTTGAGCATGAAATTGCCATGGATTTTTAATTAGAGGGTCTTAAATAACAATTTGACCAATTTCTATTTTTATGGACAAAAATGGACATGGATAGGTAAAATTTCAAAGAAATGCATTAAGGGCAGTTTGGTCATTTAGTAATTAAAAGATTAAAAAGGGAAAATCAAGTCAAAATTTTGCTCATCTTCTCCATGCTTGTGCCGAAAATTCTAAGGAGCCATAGCTAGGGTTTTTCCAACTTTCAAGCTTGATTGTAAGTGCATCCTAGCCCCGTTTTTAATGCTCCTTATGTTTTTGAGATCGTTATCACCTGGTTTACCTATTTCTACAATTATTTTGAAGTATGGTTCATGTTTAAAATTTTACTCATGTGTGACATGCATGTATTTTGATATCTAATGGTAGATTATGCAAGTTTAATGTTAAATAAACAACTTTTGCTAGATGATTTTTGGTGAAAATTGACAAAAGGACCTATTTGTAAAAAGGTTTCAAAATGTGTGTAAAAGTGTGATTAAATGAAAAATTGGGACTGCTATAATTATAAAAGAGGTTCGGCTAGGCTTGGGAATAGAAGAAATTGAATAGATTTTATTTTCCGAGCCTAGGGGTAAAAATGTAAATATGTCAAAGTTTAAGGGAAAGAATGTAATTTTGCCATAATATGACTTTTGGATTAAATTGTGTAATGTGATTATTAAATAAGCTAAATTTGCTATTATAGATCAAGAGAAACGAGGTTCGGACCTTGATCGGGGAAAGAATAAGGTGTTTAACGATTAAATCTCTATTCTACTATTTTTGTACCGAGGTAAGTTTATATGCAAATGATGCATTATTATTTATGTTTTACTTGTATTATTATTGTATGAATTGTAATTTACTCTTTGACTGAATTCAACAAAGTTCGATAAGCGAGAAAGTCTCGGTTGAACCTTAAGAATAGATAGGATACAAATGTCATGACATTAGGGTTATTGAGATTACGTGTAAGACCATATCTGGGATATGGCATCGTTATGAGATTTCGTGTAAGACCATATTTGGGATATGACGTCGATATGAGACTTCGTGTAAGACCATAGCTGGGCTATTGGCATCGATATGAGATCCCATGTAAGACCATATCTGGGATATGGCATTGGTATGGTACTATGTGTGTGAGATTTCCTGAGTATCCTTTAGTATTCCAAGTGGTTCAACGGGAAACTTAACGACAATGTTAAAGTTGAGAAAGACTATAGTATGTTGTGAAAGATCATGGTAAGTTACAAGCTAGTACAGGTTTGTACACAAAACTCATGCTTAATGAGCTCGATATGTGATAAACCCTCAGTTTGGTTTGATTGAGTAAGTTACGATATTAAGGTTTTAATATCATCTATGCCAAGTTTGACTATGGGATTTACAATGACATTTATGTTAATTTATTTCATGTTGAGTATATGTTAAAGAGTGTTTATGATGCTTATTATTTGCATAGGAACTTACTAAGCCTTAAAGCTTACTCCCTTTCTTTTTCCCTTGTCTTATAGTGATGCCAAGCCAGCTCGGGGATCGAAGACTATCAGAGATCCATTCACACTATCAACTTAACATTTTGGTACTTATGATTACATTATTTTGAGTTATGGCATGTATAGGGATTTGGTCTTTTTGTTATGCGTCATAATTGATTTGTCCAAATGTATTGGCTTATAATGGTTGATGATTCATTTTGTAAATGGCCATTGGAATTGGCTAATATTGGTTCAGTATATATGAATGTGAAGATGTCTTCCATGAATGTGGATTTTGCATGCTTTAAGATGATAAGTATGAGATGTTGTGTGTGATAGGAAATAGCATGTAATTGATGTGTGGATGACTTGGTTGTGGCTGAATTGGTTGTATATATACTTGAATTTGTGATGCTTGTTGTTGTATAGGTTAGTGCAAGAAAGGGTGGCAAAATGGCTTGGTAAATAGCCTTTTTTTGTCTACATGGCGTGTGTCTACGCCGTGTGTGACACATGGCTTGACCCAAGGGCGTGTGTTCTGGCCGTGTGTCCCCTGCACCTCAATTGTTGCAAAACAAAATGCTCAGTAATGAGCATACGGCCAGAGACATGGGCATGTTTCTCAGCCGTGTGGACGACACGGTCTTGAACATGGGTGTGTTCCCTGGCCGTGTGAAGTCTGCACTTATTTTATAAAAAAATTATGAAAATATAATCGATCACACGGCCTAAGCACACGGGCGTGTGACTTGGCCGTGTGACCTTAAATTGATGATGACGTCATAAACAAAATGCTCCCTATTTTGAACACGGCGTGAAGCACAGGCGTGTCTTAGGGTCACACGGGCGTGTCCCGAACCCACACAGGCGTGTGACCCCATTTTGCATGAAAAATTTTCTAAGTTTCCCAAAAGTTTCCAAAGTTCTCGGTTTAGTCCTAAACCGCTTTCGGTGTATGTTTTGGGCCTCGTAGGCTCGTAATAGGGACGATGTGAATGTATATGAAAAGTTTTAAATTTGGATGGAAATTCATGTCTCGATTTTGCATGATTGCTTGGGTATAAGTCCGGTAACACCTCGTACCCTGTTCCAGCGTAGAATACGGGTAAGGGGTGTTACAGTACCCATAAGGTACTATCTCATAGAGTACACTCTCGAGCCACACATGTATACAAAAAGATTACCAGTCCAGGCTAAATTCTTTTTATGACATATGCTCTAAGGAGCTTGATCTGGATTACCCATCCGGGCTAAATCCAATTCATAATATATGCTCGAGAGGACTCACATTAGGATTACCCGTCCGAGCTAAATCCTTTCTGTAATGAAATCATTAGGATTGCTCGTTCGAGCCTAATCCATTCTGCAACAAATGCAGGACCTCATTCATTTCAGCAATTACATTTATCCATCGATACTCATTTATTCAAACGAGATTTAAACATTTGTCACACATTATTGGGTATTTGATTATTTCATACCTCCGTAACATTTATGTAATTCAAGTAAAACACATTCCACATTCATGTCAAGCATACAAGTAACATTTTATTCATTTACCATTTTATCGGGAATTTTCATTTATCGGGCTATATCGAGTAGGTGATCATTTCACATATTTATGACATTGATAAAATTCACAAGACAACATTTAAATCAAGCATAAAAACATATACAATTTAGTTACACGAACTTACCTCGACAAAGGTTCGTGTACAAAAATCTACTAATCCGACACTTTCCTCTTTCCTCGTTCTAGCTCCGAATTTGTTCTATCCGGATCTATACGAGTAAATTGAACATCAATTTACCATATTTTACATTCAAGTGGACTTAATTTTCATCCTAGGCAAGATTACCATTTTGCCCTTAACTTTTCTATAAATTCCATTTTCTTCCCTAGGCTCGGAAAATGAAACTTGTGCAAATTACTCCCTATTCCAAGCCTAACCGAAGCCCCATTACAAATTTTACAGCACATGTATTCATAAAATTTTAGATTTTTTCATCAAATTTTACAACTTTCCATTTTAGTCCCTAAATCATGTTTTCATCAAAAACCACTTTGTAAAAGTTATTTATCTATCAATAATCTTTCATTTTATACCATAAATTTCTAATTTCCAGCATATACATCCATGACCCATTTTCATACTTTGATAACTTTTCAAATTAATCCCCCAAATAGAGAGATTAAGCTATCCCAATTCCAAAAATATCAAAATTACTAAAAACGGGATAAGGAAACTTACCCAATTTGGCCATGAAAGTCTATTCTCTCTCTCCTAGGGTTTCCATGTTTTATTTTGGGGAAGAAGATGAGAAAATAAGATGATATCTATTTTATCATCTTTTAATTAATTAAAATTTTAACTTTCTAATTTAGTCCCTAGCCTTTTTCTCATTTTCCATGGATGAATCATCCAAAAATATCTACATACTTTTTATTAATGGTCTAATTACCATATAAGGACCTTAAGTTTTGAAATCCATAGCTATTTGATCCTTCTAGCTACTAGAATCCAACTTTTACATTTTATGCGATTTGGTCCTTCTCGTAACTAAACACATAATCGATAAAATTTTCTTTTCAAAATTTTCACACGATATTTCTAGTATAATATGGATCATATAATAAAATAAAAATAAATTTTATTTTTTGGCTCGGATTTGTGGTCTCGAAACCACTGTTCCGATTTCACCGAAATTTGGGCTGTTACAACTCTCCCCCCTTAAGAAATTTTGGTCCTCGAAAATTTTACCAGTAAAGAGATTCAGACATTACTCTCTATCATAGTTTCCTCCTGTTCCTAGGTAGCTCCCTCTATATCATGTCACTGTCAGAAACTTCTACTAAAGCTACCTTTTCATTTCTCAGTTTTTCTCTTCTAGTGCCAGAATTTTAATCAATTTCTCACTGTAAGTCGTGTTAGACTGAATTTCAATATTTATCGGAGAAATAACATGTGATGAATTAAATCGTTACCGTCATAACATAATCACGAGAAAATATTATAAATTCTGTCAAGCTCTAACAATAATGCCAATCAATACGCAACAGGTCCGTTTCCTTTCAATATCCTCATATGACTCAGTAAGTCGCAGACTCAATTTTGCCTGAACAGCCAATCTGAATAACTTTCTTTTATGGTAAATTTTTAGAAATACCTTGTCACTATCAGAAACTCTATTTCTTTTCATTTTAGATTCACATCAGATTTCTGACGATCAGATACTGCTTTTAAACTGTCTCAGATCACTTTCACCTTTCTTCGGTTTCAAAGAATTAAACCTACTACATGTATCTTTTCTCACTGAACTCCATCCAAAACACCAGAGTTTTACATTTGTGACCATATAAAGCCTCGTACAATATAATTTTATACTTGACTGTTAACTGTTATAACAAGAAAATTCAACCAACAATAATTATTTCATTTTCAATTACCTTTGAATTCAAGTTCACAATATCGAAGCATACCTTCCAAAATCTGAACCATATGTTCAGATTGATCATCTGTCTGAAAATGAAATACGGTACTAAAATGTAACCATATACCCAGAGTTTCCTATAACTTGTTTCAGAATCAGGATAAAATGTGCAGGCTTCGTCGAACATTCGACAATTACTCAAATCGTATCTTTCTTTTTCATAGACAGGAATAATTCCGATATAAAATTCCATAGTAACTTTGTCCCATTTCCATTTCGGTATCTTCGCTAGCTATAACCATCTTGAAAGTATCATCTCTATCTTGCTGATACATCCAGCATTTAAATATAGATTCAAAAATACCACATTTCATTCCAGCTACCAATACATCTTTTTCAAATCATTGTGCATTGTATCATTTCCCAGATAAACAGACATAGTAACACTGTGATCATTCATGTAAAATTTTCTGTAAAAGTTCCAAATTCTTCAGTACACGAACTCTATTTCTGAATAACATGCATTTATCAGTTCTACTCTAAAATTCTGAATCAGAAATTATTTCACACTGTATTCATTTAACCTACAACTCATTATCACTTTTCTGGGTTTCACTAATCTGTTGTAGAAACATCGGTTTAGCTCCATACTCAATTAAAATTGAGCTATTATCAGACAATCATAATCGGTATCCATGACTTACAAAGTATACAGAGATTTTTTACTCAGAACATCTGTAACTACCTTCGTTCTTTCCAACTGATATGCAATTATCAAATCACAATCTTTCAACCTTTCAAACCACATACACTATATCAGATTCAAATCTTTTAGCAACATCAGATACTTCAAACTTTTATAATCGGTAAGTATATGACATTTTTCACCAAACAAGAAATGTTGTCAGATTTCAATACAGAAATAATGGCTGTCAATTCTAGGTCATGTATCGAGTAATTCTTTTCATGTGGTTTTTAACTGTCTAAAAGCACAGGCTATTACTTTGCCTTACTGCATCAAAACACAATCTAATCCCATTCAATAGTATATGTAACAACCCGATTTAGGGCCTAGTCAGAATAGTGGTTGCGAGACCACAAATTCGAAGTAAAAATATATGTTTTATGATTTTTATGAGGCTTATGATGTGGTTAAATGATCGTGTGAAAATTTCATAAGGAAATTGTATTTATTAGTGATCAATTTGTCCATTAGGACTAAATTGCAAAGATTAGAAAATATGAGATTCTAGAAGATTTAAGTATGAAACAGAATTATGAAAATTACTAGAGGTCCTTATTTAGCAATTAGACCATTAAATGTTAATATGGACAAAAATGGACATGGGAAGGAAAAATCTAAAGAAAGGGGATTAAGGGCATTTTTGTCATTTGGTTAATAAAAGAATTAAAATGAAAAATAAAGCCAAAATCTTGTCCATCTTCTTCAACCTTGGCCGAAAATTTCAGGCTCACCATAGCTAGGGTTTTGTCACCTTTCAAGCTTGATTGTAAGTACATCCTAGCCCCGTTTTTAATGTTCTTCGTATTTCTGAGATCCTCGTAGCTCGATTTAGCTATTTCTAGCTATATTTTGAGCTAGGGTTTATGTTCAAAAATTTACCAATGTATGACATGCATGTATTTTGATGTTTTATGGAAGAATATGAACGTTTGATGCATGATAAACATCTTTTTCTAAGTGATTTTCATGAAAAATGCATAAAAGGACCAAATTGCAAAAGTTATGAAAGTGGTCAAACATGGGTGAGATAGTGGAAATTTGGGATTGTTGTAGTTGAGAAAAAGATTCAGCTAGGCTTAAAATACAAGAAATTTGAATAAAAATCATTTTACGAGCCTAGGGGCAAAAGTGTAATTATGTGAAAGTTTAGGGGCAAAACCGTAATTTTTCTAAAGTAGATTCATGAGTCAATTTAGTCAATGTGAGTATTAAAAAAGTGAAATTGTTATTATAGATCAAGAAACACAAAGCCAGGATCGAAACCGAAGCAAGAACAAAGTGTTGGACTAAATTGAACATTTACGCACATTTTGGGTACCGAGGTAAGTTTGTGTGAAATTCAAGCTACATAATGTTTTTATGTTTTTAATTGCTTGATATTGTGAGAAATGAATATTATTTCTATGAAATCAATTAATGATGCCACGAATGGGGATTTGATGAAAATGTGTTATGATGAAGTCCCAGTTGAAGATTCGGAATAACGAGGATACCTATGTCACGACATGAGATAAAGACGGTCCCGTATAAGACCATGTCTGGGACATGGCATTGGCATTGAATGTAGGACCCGAATCAGACCATATCTGGGATATGGCATCGGCCCCGAATGTAGGTCCCGTATAAGACCATGTTTGGGACATGGCATCGGCATCGAATAAGGAAGGTCCCGTGTAAGACCATGTCTGGGACATGGCCTCGGCACCAAAGGAAGATCTCGTGTAAGACCATGTCTGGGACATGGCATCGAAATCTATGTACGATCTCGTATAAGACCATGTCTGGGACATGGCATCGATATCGAGCTAAGAGACCCCGTGTAAGACCATATCTGGGATATGGCGTCGGCATCAAGAGGTGATCCCGTGTAAGACCATATCTGGGATATGGCGTCGGCATCAAGAGGTGATCCCATGTAAGACCATACATGGGATATGGCATTGGCATCGAGATACATGTTTGATTAGATCAAGTATCCTCCGATATTCCGAGTAGTTCAACGGGAAAAAGGAGCTAAGTATACAAAAGTGTCAAAGTGCTAAGCTATACAAAGATGACAAAGAGTTACATTTAAGTTAAGGATGATAATGATTTAAGTTTATGTTCAAGATAGAATAAGTGCTAAATTATGTGATGAAGTGATACAGGTACCATGAGTAAGATACGGATTATGAAACCGTAATGTTATATGTGATGGGTAAGCGTAAGTATGAGTAAGTATATCAAAGTACTTGAGAACTTGTGTTGTTATTGTTCCATGAGATGAATGGATTTTACCATGAGTACTTATGTTGCTATTTCATTTCATGCAATCCTACTAAGCTATATGCTTACCCCTCTCTTTTCCCTTTTTCCTTGTAGTATCACCAAGCTAGCTCGGGGATCATAGAATGTCGGAGCTCGGATCACACTATCAATCATTCTTTTGGTATAGTAACGTTGATTTATTTTTGGTATGGCATGTATAGGAACTTGGTCATTTTGTGTTATGTCATATTTGAAAGCCAAAGTGTCGGCTATTTATGTTATACACTCATTTTGTAAATGGCCATTAGGAATTGGCCGATATATGACAAGTTTCATATTTTAATGATGATGAGTTTCATGAAGTGAAAGTTCATGCAATTGATGGAGTAAAATGTGAAGTGTATGAATGATGATTAGTGATTCTTCATAGTGTATATTTGCCATGTTATGTGTTGCTTGTGTTGGCATATATGTGTTTATGTTTCAGGGTGGCAATTGGCTTGGTAGAGAGCGTTCTAATTGTCCACACGGGTAGACACACGGGCGTGTGTCTAGGCCGTATGAGACACATGGTCTGCCCCATGGGTGTGTTGATAGGCCGTGTGTCCCCTTCATCAAATTTGCGACAATTTGATTTGTCGCACGGGCGTGTTCCCAGGCCGTGTGCCCTTAAGAGTTTGCTGATGTCATAAACAGAATACCCAGGTTTTCACACACGGGTGAGGACACGGGCGTGTCTAGGCCATGTGAGGGACACGGGCCACAGACACGGGCATGTGTCCGGCCGTGTGAAAACCCCTGTAGGTTCAAAACAAAAAATAAATTCTACACGGACGAGGAACATGGGCGTGTGTGACCACACGGCCTGCCCACACGGGCGTGTTCCATTTCACACGGGCATGTGACCCTATTTTAGGCAAAAAATTTCTAAGTGTGCAAAAGTTTTCGGTTTGGTTCCGAACCATCCAGTATGTATGTTTAGGGCCTTGTAGGCCCATGATAAGGATATTATGGATATGAATGAAAAGTTTCAAGTTGAAATGAAATTTTACAGCCCGATGTTGTATGTTTAAGCAAGATAAGTCCGGTAATACATCGTACCCTGTCCCGGCATCGGATACGGGTAAGGAGTGTTACATTTAGCGGTATCAGAGCTACGATTTAGTCGATTCTCAGACTAACGTAGCGTAAGCATGAGTCTAGCTATACATGCCATACAGGTGAGTATTTACATTATGATAGTATGACGACTCCTGACGATTTAAATTATGTTTTTATATAGTAAATGGATCCCGATAGAGCTGTGGCGGATGATGTAGAAAGTAACACGCCAGCTCCCGCTGAGGGGACGGTGCCGAATGAAAATGAGAATAGAATTACGATTGTAAGTTAAAGAGGAGGAGAAGAGGCTAGGGAAGCCTTTCTCCACATGATGAATGCATGGTATACGGAGTTCGTTCGTGCGAACCCGAATGCACAACCCCCTCCACCCCTACCTATTCCTCAGCCTACCCCTGTAGCTCCCCAAGTGGTAGAAGTGGTAAGGAGAGAAAATCCTCCGGTTGATAGAATCCGGAAATAAGGAGCCGAGGAATTCCGAGCTAGTAAAGATGATGATTAGGAAAGAGCAGAATTTTGGCTTGAAAATACCATTAGGGTATTTGATGAGTTATCCTGCACACCTAAAGAGTGCATGAAATGTGTAGTGTCTCTTCTGAGAGATTCTGCTTATCAGTGGTGGAACACCCTTGTGTCGGTTGTACCAAGGGAAAAGATCACATGGGAGTTTTTCCAAGAAGAATTTAGGAAGTACATTAGCCAAAGATTTATTGATCAGAAAAGAAAGGAATTCCTTGAACTGAAACAAGGTAGAATGACAGTAACTGAATATGAGCGTGAATTTGTAAGGCTCAGGAAGTACGCTCGGGAGTGTGTGTCCTCTGAAGCCATTATGTGTAAAAGGTTTGAGGACGGATTAAATGAAGATATCTGGTTATTTGTAGGTGTCCTAAAATTTAAGGAATTCGTTGTGCTAGTGGACAGGGCTTGTAAAGCCGAGGAGTTGGTTAAAGTGAAAAGAAAAGCTGAGATGGAGTCTCGTGACTCAAGAAAAAGACAAATGAACAAGTCATTTCAACCTTCATCCAAGAAGTCAAGAGACTTCCCTACCCGATCAGCTACCTCAGCCTGGTTTCCAAACAGAAGTAAGAGGAAACAGTACTCGGGGATTAAAGCTCAGACTACCTCAGTTGCTAGTGTTGGGAACACTCGACCTAATAGACCGGAATGTCCACAGTGTTGCCGACAACATCCCGGTGAGTACCGAGCCCACTAGAGAGCCTATTTTAAGTGTGGTTCCCAAGATCATTTCATTAGAGAATGCCCTGATATGGTTGAAAAAGAGAAAATTCAGAGTGCCAGATCGGGAAGCACTACTAGAGGGAAACAACTGAAAAACCCCGAAAGTGGAACGAGTAGTAATAGTACACCCAGAGAGCAGGCTGCAAGATCTGAGGGTAGAGCGCCTGCGGGGACTTATGCCATTCGCGCTCGCGAAGAGGCATCATCCCCAGATGTAATTACGGGTACATTTTCTCTCTATGATACTAATGTTGTTGCTTTAATTGATCCGGGATCTACCCACTCATATATTTGCATAAAATTAGTATCTAGTATGAGCATGCCCGTAGAGTCTACAGAGTTTGTCATAAAAGTGTCCAATCCTTTAGGCAAAAGTGTATTAGTTGATAAGGTATGCGAAGACTGCCCATTGATGATTAGAGGTTATTATTTTAAGGCAAATCTCATGCTATTTCCATTTGATGAATTTGATATAATTCTTAGTATGGACTGGTTAACTGCTCATGATGTGACAGTAAATTGTGGAAAGAAATACATTGAATTGAGGTGTGAAAATGGAGACACTCTTCGTGTTAAATCAGATGAATAGGACAAGTCGCCTGTAGTGATCTCTCATATGTCTGCCCAGAAATATGTAAGAAAAATATATGAAGCATATCTTGCCTTTGTGATGAATGCTAAAGAGACTGAGTTAAAAATTGAATCAGTGCCGATAGTATGCGAGTACCAAGATGTATTCCCAGAAGAATTGCCAGGGTTGCCTCTGGTTAGAGAGGTTGAATTTGGCATTGAGTTAGTTCCTGGCACTGCACCTATATCGATTGCTCCATACAGAATGGCCCCAACTAAATTAAAGGAATTGAAGGCACAGTTGCAAGAGTTGACGGACAAAGGTTTTGCTAGACCGAGTTATTCTCCGTGGGGTGCTCCAGTGTTATTTGTGAAAAAAGAAAGATGGTTCCATGAGATTATGTATAGATTACCGGCAGGTTAATAAGGTTACTGTGAAGAATAAGCACCCATTTCCAAGGATTGATGATTTATTTGATCAATTGAGGGGAGCCACTGTGTTCTCCAAGATAGACTTGAGGTCCGGATATTACCAGTTGAGGGTCAAAGACTCAGATGTGCCGAAAACTGCATTTCGAACAAGGTATGGTCACTATGAATTTTTAGTGTAACATCCCAATTCAGGGCCTAGTCGAAATAGTGGTACGAGACCACAAACCCGAGTCAGTAAAATTGAGTTCTTAAGGTTTAAGACATGTTTGCATCATAGTACTAAAGTTCCATGTAGAAATTTTGTGAAATTGACATGGAATGATCAAAAAGGACTAAATTACAAAAGTTGCAAAATATGAGTTTCTAGAAGCTTTTTGTATGAAATAGCTTTAGAATATTAATTATGAGTTCTTAAATAGCAATTTTCCCAAATTATAATTTTTGGACAAAAATGGACATGAGTTAGTAAAATAGAAATTTTTAAAGAGAAGGGCATTTTGGTCATTAGCCTAATAAGTGATTAAAATAGGAAAAAGATGATAAAAATCTATTCATCTTCTTCCTCTTGTGCCGAAAATTTGGAGACTCCATAGCTAGGGTTCTTCATTTTTTTCAAGCTTGCTAGTAAGTTCATCTTAGCCCCGTTTTTAATATTCTTCTTATTTTCGAAGTTCTCGTATATTGAATTGGCTATTTTTAGCTATAAAGTGAGCTAAGATGCATGTTCAAAAATCTACCCATGAATGGTATGCTTGTTAAAGGATGTTTTATGGAAGTTTATGAGAGTCTGATGTTAGATAAACATCTTTTTCTAAGTGAATTTCATGAAAAATGAGCATAGGGACTAGTTTGTAAAAGTTTTGAAATTAGTCATACCTATTAGAAATAATGAGAATTGATAATGGCTATAGTATAGAAAATGAATCAGCTAAGCATGTAGTCTAAGATAGTTGAATGAAAATTATTTTTCGAGCCTTGGGGCAAAAGTGCAAATATAAGAAAGTATAGGGGCAAAATAGTAATTTTACCCAAGTATGAGTAAAGGGTCAATTTAGTCAATGTGAATATTAAATGATCTATTTATGACTATAGATCAAGAAAAACAAAGCATGGATCGAAACCGAGGCAAGAACAAGGTCGAGAACTAAATTGCATACCTAGCTACATTTTGTATATTGAGGTAAGTTTGTATGATTTCTAAGCTTTATGATTTATATCATTGAATTTCTTAGTATAATGTACAATGTTATTATGAAAATGTTTAATGTTATGTTAAACAAAGAAATTAATGAAACCAAGCATGAGAAAGCCCCGATTGAAGTTGAATAGCTTAGGATACTCGATCTACCACATGAAACAAGAAAGTCCGTATAAGACCAAGCCGAGGCATGGCATCGGCAAGCAAGAAAGATATCATGTAAGTCCAAGGCAAGCTTGGCATTGAATAAGTTATCATGTAAGTCCAAGGCAAGCTTGGCATTAATAAGTTATCATGTAAGTCCAATGCAAGTTTGGCATTGAATAAGTTATCATGTAAGTCCAAGGCAAGCTTGGCATTGAATAAGTTATCATGTAAGTCCAAGGCAAGCTTGGCATTGAGTAAGATATCATGTAAGTCTAAGGCAAGCTTGGCATTGAGTAAGTTATCATGTAAGTCCAAGGCAAGCTTGGCATTGAACAAGTTATCATGTAAGACCAAGGCAAGCTTGGCATTGAAAAGTTATCAAGAGAAAGAGATCCCATATAAGTCCAAGTTAAGGCATGGCATTGGTGAGAACAAGAAAGACTTTGTATAAGTCCATGTTAAGTCATGGCCTCGAAATTTAGATGAGATTTAGTATCCTCGGTTATTCATATAAATTCATCGGGCAAACGAGTTTAGCTCCAAAGAGATAACAAGAAAGCTAAGTAAGTAAAGTTATTATCAAGTGAAAATGAGTATTATTCATGTTATTAATGATAAATTAGAGATTATAATTATTATGTAAATGTATGCTGATCAATGTGATCAAGTGATACAGGTACCTTGTTTACCTCACAAGTATGAGACTATTCCGCCAAGCTAATCTCGTGGATCATTGTCATCGGAGCTCGGAGCACACTATCAATCGCTATTTTGGTATAGCCAAGTTGTTTACATTAAGTATGGCATGTATAGGAAACATTTCATTTTGAGTATATGTCTTAGAAAGGGGCAAAAGTATGGGCTGTCAAGTTTATTAGTCTTTTGTAAATGGCTAAGTGATTGGCCAAGTTTGACTAAGTATGTATGTTATTAATATCAATGAAGCATGTTATATTGTTCATGAAAGATGTAATAATTGAGTTGCTGAATTGAGCTTGAATTTGGTCTTAATTTCAGGATGGCAATTGGCTTGGTAAATAGCCTCTAAGTGCCCACACGGTTAGACACACGGGCATTTGTCTAGACCGTGCATAAACTGCACCTTAGTCTTATAAGTAAGAATAGGCCACGGACTAATCCCACGGCCGTGTGTTAAGGCCGTGCATGACACACGGTTAGAACATGGGTGTGCCCTGGCCGTGTGAAATAAGTCAAGATATCAAGATGTAGTACACGGTTTAAGTCCACGGGCGTGCCATGGCCGTGTGTTATAAGTCAGAATGCTAAGGTTTTTCACACGGGCTAGGACCACGGGCGTGCCATGGCCGTGTGAAATTTGGCAGTAAGCTCGAGTTTTAAGCACGGTTGGGAGACATGGGCATGTCTCAGGGTTGCACGGGCGTGTCCCAACTCACATGGGCGTGTGACCCCTATTTCAATGAAAAGTTTTCGATTGAGTTACGAAAGTTTACGGACATGAGTTTAAGGCCTCGTAGGCCCATGAAATGTACAAGTTGATTAAGAAAGAGAAGTTCTTATTTCAAAACGAAATTTTCTAGCCCGTAAGTACATGATTAAGCAAGTTCAAGCATAATAATGTCTCGTATCCGGTCTAAGCCTAGGACTCGGGTATGGGGTGTTACATTTAGTGGTATCAGAGCTACGATTTAGTCGGTTCTAGGATTAACGTAGCACGAGCACGAGTCTAGCTATACATGCCATACGTAAGAATGTTTTTATAATGATAGTGTGACGACTCCTGACTACTTAAATTATGTTTATATATATAGTAAATGAATTCTGAAAGAGATATGGCGGATGAAGTAGAAAGTAATGCACTGGCTCCCGCTAAAGGGACGGTGCCGAATGAGAACGAGAATAGACCCACTACGGTGAGTCAAGGAGGAGGAGAAGAGGCTAGAGAAGCCTTCCTCCATATGATGAACACATGGTACACGGAGTTCGTTCGTACGAACCCGAATGCACAACCCCCTCCACCCCACCTATTCCTCAACCTATCCCAATAACCCCTCAAGTAGTAGAGGTGGTAAGAGGAGAGAAGCCTCCGGTTGATAGAATCAGAAACATGGGGCGTAAGAATTCCGGGCCGTAAAAGATGATGATCCTGAAAGAGCTGAATTTCAGTTAGAAAATACCATCGGGGTATTTAATGAGTATCATGTACACTGAAGAGTGCATGGAGTGCGTAGTTTCTCTTTTAAGAGATTCTCGCCTATCAATGGTGGAACACCTTGGTATCGTGAGTCCCAAGAGAAAAGATCACATGGGAATTCTTCCAAGAAGAGTTCAAGAAAAATATATCGATCAAAGGTTTGTGGACCAAAAAAGAAGGAATTCCTAGAATCAAAACAAGGCAAGATGTCTCAGAATCGACTACGAGCGTGAGTTTGTAAGACTCAAAGCAAATACGCTCGAGAATGCGTGTCCACCAAGCCATCATGAGTAAAAGATTTGAAGATGGGCTAAATGAGGACATCAAACTGTTTGTTGCTATCCTAGAATTGAAGGAATTTGTTGTGCTGGTCGAGAGGGCTTGTAAAGCCGAAGAACTAGTAAAAGAGAAGAAGAAATCTGAAATGGAGTCTCGCGACTCTAGAAAGAGGCAGTGGAACAAGTCATTCCAATCTTCATCCAAGAATTCAAGAGATTTCTCTACCCGATCTGCTACTTCCACTGGATTTTCCAGGAAGGACAAGAGTAAACAGTATTCGGGAAATAAAGCACAGACTACTTCAGTCGCTAGTGTGGGGAATGTTCGATCTGATAGACCCGAATGCCCATATTGTGGCAGACGTCATTTAGGGGAATGCCGAGCACATGGAAATGCATGTTTCAGATGTGGTTCCCAGGACCACTACATAAAAGATTGTCCAGAGATGATGAAAGAGGACAGAACTCAGAACCCGAGATCTGGGAGTATGGTCAGAGGAAGGCCGCAGAGAAACCCCGGAAGTGGGGCAAGTGGAAGAGGTAACCCTAGAGAGCAGGCCGCGAGACCCGAGGGTAGGGCGCCTGCACGGACTTATGCCATTCGTGCTCGCGAAGAGGCATCTTCCCATGATGTTATCACGGGTACCTTTTCTCTTCATGATGTTAAAGTTATTACTTTAATAGATACCGAATCTACACACTCTTACATTTGAATGAAATTGGTATCCGATTTGAGTATGCCTATAGAGTTTATAGAAGTGGTGATTAGAGTGTCTAATCCTTTAGGCAAGAGTGTGTTAGTGAATGAAGTATGTAGAGGATGTCCATTAATGATTAGAGGTCATTGTTTTAAATCAAACCTTATGTTGTTACCATTTGACGAGTTTGATCTCATTCTCGGTATGGACTGGTTAACTGCCCATAATGTAATAGTTAATTGTGGGAAGAAATACATTGAAATGAGATGTGAGGATAGGGACACCCTTCACATAAAATCAGATGAATAGAGTAGATTGTCAGAATTGATTTCTCACGTGACAGCACAGAGATACATGAGAAAGGGGTATGAATCATATTTGGCTTTTGTGATGAATGAAAAAGAAACAGAGTTAAGGATTGAGTCAGTGCCAATAGTGTGTGAGTACGTGGATGTGTTTCCCAAGGAATTTCCAAGACTACCACCAGTTAGAGAGGTTGAGTTCAGCATTGAGCTAGCTCCTGGTACTGTACCAATATCTATTACTCCTTACAGAATGGCTCCGACGGAGTTGAAGGAGCTGAAGTCGCAGTTACAAGAGTTGACAGATAAAGGCTTTGCGAGGTCAAGTTGTTCTCCCTGGGGTGCTCCGATTTTATTTGTGAAAAAGAAAGACGGCACTATGAGATTGTGCATAGATTACCATCAACTTAATAAAGTGACAGTAAAGAACAAGTACCCATTGCCTAGAATAGGTGATTTGTTCGATCAATTGAAATGAGCCGCTGTGTTCTCCAAAATATACTTGAGATCAGGGTACTACCAGCTACGAGTAAAAGAATCAGATGTGCCTAAAACAGCCTTCCGAACAAGGTATGGGAATTATGAATTTTTAGTCATGCCCTTTGGTTTGACCAATGCTCCGGCGGTATTCATGGACTTAATGAACCGCATTTTTAGACCGTACCTTGACAGGTTTGTAGTCGTTTTCATTGACGACATACTGATTTATTCCCGAGATGAGAATGAGCATGCTGAGCACCTACGGATAGTTTTACAGATTCTACGAGAAAATCAATTATATGCCAAGTTCAGTAAAAGTGAATTTTGGCTCACGGAAGTAGGATTTCTGGGACATATTGTCTCGGAAGAAGGAGTTCGAGTAGACCCCAGTAAGATTTTGGCTATTATGGACTGGAAGCCACCAAAGAATATCTCTGAGATTAGAAGTTTTCTAGGCCTAGCCGGCTATTACAGACGATTTGTCAAGGGGTTTTCCATGATTGCAACCCCGATGACTAAATTGTTACAGAAAAATGTGAAGTTTGAGTGGACAGAACGATGCCAACAAAGTTTCGAGAGGTTAAAGGCAATGTTGACAGAAGCCCCAGTTTTAGTACAACCTGAGACATGGAAAGAATTTGTGATTTACAGCGATGCATCCTTAAATGGATTAGGCTGTGTACTTATGCAAGAAGGAAAAGTTATTGCTTATGCCTCCAGACAGTTGAAGCCTCATGAGAAGAATTATCCGACGCATGATTTAGAATTGGCTGCCATAGTCTTCACATTGAAGATATGGAGACATCACCTATATGGTGAGAAATGTCAGATTTTCAATGATCATAAAAGTTTGAAGTACTTGATGACGCAGAAAGAGTTGAACTTAAGACAACGGAGATGGTTAGAGTTGATAAAATATTATGAGATGGTCATTGATTACCATCCCGGGAAGGCGAATGTGGTCGCCGATGCTTTGAGCAGAAAATCCTTATTTGCATTAAGGGCAATGAATTCACGGATGACTTTGTCCGACGACGGTTCTATTCTAGCTGAGTTGAGAGCTAGACCAATTTTCCTCCAAGAGATCATTGAAGCCCAAAAAGAGGATAGTGAATTGCAAGTTCAGAGAGATCAGTGAGAGGCAGATGTTGAGTCTGACTTTCGGATTAGTCCTGTAACACCCTGGTTTTAGGGGTTAGATTTTTGGTACTTAGCTTGGGTGTTGGCACACTTCAGTGTGTGTTTGGGTAAGTTTTAGGGGTCCTGAGAACCCTAGGTGGTGGTAGATTGCTTTGGTAAATTTTTAGTTTTAGGGGCTAAAAGGGGGAGTTTGGATGGAGAGGGCTTTAAGAGAATTTTTGGTGGGGTTTTGACACAAGAATTGGGCTGGTGGAGTGGCAAGGGAGACGCCACTAAGAGCTTGGGGAAGTGACGCCTCAGGTGCAAGGGAAGGGGGGCCAGTGTTCGAGCTGCGAAGGCAGCATTTTGGCCTTTGTTTTTGCGTCAAGGAGGTAAGGAGTTGGGTGGCTTTTGGATGCTTAAAAGATGGAGAAAGACTTGGTCTTTCTTTTTAAATTTTGGCTAGCTAGGTTTGACTCATTCAAACTTTTTGAATGGGTGGAAGGGAGGTATTTTAGGAGAATTTTGAGGATTATTTTTGGGGGGTTGGAGCTAGGCCGTGTAGTATAAATAGGGGGAGGGGAGGTGCTCATTTTCATTCACCATCTGCTCATCATTTCTTTGTAGTCGAAAGTTCATTCTCTCATCTCCCTCTTGTGCCGAATTTTATTTGTTCTTCTCTAGTTGTTGTTGCCGAATTTGTAAGCAAGAGAGAACCTCTTCTTTCCCATTTATCTTGCATAGGCCGAAACTTCTTTTGAGCACCATTGCCGAAACCTCTTAACCTTTTTCCTTGTAGCCTAAGCCGAATATCCACAGCCTCTTCTCCTTTTCTCTTCTTTATGTTTTAGCCGAATCTCCTCTCACCCTTGTCGAAATATCCTCTTAGTAGCCTAGGGTGGTTGGTCGAATATCGACAAGGGCGACCTCTCCCGCTTCTGCTCCATTCGGTTTAAGGAAGCCGAAAGAAGGAAGCATTGAGGAAGTCTCTTGGATTCGATCATCTAAGGGGCATATCGACAAGAGCAAGGGAAGCTTTGGGATCTCGAGTTATTTCGGTAAGGATATTAGTAAGTGACTTAGAATTAGTTGATTATGACTTCGTTGATTAATCGTGTGGTTACGATTAAGTGACTTTCGATGGGCGTGGATGCGAGTACCGATCCAAGAAGGGAAAGGGAAGGTCCCCGTCCCAAAGTTTAAGAAAAGATCCGTTTCTGGCATGCGAGATTGGCCACGGGTGTGGGCGGGCGGAAGCGTTAACGCAAAAAAGCCGTGAGTTTCGCTGGACGATAGCGTCGAGGATCGAGTCCGGAACTCCTAGTAATAAGGTGTGTAACTAACCCACTTTGTTTCCGGGTTTTATGTGTTATATGTTTTACTAACAAGTGCGATAATGAGTGTGCCATATATACCCCTAAAGGGTATAGCGATGACCAGTTAGTATCGGATCTATTGCCGTGTGATTATTTGTTTATGAGTATGTTTATGGACATTAATAAGCATGTGCATGCATTATCATGATTATATTTTATGTGGCATGTGCATGGGTGGGATATGAAAAGAAGGTACGGGTGTACTTCGAGTACGTGGTTGATGTCGACCGTGCTACATCGTGGATTGGCGCCCGATCGAGGTCGCGTTGTGGATCTTTGCGATTTAGTTCGCGTGGTTACCTTGATTGATATGAGCTTTATGCCATATCGTGGCTTGATGGATTGCTGTGTGTGCTCCATCGTGGTTTGATGTTAGCTATACGCTACATCGTGGATGGCATTGGTTGCCTTTTGGAGGAAAAAGAGAGGGTGACTCGATAGTCCCCTGGTGTGTGGTAAATTTGGATAAGGGGGTGTGTAGCGGATGGACCCTAGGTTGGGTTGGGAATCATGTTGCATTATTTTTGTAATAATATGAAAATGGGCCAAGCCCAGTTGATATGTGGTTTATTGAGAAATGGGCCTAGCCCAGTATTTGAGTATGATTTGAATGTGGGCCAAGCCAGATTGTGGTGATTGTTAAAAATGAATATATATATGTTACTTGTTGCAATTGATAATTGGGATATTATGAGGCTAGCATGTGGGTGGATTTCAGTGGTTAACTTACACACTGAGTCTGTATGACTCACCCAACTTTTTAATCATCGCAGTGAGTCGTGATTAGTGGACGGGTTGGAGTGGATACAAGGTGGCCCATGCGATGAGATTTTCATACGAGAAGATGTTTTACTTTATTTAAGTATTTTATATTATCAGTATTTTGGGATTTTATTTGATGTAATAAGGGCCTCTTTGATTTAAAGTACTCTATTTATTAATGTTGAAGTTTACACTACACTTAGTAATATTTTCGCAAAAGATTCATATTATAGCAACTTATAATAATGTTTTAATTCGGAAGTTTTCAACAAGCTTATATTATTTATTAAAATGGACACGATTTCCAGAGATAATAAAATTTTCAAGTTTAATTCTAAAGTCAAAGATTTCCAACCGTCTTTCCCAGTGACATAACCAGATTCGGTCGTAGTGAATGGGCCGGGTTTGGGGGTGTTACAAGTCCCAATGGAAGTCTAATGTTCAAAGACAAAGTTTGTGTACCGAGAAAAGAAGAGCTTATTCAGAAAATTTTGCATGAGGCCCATAATGGATGTTTATCTGTACATCCGGGTAGTACCAAGATGTATAATGACTTGAAGCAACAGTATTGGTGGCCAAGAATGAAGAAAGGTATTTCAGAATTTGTTTCCAAATGCTTGATTTGTCAGCAAGTAAAGGCTGAACACCAAGTACCTTCGGGTTTTCTTCAACCCATTTTAGTTCCGGAGTGGAAGTGGAACCGTATTACTATGGATTTTGTAACGAGTTTACCGTTGTCTCCGAGCAAGAAAGATGTTGTATGGGTTGTGGTTGATAGACTTACGAAGTCAGCCCATTTTATACTGCATTTAGTTGATTACTCACTAGACAAGTTGGCAAACTTGTATGTTCCAGAAATAGTAAGACTTCATGGAGTTCCCTTGTCAATCATATCGGATAGAGATCCGAGATTCACATCCAGGTTTTGGAAGAAGTTACAAGAGGCCTTGGGTACAAAGTTGAACTTTAGTACCGCTTTTCATCCTCAAACTGATGGTCAATCCGAGAGGTTAATTCAAGTACTCGAGGATATGCTCAGATGTTGTATTCTTGAATTCCGAGGTAGCTGGGAAAAGTTTCTCCCATTAGTAGAGTTTGCCTACAATAATAGTTTTCAGTCGAGCTTAAAGATGGCGCCTTACGAGGCTTTATATGGGCGTAAGTGCCGAACGCCTTTATATTGGACTGAACTTAAAGAAAACCAAATTCACGGGGTTGATTTGGTTAGAGAAGCTGAAGAGAAAGTGAAAGTGATACGAGAAAGTTTAAAAGCTGCATCGGACAGACAAAAGTCCTATTTGGACTTAAAGAGAAAAGAGGTAGAGTATCAAGTCAGAGATAAAGTTTTCTTGAAAGTGTCACCTTGGAGAAAAGTTCTCAGATTTGGCCGGAAAGGCAAGTTGAGTCCACGTTTTATTGGACCGTATGAGATTACCGAGAAGGTTGGGCCTGTAGCTTACAGATTGGCTTTGCCATCAGAGTTAGAAAAGATACATGATGTATTTCACGTGTCAATGTTAAGACGCTACCGATCAGACCCTTCGCATGTAATTCCCCAGTCAGAGGTAGAGATTCATCCCGACATGACTTATGGTGAAGAACCAGTTAAGATTTTAGCTCGGGAAGTCAAGCAGCTAAGGAATAAAAGTATTGCCCTGGTAAAAGTATTGTGGCAAAGACATGGAGTAGAAGAAGCTACGTGGGAACCAGAAGAAATCATGAGAAACCAGTACCCAAATCTGTTTGCTGGAAAGATTTTCGAGGACGAAAATTCCTAAGAGGGGGAGAATTGTAACATCCCGATTCAGGGCCTAGTCAGAATAGTGGTGCAAGACCACAAACCCGAGTCAGTAAAATTGAGTTCTTAAGGTTTAAGACATGTTTGCATCATAGTACTAAAGTTCCATGAAGAAATTTTGTGAAATTGACATGGAATGATCAAAAAAGGACTAAATTGCAAAAGTTGCAAAATATGAGTTTCTAGAAGCTTTTTGTATGAAATAGCTTTAGAATATTAATTTTGAGTCCTTAAATAGCAATTTGTCCAAATTATAATTTTTGGACAAAATTGGACATGAGTTAGTAAAATAGAAATTTTTAAAGAGAAGGGCATTTTGGTCATTAGCCTAATAAGTGATTAAAATACGAAAAAGATGATAAAAATCTATTCATCTTCTTTCTCTTGTGCCGAAAATTTGGAGACTCCATAGCTAGGGTTCTTCATTTTTTTCAAGCTTGCTAGTAAGTTCATCTTAGCCCCGTTTTTAATATTCTTCGTATTTTTTAAGTTCTCGTATATTGAATTGGCTATTTTTAACTATAAAGTGAGCTAAGATGCATGTTCAAAAATCTACCCATGAATGGTATGCTTGTCAAAGGATGTTTTATGGAAGTTTATGAGAGTTTGATGTTAGATAAACATCTTTTTCTAAGTGAATTTCATGAAAAATGAGCATAGGGACTAGTTTGTAAAAGTTTTGAAATTAGTCATATCTATTAGAAATAATGAGAATTGATAATGGCTATAGTATAGAAAATGAATCAGCTAAGCATGTAGTCTAAGATAGTTGAATGAAAATTATTTTTCGAGCCTTGGGGCAAAAGTGCAAATATGAGAAAGTATAGGGGCAAAATAGTAATTTTGCCCAAGTATGAGTAAAGGGTCAATTTAGTCAATGTGAATATTAAATGATCTATTTATGACTATAGATCAAGAAAAACGAAGCCCAGATCGAAACCGAGGCAAGAACAAGGTCCAGGACTAAATTGCATACCTATCTACATTTTATATATTGAGGTAAGTTTGTATGATTTCTAAGCTTTATGATTTATATCATTGAATTGCTTAGTATAATGTACAATGTTATTATGAAAATGTTTAATGTTATGTTAAACAAAGAAATTAATAAAACCAAGCATGAGAAAGCCCCGATTGAAGTTGAATAGCTTAGGATACTCGATCTACCACATGAAACAAGAAAGTCCGTTTAAGACCAAGCCGAGGCATGGCATCGGCAAGCAAGCAAGATATCATGTAAGTCCAAGGCAAGCTTGGCATTGAATAAGTTATCATGTAAGTCCAAGGCAAGCTTGGCATTGAATAAGTTATCATATAAGTCCAAGGCAAGCTTGGCATTGAATAAGTTATCATGTAAGTCAAAGGCAAGCTTGGCATTAATAAGTTATCATGTAACTCCAAGGCAAGTTTGGCATTGAATAAGTTATCATGTAAGTCCAAGGCAAGCTTGGCATTGAATAAGTTATCATGTAAGTCCAAGGCAAGCTTGGCATTGAGAAAGATATCATGTAAGTCCAAGGCAAGCTTGGCATTGAGTAAGTTATCATGTAAGTCCAAGGCAAGCTTGGCATTGAACAAGTTATCATGTAAGACCAAGGCAAGCTTGGCATTGAAAAGTTATCAAGAGAAAGAGATCCCATATAAGTCCAAGTTAAGGCATGGCATTGGTGAGAACAAGAAAGACTTCGTATAAGTCCATGTTAAGTCATGGCCTCGAAATTTAGATGAGATTTAGTATCCTCGGTTATTCATATAAATTCATCGGGCAAACAAGTTTAGCTCCAAAGAGATAACAAGAAAGCTAAGTAAGTAAAGTTATTATCAAGTGAAAACGAGTATTATTCATGTTATGAATGATAAATTAGAGATTATGATTATTATGTAAATGTATGCTGATCAATGTGATCAAGTGATACAGGTACCTTGTTTACCTCACAAGTATGAGACTATTCAGCCAAGCTAATCTCGTGGATCATTGTCATCGGAGGTCGGAGCACACTATCAATCGCTATTTTGGTATAGCCAAGTTGTTTATATTAAGTATGGCATGTATAGGAAACATTTCATTTTGAGTATATGTCTTAGAAAGGGGCAAAAGTATGAAATTTGTCAAGTTTATTATTCTTTTGTAAATGGCTAAGTGATTGGCCAAGTTTGACTAAGTATGTATGTTATTAATATCAATGAAGCATGTTATATTGTTCATGAAAGATGTAATAATTGAGTTGCTGAATTGAGCTTGAGTTTGGTCTTAATTTCAGGATGGCAATTGGCTTGGTAAATAGCCTCTAAGTGCCCACACGGTTAGACACACGGGCGTGTCTAGGCCGTGCATAAACTGCACCTTAGTCTTATAAGTAAGAATAGGCCACGAACTAATCCCACGGCCGTGTGTTAAGGTCGTGCATGACACACGGTTAGAACATGGGCGTGTGCCCGGTCGTGTGAAATAAGTCAGTATATCAAGATGTAGTACACGGTCTAAGTCCACGGGCGTGCCATGGTCATGTGTTATCGGTCGAATTTCTAAGGTTTTTCACACGGGCTAGGACCACGGGCGTGCCATGGCCGTGTGAAATTTGGCGATGGCTCGAGTTTTAAGCACGGTTGGGAGACATGGGCGTGTCTCAGGGTTACACGGGCGTGTCCCAACTCACATGGGCGTGTGACCCCTGTTTCAATGAAAAGTTTTTTATTTAGTTACGAAAGTTTACGGACATGAGTTTAAGGCCTCGTAGGCCCATGAAAAGTGCAAGTTGATTAAGAAAGAGAAGTTCTTATTTCAGAACGAAATTTTCTAGCCCGTAAGTACATGATTAAGCAAGTTCAAGCATAGGATTGTCTCGTATCCGGTCTAAGCCTCGGACTCGGGTATGGGGTGTTACATTTAGTCATGCCATTTGGCTTAACAAATGCCCCTGCTGTGTTTATGGATTTAATGAACCGTATATTTCGACCATACTTGGATAAGTTTGTTGTGTTTTTTATTGATGACATATTGATATATTCTCGTGATGAGTATGAGCATACCGGGCACTTGAGGACGATTTTGCAAATTTTACGAGATAATCAGTTATATGCTAAGTTTAGTAAAAGTGAATTTTGGCTCAAAGAGGTTGGATTTTTGGGGCATATTGTCTCGGGAGATGGAATCCGAGTAGACCCAAGCAAGATTTCAGCAATTGTTGATTGGAAGCCGCCGAGAAATGTATCAGAGGTTAGAAGTTTTCTGGGCCTAGCTGGCTATTACCGATGATTTGTCAAGGTATTTTCCATGATAGCGACTCCGATGACGAGGTTATTACAGAAAGATGTAAAGTTTGAATGGACAGAAAAGTGCCAACAGAGTTTCGAGAAACTGAAAGCATTGTTGACTGAGGCTCCAGTTCTAGTGCAACCCGAACCGGGAAAAGAATTTGTGATTTACAGTGATGCATCCTTGAATGGATTAGGCTGTGTACTTATACAAGAGGGCAAGGTCATAGCATATGCTTCTAGATAATTAAAGCCACATGAGAAGAATTACTCGACACATGATTTAGAGTTGGTTGCCATTGTGTTTGCTTTGAAGATATGGAGACACCATTTGTATGGTGAAAAATGTCGGATATTCACCGATCATAAGAGCCTAAAGTACTTGATGACTCAGAAGGAATTGAATTTAAGGCAGCGAAGATGGTTAGAGCTGATAAAGGACTATGAGTTAGTCATTGACTACCATCCGGGAAAGGCGAATGTAGTCGCTGATGCTTTGATTAGAAAATCCCTATTTGCATTGAGGGCTATGAATACATGGATGACTCTGTCAGACGATGGTTCCATTCTAGCTGAGTTGAGGGCTAGACCGATGTTCCTTCAAGAGATTTATGAGGCTCAGAAAGATGACAGTGACTTACAAGCCAAAAGAGTTCATTGCAAGTCCGGTGTTGAGTCTGACTTTCGGATTAATTCTGATGGATGTTTGATGTTTAGAGACAGAGTCTGTATACCAAGGAATGATGAGCTTATTCGAAATATTTTACACGAGGCACATAGCGGATGTCTATCTGTACATCCGGGCAATACAAAAATGTATAATGATTTGAAGAAATGGTATTGGTGGCCGAGTATGAAGAAAGATATTTCTGAGTTTGTATCAAGATGCTTGATTTGTCAACAAGTGAAAGTTGAACACAAAGTACCTTCGGGTTTGCTTAAACCTATTATGGTTCCTAAGTGGAAATGGGACCGTGTTACTATGGACTTTGTAATGGGTTTGCCGTTGACACCGTGTAACAGCCCGATTTAGCGGCTAGTCAAAATAGTGATCTCGGGGTCACTAATCTGAGACTTGAGAATTTATTTTCATGTTATATTATGAGTCGGAGCATGATAGTATATGTGCATGAGAATTATGGTGTTTTAATTTTAGCGATTTCACGTTTAATCGCGAAAAAGGACTAAATAGCATAAAGTGCGAAAGTTCCATTCTATAAGATAAAGGTACCAAATTGCCTTAGAATGTAAATTGGAGGTCTTTAAAAGGCAATTAGACCCTCAATATATGCTTGGCCGGCCATGGACTAGCATAGGAGACAAAGATGGACAAAAAATTGGTCAAAGTAGTTGATAGTTGGTGACTTGTTTGACTAGTTTAATATTAGAATAAAGAAAGAGAAAATATCATCTTTCTCTCCATCTTTCTCCACCGAAATTTGCAAGCAAAATAGGGGTTTGAAAGCTCACAATTTTTAGCAAGCTCTCCTCCATTCTAGTAAGTGATTTTGATTATTTTTCTTTATGATAATTGTACTTTTAAGACCCCTAGAACTTAAGCTTTCAAATGAGAGGACTATTGTGCAATATGATGCAAAGTTTAGAGTTTTACCATGAGAGCTTTCATTGCTATTTGCTGCATTTTTATGGAAGAAAATGAGTCTTAGTTGTTGGATGAACAACTTTTGTGAAAGGTGTTGTCTTGAAAACACCTAATTTGGACCTTGATGAAAAGGTTACAAAATTGTCATAAATATGTGAAATGTTGAGTTTTGATGATAGCCATAAGAGTATTAAATGTTCAACTAGGCTTGTTGAAGGTAGAAATGTGATTAGAATTTATTTTCGAGCCTAGGGGCAAAATGGTCAATTTCCCAAAGTCTAGGGGCAAAATAGTAATTTTTCCTAAGCATGATTATTGAAATGATTTATTAATGAGATGATTAAAATGAGCTAAATTTTTTTTATAGAGCAAGAAGAACTGAGGTTCCGCCTCGATCGGGGAAAGAACAAAGTCTCAGACTAAATCGTCGAGCTAGCTCATTTTGAAATCGAGGTAAGTCTGTATGTGATTAATGAAATATTTATGTTAGCATAATTGAAAATGCTTGGTATCACATTGATCTATGATACTTCATTGAAATGAGAAATTGATGTTACGTATGATGTTGAAGTCCTAGTGGACTATAATGAATATGGGATCGCTATCATCGAGATGTGATTTAGATAAAGTCCCATATAAGACCATGTCCGGGACATGGCCTCGGCACTAAGTTAAGATCCCGTTTAAGACCATATCCGGGATATGGCTTCGTAAAAGAATAAGAAACTCGTCTAAGACCACATCCGGGATGTGGCATCGATACTTGATGTAAAAGTCCATATAAGACCATATCCGAGATATGGCATTGGCATTTAGAAGTAACTCCATGTAAGACCACCTCGGGGATGTGGTACTGGCTTCGTCTCTACATGAAAGACATCGAATATGCGTCTTTGACTATCCCTAGCGATTAAAGGGATAAGTAGATGAGTTTAGAAGTAGAAATGAGATTTGCACTAAGGTCATATGAATGAGTGAATACAGGTGCTCGTGAATGAGTCACGAAGAAACGTTTATTTACATGTGGCACAGTATGTGCTAAATAAATACAATTGTGAGTAAGTATGGCAAGATGCCTATGACTTGTGTATGGTTAGTTAATGTCACAGATGGATTATTTTATGAGCTTATTGTTGCTATTTATATCCATGCAAACTTACTAAGCTTTATGCTTAGCCCTTTCATTGCCCTTCTTCCTTGTAGTATTGCCAAGATAACTCGAGGATCGTGGACGTAGGAGTTTAGAAATCACACTATCGACATCACTTTGGTATAAGAATTTAGACTTATTTTGAGTATGGCATGTATAGGACTCGAGTATTTTGTTAAGTTGTAATTGTTAGCCAAAGTGTTGGCTATGCATGTTACTAAAGTCATTTTGTAAATGGCCTTAAGTTAGGCAGATACTTGGCAAATTCTTTTGCTTAATGAAAGTGATTTTCTTGAAGTGTATGCCCTTGTGTATGAATGTTGAATTGAGTATTTAGATGAGTCTTTGGGTCATGAGTTACGTTGAATGGAATTGGAATATGTATGTTGCAAGGAAGGGTGGCTAAGGGCTTGGTAGATAGCCTTCTAATTTTTCACCTGGGTAGACACATGGGCGTGTGTCTAGACCGTGTGAGCGGCACGGCTAGCACATGGGCGTGTGCCCAAGCCGTGTGAAGTCTGCACCTTGCACTTGGAATTTTAAATTGCCACACGGTTGAAACAACCGGGCGTGTGTGTGGGCCGTATGGATTAGTCAGAATGCCAAGGTTTGACACACGGGCCAAGGCCACGGGCATGTCGAGGCCGTGTGAAATTAGTCAGTTTCGACCACGAGTGGTAGACATGGGCATGTCTTAGGGACACACGGGCGTGTCCCTAGACTCACACGGGCGTGTGACCTCTGTTTTGTTGAAAAGTTTCTCGAACGTGTAAATGTCCCCGAAATAGTCTCGATACCTCTCGGAAGTATGTTTAGGGCCTTTTAGGCCAAGTATAAGTAAGTGATGGGTTAAACGAGACATTGTAACCCTATTCGAGATGTTTAAGCAAGATTAGTTAGGTAATGCCTCGAACCCTGTCCCAGCTTGAAGACGGGTAAGGGGTGTTACATTTATTGGTATCAGAGCTACGGTTTAGTTAGTTCTAGAACTAACGTAGCGTAAGTACGAGTCTAGCTATACATGCCATATATAAGGGTGTCTGAGTAATGATAGTGTGATGGCTCCTGACGTATGAAATTGTGTTTTATGTAGTATATGGATTCTGATCCACACCGAACTGCAGCCGATGATGCTATGAGTAACGCACCGGCTCTCGCTCAAGGGACCGCGCCAGCTAATAGTACACCCAAGACCTTGGGTCAGGGGGAAGAGGCTCGAGCAGCCTTTCTCCACATGATGAGCAACTGGTATACTGAGTATACCCGAGCAAATCCTAACGCTCAACCCCCTCCACCCCTACCAATCCCTCAACCTGCTCCAGTAGCTCCTCAAGTAGTTGAGGTGGTGAGAAGAGAAACGCCTCCGGTGGATAAGATCCGGAAGCAAGGAGCCAAGGAATTCCGGGCAAATAAGGACGATGACCCGGAGAAAGCGGAATTCTGGCTCGAGAATAACATCAGGGTATTCGATGAGTTATCCTGCATGCCTGAGGAGTGCTTAAAGTGTGCGATATCTCTCCTGAGAGATTCAACCTACCGATGGTGGAACACCCTAGTGTCGGTGGTGCCAAGGGAGTGAGTTAGCTGGGAATTATTCCAAGAGGAATACCGGAAAAAGTACATCAGTCAGTGGTTCATCGACCATAAAAGGAAGGAGTTCTTGGAACTGAAGCAAGGTCGTATGTCAGTAACTGACTATGAACAGGAGTTTGTAAGGCTTAACAAGTATGCATGGGAGTGCGTGTCTACCGAAACCGTCATGTGCAAGAGATTCGAGGACGGATTAAAAGAAGATATCCGTTTATATGTGGGAGTCCTCGAACTAAAGGAATTTGTAATGTTGGTAGATAGAGCCTGTAAAGTCGAAGAGTTGGCTAAAGAGAAGAGAAGAGCTGAGAATGAGTCTCGTGACTCGAGGAAGAGACAACTGAATAAGTCTCACCAATCCTCATCTAAGAAATTGAGGGATTTTGCTACTCGATCAGTCATTTCAGCGGGGTTTTCAACCCAAAGTAAAGACAAGCAATTTTCGGGGTCGAAAGGGCAGACCACATCAGTTGCTAGTGTGGGCAATGTCCGACCAAGTAGACCAGAATACCTTCAGTGTGGTAGGCGCCATTCTGGTGAGTGTCGAGCTAATGAGAAAACTTGCTTCAGATGTGGGTCCTTAGACCACTTTATCAGAGACTGCCCCGAGGTGGGCGAGAAAGAAAAGCCTCAGAATACAAGATCGGGAAGTACTGCTAGGGGAAGACCACTGAGAAACCCAGGAAATGAGATGGGTAGCAAGAATCCATCTAGAGAGCAAGCTGCTAGAGTCGAGGGTAGAGCACCGGCGAGGACATATTCCATTCGTGCTTGTGAAGAGGCATCTTCTCCCGACGTAATCACAGGTACCTTTTCTCTCCATAATACTCGTTTTATAGCTTTAATTGATCCGGGATCCACCCACTCATACATATGCATGAAATTAGTCTCTAGCATGAGCATGCCTATAGAGTCTACCGAATTCATGATAAGAGTGTCTAATCCCCTAGGCAAGTGTGTGTTGGTTGATAGAGTTTGCAAAGGTTGCCTTTTAATGATTAAGGGTCATTGTTTCTCGGTCGATCTTATGTGATTACCGTTTGACGAGTTTGATGTCATCCTTGGGATGGATTAGTTAGTTACTCATTGAGGAATTGTGAATTGTGGGAAGAAGCATATTGAGTTGAGAGATGAAAATGGTAATCTTATTCGTGTTGAATTAGATAAGCCAGATAGGCTACCAATAGTGATGTCAGCCTTGTCGACTCAGAAGTATTTAAAGAAGGGATACGAAGCCTATCTTGCCTTTGTGTTGAACACTAAATAGACTGAATTGAAAATAGAGTCGGTACCCATAGTATGCGAGTACCCAAATGTTTTCCCGGAAGAGTTGCCAGGGCTACCTCCAGTTAGAGAGGTCAAATTTGGGGTTGAGTTAGCTCCGGGTACTGCCCCTATTTCTATTGCTCCCTATAGAATGGCTTCAATCGAGCTAAAGGAGCTAAAAGAACAGTTGTAAGAGCTAACGGATAAAAATTTTGCAAGGCCGAGTTTTTCTCCGTGGGGTGCTCCTATTTTATTCGTAAAGAAGAAAGATGGTTCTATGAGACTATGTATAGATTATCGGCAACTTAACAAGGTGACTGTGAAGAACAAGTACCCGTTGCCGAGGATCAACGATCTATTTAATCAATTGAAGGGAGCCACTGTATTTTCCAAGATAGATTTGAGGTCAGGGTACTATCAGCTGAGAGTCAAGGACTCGGATGTGCCGAAAACCGCGTTTAGGACTAGATATGGCCACTATGAATTTTTGGTCATGCCTTTTGGTCTAACAAATGCCCCGACGATCTTCATGGATTTGATGAATCGCATTTTTTTGCCATACTTGGATAAATTTGTTGTGGTTTTCATCGACGACATACTAATCTACTCTCGGGACGAGAACGAACATGCCGAGCATTTGATTATGGTTCTGCGAGTTTTGAGAGAAAAACAATTGTATGCCAAATTCAGTAAGAGTGAATTTTGGCACAAGGAAGTGGGATTTTTGGGACACATTGTCTCGGGAGACAGGATTAGAGTCGACCCGAGTAAGATTTCAGCAATTGTTGAATGGAAACCGCCGAGGAGCGTAACTGAAGTAAGGAGTTTTCTAGGCCTAGCTGGCTATTATAGGCGTTTTGTCAAGGGGTTTTCCATGATAGCTACCCGATGACTAAACTTTTGCAAAAAGATGTGAAGTTCGATTGATGCGAGAAGTGTCAACGCAGTTTTGAGAAATCAAGACATCATTGACTCGAGGCACTGTTTTGGTGCAACTTTGAGTCGGGAAGAGAATTTATGGTTTATAGTGGCGCCGTCCTTGAACGGATTGGGGTGTGTACTCATGCAAGAGGGTAAGGTGATTGCTTACACCTCTAGGCAATTGAAGCCGCACGAGAAGAATTACCCGACTCATGATTTAGAGTTGGCCGCAATTATGCTTGCATTAAAAATTTGGAGGCATTATTTATATGGTGAAAGGTGTCAGATTTTCACCGACCATAAAAGCCTAAAATATTTGATGACTCAAAAGGAATTGAATTTGAGGCAACGAAGGTGGTTATAGTTGATTAAGGATTATGAGTTGGTAATTGACTACCATCCGGGAAAGGTGAACGTAGTCACCGATGCTTTGAGCAGAAAATCATTGTTTGCACTAAGAGCCATGAATACTCAGATGACCTTGTTGGATGATGGTTCCATTTTAGCCGAATTGAGGGCTAAACCCTTGTTTCTCCAAGAAATTTGTGAAGCTCAGAAAGATGATAACAGTTTGCAAGCCAAGAGAGTTTTATGTGAGTCGAACGTGGAGTCAGACTTTCGGGTAAATCCTGATAGATGTCTGACATTTTGAGGTAGGGTCTGTGTACCCAGAAATGATGAGCTTATTTTTAGAATCTTGCATGAAGTGCATAGCGGATGTTTGAATGTACACCCAGGCAGCACGAAGATGTACAATGATTTGAGGAAATGGTATTGGTGGCTTGGTATGAAGAAAGACATTTCCGAGTTTGTATCGAAATGCCTAATTTGTTAGCAAGTGAAGGCTGAACATCAAGTACCTTCAGGTTTACTTCAGCCCATTATGGTTCCTGAGTGGAAATGGGACCGTATTACCGTGGACTTCGTGACGGGCTTACCGCTTGACTCCAAAAAGAAAGATGCGATTATGGGTAGTGGTTGATAGACTCACAAAGTTAGCCCATTTTATACCAGTACGAGTCGACTATTCGCTTGATAAATTGGCAGACTTGTACATGTTAGAGATAGTAAGACTCCATGGTGTACCGTTGTCGATCATTTCGGATAGAGATCCGAGATTCACATCACGGTTTTGGAAAAAGTTGCAAGAAGCCTTGGGCACGAAATTAAATTTCAGTACAGCCTTCTATCCACAAACTGACGGACAGTCGGAGAGGGTAATCCAGATACTTGAGGACATGCTTCGATGTTGTGTTTTAGAATTCCAAGGTAGTTGGGAGAAATACTTACCATTGGTGGAATTTGCCTACAACAACAGTTTTCAGTCAAGTTTGAAGATGGCGCCTTATGAGGCATTGTATGGGCGTAAGTGCCACACGCCCTTGTATTGGTCAGAACTCAGAGAAAAATAGATACACGGGGTCGATTTGGTTAAGGAAACTGAAGAAAAAGTAAAAGTGATACGTGATTGTCTGAAAGTCACCTCAGATAGGCAAAAGTCCTATTCAGATTTGAAAAGGAAAGAGATAGAATTCAAAGTCGGTGATAAAGTGTTCTTGAAAGTATCACCTTGGAGGAAAGTCCTCAGATTTGGCCGGAAGGGCAAATTAAGTCTGCGCTTTATCGGACCTTATGAAATTACCGAGAGGATAGGATCGGTAGCTTATCGGTTGGCCTTGCCACCTGAACTAGAAAAGATCCATGATGTCTTTCACGTATCCATGTTGCATCGATACTGTTCAGATCCTTCACATGTCATTGTACCAACAGAGGTAGAGATACAACCGGACTTGACTTATGGTGAAGAGCCGGTTAATATTTTGGCGCGAGAGGTTAAGCAGTTGAGAAACAAAAGCATAGCCCTTGTGAAAGATTTATGGCAAAGGCACGGAATAGAAGAGGCTACATGGGAGCCTGAGGAAATAATGAGAAACCAATATCCCAACCTTTTTACCGGTAAGATTTTCGGGGACGAAAATCCTTAAGGGGGGAGAATTGTAACAGCCCGATTTAGGGGCTAGTTAGAATAGTGATCTCGGCTAATCTGAGACTTGAGAATTTATTTTCATGTTATATTATGAGTCGGAGCATGATAGTATAAGTGCATGAGAATTTTGGTGTTTTAATTTTAGCGATTTCACGTTTAATCGCGAAAAAGGACTAAATCGCATAAAGTACGAAAGTTCCATTCTATAAGATAAAGGTACCAAATAGCCTTAGAATGTAAATTGGAGGTCTTTAAAAGGCAATTAGACCCCTAATATATGCTTGGCCGGCCATGGACTAGCATAGGAGACAAAGATGGACAAAAAATTGGTCAAAGTAGTTGATAGTTAGTGACTTGTTTGACTAGTTTAATATTAGAATAAAGAAAGAGAAAATATCATCTTTCTCTCCATATTTCTCCACCGAAATTTGCAAGCAAAATAGGGGTTTGAAAGCTCACAATTTTCAGCAAGCTCTCCTCCATTCTAGTAAGTGATTTTGATGATTTTTCTTTATGATAATTGTACTTTTAAGACCGCTAGAACTTAAGCTTTCAAATGAGAGGACTATTGTGCAATATGATGCAAAGTTTAGAGTTTTACCATGAGAGCTTTCATTGCTATTTGCTGCATTTTTGTGGAAGAAAATGAGTCTTGGTTGTTGGATGAACAACTTTTGTGAAAGGTGTTGTCTTGAAAACACCTAATTTGGGTCTTGATGAAAAGGTTACAAAATTGTAGTAAATATGTGAAATGTTGAGTTTTGATGATAGCCATAAGAGTATTAAATGTTCACCTAGGCTTGTTGAAGGTAGAAATGTTATTAGAATTTATTTCCGAGCCTAAGGCCAAAATGGTCAATTTGCCAAATCTAGGGGCAAAATAGTAATTTTTCCTAAGCATGATTATTGAAATGCTTTATTAATGAGATGATTAAAATGAGCTAAATTGTTTTTATAGAGGAAGAAGAATCGAGGATTCACCTCGATCGGGGAAAGAACAAAGTCTCGGACTAAATCGTCGAGCTAGCTCATCTCATTTTGAAATCGAGGTAAGTTTGTATGTGATTAATGGTATATTTATGTTAGCATAATTGAAAATGCTTGGTATCACATTGATGTATGATACTTCATTGAAATGGGAAATTGATGTTAAGTATGATGTTGAAGTCCTAGTGGACTATAATGAATATGGGATTGCTATCATCGAGATGTGAATTAGATAAAGCCCGTATAAGACCATGTCCGGGACATGGCCTCGGCACTGAGTTAAGATCCCGTATAAGACCATATCTGGGATATGGCTTCGTAAAAGAATAAGAAACTCGTCTAAGACCACATCTGGGATGTGGCATCGATACCTGATGTGAAAGTCCATATAAGACCATATCCGGGATATGGCATTGGCATTTAGAAGTAACTCCATGTAAGACCACCTCGGGGATGTGGCACTGGCTCCGTCTCTACATGAAAGACGTCGAATATGCGTCTTTGACTATCCCTAGCGATTAAAGAGATAAGTAGATGAGTTTAGAAGTAGAAATGAGATTTGCACTAAGGTCATATGAATGAGTGAATACAGGTACTCGTGAATGAGTCACGAAGAAACATTTACGACATGTGGCACGGTATGTGCTAAATAAAGTCAATTGTGAGTAAGTATGGCAAGATGCCTATGACTTGTGTATGGTTAGTTAATGTCACGGATGGATTATTTTATGAGCTTATTGTTGCTATTTATATCCATGCAAACTTACTAAGCTTTATGCTTACCCCTTTCATTGCCCTTTTTCCTTGTAGTATTGCCAAGATAACTCGAGGATCGTGGACGTAGGAGTTCGGAAATCACACTATCGACATCACTTTGGTATAAGAATTTAGACTTATTTTGAGTATGGCATGTATAGGACTCGAGTATTTTGTTAAGTTGTAATTGTTAGCCAAAGTGTTGGCTATGTATGTTACTAAAGTCATTCTGTAAATGGCCTTAAGTTAGGCAGATACTTGGCAAATTATTTTGCTTAATGAAAGTGATTTTCTTGAAGTGTATGCCCTTGTGTATGAATGTTGAATTGAGTATTTAGATGTGTCTTTGGGTCATGAGTTACATTGAATGGAATTGGAGTATGTATGTTGCAAGGTAGGGTGGCTAAGGGCCGTGTGAAATTAGTCAGTTTCGACCACGGGTGGTAGACATGGGCATGTCTTAGGGACACACGGGCGTGTCCCTAGACTCACACGGACGTGTGACCCCTGTTTTGTTGAAAAGTTTCTCGAACGTGTTAATGTCCCCAGAATAGTCCCGATACCTCTCGGAAGTATCTTTAGGGCCTCTTAGGCCAAGTATAAGTAAGTGATGGGTTAAACGAGGCGTTGTAATCCTATTCAAGATGTTTAAGCAAGATTAGTTAGGTAATGCTTCGAACCCTATCCCGGCTTGAAGATGGGTAAGGGGTGTTACACACTGAGCAAGAAAGAAGCCGTATGGGTGGTGGTAGATAGACTTACAAATTCGGCCCACTTCATACCGGTACGTGTTGATTATTCGCTTGATAAGTTGGCAGACTTGTATGTTTCTGATATTGTAAGGCTTCATGGTGTGCCCTTGTCGATTATATCGGACAGAGATCCGAGATTCACATCCCGATTTTGGAAAAAGTTGCAAGAAGCTTTGGGCACAAAGTTGTAAGAAGCTTTTCACCCACAAACTGACGGACAGTCGGAGAGATTAATACAGATACTTAAGGATATGCTCCGATGTTGTGTTCTTGAGTTTTAGGGTAGCTGGGAAAAGTATTTATCGTTGGTAGAGTTTGCATACAATAACAGTTTTCAGTCGAGCTTAAAAATGGCGCCTTATGAGGCTTTGTATGGGCGTAAGTGCCGAACTCCTTTGTATTGGACTGAACTCAAGGAAAATCAGATTCACGGGGTCGATCTGGTTAGAGAAACCGAAGAGAAAGTAAAAATAATCCGTGATTGTTTAAAAGCTGCTGCTGATAGACAAAAGTCCTATTCGGACTTGAAACAGAAAGAGATCGAGTTTCAAGTTGGTGATAAGGTATTATTGAAAGTGTCACCATGGAAGAAAGTTCTCAGATTTGGCCGGAAAGGCAAATTGAGTCTGCGTTTTATCGGACCATACGAGATTACCGAGAGAATAGGGCCGGTAGCTTATCGATTGGCTTTCCATCTGAGTTGGAAAAGATTCATAATGTGTTTCACGTGTCGATGTTACATCGTTATCAATCAGATCCTTCGCATGTGATTACACCGACAGAGGTAGAAATTCAACCTAACATAACATATGGCGAAGAACCGGTTAAGATTATAGCACGGGAAGTTAAACAGCTAAGGAATAAAAGTATAGCTCTCGTGAAAGTATTATGGCAAAGACATGAGGTAGAAGAGGCTACATGGGAGCCCGAGGAGGCTATGAGAAACCAGTATCCAAACCTTTTTACCGGTAAGATTTTCAGGGCCGAAAATCCCTAGGGGGAGAATTGTAACAGACCCATTTAGGGCCTAGTCGAAATAGTGGTTGTGAGACCACAAATCCAAAGTAAAAATATATGTTTTATGATATTTATAAGTCTTATGATGTGGTTAAATGATCGCGTGAAAATTTCATAAGAAAATTTTATTTATTAGTGATCAATTTGTCCATTAGGACTAAATTGCAAAGATTAGAAAATATGAGATTCTAGAAGATTTAAGTATGAAATAGAATTATGAAAATTACTAGAGGTCCTTATTTAGCAATTATACCATTAAATGTTAAGATGGACAAAAATGGACATGGGAAGGAAAAATCTAAAGAAAGGGCATTAAGGGCATTTTTGTCATTTGGTTAATAAAAGAATTAAAAGGGAAAATAAAGCCAAAATCTTGTCCATCTTCTTCAACCTTGGCCGAAAATTTCAGGCTCACCATAGCTAGGGTTTTGTCATCTTTCAAGCTTTATTGTAAGTACCTCCTAGCCCCGTTTTTAATGTTCTTTGTATTTTTGAGATCCTCGTAGCTCGATTTAGCTATTTCTAGCTATATTTTGAGCTAGGGTTTATGTTCAAAAATTTACTCTTGTATTACATGCATGTATTTTGATGTTTTATGGAATAATATGAAAGTTTGATGCATGATAAACATCTTTTTCTAAGTGATTTTCATGAAAAATGCATAAAAGGACCAAATTGCAAAAGTTATGAAAGTAGTCATACATGGGTGAGATAGTGGAAATTTGGGGTTGTTGTAGTTGAGAAAAATATTCAGCTAGGCTTAAAATACAAGAAAGTTGAATAAAATTCATTTTACGAGCCTAAGGGCAAAAGTGTAATTATGTGAAAGTTTAGGGGCAAAACCGTAATTTTGCCAAAGTATGATTCATGAGTCAATTTAGTCAATGTGAGTATTAAACAAGTGAAATTGTTATTATAGATCAAGAAACACAAAGTCCAGACCGAAGTCGAGGCAAGAACAAAGTGTTGGACTAAATTAAACATCTACGCACATTTTGGGTACCGAGGTAAGTTTGTGTGAAATTCAAGCTACATAATGTTTTTATGTTTTTAATTGCTTGATATTGTAAGAAATGAATATTATTTCTATGAAATCAATTAATGATGCCACGAATGAGGATTTGATGAAAATATGTTAAGATGAAGTCCCGGTTGAAGATTCGGAATAACGAGGATACCTATGTCACGACATGAGATAAGAACGGTCCCGTATAAGACCATGTCTGGGACATGGCATCGGCACCGAATGTAGGTCCCGTATAAGGCCATGTCTGAAACATGGCATCGGCACCGAATGTAGGACCCGTATCAGACCATATCTGGGATATGGCATCAGCCCCGAATGTAGGTCCCGTATAAGACCATGTCTGGGACATGGCATCGGCACAGAATAAGGAAGGTCCCATGTAAGACCATGTCTGGGACATGGCCTCGGCGCCAAAGGAAAATCTCATGTAAGACCATGTCTGGGACATGGCATCGACATCTATGTACGATCTCGTATAAGACCATGTCTGGGACATGGCATCGACATCGAGCTAAGAGACCCCGTGTAAGACCATATCTGGGATATGGCGTCGGCATCAAGAGGTGATCCCGTGTAAGACCATATCTCGGATATGGCATTGGCATCAAGAGGTGATCCCATGTAAGACCATATCTGGGATATGGCATTGGCATCGAGATACATGCTTGATGAGATCAAGTATCTTCCGATATTTCGAGTAGTTCAACGGGCAAAGGAGCTAAGTATACAAAAGTGTCAAAGTGCTAAGCTATACAAAGATGACAAAGAGTTACATTTAAGTTAAGGATGATAATGATTTAAGTTTATGTTAAAGATAGCATAAGTGCTAAATTATGTGATGAAGTGATACAGGTACCATGAGTAAGATACGGATTATGAAACCGTAATGTTATATGTTATGGGTAAGCGTAAGTATGAGTAAGTATATCAAAGTACTTGAGAACTTGTGTTGTTATTGTTCCATGAGATGAATGGATTTTACCATGAGTACTTATGTTGCTATTTCATTTCATGCAATCTTACTAAGCTATATGCTTACCCCTCTCTTTTCCCTTTTTCCTTGTAGTATCACCAAGCTAGCTCGGGGATCGTAGAACGTCGGAGCTCGGATCACACTATCAATCATTCTTTTGGTATAGTAACGTTGATTTATTTTGGGTATGGCATGTATAGGAACTTGGTCATTTTGTGTTATGTCATATTTGAAATGTAACACCCCTAACCCGTATCCGTCGCCGGATTGGGATTACGAGGCATTACCGATCATGTCACAGTTCATACAGATATTCATTACATTTCACAACTCAAAATTCAATCACATCAAGGCTCGTAACTTAATCAAATATCGAATTTAAAAAAATCATAACATTCAAAACTTTGCATAGTTAAAACATAATCCAAGCATCTATCTAAACATATCATATAAAGAACGTATAACAAAACAACTATTCCATTAGTCATATATCAAAATTAATATTATAAATATATAATAACTCTTGCACGTATACAAATTTAAACTTCAAACAAACCAAACTTTACTATTAAAGTTTTCATTTAATCATTTATACGGCATTGGCAATATAAAACATAACCAAACATGCTTTATTTACTATAATATCATGCGCATATTTTCAAATGTCTAAATTATATCTACGCATAATTACCGAATCAATATTAACTTATTCCATTAATTAACCACACGGCATACTAGTCATACATTCACATATACTCATTTAAACAAGTATCATTTCAATGACCCAATATATTTCTTCTCTTGACACAAGTTCATGCGTAAATGACCATATTAATTTGAACCTTTTGTGCACAAATTACACTAAAAGTACACCCAATTCGCATTCACCCAATTCGCATTCTTTAAATGCATACACGCATAACCAATCACTAACTATATATTCAGTCATCTAAGATAACTTCAATACATAACATAAACCATATCACATACCCATTTATATGAGTCTAATACTTTAGCCGAATATTCTTATACACATATTCCACCATTTCTAAATCGTTTCACCAATGCAAACATACCAATACAAACCTAATCAATATAACCTATACACATTCGGGCATATAAATAGCTTCTAACCTTTATATACATAGCTCATTTTATAAGACCTAGCCAAACTCACTTAAAAATCAAATCCAAACCTACCACACATTTTATATATATCAAAACATTTACCATAATATTAACTAATATAACAACCATACACCGCATATAATTAAGCCATGGTCAAAATGGTAAAACCAAACACATTAAACATTTAACCAAGAACTCATATAATCGAACCTAAACAAAGTCATCAAGCCATTTTCGTATGGCTTTATATATATATACACATGTCCCAAAATCAAACATTTCATCTAGGCTATACATGCCATAAGCCCGAGTTCAACTTAGTAAAATACCGAAAGAAATAGTCGATAGAGTGATAGGCTTTGCTGACGATCCCCGAGCTCGTAACGTGACTTCAAAATCTATAAAACAGAGGTAAACAAAACACACACAGTAAGCTATTTAAGCTTAGTAAGTCATAAGCAAAAACATATATAACAACAATTACATATTAACATTTTGTTAACAAGGCCGAATATGTATAATATCAAATACAAGTCATCATTTACTACCAGATCACATTTGAACCTCACATACATATACCATATGGCCGAACATAATCATTCATATATATATATAATTCCACTTTCATTATTACAAATACAACAATAGGCCGAATCATTTATATGTTCAAATAGGTTAACACATAATTCATATTCACATAACCCTTTATCTTTTCAAATAACCAACTTACCTTGTTTCCATATAAACAAATAACTAACACATACCTGAACCTGTAATTCAATTTCACATTCGATCTTTACTTCACATTGCCCGTTGAACCGTTCGGAATTAAAAAGGATACGCGGATAGTCGGAAGCTCGTACAATGCCAACGTCCCAGACGTGGTCTTACATGTAATCACATATCGATGCCACTGTCCCAGACATGGTCTTACACGTAAACACAAGTCGATGCCAATGTCCCAAACGTGGTCTTACATGATAACACATATCGAAAATCCTATGTCATGACATATGTATCCTATCTATTCCTAGGGTTTGTACGGGACTTTCGGACATTAAATCTCGATCGAAACGAGCTCGAAACATAGTTCCCTATCTCAAATCACATTCGGCCAAACACATATATATTCGAATAATTCATTACATCACATAATATATATATATTCTCAAGTTTAACAACATTTAAATGCTTATAGACTTACCTCGGATGTTGTCGGACGGTTTAATCGACTATTCGACTACTTTCGATTTCCCCCGATCTAATGTCGTTTTCTTCCGTTCTTGATCTAAATAAATTCTAATTTAACTAATTTAACCACATATTCATTCAATTTAATACAAAAACACATAAATGGGCAAATTACCATTTTGCCTCTGACATTTTACACTTTTTGCAATTTAGCCCCTATCGCATAAAACACAAAATACACAAAATTTCACATCACCCTAGCTAGGCCGAATATCACCCATGCCCTTACAAGTCCATACATTTCATTTATTTCATATTTTAGTCCCTCAAAAATTTATTTTTACAATTTAGCCCTAATTACTCAAATTCATCAAAAATTCAAAGACAAAACATATTAATCTAACACATATATTTCATAATTTATCAACTAACATCATAAAACTCACAAACTCATCAATGGAACATTTAAAAATCTTCATCAAAATCAAAAATTCAAGCATGGGTCTTGAAGTATTCAAAGCAACGATTACAAAAACGTAAAAGTTATCAAAAACTGAACACAAACTAACCTTGAATCAAGCTTCAAAGATGGCCGAAACTAGCTTAAGTTTCTTTCTTTTTCCTTTTTTTAGTTTCGGTCAAAGAAGATGAGAATATGGCTTTTTAATTTATGATATAATATAACATATATAATCATTATTATTATTTTACTTAATTAACCTTTACAAATTAATATAGAAAACATATACAATAAGGTTATATAAGTCCTTTGCCGTCCACTAACTTATATAGTGGGCTATTTGCATCATAAAACCTCAAAATTATAACGACAACAACAATTAGGCACTTTCTTATTTACCATCAAATTTTTATTTTACGCGATTAAGCTCTTTTATTTAATCGGACACTCAAACGACGAAATTAAAACACGAAAATTTCACACAAGAAAATTCACACATAATAAATGTAACATCCCCAAACCCGGCCCATTCACTACGACCGAATCTGGTTATGTCACTGCAGAAAGACGGTTGACAATCTTTCTGACTTTTGAATAAACATGGAAATTAATCATCTTTTTGAAACCAAGTTCTTTCGAAAACGTAACTAAAACTTAATTGTTATAAAATGTCTAAATCAACCTTAGTGAATATATAAAACCAGTTTGAATAATCACGTTGTTAGGAAAAATTCGTCTTCACATGGTAATTTAATATAATCCAACCATAATTTAAAATAATAATAGAATAGTTCCCAAAATAAATAAAAATAGAAAGGCCCTTATTACATCTTTTATCTAAGCCAAGTACTTAATATAAAAAAAATAACTAAAAACATCTTTTTGTGCATGGGCCACCTCGCATCCTCTCCGTACCCGGTCCAACTTTACGCATCACCTGAAATGGTTAAGAAAATAGAGTGAGTCCACTGACTCAGTGCATAAACACAACACATATTCCCACACGTATGGGCTTGGCCCATACCCACACAGTTCTCGTAATGAAATCAGGCAAGAATGCATTTTAGCCCAACCCACTGTCCAACCGTAACACCAACCTTAGCAGCCTCCCTGCCTAAGGCCGTGGATAAACCACCACTGATCACATGGTGATCCATAAACCTTACCTTGGCAAACTCGCTGCTCAAGGCCGTGGCTGAGCCACCGATCAACTCAAGTGATCCCAATATCGTAATCCGGCTACGGTGACGCACATAGCCATCAACCACCGAGATGGGCACCGAGCCAACATCTCCCTTGAGGTAGCACAAAGCTAACCCTCAAGCGCTAACGTAGCCGAGGCTAACATTAGACCACGTACATCATATGTACCCTTCTTCCTTCATCGAATCAAGCCCAAATCCCATGCAACTATATAAATGTCACAGGTTAAATCATCATATAACATGAGTATATATATATACATATTTATCATATCATCACTACATCATACATATATAAATATACATCATAATTAACTTACCATCACCGTTTGACTCACCACTTAAGCCATCCTAATCGGTTACCGCACACATAATACACATGTAAAAACGTTAGCAAGCAAACCGAGAAATAGTGCGATGTTTACGCACCTAATTACTAGCACAACCGATCAACCCCAAACGCTACTCTATGCCTCTCCAAATGCCGCCTATACGAAACCCGAAAAGGTCTCTGCGTTAGGCTCTTCTCCCCTACAAACGGCCTTATCATCATATACTTTAACAACCTTAAACTTAATCGAAATATCACATACATAGCTTACCAAAAAGCCTTACCACCACTTACCAAGCCGACTGCTAACTACTGAGACTAGACCAAAAGCCTTAAAATCCCAGAATACCTTCAACCACGATTGCAACAAAACCCGAAGAGGTCTAAGCTAATATTCGGCCAATAGTGCTACCCAATTGAGGGAAAGAAATTCGGCAAAGGTGGTGGTGTAGATTCGGCTATCAATAAAATCAAGGGGTAGGGAATAGTGGTTTCGGCCAAAGACAAAAGAAAGAAAGGTGTGGGGTGTACCTTCGATTTAAAAAAAATGGAAGAAAAAGGGGGAATGCAAGATGAGTGGTTCGGCCAAGGGTCCAAAAGGAAGAGAGGAAGGATGGCAATGAAGGTTTCGGCTCAAGTGAAATGGAAGAGATGTGTGAAGAAATTTTCAAGCAAGCACATGGGAAAAACCCAAAAGGATGAGCACCTTCCCTATTTATAACATTCTTACCAAGTTCCCCTAGAAGAAACAAAATTCGCCAAACACTCCACCTCCCACAAAATCCCAACATTCTCTCCTAAAAACACTCTACACCATCCCTTCAAATAAAATCAAAAAGTAACCAACCCACCTCTTCTCCTAGCCATCCATTCAAAACATTTGAACAAGTCAAATATCCTTCATTTAAGCATCCAAAAACCGTCCCAACACTCTACCTTTATGACGCAAAAACAAAGGCCTCCTGCGCTCTTGCGAATCGAACACGAGACCCTTACTACCTCCCCTTGAGGCGTCACTTTTCCCATGCCTTATGTGCCGCCTCCTTGCCACTCTGCCCACTTATTTCTTGTGCCTAATTCCCACAAAAATTTCTCTTAAGGCCCCCTCTATCCAAGCTCCCTTTTGACCCCTAAAACTAAAAATTTTCCTAAGGCATCTACCACCACCTAGGGTTCTCGGGACCCCTAAAACTTACCCAACCACACACTAAAGTGTGCCAACCCCGAGCTAAGCCCCAAAAGCCTAACCCCTAAAACCAGGGTGTTACAATTCTACCCTCCTTAAAATAATTTCTGTCCTCAAATTACTTGTCTAAACTAACACCACACTACGCTATAGTCTGCAAGACTCTCACGATCTTAAAGAGCTAACATACTTTTAGGCACAGATCTATCATACTTAAGGTTCCAAATACTTTACGAGCAACAAAACAAACAACCACCCACACGAAAAACAACAGAGAACATTCCAAACACAAGATACTTACCCGCCGCACATCCGGCACCTCACTATCCTCCTCTCGACGGATCGCATAAACTGGACACGGCCGTCTTGCCTCAGCGCCACCATTACCGCGGTCTCATCGCTTCTACGACCTCGGCGGAACCATTTCCTCCATGGTTCGGACCACGACCTCTTGCCGCTGGTCGACCACCTCTGCTGGTTGCACAAAACCTTGACCTTACATCCAGAGTCCTATTCGGATTCGAGGACAATCCTTAACCAGATGAGTCTTGGACTTGCATCTAAAACATTCTCGAACACGATTCCAGCACTCGCCAACATGGTACCTTCCACATTGAGCACACGGACGATCTGGATTTCCGGCGGCTGGCTTAGCAATATGAACAGGAGTCTCAACCCTCGGTCTTTTCTGAACCCTCTCAACCACTTCTGACGGTCCAACACTTCTCTTATCACGGTTCCTTTCTCTGTTCTGCCTCTCAGCCTTTTTGACCTCCTCAGCTATCCGAGCTTTCTCCACTAATACGGCGAAGTCTCTTTCTCGTTGCGGCGCAATCAAAACCTGCAGGTCATCCCGTAGCCCATCTTCAAATCTGACGCATCTCTCATAATCAGTTGCCACGATTCCCCGAGCATACCGGCTCAAACGCAGAAACTCAGCTTCGTACTCCGCTATCGATTTGCTACCTTGCACCAGATTGAGGAACGCCTTCCTCTGAGCATCCACATAGCTTGCTCCGACATACTTCCCTTCGAACTTGATCTTAAAGTAGCCCCAGTCCACTCGATCCGCAGGTGCACTTTCCTTAACAGTGAGCCACCACTGGTAGGCCTCATCATCTCGCAAAGAACGAAACAACACCCTTAAGCTTATCCTCGGCGAGCTTAAGTCTAAGTCGCCCATAATCCTTTCCATCGCCTCCTCAAGCGATTACTCGCCACGTCGGAGCTACCCCGCACTCTCCTCTCGAAGACCTCGGCTCCATTCGCCTAAGCCTTTCGGTCATCGACTTCCGAGTCCCATCGCCCCATTGGCTCCTCGCCACTCGCCAAGCACCCGCAAAGATAGCTGCGATCTCGCTGCGTCGTCTCCTCCACCCCGATCCTGGCTGTTCCACCTCAACGGTGGTGGCGGTCATCGCGCTCTCGACCCATGGCGTGACCCAACCGGTTCCGACATCGACATCCACGCCTCTACCACGTCCGCGAGTATTGCGACCACGCCCCTAGAACTCATATCTAGCGCCTCGATTTAGTCTCATGGCAAAAAGTTTTATGCATCGAAATTCTTGTTTCACTGCTTTTATCCACGAGCAATTTTATGCAATGAAGTTTCCAAGAGTAGTTCTTTCGAGCAATCAAGTTTCCTTCCCTACCTGTGGGTAATTTCGTCATTTTCCTATAAGAGGTATATCGGTAATAACTCGAGGTCAATTTTGAAAAATAGTTTTCCAACTTAAAGATATTTCAAAATTTACAAAATCACAGGGGTCATCTTGAAAATTTTGTTTTTCAAACCAGAGGTATCGTACAAATTTCAGAAATCAGGGTTATTTTTGTAATTTTGGAAATCATGGGCATTTTGGTAATTTTATAAATAAAAAAAACGTCCTTCAGAATTAGATTTAGGGTTTATAGACCAAAAGGGTAAAGTTGATACTTTTTAAACAGGAATTTAAAACAATCGTGCCAAATCCCTTCGGGTTTTAATAATCGGTTTAGCCTATGAACAAGTCCTCTTGGTTAAGGTGAACCGTAGCTACGCACTGGTAGGATTCAAGTAAAGAGGAGGTGAGTTGCTAGGGATCGCTTAAATACCAAGCTCTTCTCGAATACCATTCCTAGACATGCGTCTGATGGTTGCCACACCTTAACTCGACGACTAACTTCACAGGTTTGTTTAGTAGCCTTAAGTTTTATGCATATGTTTGAGTAGACTAATCCTAGGGTCCAATAGTCCTAATTTCTAATCTACGAGCCCAAACTAAGCCCATAATAATTCATATAGACAAATCACTTCAAGAAAGTCCAAGTACTTACCGTGGACTCGGTAGGAGGTACAGTGCCATGCCGAATAACTCAAAACCTTTTTATAAAAGCCCACATTTCAAAAACCCATTTAAAAATCTGCTGACCCAAAACCTCAAAGCCGAGTTTTGAACCGGGCTCGATATTAATCTGTAACATCCCCAAACCCGCCCATTCACTACGGCCACCGATCGGTTATGTCAACTGCGGAAAGACGGTTGACAATCTTTCTGACTTTTGAATAAACATGGAAATTAATCATCTTTTTGAAACCAAGTTCTTTCGAAAACATAACTAAAACTTAATTGTTATAAAATGTCTAAATCAACCTTAGTGAATATATAAAACCAGTTTGAATAATCACGTTGTTAGGAAAAATTCGTCTTCACATGGTAATTTAATATAATCCAACCATAATTTAAAATAATAATAGAATAGTTCCCAAAATAAATAAAAATAGAAAGGCCCTTATTACATCTTTTATCTAAGCCAAGTACTTAATATAAAAAAAATAACTAAAAACATCTTTTTGTGCATGGGCCACCTCGCATCCTCTCTCGCATGCCGGTCCAACTTTACGCATCACCCTGAAATGGTTAAGAAAATAGAGTGAGTCCACCGACCTTCGGCATAAACACAACACATATTCCCACACGTATGGGCTTGGCCCATACCCACACAGCCTCGTAATGAAATCGAGGCAAGAATGCATTTTAGCCCAACCCATCGTCCAATCAGTAACACCAACCTTAGCAGCCTCCTCGCTAAGGCCGTGGATAAACCACCACCGATCACATGGTGATCCATAAACCTTACCTTGGCAAACTCATTGCTGCTCAGGCCGTGGTGAGCCACCGATCAACTCAAGTGATCCCAATATCGTAATCCGCTACGGTGACGCACATAGCCATCAACCACCGAGATGGGCACCGAGCCAACATCTCCTCGAGGTAGCACAAAGCTAACCCTCAAGCGCTAACGTAGCCGAGGCTAACATTAGACCACGTACATCATATGTACCCTTCTTCCTTCATCGAATCAAGCCCAAATCCCATGCAACTATATAAATGTCACAGGTTAAATCATCATATAACATGAGTATATATATATACATATTTATCATATCATCACTACATCATACATATATAAATATACATCATAATTAACTTACCATCACCGTTTGACTCACCACTTAAGCCATCCTAATCGGCTACCGCACACATAATACACATGTAAAAACGTTAGCAAGCAAACCGAGAAATAGTGCGATGTTTACGCACCTAATTACTAGCACAACCGATCAACCCCGAAATGCTACTCTATGCCTCTCCAAATGCCGCCTATACGAAACCCGAAAGGTCTCTGCGTTAGGCTCTTCTCCCCTACAAACGGCCTTATCATCATATACTTTAACAACCTTAAACTAAATCGAAATATCACATACATAGCTTACCAAAAAGCCTTACCACCACTTACCAAGCCGATCGCTAACTCACGAGACTAGACCGAAAGCCTTAAAATCCCGAGAATACCTTCAACCACGATTGCAACAAAACCCAAAGAGGTCTAAACTAATATTCGGCCAATAGTGCTACCCAATTGAGGGAAAGAAATTCGGCAAAGGTGGTGGTGTAGATTCGGCTATCAATAAAATCAAGGGGTAAGGAATAGTGGTTTCGGCCAAAGACAAAAGAAAGAAAGGTGTGGGGTGTACCTTCGATTTAAAAAAAAATGGAAGAAAAAGGGGGAATGCAAGATGAGTGGTTCAGCCAAGGGTCCAAAAGGAAGAGAGGAAGGATGGCAATGAAGGTTTCGGCTCAAGTGAAATGGAAGAGATGTGTGAAGAAATTTTTGGCAAGCAAGCACATGGGAAAAACCCAAAAGGATGAGCACCTTCCCCTATTTATAACATTCGGCCAAGTTCCCCCCTAGAAGAAACAAAATTCGGCCAAACACTCCACCTCCCCACAAAATCCCAACATTCTCTCCTAAAAACACTCTACACCATCCCTTCAAATAAAATCAAAAAGTAACCAACCCACCTCTTCTCCTAGCCATCCATTCAAAACATTTGAACAAGTCAAATATCCTTCATTTAATCATCCAAAAACCGTCCCAACACTCTACCTTTATGACGCAAAAACAAAGGCCTCCTGCGCTGCCCTTGCGAATCGAACTCGAGACCCTTACCGGCTCCCCCTTGAGGCGTCACTTTTCCCATGCCTTATGTGGCGCCTCCTTGCCACTCTGCCACCTTATTTCTTGTGCCTAATTCCCACAAAAATTTCTCTTAAGGCCCCTCTATCCAAGCTCCCTTTTGACCCTAAAACTAAAAATTTTCCTAAGGCATCTACCACCACCTAGGGTTCTCAGGACCCCTAAAACTTACCCAACCACACACTAAAGTGTGCCAACCCCCGAGCTAAGCCCCAAAAGCCTAACCCCTAAAACCAGGGTGTTACAATAAACACTGAAAATAATTTTAAAATATTTTTTGGACTCGGATTCGTGGTCCCGAAACCACAGTTCTGATTAGGGTCAAAATCAGTCTGTTACATGAAAGCCAATGTGTTGGCTATTAATGTTATACACTCATTTTGTAAATGGCCATTAGGAATTGGCCGATATATGACAAGTTTCATATTTTAATGATGATGAGTTTCATGAAGTGAAAGTTCATGCAATTGATGATGTAAAATGTGAAGTGTATGAATGATGATTAGTGATTCTTCATAGTGTATATTTTCCATGTTATGTGTTACTTGTGTTGGCATATGTGTGTTTATGTTTCAGGGTGGTAATTGGCTTGGTAGATAGCCTTCTAATTGTCCACACAGGTAGACACACGGGCATGTGTCTAGGCCGTGTGAGACACACGATTTGCCCCATGGGTGTGTTGATAGGCCGTGTGTCCCCTGCATCAAATTTGCGACAATTCGATTCGCCACACGGGCCAGCACACGGGCGTGTTCCCAGGCCGTGTGCCCTTAAGAGTTTGCTGACGTCATAAAAAGAATACCCAGGTTTTCACACACGGGTGAGGACACGAGCGTGTCTAGGCCATGTGAGGGACACGAGCCACAGACACGGGCGTGTGTTCGGCCGTGTGTAAACCCCTGTAGGTTCAAAATGAAAAATAAATTCTACACGGACTAGGAACATGGGCGTGTGTGCCCACACGGGCGTGTTCCATTTCACAAGGGCGTGTGGCCCTATTTTAGGCAAAAAATTTCTAACTGTTCAAAAGTTTCCGGTTTGGTTCTGAACCGTCCTGTATGTATGTTTAGGGCCTTGTAGGCCCATGATAAGGATATTATGGATATGAATGAAAACTTTTAAGTTGAAATGAAATTTTATAGCCCGATGTTGTATGTTTAAGCAAGATAAGTCTGGTAATACCTCGTACCCTGTCCCGGCGTCGGATACGGGTAAGAGGTGTTACAGTATATCACTATAATAACAAATTCCTTACCTGATTCAGGCTGAACTAGAATTAAGACTTCGGTCAACAGAACTTCCAACTGGCCAAAACTTTACTAATATTTATCGATCCATTCAAATCTTACCTCTTTTCTGTAATAACTGAATCATCAATGTAACTATTTCAATTGTTAACATTGAAGCTTTGAGTTTTTTTTTCCAAAGCCAGAACTATCAAATAGATTCAAAACCATAGTGTTATATCATGACCGACATTTCAACTGTATAGATAAAGCAACACTTTAATATCAATAGTGTACCTCAAATCAGAAGAGGGAGAATCGAAAGTGGCCCCAAGAATAACCAATGCAGTAATTCAGTTTCTATAATCTGTGATCTCTACCACCATACCCCATGATCGAGTCAATATTTATTACGGTAATGAATGTAATTACCTCCGACCGGTGAATATCTTTCACATATAACCCCGGTTTACATACTAAAGGGATTGTTGATATCTCAGAGAAAATTCAGAAGAATAATATAACACATACTCAGTAGAAACCACTGTAATAAAAACAATATAACTTGCATATTCGCAATTCAAGGCTTCAATCAGTAGAAGTAGAAAATAGTATCATATGAATCTTATCATCAAATCTTATATCATTCATGATGAGTAAGCAACCCAAGTAAAATAGAGCAATACCGCTCATGAATCAACCAGAATTTCAGTAATTCCATTTATCATAATTTACTAGTCTTTCAATACGATTAATATTGCATCTGTACATGCACAATTTCATATGCCTCTGATAATAACAAAACTTATAGAGTACCCAGAAGATGTTGCTGTAATATACTCCATTATAACAGCTGTATTCAAATATCTTTGCAGTTTTATCACTATTCCACTAACTAATAAAGTCATCAATAATCTTATATTATTCATCTCACTGAAAGAGTCAATTCAGAAGAATTTTTGGCTAATCTGTTCTGTAATTATCATATCTGGATAAGTCAATTACTCATGAATAACTTCTTCCTTAACAATGACATCACATATTCAGAATAATCTTCAGAAAAATCTGATATCTCTTTAATATCGTCTTTACTTATTAACCTGTTCTCATTTTGACTACATCATTAGTCATTCAGCCTTTGAACTCTTTAGTTCCACATTCATGAGCTTAATCCATATAAATCTTGTGAATTTCATTGTATAACACTATACTGGTAAGGGGGTGGAGATCGTAAGCCTCAAAAATTAACTTTCATGTATATACTCATATAACATAACATTTATCATTCTCATGTACTATAAAACATCTATCCATACCTTTTTGAATTCTATTTCATCATCAGTAACATTTTACTCAGATACTTGAGTATCTCTTTCGGAATCATCGGAATTAGCTCGGTTGGGAAGCATCTCTATCTATTTGCAAAATAATTTTCATCAAAGTCGAGAGATATCACACTATCATAGGTTATATAATGGCATGTATTTCTAGACTCCACATATGCTACATTCAGCCCGAGAACCGAATAAACCATAGCTCTGATACCACTAAATGTAACACCCCTAACCCGAATCCGCCGTCGAAACAGGGTTACGAAGCGTTACAAAAACTTTCAGAACATTTACAGACATGTCATGTCAATCACTATTCATTAACCGAGATCATCCGTAATGTCCCTTAAATAGACCCTCAAGGCCCAATACAAGCATTAGAATCTAGTCGGGACTTAATCAAAAACTCTAAGAACTTTTCGTGACATTTCAAAAAAATTTCAAGGTTCAGGGCTCACACGCCCGTGTGGTCCAAGGGACACGCTCGTGCGACCTTAGACACGCCCGTGCCTCAGGCCATGTTCGATTTAGGTTGCTCTCTGACTTGTGCCACACGGCCATGCCATACGCCCGTGTGCTAGGCCGTGTGGTTAATTAATTCCTTTCGAATTAGGTGCAGGTTTCACACGGCCAAGACACACACCCGTGTTCAAAGCCATGTCTCCCACACGGCTGAGACACACGCTTATTTCTCTGCCCGTGTGCTCAATTCTGAGCATTCTGTTTTCTCAAATTTAAGGTGCAGGGGACACGCGACATGGCTACACGCCCATGGGATAGGTCAGGTGTCACACACGGTCTAGACACTCTACCTGTGTGGACAAAATAAAGCCATTCTTAGCTTCATTTCTCACCCAAAATCTCACCCATGACCTGCACTTGAATCACACATCCTGTAACAGCCCGATTTTGGGTCTAGTCAAAATAATGGTTTTGGGACCACAAATTCGACGTAGTAAAATTCATTTTTATTACATTTCTATGATCTATAGTTTTACGAAATGATTTCGCGAAAATTTCGTTCGAAAATTTTGACGTTTGGGCACTCAATTTAGTAAAAAGGACTAATTTGTAAAAAGTGAAAAAGTTGAGTTCTACATGCTAGAGGTATCTAATTTCTATGAAATTTTAAATTAAAGGTCATTAGATGGTAATTAGACCATTTGTTAAGATAGTGGACAAAAATGGACATGGTGAGATAAAATTTCAAAGTTTTAAGTGAAGGGCATTTTGGTCATTTGGTAAATAAAAGAATAAAAAGGGAAAATCAAGCTAAAATCTTGTCCATCTTCTCCCCCTAGTGCCAAAATTTAGAAGACCACCATAGCTAGGGTTTTTTCAACTTCCAAGCTTGATTGTAAGTACATCCTAGCCTCGTTTTTAATGCTCTTTATATTTTTGAAGTCGTTATCATCTGATCTATCAATTTCTACCATTAATTTGAGTTATGGTTGATGTCTAGGGTTTGAACCATGTTAGACATGTATGTGTTTTGATGTCTAATGGTAGATTATGTAAGTTTAATGTTAGATAAACAACTTTTACTAAGTAATTTTTGATGAAAATGCTTAAAATGACCTATTTGTAAAAGTTATAAAATATGTAGTAAAAGTGTGTTTTAATGGAAATTGTGGGCTGCTATTTGTAAAGATTCAGCTGTGAGATGCGAAGTTCGAGCACCTGCTAGAGCCTATGCCATCCATGCTCGCAAAGAAGCACCATCTCCCGACGTTATCACTGGTACTTTTTCTCTCTATGATACTAATGTTATTGCATTGATCGATCCTGGATCGACTCATTCTTATGTTTGTGTGAATTTAGTAGCTAGTAAGAGCTTGCCAGTTGAGTTTACTGATTTTGTGGTTAGAGTGTCAAACCCTTTAGGCAAACATGTATTAGTTGATAGAGTTTCAAGAATTGTCCCCTGATGATTCGAGGTCACTATTTTCTGGCTAATTTAATGTTGTTGGCATTTGATGAATTCGATGTTATTTTGGGTATGGATTGGTTGACACTTCATGATGCTGTAGTAAACTGTAAAAGAAAGATTATTGAACTAAAATGTGAAAATGGTGAAATTCTTCGGATTGATTCAGATGAGTCGGGTGAGTTACCTGTTGTGATTTCTTCGATGTCTGCCCAAAGATATGTGAGAAAGGGTTGTGAAGCTTATCTAGCTTATGTGTTGAATACAAAAGTATCTGAGTTGAGAATTGAATCAGTGCCGATAGTTTGTGAATATCCGGATGTGTTCCCAGAAGAGTTGCCTGAGTTACCACCAGTTAGAGAAGTTGAGTTTGGTATTGACTTAGTACCAGGGACCTCGCCGATATCTATTGCTCCGTATAGAATGGCTCCGACCGAATTGAAAGAGTTAAAGACTCAGTTGCAAGAGTTGACAGATAAGGGTTTTGCAAGACCGAGTTATTCTCCCTGGGGTGCTCCAGTATTGTTCGTAAAGAAGAAAGACGGTATGAGACTTTGTATCGATTACCGACAGCTCAACAAGGTGACTGTAAAGAACAAGTATCCTTTGCCAAGAATTGATGACTTGTTTGATCAGTTGAAAGGGGCAACAATATTTTCGAAGATTGATTTGAGGTCTGGCTACTACCAGTTGAGAGTTAAAAAGTCAGACGTGCCGAAAACTGCTTTCAAAACAAGGTACGGGCATTATGAATTTCTTGTTATGCTTTTTGGATTAACTAATGCCCCTGCTATTTTTACGGACTTCATGAATAGAATTTTTCGACCGTATTTGGACAAATTTGTGGTGGTGTTTATTTATGACATTCTGATTTATTCCCGAGACGAGGCTGAACATGCTGAGCACTTGAGAACTGTATTGCAGATTTTGAGAGATAAGAAGTTGCTTGCTAAATTTAGTAAAAGTGAGTTTTGGCTCCGAGAAGTTGGATTTTTGGGACATATCGTTTCAGGTGATGGTATTCGGGTTGATCCTAGTAAGATTTTGGCAATTGTTGATTGGAAACCGCCAAGAAATGTGTCTGAAGTCAGAAGCTTTTTGGATTTAGCCGGATATTACCAACGATTTGTTAAAGGATTTTTGATGATTGCTACTCCTATGACAAAGTTATTGCAAAAAGATGTCAAATTTGAATGGACCGAAAAATGTCAGCAAAGTTTTGAGAAGTTGAAGGCATTATTGACTGAGGCACCGGTTTTAGTACAACCTGAACCGAGAAAAGAATTTGTGATTTATAGTGACGCATCACTGAATGAATTAGGATGTGTGTTGATGCAAGAGGGCAAAGTGAGAGCTTATGCCTCGAGACAGTTGAAACCGCACGAGAAGAATTATTCGACGCACGATTTGGAATTGGCCGCCATTGTTTTTGCTTTGAAAATTGGGCGTCATCATTTGTACGGTGAGAAGTGCCACATCTATACCAACCACAAGACTTTGAAGTATTTGATGACTTAAAAGTATTTGAACTTGTGACAACGGAGATGGCTCGAGTTACTAAAAGATTATGAGTTGGTAATCGACTACCATCCCGGAAAGGCGAACGTCATCACAGATGCTTTGAGTAGAAAGACTTTGTTCGCTTTGAGAGCTCTAAATACGAGGTTGACCTTATCCAATGACGTTTCGGTTCTAGCGGAGTTGAGAGCTAGACCGTTATTCCTTCAACGAATTTGTGAAGCTCAGAAATGTGACAGTGAATTACAAGCTAAAAGAGTTCATTGTGAATCGAGTAGTGATTCAGATTTTCATATCGGATTCGATGATTGTTTAATGTTTCGAGGTAGAATTTGTGTACCGAAAATGATGAACTTATTCAGAAAATTCTTCATGAGGCGCATAATGGTTGTTTATCTGTGCATCCGGGTAGTACAAAAATGTATAATGATTTAAAAAATTGTATTGGTGGTCAGGTATGAAACGGGATATTTCAGAGTTTGTTTCGAGATGTTTAGTTTTTCAACAAGTGAAGGCCGAACACCAAGTACCTTCGAGCTTACTTCAACCAGTGATGGTACCCGAGTGGAAATGGGACAGAATTACGATGGAATTCATGACGGGTTTACCTTTGACTCCGAAAAAGAAAGATGTCGTGTGGGTTGTGGTTGATAGATTGACGAAATCATCTCATTTTATACCGCTACGTACTGACTACTCACTAGATAAGTTAGTTGAATTGTACATTTCTAAGATTGTGAGATGGCACAGAGTGCCTATTTCTATTATCTCAGATAGAGATCCGAGGTTTACTTCGAGATTTGGAAAAAGTTACAAGAGGCTTTGGGTACGAAGTTAAATTTTAGTACCGCTTTTCATCCGCAAACCGATGGTCAGTCCGAAAGAACTATTCAAATTCTTGAGGATATTCTCCGATGTTGTGTTCTAGAATTTGAAGGTAGTTGGGAAAAATATCTACCATTAGTCGAGTTTGCTTATAACAACAGTTTTCAATCGAGTATAAAATGGTGCCTTATGAGGCATTGTATGGCCGCAAGTGCCGAACACCTTCGTATTGGACCGAGCTTAGTGAGAAATAGATTCACGGAGTTGATTTGGTCAGAGAAACTGAAGAAAAAGTAAAGGTAATTCGTGATTGCTTGAAAGCAGGTTTAGATCGACAAAAGTCGTATACAGATTTGAAGAGAAAAGAGATCGAATTTCAGGTCAGTGACAAAGTATTTTTGAAAGTATCTCTGTGGAAGAAGATTTTGAGATTTGGCCGTAAAGGCAAGTTGAGTCCACGTTTCATTGGGCCGTATGAAGTTGTTGAAAGAATAGGGCCAGTGGCATATCGGTTAGCTTTACCGACAGAGTTGGAAAGAATTCATAATGTGTTTCATGTGTCAATGTTACGACGATATCGTTTCGATCCTTCACATGTGATTTCTCCATCAGAGATTGAGATTCGACCGGATATGACGTATGGTGAAGAGCCGATCAAGATCTTAGCTCGGGAAGTTAAACAGTTGAGAAACAAGAGTATAGCCCTAGTGAAAGTTTTATGGCAAAGACACGGTGTTTAGGAGGCTACATGGGAACCTGAGGAAGCTATGTGAAAATAGTACCCAAACCTATTTTCTGGTAAGATTTTCTGGGACAAAAATCCCTAAGAGGGGGAGAGTTGTAACAGCCTGATTTTGGGTCTAGTTGGAACAGTGGTTTCGGGACCACAAATACAACGTAGTAAAATTCATTTTTATTACATTTCTATGGTCTAAGGTTTTATGAAATGATTTCGCGAAAAATTCGTTCGAAAGTTTTGACGTTTGGGCACTCAATTTAGTAAATAGGACTAAATTGTAAAAAGTGCAAAAGTTGAGTGCTACATGCTAGAGGTGTCTAATTTCTATGAAATTTTAAATTGAAAGTCCTTAGATGGTAATTAGACCATTTGTTAAGATAGTGGACAAAAATGGACATGGTGAGATAAAATTTCAAAGTTTTAAGTGAAGGGCATTTTGGTCATTTGGTAAATAAAAGAATAAAAAGGGAAAATCAAGCTAAAATCTTGTCCATCTTCTCCCCCAAGTGCCAAAATTTAGAAGACCACCATAACTAGGGTTTTTTCAACTTCCGAGCTTATTGTAAATACATCCTAGCCCCGTTTTTAATGCTCTTTACATTTTTGAAGTCATTATCATCCGATCTATCTATTTCTACCATTAATTTGAGTTATGGTTGATGTCTAGGGTTTGACCCATGTTAGAAATGTATGTTTTTTGATGTCTAATGGTAGATTATGCAAGTTTAATGTTAGATAAACAACTTTTACTAAGTGATTTTTGATGAAAATGCTTAAAATGACCTATTTGTAAAAGTTATAAAATATGTAGTAAAAGTGTGTTTTAATGGAAATTGTGGGCTGTTATAGTTATAAAAATGGCTCGGCTAGGCTTGTACATTAAATAAATTGAACACGTTTCATTTTACGAGCCTAGGGACCAAAATGTAAATATGTCAAAGTTTAGGGGTAAAAATATAATTTTGCCGTAATAAGCTTTTTGGACTGAATTGAATAATGTAAATAATAAATTAGTTAAATTTTCTATTATAGATCAAGAGAAACGAGGTTTGGACCTAGATCGGGGGAAAAATAAAATATTTGACGATTAGGTCCCATTTCTACTATTTTTTACCGAGGTAAGTTCGTATGTAAATAATGCATTGTTTTATTTATGTTTTAATTGATTTAATATTGTATGAATTGTGATTTACTCTTCGAACGTAATAGAAAAGTTCAACAAGCGAGAAATCCCGGTTGAACCTTAGGAATAGTTAGGATACAAATGTCATGACATTAGGGTTATTGAGAATTCGTGTAAGACCATATCTCGGATATGGCATCAATATGAGACTTCGTGTAAGACCATAGCTGGGCTATTGGCATCGATACAAGATCCCATGTAAGACCATATCTGGTATATGGCATTGGTATAGTACTATGTGTGTGTGATATGTCCCGAGTATCCTTTAGTATTCCAAGTGGTTCAACGGGAAATTCAACGAGAATGTCAAAGTTGTAAACGGTTATGGTTATGTTGCGAGTTGGTACAGGTACGTACGTAAAACTCATTAAGTAATGAGCTCAATATGTGATGAACCCTCGGTAAGGTTATGAATGAGTAAGTTATGATTAGAAGACCTAAATACTATTTATGCCAAGCTTATCATGTTATTTGTATGCTACATGTGTGATTATAAAGTTTATTATTTGCATAGGAACTTACTAAGCTATATAGCTTACTCCCCTTTCTTCTTCCCTTGTCTTATAGAGTCACCAAGCCAACTCGGGGATCGAAAACTATTGGAGATCCATTCACACTATCTACAACGACTATTTTGGTACCAATAAATTCAAATGTTTTGAGTTATGGCATGTATAGGGACTTGGTCATTTTGTTATGTGTCATAACTGATTAGCCAAATGTGCTGGCTTATGTTGGTTGATAATTTATTTTGTAAATGACCATTGGAATTGGCTAATATTGGTTTAAGTATATATATTCATATGATGATGCTTTTCATGGATGTGGGAAACTTGCATGGTTTGAGTTGATAAGTATGTGATGGTTGTATGTGATAGATGGTAACATGATGAGTGAGTGTTGATGTCTTGATTGTGGTTGATTTGGTTGAATGTATATGCTTGGATTGGTGTTTCTTGTTGTTGTGTAGGTTGGTGCAAGTGAGGTGGCAAAATGGCTTGGTAAATAGCCTTATTTTTGTCCACACGGGTAGACACACGTGTATGTGTCTAGGCCGTGTGTGACACACAGCTTTCCCCATGGGCATGTGTACCGGACGTGTGTCCCCTGCACCTTAATTGTTGCAAAATAGAATGCTCAGTATTGAGCACACGGGCAGAGACACGGGTGTGTGTCTCAGCCGTGTGGACAGCACGGCCTCAAACACGGGCGTGTGCCCTGGCCGTGTGAAGTCTGCACCTATTTTATGAAAATTATGAAAATTAAATCGACCACACGGCCTAGCACACCGGCGTGTGGCACGGCCGTGTGGCACAAGTCAGAGAGCACCCGATTTTGCACATGGCCTGTTGCATGGGCATGTCTAAGGGTCACACGGGCGTGTCCCTTAGACCACACGGGTGTGTGGCCCTGTTTTAGTGAAAAAATTTCTAAGTGTTGTGTGTTTTTCTAAAGTTCCCGGTTTAGTCCCGAACTACTTCCAATGTATGTTTTGAGCCTCGTAGGCTCGTTTTAGGGACGATATGAATGTATTTGAAAAGTTCTAAATTTGGATGGTAATTATGTCTCAATTTTGTATGGTTGCTTGTATTTAAGTCCGGTAATGCCTCGTACCCTGTTCCGGCGTCGAATACGGCTAAAGGGTGTTATACATCCAAATACCAACCATTTCAAGCATTTAAATCTAGTAAATTCCTTCATTCATCATGGCATATCATTTCATGCATACATGTTCATAATCTTGTCTTGGTTTAGTCCCTATGATAGCCATAATTTGATTAACTACTTAACACATGTGTAGCTACCATAGTATGACATTACAAATATATCAAATCAAACCATTACTAGCCATTCCAATGGCTATATTACAAGCATCATTTACACTTACATGCCAATATGGCCAACATATCCTATACATGCCATTACAACCATAATTGATTTACCATATTGTACCGTCATGGGCCGATGGATAGTGTGAGTGATCTCTGCCAAGCTTCCAATCCAACGAGCTTCCGGTTTACTCTAAAACAGGGGGAAAATAAAATGGGTAAGCATTTTATGCTTAGTAAGTTCGTATAACATGGTACTTAACTTACAATTCATTTTATTTTGAGGTAACTATGTAAGGCACATTCATTCAATTTGACCTCAAGCCCTACACATATCCTCATTGCCCTTGTTAGTCATTTATTCCATAATAACTTCAATAACATATATGAGCTCAATAACAATCAAGTTCCCATGCACATATGCTTTCCACAACATGTATTCATTCAACATGCATAATTCATCTCATTGTTACAAGTATAATTTCATAATAGTTCACTTCAAGTTCAAATCATTTCATATCAGAACTTTACTTATATTACTCGCAATATCAAAGTCACGATTATTACTCGCAATATCAAAGTCACGATTAGTACACTCAAGGTGTACAAGTCTATAATCAAGACTGCACATATATTCATCAAATAAAGTCCATGTACAAATAACATCATCTCATGTTTTCATATATCATTTGTCATGTATCATCCTTTTCTTATATTTCAGACGTATACGTATAATAACACATTTCTTATACATATCTTCTCATATCAAGATTTCTACCAGTTGAATTTATCTGAAATATCGATGGTTACATAAGTAGTACACTCAAGGTGTACAAATCAGGATCCGTCAATTCATATTCAATGGTACCCATAAGGTACTATCTCATAGAGTACACTCTCGAGCCGCACATGTATACAACAGGATTACCAGTCCAGGCTAAATCCTTTTTATGACCTATGCTCTAAGGAGCTTGATCTGGATTACCCGTCTGGGCTAAATCCAATTCATAATATATGCTCGAGAGGACTCACATTAGGATTACCCGTCCGGGCTAAATCCTTTCTGTAATGAAATCATAAGGATTGCTCATTCGAGCCTAATCCATTCTGCAACAAATGCAGGACCTCATTCATTTCGGCAATTACATTTATCCATCGATACTCATTTATTCAAATGGGATTTAAAAAATTTTCACACATTATCGGGCATTTGATTATTTCATACCTCCGTAACATTTATGTAATTCAAGTAAAACACATTTCACATTCATGTCAAGCATACAAGTAACATTTTATTCATTTACCATTTTATCGGGCATTTTCATTTATCGGGCTATATCGAGTAGGTGATCATTTCACATATTTATGACATTGATAAGATTCACAACACAACATTTAAATCAAGCATAAAAACATATACAATTTAGTTAAACGAACTTACCTCGACAAAGGTTCGTGTACAAAAATCTACTAATCCGACACTTTCCTCTTTCCTCGTTCTAGCTCCGAATTTGGTCTATCCGGATCTATACGAGTAAATTTAACATCAATTTACCATATTTCACATTCAAGTGGACTTAATTTTCATCCTAGGCAAGATTACCATTTTGCCCTTAACTTTTCCATAATTTCTATTTTCGTCCCTAGGCTTGGAAAATGAAACTTGTGCAAATTACTCACTATTCCAAGCCTAACCAAAGCCCCATTACAAATTTTACAGCACATGTATTCATAAAATTTCAGAATTTTTCATCAAATTTTACAACTTTTCATTTTAGTCTTTAAATCGTGTTTTCATAAAAAAATCACTTTGTAAAAGTTTTTTATCTATCAATAATCTTTCATTTTCTACCATAAATTTCTAATTTTCAGCATATACGTCCATGACCCATTTTCATACTTTGATAACTTTTCAAATTAATCCCCCAAATAGAGAGATTAAGCTATCCCGATTCCAAAAATATCAAAATTACTAAAAACGGGACAAGGAAACTTACCCAATTTGGCCATGAAAGTCTCTTCTCTCTCTCATAGGGTTTCCATGTTTTATTTTGAGCAAGAAGATGATAAAATAAGATGATATCTATTTTATCATCTTTTAATTAATTAAAATTTTCATTTTCCAATTTAGTCCCTAGCCTTTTTCTCATTTTCCATGGATGAATCATCCAAAAATATCTACATACTTTTTATTAATGGTCTAATTACCATATAAGGACCTTAAGTTTTGAATTCCATAGCTATTTGATCCTTCTAGCTACTAGAATCCAACTTTTGCATTTTATGCGATTTGGTCCTTCTCGTAATTAAGCAAATAATCGGTAAAATTTTCTTTTCAAAATTTTCACAGGACATTTCTAGTATAATATGGATCATATAATAAAATAAAAAGAAATTTTATTTTTTGGCTCGGATTTGTGGTCCTGAAACCACTGTTCCGATTTCACCGAAATTTGGGCTGTTACAACAAACATGTATCATCATAGTACAATTTACCTTTGTACATAATCAAAACTTACCTTATCATTGAAACAACTTAATTTAATGAATGCATATACCAAAATTATCAACTAACACATATACCATACATTTTACCCAAGATTACCATTTCCTAACCATTTCATGATCCAAAATCAAGCATAACATCACCACACATATTATCATCATTTACCCTATATGCATACCATAGTAATCACTAAATTCAACATTATGCATGACAACCATTATAACAAAATTACAACTTCAAATTATAAATTTAAACCATCAACCTAAAATAGCCTATTTATATAACATATAACCATTTAAAACACAAACCACAATCAAGAACCAAAGTACCAACATTCAAGATTGAAAAAAAAATGAATAGCCTATATACATTCCACAAAATTGGGTTTTAAATTATAGAAAGACTACTGAATCAATAATGAGATAGTTTGAGTTCTCGACGATCCGATTGACACGTTCCGCAAGTTGACCATCTACAAGGAAAAGGGAAACAAGGGAGTACGCATTAAAAATGCTAAGTAAGTTCACAGGTATTAAATCCAAGTAACTTACCTTAGGTTATAATATATGCTACTTAGCTTGGTAAAATTTGTCTATCATGACAAATCACATATCAAAAAGGCTAGTTCAACATTTATCAACCATATAATAGCTCAATAATATAACATTTCAATTCACTTATTCAACATTTCATTACCATTCACAAAACAAATAATCATATAAATCAATTCACTATCTTAACTTATCATACAATCTATTTATATGCAATACATCCCACTTCAAATTAATATCAAACATAAATTTTTATTTCATACTTTGAATTATCAATGCAAATCATCTTAAACCATATGAACTTCAATTCCCATATTATAACAATTCATCTTTATACCAAATAAATATTGAATGTCAATTAAATATCAATCACTAGTTTATTCCAGAGTACTAATTCTGAATCACATTTATCAATCATCACGTTATCATATTGGCCTTCTGGGCTTATATAACCGATTATCAATATGAATATATATATCATCCAATCATCATATCAACTCATTTTACAAATAGATATTTCATTTCACACTTTTCTTCCATTTCTTATCTATTTACTATCACAATATCAAATACCACATCTCACATTCAATTTTCCAATTTCATGAATTTCAATGCTCATTCATTATCATCATTTCAATTATGAATTTTTTTTATTTTATCTACCTATTAACATGACTTGACTCGGACGGATACACAGATCCAACCAACACACCAGTTTGACACTCAATGCCTCATCAGAGAAATCTGAAGCAAATAGTTGCGCCCAACGCTTATCAAATAGTTTGACACCCAATGTCTCATCAGTATAACCAAAGCAATTTGGCACCTAGTGCCTCATTGACTTGTAGTCAAAGTAACCCTAAACTCTTCCTATCCTATAGCATGTCAATTATATTTGACTCTACCCAAACAGTTAATAGGGTATACATTACTCAATTTATTATTAATCGACATCTCAATTCACATATATTTTCATCATTAAATCATTCATCCATTTTTATGACATCATCAATCATCTCTATATGCATTCAATTACACATATTTATATATACTTACACATTTTCATATATGTTCAATTACACGCGTGATTACATGTTTTGAGTGAAATTACTATTTTACCCCTGAGTACATGTTGTATGTTTTATGTTAGAAATGCATGTAATTATGTTTTATTTGAATTTGTATGACCGAATATGATTAAGATGTATGCTAAATGTTGATTATACGTAGATAAAAATAGCTACGCTTGAATTTTGTATGTGTTCAATTCTGGGTCACTTTAGAGACTAATGTGTCGTTCCGAGTTTGGGTCAGACCGCCACGACTAGGTTTGGGGCGCCACAGAATTTGGCCTTTTAAGTCAGGCTCGCATAGTCCATCATTTAATCAGGATTGAGGTAAGCCACACTTTAAATGTCAGAAGTGAATAAACTCATAAATGGATCAAGGATAAATTCAGCCTAGGTCCTATTCGATGTATTGTTAGTCTAGACAATTACAACTATGTCTCCATCTTATGAGAGTCATTTGCTCGGATACCTAAGACAAGGTATCTCCCTAATTGTACTTAATAGATGGCATAATAGTCCTTGAATCAATATTCTCAATTTTGATTCTTTGGACTATGGATCATTTAGATTACATACTAATATAAGTTGTCTTCTCGCATCATGACATGACCACATGATGCAACTTAATATTAGTTAAACGTAAGGTAATTAATGAGCCAATATTTACTTATATATTTTGTTTTGCATTCAAAAACTATTAAATAACAAATACAAAAGATAATGATGAGAATGATGAAATTTTATTAAAGTAATCTGTTCAAAAAAATTGCAAGCATATATGATGAAATAACTACACTAAAGGCACTAGATCCTAACACTTCTCACTACAAATAACTTTCCATATACCAACATTTACTTTTACTGGCTATCAAGTTTTGCCAATTGTAATTGACCCAATTTACCCGGGCCCATATCATTCAAAAACAAAAAAATAATAATAATAAACCAAAGTCTGGTTTTTTTTATTATTACAGTCCATTTACAGAGAAAAAATAGACTACCCAAAGCCCAATTACACCCAGTAGCCCCAAACCCAAAACCTACGGGGCCCGAAGTGGCCCAAATAGCTTACGGACGCAGGAAACCCTGGGTTTCCACTACGCCCCAAGCAGCCCCGACACCAACCCTTCCTCGCGCTGCAATCAGAGCGTAAATAGTGCTCCGTCGTCTGATTCCTCGCCGTTGACCTGCAAAAAAGGAAAGAATACGACAGCAAAATGGAAAGAAAAATGGCAGCAAGATTTTGTATTTATTTTTTTGATTCATTTCGAGGCTATATAACCCTAACCTGTAAAATGGACAGGGGATACACGCAAATATACACTGAAATATACAAAAAATTCAGAGAATATAAAAAAAAACGCAAGGTTCTATTATTTTCTTTCATTTTACATTTTTTTTCTTCTTTGCGAAACTGTAATTGCATGTATGTATAAAGATTTTTATTTTTTAAAAAAAAAAACTATATATACATATTAAAATATATAAAAAAGGAGAGAAAAACTTACTTTTTGGGAGTTTCGGCCACCGTGTACGGTGGCCGGCGGCGGTGATTTACGGTGGTGATCGGCTGGTCGATGATCGGAGCTCTCACCGGAGCCCAAGGCCGGATTCGGAGAAAGCAGAGAGTCTGAAGGATTTTTTTTAAAGGGGGAGCTGAAATGAAATTTTTGCTTGATTCTTGGTATTTATAGTCCTCTCCATACAGCGTCATTTTGGAGCAAGCCACTAAGGCCCAAAACGGTGTCGTTTCACGGCTACCCGCGCGCGACCCGACCCGCTATCATAGGATCCGCGCGTTTTCTATTAAATGGGCAATTTGCGCAACAGATCCTTCCGCTTTTGCGGCGTGTCGCGATGCGATCCTTTTTTTTTTTGCTTTTGATTTTGGCCTAAAGTTTTTCTTCTGTTTCGATCTGGTCCTTAGGCCATTTAATGGTGGATATCAGAACGGCGCCGTTTTGGTGATATGGTATAATTGCCCAATTGATCCCTATGATAGGTCGCTTGTTTTAATCCAGTCTTCGTTTAACCTTTTAATTTTTTTTTATTCTTTATTATTTTTCTCAAAATTATTTTGTTTTATTTCATTAGGTTACTTTATTTTATGTATTTTCTACTTATTGTATATATTATCTTTTATATTCTACGTAATTTTCACTTCATTTTAACTTAAAATTCGTTTTAATTTAGTTTCTTTTGGTTGAGTTATTTTATATTATTATATATTATTTATTACCACTACATATATGTTTTCTATGTTGAGATCTACTATATTTTTAATTCTTTTGTTATCACTATTATTTTCATTATGATTAATATTATTATTACTATTAATATTACTAGTATTATTATTGCTATTTTTATTACCATTATTTTTGTTACTATTACTATTAATTTTAATATTATTACTATTATTTTATTATTACTAATACTATTTTTATTTTTACTATTACTTTCATTATTTTTTTCATTACTATTATTAATATTATTATGATTATTATTACCCTTATTTATTTATTTTTCCAATTATTACTTATTTGTTAACATATTTTATTATAATTTATTATTATTGTTGTATTTTTGGTTACTATTATTAGTTTATTATCTTTATACATTTGTATATAGTATTTATTTATTCATTGATTTACTATTAGCTTCTATGTTTATTATTGTTTTCCCTCATTTTATTTATTTATTTCACTTTTATTTTATTGTGTTTTATTTTTACCTTTGTTATTGTTTTTATCATCATTATTTTGTCATACAAATTAATATTGTAATTTACTTTACATTCATTTATAGGATCATACCACATTTTATTCGATGCATCAAAATCTTGTTTTTATTACGTGTTCTAAGATTTGAAAGACATCGTACCCTAACTTACTAGGTTTCGATTTTTTCTCATCGAATCTAAAGAACCAATTTTTTTTTTTTAAAATTATTAAAGCTTAGGCTAAATAAAAACTTATTCTTGGGAATTCAAGATGTTTTGAACTAACTCACTGGATATGACATTATGTTGTCTCGAGATAAGAATTTTCAAAAGTAAAGGCAATATTTAGTATTTGAAACTTTGAGAAATTGTGCCCTAACTTACTGGGTTTCGATTTTTTGTTTGACCCAAATAACCGAATACCCTTCTTAATTTTTAAATATACGAGTTTTAAGGGTTAAAAGACAAGCTTAGTTTCGAGGATTCCAAATGTCGTATCCTAACTCACTGGGTGTGATATTTTATTCCTTTGAAATAGGCGAGTCTCGGCATCTAGTTTAATTCATTTAAGTTTCTTAACAAAAAAGGATCGTATTTTAAAATCTTTTCAAATTTTCGACATTAGGACAATAACTAATCAATCCGGTACCAATTTGGGCGTTATGATGGTGCTAATCCTTCCTCATACGTAATCGACTCCCGAACCCATTTTCTTGAATTTCGTAGGCCAAAATCAATGTTTTGAAATAAAACGTTTTATAAGGTGATCCGATCACACCTAAGCAAAAAAGGATTGGTGGCGACTCCCATTTTCGTTTTTCAAAGTCGATCCTCGTTTTTCATAAAAACCTTAAAAATGATTTCGACAGCTTGGCGACTCCGCTGGGGACATAATAAGAGAGTCAAGCCGTAAAATTGATTATTTCCTGTCCTTTTGTCCAAATTTAAAAATCCGATTTAAAAAAAATATGATCCTTTTTATTGCATATGGTTCTAATTTTATAAAATATCTTTGCATTGCATTGCATAACCGTTGTGGTCACACCCTTTTAAGTGGGAGTGGGAAGCTCCTCCTTCGTGAGGTTTTCACCTTCGTGCAGGATAGTGAATCACTTTCGGGATACATTCGTACCTATGTCTTCGTGAGATTTTCATCTCCGTGCAGCCATAGGGAAATGTATTCCCCTGAACTGAACTCGGTCCATATGAGCCTATAATGGGTGAGGATCGAGGAATCTGCTGGTTCGGGTACCTCAAATTTAGAGCTAAACCACATGTAGAAAACCTAAGGGCTTACCCTAGGTAGAACTATGCCAAACCCTAGTGGTCACCCAGATAGGTGCCCTATTTTGTTATTTATTTCTTTGTGCTAATGTGTTCTCTTTTGTTTTGATTGCATTGCATTCACATCATAAGAAAAGAGGTGTTGATTCAAATTCGATTGCTAAATAGAAGAGTTTATCATGAGAAAATGAATTTCTTGATAAAGTGGATTATAATACGATCGTCCGAATATGGTCCAAGTAAACACAACGAGAAAAGACTGATAGTCCGTGAAGGAATACAAGACTTTATTGGCCAATGATTCAAGCTGACAAAGACTATTCGAGAATCACCACGTCTCGGCTTTCTTGAAGAGGCTAACGAGCATTGTGGAAATAAGTGAGTAGTGAGTCGCGGCCCAGATCAAGCAAAAAGGAGCTAGTGGAGGCATCTATTAGAAGTTTGTAAGATTTGACCTTTACGAAGAAGGGGATTGATGTTTTTGCTTGGAATATGAGGGCAAGGCCGCATATGTAATCCGTTTTATGTAAAGAAATTTGCTTTCTAGAAAATATTTTCTAATGGAATTAAATTCGGAATCAACATCTTTCTTTCTTTTGCATTCATTCCATGCATCTGCATTGCATCGCATCATATGCATTAAAATCCATAGAAAAATCCTAATTAGTTGAAATTATCAGAGAAGAGAGAGAGGGAGAAGGAAAAATTTGGAAACCAAACACAGTTACGGTACACGCGCTAAGAGAACAGTTCCAAAGAGACATGCAAGACCAGCTGCAAGAACAGTTGGCAAAAATCCAGTAAGACATGAGGGAACAAATGATGGAAGCCCAAATGAATATGGTAGCTCAAATGACTCAGCTACTAAATGGGGCGATGGATAAAGGAAAAGGCCCCATGATTAATGCTGGAGAGGATAATGAAGACTATCCTCTGGGTTTCACCCCACCACGTGTACAGATACAACCTGAGGTGCCTCCACAAAGGCCATCTGTCACGATTAGGCCTCAACAAGGTCAAGTTGATACTGGAGTGCCCATGAATATCCAATTTGGCTCAGGATCTAACCCAGGAGATAACCCAGCTAATCCTATTATCCATGATTTGGATATAGCAGAGAGAGAAGGGGCAAGAACTGAATTACCAAGGCAATTAGAGGACCGTTGTAAATGGTTGGAAGAAAAATTCAAGGCCTTGGAAAATGCTGATAATTGCAATGGAATTGATGCCAAGGACCTGAGTTTGGTTCCAGATTTTGTACTTCCTCACAAGTTTAAAATGCCAGAATTCGAGAAGTACAACGGGACTAGCTGCCCTGAAACTCATATTACCATGTTTTGTAGACGTATGACTGGATATGTTAATAATGATCAATTGCTAATCCATTGCTTCCAAGATAGTTTGGTGGGGGCAGCATCCAAGTGGTATAATCAATTGAGCCGTGCTAGGATTAATTCGTGGAGAGACCTAGCGCAAGCATTTATGAAGCAATACAGTCATGTGACAGACATGACCCCTGACAGAATCACCTTACAGAACATGGAGAAAAAATCAAATGAAAGTTTCAGGCAGTATGCGCAAAGATGGAGGGAAGTTGCCCTACAAGTTCACCCGCCGCTTTTAGAAAATGAGACCACAATGCTTTTCATCAATACTCTAAAAGCCCCATTCATTAACCATATGTTGGGAAGCACCACCATAAGCTTTTCAGATATAGTAATGTCTGGCGAGATGATTGAAAATGCAGTAAGGAGTGGGAGGATAGACACGGGAGAAAGCGCCAAAAGATCAGCCCCGAGAAATAAGGAAAATGAAGTGAGTATCCTGAGCATGCATCCCAAATCGAGTCATCGTAGGCCAGGTAGAAATTTGTAACCACTAGCTATCAAGGTTCTTCAAGGCAGGAATCCAGTTCAAGGCCAAATGCAGAAAGGTTCCATTTCACACCCATCCTGATGACATATAAAGAACTGTATCAGAATCTTTTTGATGTGCATGTGGTGTCTCCGTCCTACTCAGAACCCGTGCAACCTCCGTTCCCAAAATGGTGTAATGAGAATGCCCAATGCGAGTACCACGCGGGAATAATGGGTCACTCAATTGAAAATTGTACTACATTTAAAAAGTTGGTCAAAAGGTTCATTAAAATGGGAATTGTGAAGTTCGACGATTAATCAAAACCTGATCACTTTGACGAGGCAGTAAATGCGATAATTGAAGGAGGAGACAAGAAAGCTGCGACTCCTTGAAGAAATTAAAAGTGAAGAGGGAACCGGGGAATGAAGTTTCCAAGCTCTTGCGTACTTGGGAATGTTTTGAATAATGGGACTGTGGAAGAGATCCCTGTATTTTTAGAGCTGATCTAGAGTAATATTCAAAACACACTTGTTGCCTTAAGCCTAGAGGCAATAAGAATCCTTTTGTGAAATAGGCCTGTGTCCGGAATTTTTTATTTCAATAAAATGCATCTTTTTGAGCAAATATTCTTTTATTTTTACCATTTCATACTGTACAAACAATTGTTTTTTTGTTTGTTCTTTATACTTTCTTTCAAGTATTCTTTCATTCTTTATGACCATACAAATAATCATTCTTTGAATTATTTATTCTTTGGAAATCTTCCTTCGAACCTACAATAATGTCTCTAAATATCAATGATGTGAGCAACGCCGCTATTGAATCAGAGTCTCCTTTTGAGTAAGATATGTGTTTAGAGGGATCTTAGGACTTGGAAGATGACAGAGATTGTAACCTATCTTCTGATTTGTTAAGGATGATAGAACATGATGAAAAACAGATCCTACCTTACATAGGGTCAATGGACATTGCGAACCTAGGAAAGGGGTGAAGATCGAAGCCCAGTTCACCACAGAAATAAAGCAAGACATCATTGAGTTATTTTCAAGAATTTAAAGATGTTTTTGCACGATCATATTAAGACACGCCTGGGAAAATCTTAAAAGAGGTCCATAAGAGTGTTTAAAGAACATGATAATGGTTCTACAAAAGCCAGGCTAATCATAAGGTTCGAGTACTATTGGTTCACAATAAAAGGGATATTGCTTCAGTTATATCGTAAAGGCCAAATTGAGGAAGACAAGACTTATGTGCCTCATCTATTTCTTCACAGATTTTTTATATGCGGGGAGTAGATATTATGGGGCCGATCTCGTCAAAAGCTTCTAGTCAACATCGATTCATTATCGTGGTCGTTGTTTATTTCACTCAAAGGGTGGAAGTAGCTTCATATGCCAATGTTACAAAGTCGATAGTTATCAAATTCTCAAAAAAAAAAGATCAGGTGCCGACAAAGAGTGCTAAAAAGAACAATGTCAAAAGTTTGCAAGTCTGTTCAAATATCAGACACCATATCACAGTGCAGTAAAGGCAGCAAAAAAAAAAGATCATGGGAAAGAGGACTGAGACTTGTAAATATTGACATAAAGAAGTTACCATTTACCCACTGTCTTATCGAACGTCGGCTAGAACCTTCGCTGGGGCAACACATTTCTCATCGGAATAGAAACAGTTTTTCCAATTAAACCTAATCGAAGGAAAAAAGGTTAAAAGCTATCTGTCACAGCCAGATGATGCAAGCTTACGACAAAAGAGGTTCATCCTATAGAATTCCACAATGGGAACCTGATGTTGGATTTCAGAGGAAAGCAGATGCCAAACTGGGAAGGACTTTATGTAGTAAAAAAGGGCATTTTCTAGAGGGGCATTGATATTGACCGAGACGGATGGCGAAGACTTGCCCAATTTGGCGAATTTAGGTTCAATCAAGAAGTATTTACCCTAAAGGGGAAAGGCCAAGGTGAAAACCCACAAAGGGCGCCTTGAGATCAAATTTAAAAAAAAAAGAGAGGCCAAGGCGAAAACCCGCAAAGGGCGCTTTGAGACCAAATGGGTTTTGAGCTGAAAACCCGAAAAGTGCGGCTCAAATTTTGATCAAAGATAGGGCATGTGGTAGTCTTGCTATGCCTGAATTACAACGAGGAAGTATGTTACGTCTTGGGGAATTGACAAAGTACTCCAGATCCTCTAAATACGTATTGAGCTCAAAATGGTCCCAAGAAGTTTGTACAGAGACGCTCAGGCTGCGATATCTGGGGCACCTAGCTTCTATCTTACCCATTTGGAATTTTCTATCTTTGATTACTTTATTCTTTTCAAGATACACCCCAGTCAATTTTCTTTTATTGCATTGGTTATCTTTGATTAACTTATTTGTTTCGAGCTATGCTCCTGATTAATTTCTTTCCTGTCCATTGTTGTGATCTTTTTCAAGCATTTTATATTGAAATAACGATTAATGGACTAATAATACTTTCATAAAAGGAGTTTCGCATATTACTCTGGAAGCTTCTAAATAATATGAGAATCGGAAACAGGACTATTGTTTAGAACTCACCAAGCTTAAAGGTTGGAAACATTGAAAGATGATTATCTCTTTGGATTTTTATTGGATAAGACATTTCGTCGATGGTACCAATTCTACAAATGACGATCAATGTCAACCCAAGTATAAGAGGGGATCATTCTCAGGAAAAGAAAATGATACCCTGCATTCATACATCTGGTCATTACACCCAGGGAATGGTGTAACAGATCAAATTGGTTAAAGATGATACAAATTCTATACCTCTGAGTGGTAACAGGATGGATGGAAGAAACCAAATGTTATTCCCCTGAAGTTGCAGTGGGAGGTACAAACTTTATGTCCCAAAAGGTACAGTGGAAGGGACTCTAAAATTACAGCGGGGCAAGCTTGCTGAGCAGAATATGATTGTTTCTTTGGGTTTTCTATCAAAGATACCAGCTGAACAAGAAAGCATGGTAACGCATCATTGATAGAACCTTGATGAATTATGAGCAATGACAACTCAAACATTAAAAAGGGATCATTCCCATGCATTTATATATCATTCATACACTTCCAATTAGGAGCATTTGATTCATTCCGATCATTGTATCCTAATCGTTGTACGTAAAAAAAAAAGAGAGAAGGAGTTCATTCTCATGACATTCTGCATTCATGCAAATGTCATCCCTAATATCATTTATTTAGGAGCATTAGATCCATTCCGATCATTGCATCCTAATCATTATACAAATGGGATCATTCTCATGACATTCTGCATTCATGCAAATGTCATTCATAATACATTTAGTTAGGAGCATTAGATTCATTCTGATCATAGCATCCTAGTCATTTGGCATAAACATAAGCATATGAAATTGAGTCTACAGGACATGTCCCCCAGAGGACGGTGTAGCAACATTGGTGGAATCATAGATCTTATCTCCCTAAGCAGTAGTGGAGCAGATCGAAGATGGCGAATCTTATCTTCCTGATGTAGCAAGGAAGCAGATTTTAGCCACTAGCCTTATCTTCCTAAGGTAGCAAGGGAGCAGGCTGAAGATTATAGTCTTATCTTCCTGATGTAGCAAGGGAGCAGACTAAAGATTGTAGATCCTATCTCCATAAGAAGTAGTGAAGCAGATCAAATTTGGCGAATCTTATCTTCCTGATGTAGCAAGGGAGCAGATTTTAGCCACTAGCCTTATCTTCCTGATGTAGCAAGGGAGCAGACTAAAAATTGTAGATCTGGCCTTCCTGAGTTTGCAGCGAAAGCGGTCGAAGATACTAACTCGGCATCCCCGAGTTTGCGGTGGAGCGATTAAAAATAGCGAGATCCGGCCTTCCTAAGTTTGTAGCGAAGCGGTCGAAGATATTAACTGCATCCACGAGTTTGCGATGGAAGCGAGATTAAAAATGTAGATCCGGCCTTCCCGAGTTTGCGATGAAGCGGATCGAAGATACTAATCTGGCATCCACGAGTTTGCGATGGAGCGATTAAAAATAGCAGATCTGGCCTTCCTGAAGTTGCAGGAAGTAGATCGAAGACATCAGATCTTATCTCCCTGAGTTTGCAGTGGAGTAGATTAAAAAATAATAGATCGACCTTCCTGAGTTTGTAGTGAAGCAAATCAAAGATACTAATCGGCATCCCCGAGTTTGCGATGGAGCGATTAAAAATAGCAGATCTGGCCTTCCTGAGATTGCAGTGAAGTAGATCGAAGATACTAATCTAGCATCCCCGAGTTTACAATGGAGCGATTAAAGACAACAGATCTGGCCTTCCTGAGATTGCAGTGAAGCGGTCGAAGATACTAATCGGCATCCCCGAGTTTGCGATGGAGCGATTAAAGACAACGAATCTTACCTTCCCGAGATAGCGGCCAGCGGTCGAAGATACCCGTCTGGCATCCCCGAGTTTGCGATGAGAGCGATTGAAGATAGCGGTTTGGCATTCCCGAAGTTGCGGGAAGCAAATCGAAGACATCGAATCTTGTCTCCACGAGTTTGCGATGAAGCGGTCGAAGATAGCAGATTTGGCATTCCTGAAGTTGCAGGAAGTAGATCGAAGACATCAGATCTGGCATCCCTGAGTTTGCAGTGGAGAAGATTAAAAAACAACAGATCTGGCTTTCCTGAAGTTGCAGTGAAGCAGATCAAAGACATCAGCCTTGCCTCTTTGAGTTTGCAGTAGAGCAGGCTAAAAGACAATAGATCTTGCCTTCCTGAGATTGTAGTGAAGCGGATCGAAGATACTAGTCTGACCTCCCTGAAGTTGCAGTGGAGCAGATTAAAAGATAGAGGATACTGCCTTCCTGAAGTTGCAGTGAAGCAGACTGAAGCCATCAGACTTATTGAAATCAAGATGAAGTTCTAATACCGTTGAAGTTGCAGTGGAGTTGGAAGCCATTTGAAGAAGACAAGGACCAAGAAGTCAAGGCTCGGCAAAGACCGGGCAAAATTGGTCCTTTATAGTTTTTGCTCCATTCTCGTTACACGACAATGAGCAAAGAGGGGCAACTGTAATTGGCCCAATTTGCCCGGGCCCATATCATTCAAAAACAAAAAATAATAATAATAAACCAAAGTTTGGTTTTTTTTTATTACAGCCCATTTACAGAGAAAAAACAGACTACCCAAAGCCCAATTACACCCAGTAGCCCCAAACCCAAAACCTACGGGGCCCAAAGTGGCCCAAATAGCTTACGGACGCAGGAAACCCTAGGTTTCCACTGCGCCGCAAGCAGCCCCGACACCAACCCTTCCTTGCGCCGCAATCAGCACGCAAATAGTGCTCTGTCGTCTGATTCCTCGCCGTTGACCTGCAAAAAAGGAAAGAATACGACAGCAAAATGGAAAGAAAAATGGCAGCAAGATTTTGTATTTATTTTTTTGATTCGTTTTGGGGCTCTATAACCCTAACCTGTAAAATGGATAGGGGATACACGCAAATATACACTGAAATATACAAAAAATTCAGAGAATATATAAAAAAAACGCAAGGTTCTATTATTTTCTTTCATTTTACATTTTTTTTCTTCTTTCCGAAACTATAATTGCATGTATGTATAAAGATTTTTATTTTTTAAAAAAAACTATATATACATTGTCGTAACCATTTTTTGAAAACGGGGTCAACTTTGGTTTTAAAAAACGAAAATAAAATAGGGAGTCGCCACCAATCTTTTTTGATGAGGTGTGATCGGGTCACCTCGTAATTCGGTCATTTTAATAATAAATTTAATTTATTAAAACAACATTTTTGGTCTACGAAATTTAGAAAATGGGTTTGGGAGTCGGTTACGTGCGAGGAAGGGTTAGCACCCTCGTCACGCCCAAACTTGGTACCTAATTGATTATTTAATGTCTCAATGTCGAAAGTTGAAAAAGATTTTAAAATATGAATCCTTTAGAAAATGTTTGGGTAATTCGAATTGGATACCGAAATTCCCTTGTTCTAAAAAGATGAAATACCACATCTAGCACATTAGGACACAATGTTTCAACCCTTGATACCAAGATCATTTCATGATTTCCAAAATTTGTACATTGTAATTTCAAAAGGGTATTCCACTATTCGGACAAACCAAAAACCGAAACCCAGCATGATTGGGCACGATTCCTCGAATTTCCAAATACGAAATATTGCCTTATTTTTTGGAAAAAAAACTTGTCTCGGTGTATCTAGATATCGTGTCCAGTAAGTTAGGGCACAATATTTCGAATTTTTGAGAACAAGTATTTTATTCAAAACTTGTATTGCGATTTTAAAAAGGATATTTCGTTGTTTAGATTTAATGAGAAAAACCAGAACCCAGTAAGTTAGGGCACGATTTTCTCAAATTTCTAATACGAAATATCGGTTATTTTAAAACTTGATGTATCGGATAAAATGCAGCAAGAATTTGTAGCAAATGCAAAAAGTGAATTACGGTGCTAGCAAGCATATAGAATAAATGCGTTAAATACAAATAACAATAATAAAACGGAAATAGAATAAAATAAATGAAACCAATTAAGCTAAAAAAGATAATAAATAGAAAACAAAAGAATAATAAGTAAATGAAAGTTTTAAGAGAAAAAAAAAAGGAAGGAAAAATAATAATAATATTAATAATATTAATAATATTAATAATAATGATGATGATAATAGTAATAATGGAAATAATATAAGTATAAATAGATGAATGAAAATTAAATAAATAATAATAGTATTAAACTAAAGAAATAAATATAGATATGAATATAGTAATAATAATACTAATATCAATAGTAATGGTAAAGAAATAATAGTGACAAAAACAATGTTGATTAATGATAATAATAATAAATAGTAATAATAATAGACAATAGTAAAATAAATAAAAATAATAATATAATAATAGTATTAATAATAAAATAATGATAATGATAAATAATAATGATAATAATAGATACGATAATAATAAATAATTAAATAATTAAACATGACAATGATAATAACATAAATACACAAAAGGACAAAATAAACAATAAACAACAGATAAAGAGGAAAGCAAATAAGTTGAACGAGGGGCTAAATTAAAAGAAAATTAAAATTAAAAGGTCGAATTTAAAAAAAAGGGAAACATCGGGGTCCATCTGTACGCGCAGGTAAACAAAAAGGACCGAGGGGCAAATATCCCTGGCCACCGTGCGCTGCGTTTCAAGGGGACCAAATCGAGAGTAAAAATAAATCAGATGGACAAAATTACAAAGTAAAATAGAGGCTCAATTGAACGACATCGAAATTTCTTCAATTCATTTTTACATTCTTCTGTAAAAAACACACAAAAAAAAGGGCTTCAAAATCCTCTGTTTCTGCTGGGATGAACCCAGATTCCGATCAGGATGCCGACGGGCTCGTGCGGTGGCTCCGCCGCAGCTCCGCCATGCCGGAAGCCGGAGTTTCAAATTTTTTTAGAAAAATTCCCCATTTTTTAAAAATAGACCCGATTTAGGTGTTTTATTGGAGCCAAAATAACAGTAAAAAATCTTAGTGCCTTTCAGATTCCCTGTTTTCCTTTTGGACGAGACCCGAACGGAACCCTAAAGGGTTTCCGTGGTTTCGGCGAGCGGAGGAGGCCTCCGATGGCGGTGTATCACCAAGAAACAGGTACTATTCTCATTCCTTTTTATATTTTCGTTTTAAAAGTTTTTTTTTTTGAAAAATAAAAGGAAAACAATAGCAGTAAATAATGGAAAGACTGAAATTGACCTTAGCTTCTATTCTGTTTTGATTTCTGATGATCGTATTTTTATTGATTTTCTGAAACTAAAAAATCCCCCTACATTGATGGGTCATGTGGCTTTATATAGCCAATAAAATACAATATTTGTGTATTCTTTTGCTACAGTTCTGCTTTTGCTTCTGCTTTGCGTGTTTGCAGGTGACTGTATGGTGGCAGAGCAAGTGGCACGGCAGTGGCAGTGTAGCAGAGGCAAGTGGCTAGGGTTTTGTCTTTTCTGGTTTAGTTTTGGCTGGTTAGGGTTTAGTTTAGTTGGGTCTAGTTTTGGGCTTAGTAATTTTGGGTTGTTTTAGGTTTAATGGGCCCCAGGCTAAATTGGCCCACTACAGCTGCCCTTCTTTGCTTGTTGTCGTGTAACGGGAACGAAGCAAAGACTTTAAAGAGGGCCAATTTTGCCTGGTCTTGCAGGGTCTTGACTTTTTTGGTGTTCATCTTCTTCAGGTAGCCTCATTTCAGTCCACCACATCTTGTTGCTTTGACTCGTACCACTGCCACTTCAGAGAGATGGGACCTGTAGTTTCAATCTGCTCCACTGCAACCTCAAGGTATAGGATTTGTCATTTTAATCTGTTCCACTGTAACTTCAGAGAGGTAGGATTAATATGATCTGTTCTACTGCAACTTAGAGAGATAAGATGTGATGTCTTCGATCTGCTCCTGCCACTTCAAGAATGCTAGACCTGCTATCTTCAATCTGCTCCTGCAACATCAGGAATGCCAGACTTGCTAACTTCGATCTGCTCCTGCAACATCAGGAATGCCAGACTTGCTATCTTCAATCTGCTCCTACAACATCAGGAATGCCAGACTTGCTAACTTCGATCTGTTCCTGCAACATCAAGAATGCCAGACATGCTATCTTCAATCTGCTCCTGCAACATCAGGAATGCCAGACTTGCTAACTTCAATCTGCTCCTGCAACATCAGGAATGCCAGACCTGCTATCTTCAATCTACTCCTACAACATCAGGAATGCCAGACTTGCTAACTTCGATCTGCTCCTGCAACATCAGGAATGCCAGACTTGCTAACTTCGATCTGCTCCTACAACATCAGGAATGCCAGACTTGCTAACTTTGATCTGCTCCTGCAACATCAGGAATGTCAGACCTGGTATCTTCAATCTGCTCCTGCAACATCAGGAATGCCAGACTTGCTAACTTCAATCTCAGGAAGACTTCAATCCTTGATCTGCCCCACTAGGGGACCATATCTGAAATCTTCGATATTGCTACATCGTTCTCTGGGAACCCGTCCTGTAGAATTAGTTTTACGCGCCTATGCTTATGCAAATGATGAGGATGCTATGATCGGAATGACTCAAATGCTCCTAACTACATGTGCTATGGATGACATTTACATGAATGCAGAATGTCATGAGAATGATGATTTTTTCACAATGATTAAGATGCAATGATCATAATAAATCGAATACTCCTAACTAAATGATATTATGGAGGACATTTGCACGAATGCATAATGTCATGATAATGATTCTTTGTTAAAAATGTATAAGGATCAGGATGCGATGATCGAAACGCTCCTAATGATGATGTATGAATGTAAAATGAAATGACCCCTTTTTAATGCTTAGGGTTGTCACTGGTTGTCGCCTATCAGAGTCTTATTGCTGACGTATTATGCTGCTATCTTGCTCTGCTGGTACCTTTGCCAAAAACTCAAAGAAACAATCATATTTTGCTCAAATAACTTGCCCCGATGTAACTTTAAGGTCCATTCCACGGTACCTATAGGACTTTAAGGCTTATACCATCTTTAGACCCTCTCTCTGCAATTCAGGAGGGGTATAGGGTCTGTGTCATCTTCAATCCATCCCATTGCGACTCAAGGGTATAAAATTTGTATCATCTTCAATCCATCCCACTACGCCTCATGGGTATAGAATTTGTAACTTATTCAATCGATTTGTTCTACTACACCTTCCATTCTCTGGGTGTCATGACCAGGTGTGTATGCATGATATTTGCACGGATACAGAATATCATTTTTTCTCGCGAATGATTCCCCATTTACACTTGGGTTAACATTGCCCCTTTTTCGTCAAGATGGTATTACTGACGTAATATCTTGTCATTTTGCTCAATCACCATTTTTGACAAAATCCGAAGAGATAGTCTCAATTCAGACTTTTCCTCCACCAATATTTCTATCCCTTAAACTTGAGGAGTTTTGAACAATAGTCCTGTTTCAGGTTCTTGTACTATTTAGAAGTTCCTAGAGTAATATGCAAAACTCCTTTTGTGAAAGTATCGTTAGTCTATTAATCGTTATTTCAATGCGAAATGCTTTGAAAGAGATCATAACTATGGATAAGAATGAAGTTAATTAGGAGCATAGCTCGAAAAAAATAGGTTAAGCAAAGATAGCAAATGCAATTAAGAAGGAAATTTATTATTAATGTATTTTGAAACAAATAAAATAATTAAAGATAGCTAATTCAAAATGGGTAAGATGGAAACTAGGTGCCTCAGATATCACAGCCTGAGCTTCTCTGTTCAAACTTCTTGAGGACCATTTTAAGCTCAATATGTGTTTAGAGGATCCGGAGTACTTTGTCGATGCCCCAAGACGTAACATACTTCTTCATTGTCAATTCAAGCGTAGCAAGACTACTGTATGCCCTACTTTCGATCAAAATTTGAGCTGCCATTTTCGGGTTTCCAACTTAAATCCCCTTTGGTCTCAAGGTGCCCTTTGCGGGTTTTCTCCTCGGCCTCTCCTTTTCTTCTTTTTCTTTCTTCCTCTTTTTTTTTTGGAAAACCTTTTTTATTGGATCTGAATTCACCGGACTGGGCAGTTCCTTGCCCTCCATCTCGGTTAATATCCATGCTTTCCCAGCACAGGCCTTCTCTACTGTATAAGGTCCTTCCTAGTTTGGTATCCACCTTCCTTTGCAGCTATTTTGTATGGGAAGGATCTTTTCTGAAACTAGGCCTCCTTCATGGAATTCTCTAGGGCGAACCTTCTTGTTATAGGCCCGTATCATGCATTTTTGGTACATTTGACCATGATGAATACTTTCAATCAAGCTTACTGTAGACATTCTACTTCATCCAATTTGGAGAAAAAGAATCTTAACTTCTAACAATTGCTCCCCTTTTGTGAGCCAACGAGAAATACGTTGCCCCGGTGAAGGTCCTGGCCAATGTTCACGAAGCACAGAAGGTAAATGGTAACTTCTCTATGCCAACTTTTACAAATATCAGTCATTTTTCAAAAATTTTGAATGGTTTTTGGCTACCTTTGCTGCACTGATATGGTGTCTGATCTTTGAACAGACTGTAAATTTGTGCAATTATATTAGACATGTTTCTTTCTGGCATTCTTTATTGCCACTCTTTTTTTTTTGTTTTTTCTCTTTTCTTTTTTTTTTGAATTTGGATTTGAATTTGAATTTGATGACTGCTGACTTTGTAATTTTGGCATATGAAGCGACCTTTACCCTTTCAGTGAAGTAACCAACGACCACGAACATGAATCGATGTTTGCTAAAAGCTCTCGAGGATACTGGCTTGATAACGTCTGTGCCCCACATATAGGGAATCTGTGAAGAAATAGAGGAGGCACATAAGTCCTGTATTCAATTTCCCTTTTTTGGTAAACCAGTAGCTCAAACCTCCTGGCTGTTGTAGAACCATTAACATGGGTTCTTTAAACACCAATCTTAACATCATACCCACTTTTCAGTAGCCTAGGCGTGTCTTGATGTGATCATGCGATAACATCTTTAAATTCTTAGAGATAACTCAATGATGCCTTGCCTTATTACTGCGGTGAGCTAAGCTTCCCTCTTCATCTCCTTCGCTAGCTCGTAGTGTCTGCTGACACTTCGTAAGGTAGAATCTACCATTTTTAACAAGTTAGGAAATAAGTTGCAACCTCTGTCATCTTCCAAGTCCTTAGATCCCTCTAGATACATATCCCACTAGAAAGGGAGTCAGTAACAGCGTCGCTCATGTCATTGATATCTGGGACCCATTGTGGGTACGAAGGTAAATTTCAGAGAATAAATGATTCCAAGAATGATTATTTATGAATGAAGAATAAAAGAATATTCAATAGAATGTATAGTATGAAGAAAAAAATAAAAAAAATATTTGTTCAAAAAGATGCATTTTACTGAAATAGTAATTCTGGACACAAGCCTATTTCACAAAAGAAGTCTCATTGCTTCTAGGCTTAAAGCAACAAGTGCGTTTTGTACATTACTCTAAGTAAGCTCTAAATACTACAGGAATTTCTTCCGCAGTCTTATTGTCCAAAACACTCCCAGGTTCATGTTTCTGCATTTGGCGTTTCATCTATCTTCACAATACCCATGTTGATGAATTTTTCCACCAATTTCTTGAAAGCCGGGCAATTTTCTATCGAATGCCCTGTGACCCCCGCATGGTACTCACAATGGACATTTGGGTCATACCATTCTGGGTATGGAGGTTGCATCGGTTTCGTGTAATACGGAGCTACAACATGCATATCAAATAAGTTCTGGTATAACTCCCTATACGTCGTGGGAATAGGTGTGAACTGGGGTTTTTCTGAATTCGATCTTGGATTGGTTTTTACTTTGGGGAGACCAGATAACCGGTAACTGCCTTCTTTGGCCGGTTTACTATAAATGGCTTCGAACGGCCCTTGTTATACCCACTCGTATTATTCACATCCTTGTCTTTCCTCTTCGAGGCCTTTGAAGCTCACTCTCTCTTTTTCTTTGTCTCTGCTAGGCCTAGAACAACAGGATTGACTCGATCATCACTAGGTTCCATCAGTAAGTTCAGCAGTACTGAGGCATTAGTCTGATATTGGGATCCGATAATGACAGGTACCGCATGCGAATGCGTGTCTGGTTGAGTTGAGACACTTATTGAGGAATAAACGATGTCTTCATCATCGTCCACACTGTTGACCACTGGGCTACTCCTTCTTTCAAGTCCTCCGGCTAGTAACTGGGTTAACTGGCCCATCACATTCCTTCAGAATTCTAGCATTTGTTCCCGCATTTCTTGTTGAATCTCGGTCAATTGCTCTTGCATCTGTATTTGCATTTTCTCTATTCTTTCTAACCTTTGTTCCATGTTTTCCAGGTTAACTGAAATAATTTTACCTAATTAGGACCCTTCTACAAATTTTAATGTATATGATGAGATGTAATGCGAATGCATGAAATGCAATGCAAATGCATGAATGCAAAGAGGCATCGATTCTGGTCAACTTCATTTTAGAAAACTTTATTAGAAAACAAAATCCTTTACATAAAACGGACTACAAATATGCTTTCGCCCTAAGTCCTAAGGTTTTGATTTTCCCAAGCAATGAAGCTAGCTCTTGACTACGATCGGACTGTAGCTTATACTTCATGCTCAACGTATCAGCCTGTGATGCCAAAGTTTGTAGATGATCTGCTACCTCTCGAATCTGAGCTATTGCTTCACCCATGAGGTGACCCCGACTTCTAACTTGGTCATGGGAATGATGAAGCTCTTCCTTCCAACGCCCTTCTCTTATTTCAAGGAGCTCGATCTGAAGTTCACAACTGTGCAATGCTACTTCTAACTCTTCAATCTTACATTTCAGGCTTGACTTTAACTCGATCACGGAATTATAGCTTCAATAGTGATGAAGAGACCGTCCAAGCTTAGCATTGATCTTCAGAATAAGATTTGTGCAGTATTGATCATACACCCTAGCTGGTGCCATATACTAAGTCATAAGGCATGCTCAAAAAGATTCTTCACGCTTCCATGGCCCATAAAGATCAGAATTTTTCCTATCAGGAAACAGACAAAGAAGAAACTGCAGAGCTCCAGAAAGTTTAGATTATATCTGTTCAACCATTTTTCAACTCTAACCACAAGTGAAAGGCATCTATTCTGGTTCATCTCATTGAATATATCAAATGGGGGGTCAATACGAATTTCTCCACAATGAATCAAATCCCTTGCAATGTTGTTTGAATCAAATCTCCTTTTTTCCACGTCCATTTGGGCTATCTTGGCCATCAAGGCTTGCATTTCCATTGTTTTTGGTAGGTGCAACATCCTCAAGTACAACAGTAAACATCAAGCTTGTTGTTTGGTAGCAGACCTATAGTAAATAACCCTTTTTACCATCATATGCAAAATTCTTTCCATCCAAATCATTTTTGTAGGTCTCATGCACTCTATCAATCACTTTCCTTCCAACGCCCTTACCATCCACAGGGCGACCATCTTCATATGAAAGAGAAACGCTGTTATGGTAGAAGTGTCCATCCGTACTTCCCACGCTCACTTCGAAGTGATTGGTGAGTATAGTTACCTTCTGCCCTTTAGTTCCAACACTACGCCTTGCCATAGGGTGTCTTACAATCTTCTTCGTATTCGATTCTGCTTTGATCGGAACAACATCAGGAGGCACAGGTGGCAGGGATTTTAGCGCTGCCCCATTTCCCTCTTGCTCAAATGAATCCATACCCTTCTTTATCTAATTGCCTTTGCTACATACGAACGACTGCATTGTCTTCTACTTTATCAAGGAATTCGTTCTCCATAACCAGCTTTCTAACTTAGAAACTGACCGTGAATCGATACCTCTTAAAATATGAAATGATATGCACAAAAGAATAAAACAGAACAAGTTAGTACTATGGAATATAAAACAAGTAAAATAAACAAATACCTATCTGGATGACCACTAAGGTTTGACATAGTTCTACCTAAGGTGGGCTCTTAGGGTTCACTATATGCGGTTTAGTTCTAAAGTTGAGGTACCCGAACCAAAAGATTCCTCGATCCTCACCCATTATAGGCTCATACGGACCGAGTTCGGTTCAGGGGAATACATTTCCTTATGGCCATGCGGAAGTGAAAACTTCACGAAGACATAGGTATAGATGTATCCCGGAAGCAATCCACTAGCCCATGCGGAGGTGAAAACCTCACGAAGGCATAGCTTCTCGTTCCCACTTAAAGGTGGGACCACAACGGTCATGCAATGCAATGTGCGCAAGAAAATAACAATCATATACAATGGCACAAAAAATGCAACAAAAGGATCGTAATTTTCAAATCAAATTTTTAAATCGAATTTTCAAATTTTTGACAAAAGACAGAAAATAATCAATTTACGGCTTGACTCTCTTTATAGTCCCCTGTGGAGTCGCCAAGCTGTCGTAACCATTTTTTGAAAACGGGGTCGACTTTGGTTTTAAAAAACGAAAATAAAACAGGGAGTCGCCACCAATCTTTTTTGATGAGGTGTGATTGGGTCACCTCGTAATTCGGTCATTTTAATAATAAATTTAATTTATTAAAACAACATTTTTGGTCTACGAAATTTAGAAAATGGGTTTGGGAGTCGGTTACGTGCGAGGAAGGGTTAGCACCCTCGTCACACCCAAACTGGGTACCTAATTGATTATTTAATGTCTCAATGTCGAAAGTTGAAAAAGATTTTAAAATACGAATCCTTTAGAAAATGTTTGGGTAATTCGAATTGGATACCGAAATTCCCTTGTTCTGAAAAGATGAAATACCACATCTACCACGTTAGGACACAATGTTTCAACCCTCGATACCAAGATCATTTCATGATTTCCAAAATTCGTACATTGTAATTTCAAAAGGGTATTACACTATTCAGACAAACCAAAAACCGAAACCCAGCATGATTGGGCACGATTCCTCGAATTTTCAAATACGAAATATTGCCTTATTTTTTTGGAAAAAAAACTTGTCTCGGGGTATCTAGATATCGTGTCCAGTAAGTTAGGGCACAATATTTCGAATTTCTGAGAACAAGTATTTTATTCAAAACTTGTATTGCGATTTTAAAAAGGATATTTCGTTGTTTAGATTTAATGAGAAAAACCGGAACCCAGTAAGTTAGGGCACGATTTTCTCGAATTTCTAATATGAAATATCGATTATTTTAAAACTTGATGTATCGGATAAAATGCAGCAAGAATTTGTAGCAAATGCAAAAAGTGAATTACGGTGCTAGCAAGCATATAGAATAAATGCGTTAAGTACAAATAACAATAATAAAATGGAAATAGAATAAAATAAATGAAACCAATTAAGCTAAAAAAGATAATAAATAGAAAGCAAAAGAATAATAAGGAAGGAATAATAATAATAATAATAATATTATTATTATTATTATTATTATTATTATTATTATTATTATTAATGATGATGATAATAGTAATAATGGAAATAATATAAGTATAAATAGATGAATGAAAATTAAATAAATAATAATAGTATTAAACTAAGGAAATAAATATAGATATGAGTATAGTAATAATAATAATACTAATATCAATAGTAATGGTAAAGAAATAATAGTGACAAAAACAATGTTGATTAATGATAATAATAATGATAAATAGTAATAATAATAGACAATAGTAAAATAAATAAAAATAATAATATAATAATAGTATTAATAATAAAATAATGATAATGATAAATAATAATGATAATAATAGATACGATAATAATAAATAATTAAATAATTAAACATGACAATGATAATAAAATAAATACACAAAAGGACAAAATAAACAATAAACAACAGATAAAGAGGAAAGCAAATAAGTTGAACGAGGGGCTAAATTAAAAGAAAAATAAAAATAAAAGGCCGAATTTAAAAAAAAAGGGAAACATCGGGGTCCATCTGTACGCGCAGGTAAACAAAAAGGACCAAGGGGCAAATATCCCTGGCCACCGTGCGCTGCGTTTTAAGGGGACCAAATCGAGAGTAAAAATAAATCAGGTGGCCAAAATTACAAAGTAAAATAGAGGCTCAATTGAACGACATCGAAAAAGAGAGGGACCAAGTATGCAAATTTCCCATTAGAGCTAAAATGCGCGGACCCTAGGGCGGATCCGGGTCAACGCGCGGGTTTCCTTCCCCTTTGAAAAGGCGCCGTTCCTTGTTTATACAAAAGGGCCAAACAAAATTTCTTCAATTCATTTTTACATTCTTCTCTAAAAAAAAAAAAAAGGGCTTCAAAATCCTCTGTTTCTGCTGGGATGAACCCAGATTCCGATCAAGACGCCGGCAGGCTCGCGCGGTGGCTCCGCCGCAGCTCTGCCATGCTGGAAGCCGGAGTTTCAAATTTTTTTAGAAAAACTCCCCCTTTTTTAAAAATAGACCCGATTTAGGTGTTTTATTGGAGCCAAAATAACAGTAAAAAAATCTTAGTGCCTTTCGGATTCCCTGTTTTCCTTTTGGACGAGACCCGAACGGAACCCTAAAGGGTTTTCGTGGTTTCAGCGAGCGGAGGAGGTGTAACATCCTGGAAAGGGCCTATGCATTTTCGGTTTAATTGTACGAAGTGACATGTTTTGTGTACTAAGAATAAATTTTGAACATTTTTGGAAACCCGGAAATGAATGGAAATGATTTGGAAATAAACATTTTTTTTGGAAACCTGAAAATGTATGGAAATGTTAAGTTTAAAAATGGGAAGTGAACATTTTTGGAAACTAGGAAATGGGAAATGATGTGGAAATGATTCAAAAGAGAAAAGTGAACATTTCTGGAAAACTTGGAAATGTAAGGAAATGTCAAGTTTACAGAGCCGAACGAAAATTTTTGGAAACTTAGAAATGACTTAGAAATGTCAAGTTTTAAAGTTTAAAAGAGGAAATTAAGGCAAGGTGCCCTTAAAAGAAAAAGTTTGTGAAACTTGACACACAAACAGGCTTGGAAAAGTGGCCTGGAGATGCCACTTAGGGCCTCTGGAAATGGCGCCACATGCAAGGTGTTGGCCCTGAGTTCGAGTCACTTGGGAAGCAAATAAAATGAGTTTTATTTTTGCTTCCAGAAGCCTGAGGTGGACGGCACAAGCCTTCTAGAAAGGAGGAGTTTTATTGTCATAAATATTCGATTAATAAGGTGATAAATAAGGGATTTAATTTGGATTATTTTTTGAAGAGATAATAAAGGATTATTCTCTAATTATTTTAAATTAAGGGATTATTATTTTGATAATTCAAAGGATAAAGCTATCAAATAAAGAAGAGTGGTGGCCAAGTAAGGGATTACGAGTAGTAGTTTCGGCTATAAAAGGAAGAAAATAGGGCTACTCATCAATTTTTCTTCCTCCTCTTCTCTCTCTCTTTGAATTTAAGTACTCTCCTCTCTTCTCTTCTCTTTTTCTTTTATCAAGCCGAATCTATAATCCACCATTGTCAAAATTCTCAAGTTTTCTTTTCTTCCTATTTCTTCTTATCAATCCATTCAAAAGCCGAATCTTGGAAAGGCTTCAAGCATAGGTCTTTGTCGATTTCTTCAAAGGTAAGAACAAGTTTGATTTCCAATCTTTTCTTTTAGATTAGCCGAGAGATAATCTAACCCCATACATATTATGGTTGCCGAATATGGAAGGACCTTTCGGGATTATCAGAGTAGTCGACTAAAAGGAGGAGTATTCGGGATTTCTAAGATTAAGGGATTTCGACATTCCTAGGGAAACAAGGAACAGTTTCGGGATTTGTTGGTGTTTCAATTGGCAACAAGGTAAGAATACTAATCCTACTAGGATTTGGAATTTTGGCCGAATGGCTTTTTATTAAGGTAATAAGTGATAAATCAATGTAGGGATTAAGGATCTAAGCATTAGATCAAGCTTTTCGGGATCTCAAGGAAATTTTAAGCGAATCAGGTGTGTACCCCACACTATCCCATAATATGTTTTATGGCATGATTAATTAATATATGTGATATTAAGTATATGAAAGTGGCTAAGGTACCATGTTATGGTACAAAGTACTCAGTGCACGTTTCCTACTTCTACTAGGAATATGAAAGATGTTATTTGTAACATGAGAATATGATAAGAATGTGAACTCGGCATATTATGCATATTATTATATGGGGCATATGGGTTATTGAAAGGGGAAGTGAATGTGGTGACCTAAGACCACGAACACGGTGACCTAAGACCATGATATCTCAAAAGTGGTGACCTAAGACCACAGATGTCAAAGTGGTGACCTAAGACCACGGTATGCGGTGACCTAAGACCGCAGATTTGGAGTGTAGCGGAAGGAGGGTCGACTTAGTAGTCCCACGGTGTGACCGGAAGGTGCGGGGTGTGTAGCGGATGGACAATTAGGTTTGGGTTTGGGAATGCATCATAACCTGTTTTCTATGTTTTGAATGTGTAATATGTGATATGCCCGATTCTATTATGATTTAGTGTCGTGTACACATTGAGTCTGTTTGACTCACCCCGTTGTGGGACTATGTTTGAGTGATGAACAGTGATAGACCGGGGATGGCGAGAACTTGTGGTGGCCATGCTCAACATGAAGTTTATATTTTTATGGACTCTTGAATTTATTTTAGTACTTTGAATTATTTTTGGGAATTTTTTTGATGTAATAAGGCCATAAGGCCATGATGAACGATTTTATTTCTACTTGTTGTTTTATTGTGTTACAAATTTTGATTAAGTTAAAGACTAAGTATTTTATTTTAAAATATACTCGATATGTTTATTACTTAAAATTAAAAAAAGGGTTTTCAAATTTAAAAATCCAGTTTGTTTTCAACACATGCCCAACCCAAACTATTTTTTAAAAAAAAATCACACAAGTTTTTCACCAAGTAACGAAAGAATTTGAATCGGTTTACTTGAGGAACATACCAAATCTGGTCAAAGCTCGTGGGCCGGGTTTGGGGTGTTTCAATTTGGTATCAGAGCCCAGTTTTAAACTCTCGGCCTGTGGGCTAAGGCCAAAACGTTTTCAAATCAAGTCAAGTAAGTTTTTTTTTAAGCAGGTCTTCCGGCATGGCACCCAAGTCTCCGACCCGCAGTTCACCAGGTAAGTACCCCTAACCATCTGTATGATTATGTGATTTACGAATTATGGAAGGGTAGAAAAGGCATGGAACGTAGAATAGTATGATAGGAACTTGAACCCTAGGACTAGATTACCCCAACAATTACATAAGACTTAATACCTACTTAAACAAACCTATGGCTAAGTCGCCAAGTTAGGGTGTGGCAACCTCTGTGCGCATGTCTAGGAATGGTTTTGGTGGGAGCTTGGTATTTAAGCAGTCCGCGTGACTCACCTCCTCTCCATTCGAATCCTGCCTGGTGCGTAGCTTTGGTTCACCCTGACCAAGAGGACTCGGTCATAGGCTAAACGCAATGACTAAAACCCGAAAGGGAACTAGCCGTGTTTTATAAAAACAACGAAACCCTAGTTTTAAAACTCTTAAAATTGCTCTTTTAATCCATGAAAACTATCTTTACAAAATTTTCCGAAAAAAAAAAATTTGATTTATGAAAATTACAAAAATACCCTTAGTGATAAAATTACCAAAATGCCCTTGGTTTATAAAATGTCAAACTACCCAAGAGTTTTATCAAAATTTCATTGCTTTATAAATGTTCAAAAACCCTAACTCGCAAACTATCAAAAATACCTTGATTTTGGAAAATTACAAAATTGCCCCTAACTTACAAAATTACCAAAATGACCCTAATTTCTAAAATTTTTGCAACATCATCGTTTTGAAAAGTACAATTCTCAAAAAGAACCCCCAAAGTTTTGCAACCTTTGAAATATTCCTGGTTTATTAAATTCTACAAACTTACCCCGGTTTGTGAAAATTCTTGAATTACCCCGAGGTCTAAAATTACCAAATACCCCTGTTTCAAAATTTTTCCAAAATACCAGAGAATTTAAAAATACCAAAATACTTTGTGACAAAATCACCAAGGAACTTTTTCTTCTGAAAAATTACGAAAATACCCCTGTAGGACAAAATTACGAAAATACCCCCGAATAGTGGAAAAGCAGCAACAATGAAAACTACAACATTTCTCTGATGAGCGAAAGTTCATAATTATTTGATGGATGTATGAATGAATGAGAAGACTGTGTGTATGTATGAATACTGAAAGAACCACTCCTAAATTCTTTTTCATAAAACTTCTTCATGGGTAATCAAGTGAAACAAAAGTACTAATTCATAAAACTTCTTAATCGGATCTCGACGTTAGAAATGAGCTCTAGAGGACGTGGTCGTCGGGGACGAGGTAGAGGAAGGATGACTGTGTCAGAACCCGTTAGATCGGGTCAAGGGACTGACAACGAAATACCACCACCACCACCACCCCACCGTTGGTGTTGTTGCAAAGCTCGACGGGGAAGATCTTGTGTCGCAGTCGTGGCTTGCGAGTTTTGGAATTGGTGGTCAGTGCAGGGGAGAAATTCGGGAACCCGAAAGTTCAGTACTGGCGGCTCCGAGAGCTAATGGAGCCGAAATGTTTCGAGGAGTATCTGGAGTGGCACCCAGTACAGCTGAGTATTGGTTGGAAGCAACGGAGCGCATAATGGATGAGCTTGATTTGACCCCTGATGAGAAGTTAAAGGGAATGGTGGCACTGTTACGCGATGAAGCGTATCAGTGGTGGTTAACTGTTCGGGATGGTGCCACGGTGAGAGATCGACACAGGAATATGTTAAGGAGGCATTTCAAAGGAAGTATGTGGAAACCAGTATACTGATGAGCAAAGGAATGCTTTTCTGGGGCTGGTTCAAGGGAACAAGTCTGTTGCAGAATATGAGGCTGAATTCCTGAGGTTGAGCCGTTATGCTCGAGGTGTAGTGGCAACTGAGCATGAGCGCTATGTCTGCTTTTGAGGACGGGCTAAGGGATGATCTCGAGGCTCGTTGATAGCACCGCATCGAGAACGGAGTTCTCTGCGTTGGTAGAAAAGGCCAAGGTGGCCGAGGAATCAAGGATTCTACAAAGCGGGCTATGGATAGGAATAGGCCCAAAAGAGGTTTTGGATCATCTGGAAAGGTTCATAAGAGGCCTAGAGTTGATGGGCGCGAAGTCGCTAGTTAGTCCGTAAGGGGCGGTATCGTCCTTGTGATGTGTGTGGAAAGAAGCACTTGGGAGAGTCTTTGGAGGAAAATAGGAGGATGTTTTAGGTGTGGGTCCAAGGACCATGTGATCAAGGATTGTCCCAAGAACTCGGAGGAAAGCCGACCAGCACTCGGAATGTTAGTCGGTGGTAGAGGAGGACCGCACCTCAACGAGGTCGTGGTTCGAGTAACCGAGGTAATGGTGCTTCGGCGGAGGCATGGAACACAGGCGCAGGTGCTTTGCTAATCTTTGAGGCAAGACAACCGAGTTTGGTTTATGCGGTTCACGGAGAGGAAGATGGAGACGCGCCGGATGTTATAACCGTGCGTTCTTTATTTTTGGCAAGCCCTATTTTGCTCTAATTGATGTGGGTTTGACTCATTCATATGTTGCATGTAGTGTAGTGGAAACACTAGGCCTAGACTCTGAACTTTCTTATAGGCAGATGACTGTAGTGAGCCCATTAGGCCAAACTGTAGTGGTGGATAAGATCTTTTGGAACGTACCCCTAGAAATTCAGAGAGTGAACTTTCGGGCTGACTTAATGGAATTACCTTTTGGAGAGTTTGACCTTATACTCGGAATGGACTGGCTAGTAGAGCACCGAGCCATGTTGGATTGTGCGGCTAAACGAATGGAATTAAGGACCCCGGAGAATGAAGTAGTAGTAATGATCGGAGAAAGAAGAAACTACCTGTCTAACGTAGTTTCAGCGTTGAAGGCTGAGAAAATGGTTAGGAAAGGGTGCAAAGCATTCTTAGCCTTCGTAAGTACGTTAGATGGAAAGGAAGAAGGTGTCAGTAGAGTTAGAATGGTAAGGGACTTCGTGGATGTGTTCCCAGAGGAATTACCAGGAATACCCCCAGATAGGAAGGTGGAATTTGGAATAGATTTTCTACCAGGAACGGCTCCTGTGTCAATCGCTCCATACCGAATGGCGCCAAAGGAGTTAGTTGAGCTCAAGGCTCAAATCCAAGAGTTGTTGGATCGTGGGTTCATTCGACCCAGATGTGTCTCCCATGGGGAGCACCAGATTACATTTGTAAAGAAGAAGGACGAAACTATGCGTATGTGCATAGATTATCGTCAGTTGAATAAGCTGACCATTAAGAACAAGTATCCCTTGCCAAGGATCGATGACTTGTTCGATCAGCTGAAGGGGGCCGTAGTATTTTCAAAGATAGACTTGAGGTCAGGATATCATCAGTTGAAGGTGAAGGAGGCGGATATCCATAAGACCGCGTTTAGGACAAGATATGGCCATTTTGAGTTTATGGTAATGCCGTTTGTATTGACGAACGCTCCAGCCGCGTTCATGGATATGATGAATCGAGTTTTTCAACCCCACTTGGATAGGTTCGTCGTTATGTTCATCGACGATATCTTGGTGTACTCTAAGTCTGAAGAGGAGCATGATGAGCATCTCCGGGTTGTCTTGGCAAGTGTTAAGAGGAAGAAGCTCTATGCCAAATTCAGCAAGTGTGAATTTTGGCTTAAGGAGGTGGCATTCTTAGGACATGTGGTATCCGCAGAAGGAATAAGAGTGGATCCTAGGAAGATCGAGCGATGTTGGATTGAAAACCACCAGGGTCCGTGGTGAGATCCGAAGTTTCTTGGGTTTGGCGGGGATATTATAGAAGGTTCGTAGAAGGATTCTCGTCAATAGCCGCGCCTTTGTCAAAGTTGCTAAGGAAGGAAGTACCCTTTGAATGGACTGATAAGCAACATAAGAGCTTTGAAAAGCTTAAGAAGGTGTTGACGGAGGCTCCAGTGTTAATTCAACCGGAGGTCGGGAAGGATTTTGTGGTGTCTTGTGACGCTTAGCATACGGGATTAGGATGTGTCCTAATGCAAGATGGAAAAGTAGTCGCTACGCTGCGTCTCAGCCTAAGGCCTCATAAGGTTAATTACCCAACTCATGACTTGGAATTGGCAAAGATGGTTTTTGCCCTTAAGGTGTGGAGGCACTACCTTTATGGAGAAAAGTCAATAATCTACACAGACCACAAGAGCCTTAAGTATCTGTTGACTCGAAGGAGTTGAACTTGAGGCGTGAAGGTGGGTGGAGTTATTGAAGGATTATGATTGCTCGATAGAGTACCACCCGGCAAGGCAAATGTGGTAGCCGATGCCTTAAGTCGAGAAGGTTGTGTCGAGATCTAAGGGCTATGTTCGCTCACTTGAGCTTATATGATGATGGAAGCTTTGTTGGCAAAATTGCAAGTCAAGCCCACATGGTGAAGGAGGTGAAAGAGAGGGCGATTGACCGATAAGGACCTAAGTGCTAAGTTACAGCAAGTGCGAGCGGAGGATTAAAGGATTATGGCGTTAGCGACGAAGGAGTATTGTGCTACAAAGGAAAGGTCTGTATGCCAAGAGACGAGGAGTTAAGACAAAGATTTTCTTCGGGAGGCGCATAGTAGCCCTTATGCTATGCATCCCGAGGCATTAAGTGTATCATGAGAGATCTAAGGGAACAATTTTGGTGGTCCGATCTTAAACGAGAAGTTACTAAATTCGTGGGAAAATGTCCGACGTGCCCGCAAGTTAAGGTCGAACACCAAGTTCCATCGAGATTGCTTCAACCCATTGAGATTCCGCAGTGGAAGTGGGAGAGAATTACCATGGACTTCGTTAGTGGGCTTCCCTTACGCCTACTAAGAAGGACTCGGTATGGGTGATAGTGGACCGTTTGACCAAGTCCGCGCACTTCATTCCTGGTAAGAGTTGACTATTTTCTTGAAGAAGTTGGCCAAGTTATATGTGGCGGGAGTTGTGAGGTTACATGGAGTACCAGTATCGATCATCTCCGATAGAGACCCAAGGTTTACGTCTCGATTTTGGAGGGCGCTTCATCAAGCTTTAGGCACTAAGTTGGACTTCACTACGGCTTTTCATCCACAATCGACGGGCGATCGAACAGGTTATACAAGTGTTGGAGGATATGTTGAGAGGTCAGTGTGATGGATTTCGAGGAAGTTAGGAAGATTACTTGCCTTTAGCTGAGTTCGCCTACAACAACAGCTATCAGGCTAGCATTCGGATGGCACCATATGAAGCATTGTATGGTCGAAAGTGTAGAACTCCTACTTGTTGGACTGAGTTAGGAGAATGTCGAGTTTTGGGTCCAGAGTTAGTGGCAGAAACTGAAGAGAAGGTTGAGATAATTTGAGCACGATTAAAGGAAGCCTCTGATAGGCAGAAGTCGTACGCAGACCTCAAACGAAAGGAGATAGAATTTGAAGTGGGAGACCAAGTGTTCCTGAAAGTCTCGCCTTGGAAGAAGGTAATGAGGTTCGGTCGCAAAGGGAAGTTAAGCCCAAGGTTTATAGGGCCCTATCGAGTACTAAAGCGAAGTTGGGCGATGGCATATACCAACCGGAGTTGCCACCGAGTTGCAGCGAGATGCACGACGTATTCCATGTATCCATACTACGTCGTTACCGATCGGATCCATCTCATGTGGTACCTGTTGAAGAAGTGGAGCTAAGGCCAGACTTATCCTATGAGGAAGAGCCGATCCAGATATTAGAACGTGATGTGAAAGTGCTACGGAGGAAGTCAGTTCCTCTAGTCAAGGTGTTATGGCGCAATCATGGAGCGGAAGATGCTTCGTGGGAACCGTAAGAGGCGATCACGACGACAATACCCTCAATTATTTTAGATAGAAAATTTTGAGGACTAAATTATTTTAAGGGGGTAGAACTGTAACATCCTGGAAAGGGCCTATGCATTTTCGGTTTAATTGTACGAAGTGACATGTTTTGTGTACTAAGAATAAATTTTGAACATTTTTGGAAACCCGGAAATGAATGGAAATGATTTGGAAATAAACATTTTTTTGGAAACCTGAAAATGTATGGAAATGTTAAGTTTAAAAATGGGAAGTGAACATTTTTGGAAACTAGGAAATGTAAGGAAATGATGTGGAAATGATTCAAAAGAGGAAAGTGAACATTTCTGGAAAACTTGGAAATGTAAGGAAATGTCAAGTTTACAGAGCCGAACGAAAATTTTTGGAAACTTAGAAATGACTTAGAAATGTCGAGTTTTAAAGTTTAAAAGAGGAAATTAAGGCAAGGTGGCCTTAAAAGAAAAAGTTTGTGAAACTTGACACACAAACAGGCTCGGAAAAGTGGCCTGGAGATGCCACTTAGGGCCTCTGGAAATGGCGCCACATGCAAGGTGTTGGGCCCGAGTTCGAGTCACTTGGGAAGCAAATAAAAGGAGTTTTATTTTTGCTTCCGAAGCTGAGTGGACAAACACAAGCCTTCTAGAAAGGAGGAGTTTTATTGTCATAAATATTCGATTAATAAGGTGATAAATAAGGGATTTAATTTGGATTATTTTTTGAAGAGATAATAAAGGATTATTCTCTAATTATTTTAAATTAAGGGATTATTATTTTGATAATTCAAAGGATAAAGCTATCAAATAAAGAAGAGTGGTGGCCAAGTAAGGGATTACTGAGTAGTAGTTTCTATATAAAAGGAAGAAAAAATAGGGCTACTCATCAATTTTTCTTCCTCCTCTTCTCTCTCTTGAATTTCGAGTACTCTCCTCTCTTCTCTTCTCTTTTTCTTTTGTCAAGCCGAATCTATAGTCCACCATTGTCAAAATTCTCAAGTTTTCTTTTCTTCCTATTTCTTCTTATCAATCCATTCAAAAGCCGAATCTTGGAAAGGCTTCAAGCATAGGTGCTGTCGATTTCTTCAAAGGTAAGAACAAGTTTGATTTCCAATCTTTTCTTTTAGATTAGCCGAGAGATAATCTAACCCCATACATATTATGGTTGCCGAATATGGAAGGACCTTTCGGGATTATCAGAGTAGTCGACTAAAAGGAGGAGTATTCGGGATTTCTAAGATTAAGGGATTTCGACATTCCTAGGGAAACAAGGAACAGTTTCGGGATTTGTTGGTGTTTCAATCGGCAACAAGGTAAGAATACTAATCCTACTAGGATTTGGAATTTTGGCCGAATGGCTTTTTATTAAGGTAATAAGTGATAAATCAATGTAGGGATTAAGGATCTAAGCATTAGATCAAGCTTTTCGATCTCAAGGAAATTTTAAGCGAATCAGTGTGTACCCCACACTATCCCATAATATGTTTTATGGCATGATTAATTAATATATGTGATATTAAGTATATGAAAGTGGCTAAGGTACCATGTTATGGTACAAAGTACTCAGGTACGTTTCCTACTTCTACTAGGAATATGAAAGATGTTATTTGTAACATGAGAATATGATAAGAATGTGAACTCGGCATATTATGCATATTATTATATGGGGCATATGGGTTATTGAAAGGGGAAGTGAATGTGGTGACCTAAGACCACGAACACGGTGACCTAAGACCGTGATATCTCGAAAAGTGGTGACCTAAGACCACGATGAATCTGAAAGTGGTGACCTAAGACCACGATGTCACGGTGACCTAAGACCGTAGATTTGGAGTGTAGAGGAAGGAGGGTCGACTTAGTAGTCCCACGGTGTGACCGGCAGTGTACGGGGTGTGTAGCGGATGGACAATTAGGTTTGGGTTTGGGAATGCATCATAACTTTGTATTCTATGTTTTGAATGTGTAATATGTGATATGCCCGATTCTATTATGATTTAGTGTCGTGTACACATTGAGTCTGTTTGACTCACCCCATTGTGGGACTATGTTTCAGTGATGAATGAGTGATGGACCGGGACTAGCGAGAACTTGTGGTGGCCATGCTCAACATGAAGTTTATATTTTTATGGACTCTTGAATTTATTTTAGTACTTTGAATTATTTTTGGGAATTTTTTTTTGATGTAATAAGGCCATAAGGCCATGATGAACGATTTTATTTCTACTTGTTGTTTTATTGTGTTACAAATTTTGATTAAGTTAAAGACTAAGTATTTTATTTTAAAATATACTCGATATGTTTATTACTTAAAATTAAAAAAAGGGGTTTTCAAATTTAAAAATCCAGTTTGTTTTCAACACAAGCCCAACCCAAACTATTTTTAAAAAAAAATCACACAAGTTTTTCACCAAGTAACGAAAGAATTTGAATCGGTTTACTTGAGGAACATACCAAATCTGGTCAAAGCTCGTGGGCCGGGTTTGGGGTGTTTCAGGAGGCCTCCGATGGCGGTGTATCACCAAGAAAGAGGTACTATTCTCGTCCCTTTTTATATTTTCGTTTTAAAAGTTTTTTTTTTTGAAAAATAAAAGAAAAACAATAGCAGTAAATAATGGAAAGTCTGAAATTGACCTTAGCTTCTATTATGTTTTGATTTTTGATGATCGTATTTTTATTGATTTTCCAAAACTAAAAAATCCCCCCTACATTGATGGGTCATGTGGCTTTATATAGCCAATAAAATACAATATTTGTGCATTCTTTTGCTACAGTGCTGCTTTTGCTTCTGCTTTGCGTGTTTGCATGTGACTGTATGGTGGCAGAGCAAGTGGCGCGGCGGTGGCAGTGTAGCAGAGGCAAATGGCTAGGGTTTTGTCTTTTCTGGTTTAGTTTGGGCTGGTTAGGGTTTAGTTTAGTTGGGTCTGGTTTTGGGCTTAGTAATTTTGGGTTGTTTTAGGTTTAATGGGCCCCAGGCTAAATTGGCCCACTACATACATATTAAAATATATAAAAAAGGAGAGAAAAACTTACTTTTCGAGAGTTCCGGCCACCGTACACGGTGGCCGACGGCAGCGATTTACGGTGGTGACCGGCCGGTCGATGATCGGAGCTCTCGCCGGAGCCCAAGGCCGGATTCGGAGAAAGCAGAGAGTCTGAAGGATTTTTTTTTTTAAAGGGGGAGCTGAAATGAAATTTTTGCTTGATTCTTGGTATTTATTGTCCTCTCCATACGGTGTCGTTTTGGAGCAAGCCACTAAGGCCCAAAACGGCGTCGTTTCACGGCTACCAGCGCGCGACCCGACCCGACCCGCTATCATAGGATTCGCGCGTTTTCTATTAAATGGGCAATTTGCGCAACAGATCCTTCCGCTTTTGCGGTGTGTCGCGATGCGATCCTTTTTTTTTTGCTTTTGATTTTGGCCTAAAGTTTTTCTTCTGTTTCGATCTGGTCCTTAGGCCATTTAATGGTGGATATCGAACGCAGCGCCGTTTTGGTGATAGGGTATAATTGCCCAATTGATCCCTATGATAGGTCGCGTGTGTTTTAATCCAAATCCTCGTTTAACCTTTTAATTTTTTTATTCTTTATTATTTTTCTCAAAATTATTTTGTTTTATTTCATTAGGTTATTTTATTTTATGTATTTTCTACTTATTGTATATATTATCTTTTATATTCTACGTAATTTTCACTTCATTTTAACTTAAAATTCGTTTTAATTTAGTTTCTTTTGGTTGAATTATTTTATATTATTATATATTATTTATTACCACTACATATATGTTTTCTATGTTGAGATCTACTATATTTTTAATTCTTTTGTTATCACTATTATTTTCATTATGATTAATATTATTATTATTATTACTATTAATATTACTAGTATTATTATTGCTATTTTTATTACCATTATTTTTGTTACTATTACTATTAATTTTAATATTTTTACTACTATTTTATTATTACTAATACTATTTTTATTTTTACTATTACTTTCATTATTATTTTCATTACTATTATTAATATTATTATGATTATTATTACCCTTATTTATTTATTTTTCCAATTATTACTTATTTGTTAACATATTTTATTATAATTTATTATTATTGTTGTATTTTTTGTTACTATTATTAGTTTATTATCTTTATATATTTGTATATAGTATTTATTTATTTATTGATTTACTATTAGCTTCTATGTTTATTATTGTTTTCCCTCATTTTATTTATTTATTTCGCTTTTATTTTATTGTGTTTTATTTTTACCTTTGTTATTGTTTTTATCATCATTATTTTGTCATACAAATTAATATTGTAATTTACTTTACATTCATTTATAGGATCATACCACATTTTATTCGATGCATCAAAATTTTGTTTTTATTACGTGTTCTAAGATTTGAAAGACATCGTACCCTAACTTACTGGGTTTCGATTTTTTCTCATCGAATCTAAAGAACCAATTATTTTTTTTAAAAAAATTATTAAAGCATAGGCTAAATAAAAACTTATTCTTGGGAATTCAAGATGTTTTGAACTAACTCACTGGATATGACATTCTGTTGTCTCGAGATAAGAATTTTCAAAAGTAAAGACAATATTTAGTATTTGGAACTTTGAGAAATTGTGCCCTAACTTACTGGGTTTCGATTTTTCGTTTGACCCAAATAACCGAATACCCTTCTTAATTTTTAAATATACGAGTTTTAAGGGTTAAAAGACAAGCTTAGTTTCGAGGATTCGAAATGTCGTATCCTAACTCACTGGGTGTGATATTTTATTCCTTCGAAATAGGCGGGTCTCGGCATCTAGTTTAATTCATTTAAGTTTCTTAATAAAAAAGGATCGTATTTTAAAATCTTTTTAAATTTTTGACATTAGGACAATAACTAATCAATCCGGTACCAATTTTGGGCGTTATGAGGGTGCTAATCCTTCCTCGTACGTAACCGACTCCCGAACCCGTTTTCTTGAATTTCATAGGCCAAAATCAATGTTTTGAAATAAAACGTTTTATAAAGTGATCCGATCACACCTAAACAAAAAAAGATTGGTGGCGACTCCCATTTTCGTTTTTCAAAGTCGATCCCCGTTTTTCATAAAAACCTTAAAAATGGTTTCGACACCAATGTCAGTACATCTACACAGATAGATTACTTATTTGTTAATATATAAGGACCTTAGATTGACACATTTTGCTCTCGTCGATATAAAACTATTTATAATGACATATCAGATTTATCCATAGTATAAATCTTGTATATACCAATAGTTAACGTCGGTATAGGATGAATTCTGAAAAAATAGTTATACTATTTTATTTTTTAATGGGCAATAATTTCATTTTTTAAGTTAAAATAATAAAACACTCTATAACTATAATTTTTATTTATTTATTCCGTTAATACATAGTTTTAAAATTTTACACTTAATAAAAAAACGTTTGACTCTACTACAAAAAAAATTCATTTTATCTTCAAAAAGTTTACTAACCCCTAAAACTCATTTTTCTTTGTTTATTTTCGTTCTTTTCTTTCTCCGTTTCCTCCCTCTTCACCAAGCGATGAAGCTTGTGGATTTCATTTGTTGTTTAACAAGAACAACACAAGGGTGTTGTCTTCATCAAGCAATGAAGAGGGAAACCATCGTGATCACCGATATCACTGCCGTTGCCATACGTCTACAGAGATCGGCATGTGGCGTTCTTGTTCTCACTCGCCTTTCGCAACTCTTTCACAGTTGCACCGCGACCTGTGGTGTCGTATCCAGGCCGTATCCACGTCGACTGTGCTAAACTCAGCAGGCTTTGTGTCTTAGCTATGGAGGGTAAAAAGAGTCCGAAGCGTCTCAAATACTTAGCCCCTCGCTTCTCCAAGGTCTAATTTCTTCTCAATTTAGTAATATTTGAAATATTAAGTGGAAAAAGAGTTAAAAGAAATTGGAATTGGCAGGTAGATGGTTTGGTTTATGTGGAAATAAAAACAAGGCCTTAACAACTTCCTTTTACATATTTTTGTTAACTTAATTTTTAAAATTTTTTAATTTCAGATTTTCATAGATTTAATTCACTGTTCAAATTTCCAGATTCACCGTTTTATGAAGCTCCACGCTTTGTTACAGATATTGATGATGCAAGCAGTGTCGCACTTACTAAGTACTATTTAGGGGTTTTCCCTCGCAGCAATACTCTAGATGTGAGCATTTTGGATATGTGCAGTAGTTGGGTAAGACATTCTTAATGTCGAGATCAGTCACTTCCTCTGTTGCATTCTCATGATGCTGTTCTCGCTTTTTCTGTTTAGGTCAGTCATTTTCTGTAAGGATACAAACAAGAACGAATGGTTGGAATGCAGATGAATGAGGAAGAAATCAAGCGAAATCCTGAGTACAATAATTATTCTCCCTTTTTTAATGGTTGGATTATAAGTTGGTCACCAAAACGTTATCATATAAGCAGAATTAGCTTTATATGCCAATTAAATATCATTTTAATTTTAGAATTAGCTTTGAATCTGGGTGCTTATTTTAAATACTGTGAGAACCTGACATTGATAGTTTGCAATTAGAGACCATCTTAGGACAATCCAAAGTCTTGTATTAATTAAAAACTCTAATTAAGTAGTCTAGTCGTATGGTTGTTGACTTAAAGAATTATTGTAGCCGATGATAAAGGGCGCAATTTCTTTGGTAGAGAGCTTCATTGATGCATCAGGCTAGGAATAAGTGGTAGAGAGCTAGGCACCATGTATCAGACTAGGAATGCATCAATGATTAAAAAAACAAAGGGGCTTTGGTGGATACGATTAAACAAAGCTTGAAGAGTCAATTAAGCTTTAGTGGGTGGTAAAGTAAGGGGCTTTTGCTTTGATCATGTTTAAACTACAAATGTAATTGTTTCTACCTGCTTGACAAGTGACTACATTTGATAACAAAGGCTGCTCGAAGTACTTGTTGCAATCTTATCTAACCACAAGCAACATAAAAGTAATAATTCAACTCTATAGATTTTAAAATTTTAAGGAAATATCTATTAAAACTAATATGGTGTACTCAGTTGGTTTTCACAAGTTTTGCTCGGTCCTTGTATCTCTACATACTTCAAATCAAGATAATGTAAGGGTCAAGTTCTATGTTTTCTCTCATTTCTTTAGATAATGCTCAGCGGATACGATTTACACTCAATTGCTTTGTCATTGTTGATTCTGTTTTGAAATTGTAACTTATATTAATTATATTAAGTAGCAACGTTTAGTCAAACATGGAATTGTAAAATCTCCAAGGATGAAAGAGGTTGGTCTTCATAGAATCATCTACAAGGTTTCTTAAGTCTGCAAGCCTCAATCTCTCTACTTGCATCTTTGTTGAATTGCCTGTTATTTGGTGAATTCCAATGATCATTACTTTTTGTTCCAGCTTTGAAATTAGATTTCTAATGCCAATTTAATTAAAAGATAACATAACAAAGCTCCACCCTTAAAACATTTTATCGAATTTAATAAAAGTAGTGCATTAAATTTAATTTTTTTTTTAAAACAAATTTTTGTTTGGGCAATGCAAGGTCACAGGAAGTTGAACATGTTTAGGAAAACATTGACATTTGTTCTAACCATGAAGAATGTGATGCACTCCCTTCTCAAGTTAAGTTGACAAAAGGTTTTTCTGCCGAGGAATATGTAAAAGGCTTTTATATATGATTAAACATTTTATCTAAAAGAAACCTTTTCTGAAATCCAATGATTATTTACATCTATATTTGATGCTTTTTATGACAAACACGTTTTCTTTTTGGCTTACTATGATTATTTACATCTATATAAATTTACTCTACTCAAAATAAATAACAATATTTTCTGATTAAAAATAATTTTAAAACGTTTTCTTTCCATCAGATTTATCTATGCATTCCATGCTAAACGCAATATGGTAGTCAATCTCCTTTGTAGTTGGCATATTGAAGTACTTCCTGCCATATATGCTTTGAACTAAATAGGTGCCTCCTTTTTTCTTGCTCACTCTAGTAGAAGACACAGCTGCCAATGTCAAGCCCCCATGAAAAGATTCTTTACTCGGTAGTTGTACGGTTGACTACTGTCATTTATGGACAAGCAAGGGGTCGGAAGAAGCGATCAGGCTTCGTCCATCATTGGTGCCCCCCTTAGCTTCTTTCTTCTCCACTAACGTTTTTGATGCCAAGCCTTGTAGGCGTGGCAACAGTTACAGCTGAGATGTACTGTATGAGCTGGTATACAATTGATATAGGTGTTTGAAGTGATGTGATCAAGATAGTGTTGAGGACTTGGGTAGAGCATCACGATGAAGCAGCTTAAGAAAATGAGGCTTCGAGCAGGCAACTTGTGACTTTGTGACATGATGCGAGTTTCTTGTGCATCGAAAGTTGGGTGCATAGTTCATTTGCTAGCATAATAAAGCCTATTAAAGAAATTGGATTATGTATTTGATTTATATTTGGATTATGTTTGTATTGTATAATTGGCTTAGATTGATTTAATTTAGATTTTATTTAGATATATTTTTACTTTGAATAAAGTATATTGAATTAAAATCATAAATAAATTAATATTGTAAACAAAGTAAAATATTAGCAACAATTGGACTTTGATGGTCTTACTAACTGTCGGTATATTTGTATTACTCATGGTATAATAGGAATTTCATTTATAAGAATATTTACTGACGATTTTTACCATCGATATAGGTATTCGAAAATCAACTATAGTAGATGGTACTTTATTGACAGCTTCTACTTTAGCGATGCTTAGATTGCCGGTATAGACTTTTAGACTTATTTCGATGATCATGTTTTTCTTCAAAAATATTCTATATCGGCATTACATCTATCAACATTTAATTTTTTCGTCAGAATAGCCTTTTGGACCGTCGGTATAAGGTTTTCATACTTATATTGATAGTTTTTTTTAGCGACGGTTTTTAGGCCGTCAGTATTTGGTAGTTTGTTTGTAGTGTCTCAACTATCATTGTTATATTACACTTAATTTTCCTGAGAAATCTACTATGCATATTCTTGGAATAGTACCACTTACATCATAGTGGTTTTAAGGGCATTACATAGGACATATATTGTCTGATAAGGCATTGGTTGGTATTCGGGCATGGGAGGATTTGCCAGCAAATCCTTGATCTTAGCCACGATTTGTTTAACAGTATGTGATAACTATACTTCACTGGTGTCCATAGCCCTTGAGGTAACTTTTCCCCTTATCTCATTGACCTATAGTATGGATGAGTCTTTAGAAGAAGGGTATGATACAAGGGGAGTAGTAGCTTTCTTCATAAATGTGCCAACGGCAGTGGGCACTTCAGTTGTCATTGTGGCTAATGAAGGTTGCATATTTGTGGCTTGAATTGATGAGCCTTCTTCAACATACTATTTTTCACATTGAACCCTCTCATATTTTTCATCAGATGTAATCTTAACACGATTGAGCAATTAGAAGAAAGATTCTTGAAAAGTTGAAAGTTTTGAGAAAAAAAAATCAAGAAGAAGACTTTTTTGTAAAGTTTATTACTTTAGGGCTATTGAGAAGGATTTGAAGAATCAAATGAGTTCAAAGTTTGATTTACCATAGTACTTATACCTAAGAAAAGTAACACCCTCATTTAATGACATTCCTTCTAAGATATATAGCGAGAAAATCTTGAAAATTTACCCTCTAAAAAAAAGATTTCGTGCCAAAAAAAATTTCATTCGCCAAAGTAATCAAATCGTCATCAAAAGGGGGTGTTTAGATGCCTTCATTCAACTATTGAGTCTTCAAGCTTGACATACTCAAATTGAATTCCTCAAGCTTTCGAACATTGTTGAGTCTAAAGCCTTAGTAAACAAGTCAACCAGTTGACTTTATGTAGGAACAAACTTCAGTTCAACTCTACCATTCTCAACCAATTCTCAAATAAAATGATGCTTAATGTTCATGTGTTTAGTTCTCGAGTGCATCACTAATTCCTGGTAATGTGGGTAGCATTCTTGTAATGGTAGGAAGTGGCCACTAGCGATGCCACTCTGAAATCCTCTATCATTTGCTTCATGTAAAAAAATTTAGCACAATAACTCCCAGTAGCTATGTACTTTGCCTCTATTGTTGAAAGTGAGATGGATGCTTCCTTCTTATTGTACTAGGACACAAGGTTTGATCCTAGGTAGAAACATCTTCCTAATGTGCTTTTTCAATCATCAATGTTTCCAGCCTAGTTAGCATCACTATAAACAACAAGATTCATTGCATTATCTTTAGAAAACCAAATTCATAAATCAATTGTTTTACGCGCATATCTGATTATCCTTTTGACTACTTTGATATGTGATTCTTTAATATTTGATTGGTATCTGGCACAAACACCAACACTAAATCAGACATCCAATTAGCTTGTAGTAAGATATAATAGGCTTCCAATCTTGCTTCTGTAACTGGTATCCAAAGTGGGCACTCCCGCTACATCTGCGTCTATCTTTTCACTTGTTGACATGGGAATTATTGAAGGCTTGGAACTCTCCAAACTAAACTTATTTACTAAGTTCCTCACTTACTTCTTTTTTGATAGAAAAGTATCATCTTCCATTTGCTTAATGCAACACCCCAAACCCGGCCTGGACGTTATGGCTGAATCTGGCGATATCACATGATAGTGTGTTAGAAAATTGTTGCTTGCGTTGGAAAACCGTACTTTGCTTAAAACATTTCGCAATTTAGAAATCCTCATTTTCAATTATTAATCCTGAAATCGAGATTCTTATTCAGCCGTTAGTTTTCAAAGCATTATACATCGCAGTATAAAATCTAAATTTAAACCAAAAATCCGTAGAGGCCATTATTACAGAAAATACCCCAAAATAAAACTTAAGCTCGTAAATAAGTATCAAAAGCAGTAAGGAGTCATGTGGCCACCGCTGAGTCCCCCACCGCACCGATCCGCCTATGTCTGGGGATTACCTGGACAGATTAAACAGGAGGGGTGAGTTTACGTAAACTCAGTGTGTAATCCCCACAGAAAACATGCACACAGCATAATATCATAAAACAGTCATATATTTACAGTTCGGGTCTGAGCCTATTACAGAATCAGTGTGGACCTTAGCCCACTCAGAATCTGAGAATACAAATACGATTTAGGGCATCGACCCATCGATATAGCATGCGAATGAGCGAGCGAATATCGTAACCCTATCTACCACCTCTACACACCATCTCCGACCACCCTACACACACCATGTGGGATAAAATCAACCCACCCATCCCTACACACCATGCTGCATGCTGTGTCGCGGCACATAATCGAGATAATTGCAAATGAGTTTGCGGATAACAGCTTAATAGCCCTTCAGATACTTCCTCCAATATCATCAACCCACCCCAATGTAATACAACATATAATTGATGACATGCTATAATGCAATTAATAGATCACATATTCTAATCAGTATACATGCTAGAACATATATCACATAATCAGATCACGTACTTAGGGGGTCTAAGTAATGCTTATCGCCCCTACAGTAGGTCCACAGTCGACTTGGGCGACCCGTGCGACCTTACAAAACTTTTCAGAAAAATGGGCTCACACGCTCATGAGGCCTGCCTGTGTGGGCCCACACGCCTGTGTGGCCCACACGGCCCAAATGAATCCCACACGCCCGTGTGGTTCACGTGTGGGCCCACACGGCCCAATAGGTCGAGCCTGTGTGTCGCACACGGCTACGTCCGGCCATCACACGGTCGTGTCACCTGCGCACGGCCTGGCTCTTCGATCACACGATCGTGTTGTGACTTATAGTCTTACACAGGGCCTACCACACGGCCTACCACACGGCCGTGTGGCGTCGATAGAAAAGTTTTTGGCTTTTGTCGAAAACGCATTTTCTTGCGATTCGAGTACACACCTGGTTTCGATTGATGCCATAACGATCTCTGAGCACTCTATAACCTATAATTGACCAATTTCACTCAGTTTATCCTTTAATCAATCGAACTAAAACCGAATTCGAAACGAGAAACGCGTCCCTTAAGCGATGGAAAACTTACCCCAACACCTCGAAAAAGTTGATTATGCGATGGCGCGATAAAACCCTTAATCCACGCGAGATGCTGCTGCCCAACGCCAAAAACCCCCCAATCAAAGTTGGAAAAGTCGTAAATTAAAGAGAGCACAACTCCACTTACCAGAACGTACGAAGTCAAAAGATACACCGATGGAGGCAGAATTGGATAATCGAGAAAGGAGAAGGAAAAAAATTTCGGCAGATGAGGGGAGGAAGGAATTTGCGTCAGAAAATTTTGGGAAAATGAAGTTTTTGAAAACAAAAAAAACAAAATAATTAAAACTAAAAGATAATATTTTCCCCCAAATCCCTAATATTCCTTCCACAACTCCACTACTCAGCATTTCACCACGCTTCAAACTCCTACACGGCCTTAATAGCAAAAATAATGCTCATGCAGCAACTCGAACCCAAGACTTTTTCCATCCCAACACTCCTCTTAACCACCAGACAAGCAGGCCCATTCTGACATAAACTTACTAACACTAAAACTTAAGCATACTAGACAAGAGTAAGGCTTTATTCACTTGGAACATAAAATTCTGTTCAAGTCAAGGCTTGAACTTGGGACCTCACACACACACCCAGAACATATAACCACTGAAGCAGATAGACATTGTGTGTAACAAATTTACAAAAGCCAGAATTAAGAAAATTGGGGCGTTACACTTTGATAAACCGTAAAAGTAACATATTTTAGGCCCACATTTAGCATGCTTTTGGATGAATTATTTCTTATTTTATGTCATTTGGTGCTCTTAATCCTTTGTTTTCATGTTTTATACTCAGGGAAGCACCGGAGGATGAAAAGAACAAGAAACGAGCTCAAAACGGGCCAAATGGGCCACATCACGAAATCGACACGGCCTGGGCCCAAGACCACACGGCCGTGCCTCATCAACAGACTCCACACGGCCTGTCCACGATTTACATGGGCGTGTGCCATGGCCGTGCCCCTGCCGTGACAAAGAGAAATTTCACTTGGATTAGGATACTTAGGGGCAAAGAAACACATTCCAAAGCCTATATAAACACCCTAAGTATGACCTAAAAGGGGGAGCCCAAGGCTGTTGTCAAGGGGCGTCTTGCTAGGCCAAAGGAGGCAGATTTGTGGAGGTTTACTTGAAGATAGCCAGTTGATCCATCTCAAGAAGCCGGAATCATACTCAAGACGGAGGATCTCTCATTCAATTCCTTCAGGGGGTTTTAGGGATTTCTTATGTTTTGTTTTATCTTTTCTTCTGAGATGTTTTCTTTTATTGTTATGAACTAAACCCTCAGATACCTGAGGGGGATGAAACCTAAGATGAATCTTGTTATCGTTTGCTGAACTATATGATAAATATTTGACTTGTTCTTAATTATGTGTTCTTAATTCTTGTGTTGATATTTCCGGGATATTGATTCAAGTTTGATGTGCTTAGGTGGAGGAGCAAAAGTCCCTTCCTAAGAGTAGATCTAGCATACTTAAGCGGAGTTGATTGCGCGCCTAGAGATAGGGTGACGAGATTTTGCCGGATTAGGGTGAAACCTAATATGGGATTCCATAGATCGAGTTAATGCAATTCTAGGGGTTTTAATTAGAAAGAGATTTCAATTAATCAACCTAGGGTTAGACGTTATTCGCTTCGAGAGAGGGTTTAATATACATTAGGGAATCTTACGGATCAAGTCAAACGAATAAATTGTCTGGTTCAGAGTTAGATAACAAGTGAAGTCTAGGTGGATTCTTCCTTGGGTATTGTCTTTATCAATTGGCTTTTCCCACAAGTATTTTCCCCAAATTCATTGTTCTTTGTCTTAGAGTCTTTAGTTTAATAATTAGTTAATTTAGATTAAACAACAAATTCCCTTTATTTTAGGCTAGATAATAAAAAGAAAGTTAGTATTAGTACTTTTAGTTCCTTTGGGTTCGACATTCCGGTCTTGCCTTAACTATATTATTGTTTGATAGGTGCGCTTGCCTCAAATCGTTGTCATAGTTAGTTTCCAGGTTCGATCATTCTCATTATAAATTTTAAGACTTTGACATCGCATAAACACAACGGTCAAGTTTTTGGCGTCGTTGCCGGTAAACTAAAATATTAAGAAAGCTCAATTTTTATTACTTTAGCCATTTTTTTTTTGCAATTTACTTTTATTTCTTAATTTATTTTAACTTTGCTAAATTTTCTTCTTTTATTATTTCCTCCTTTCAGGTACCTTTAGTTTATGACTAGAAGGAACCCGATAGGACCCTACTACTTTACTGACAAAGATATTGAAAGAACAGTTCGTAGAAATCGCAGAGAAAATAAGGCGAAGCTTAAACTACATAGAAAAAGAGCAAGAAGGCGAAACCAATCCTACTCAAGGGATGGTGAAAATAACCCACTACCTCCGTGAGATGGTTGAAAATAATGCTCCTAGAACTATGTATGATTATGCTAAACCTAGTTTAACAGGAACTGAGTCAAGTATTGTTAGACCTGCTATTGCTGCAAATAATTTTGAAATGAAACCTAACACAATCCAGATGATACAACAATTTGTTCAGTTTGATGGTTTGCAGGATGAAGATCCAAATAATCACTTGGCAAATTTCCTAAAATTTTGTGATACTTTCAAGATAAATGGCGTTACTGACGATGCCATCCGTCTTCGGTTATTTCCCTTCTCTCTGAGGAATAAAGCCAAACAGTGGTTGCATTCTCTTCCACGAGGGTCAATCACTACATGGGATCAAATGACTGAAAAATTTTTATTAAGATATTTTTCGCCGGCCAAAACGGCCAAGTTAAGGAATGATATCTCTTCTTTTGTGCAGATGGATTTAGAGACACTTTACGATGCATGGGAGAGATACAAAGATTTGCTGAGAAGGTGTCCACACCATGGATTACCCTTGTGGCTACAGGTCCAAACTTTCTACAACAGTGTTAACCCTTCAACAAGGCAATAAATCGATTCAGCCGTCGGCGGAACTCTGAATAACAAAACTCCTGAAGCAGCTTACGAGTTTATAGAAGAGATGTCACTGAATAACTATCAGTGGCAAGTCACAAGGACAAGGCCAACAAAAGCGACCGGAGTTTATAACCTTGACGCAGTAACCATGCTATCAAATAAGGTAGAGATGTTACATAAAAAATTTGATGGTGTATATGGTTCCTCGCAGGTACAGCCAGTTATACAGTGCGACACAAGTGGAGGCGTGGCGAATCCTGAGTACCCACCCTACGGACAGGGCATGGAGAGCGAACAAATGAACTATATGGGTAACAATTTCCGATCTAACAATAACCCTTATAGTAATACTTATAATCCAGGTTGGAAGAACCACCCCAATTTCTCATGAGGTGGTCAAGGTAATCAAAGACAACAAAACTTCCAACAACAGCCCTATCCACAGGAAAAGAAGCCCAACCTCGAGGAAATGCTGACAAAATTCATAGCAGACACAAAAACAAAATTTGAAAAACAAGAAGCATCGATACAAGAGCTCAAGGATCAAATTGGGCAACTTACTAAGTTAGTCTCTGAAATACGATCAGAAAGCTTACCAAGGGAAAAAGAGCAGGTAAAGGCAGTGACGCTAAGAAGTGAAAGGGAGTTAGTCGAAACGAGGAAAGAGATACCACATGATATCGATAAGGCAAAGGCAATCCCAACCCATGAGGAAATTAAACCAACAATCCCATATTCAGCAAAGTTAAAGAAAGACCGCTTAGACACACAATATGGTAAATTTCTTGAACTTTTCAAACAATTACATATTAACTTACCTTTTGTTGAAGCTATTTCGCAGATGCCAACATATGCAGAATTTTTAAAGGAGCTACTAACAAACAAAAGAAAGTTCGAAGAAATTTCAACAGTGGAACTTAATGAAGAATGCTCAGCTATCATTCAAAACAAGCTGCCAACCAAATTGAAAGATCTAGGCAGTTTCACTATTCCCTGTTTAATTGGTAGTTTTAACATAGAAAAAGCACTTGCTGATCTAGGTGCTAGTATTAATTTAATGCCTTATAGAATGTTTAAGCAACTTGGTCTTGGGGAACCAAAACCCACTAGGATGAGTATTCAGCTAGCTGACAGATCTGTTAAATATCCTAGGGGAATTATCGAAGATATTCTGGTAAAAGTGGATAAATTTATATTTCCTGTTGATTTTGTTGTGCTTGACATGAATGAGGACGAAGAGGTACCTTTAATTTTGGGGTGACCCTTTCTAGCTACTGCTAGAGCTGTCATTGATGTTGGTGATGGTAAACTGGCGCTAAGGGTAGGCGATGAGGAAATTATTTTTCAAATTTATGATGCCATGCGATATTCTAGAGAACAAGATGATTCTTGTTACTTTGTTGATGCCACTGATCACATTATTCAAGAGTCTTTGCATGAAATCATGCACAATGACACGATGGAACTGTGTCTTACACAAGGTGAGGGGATAGATGACGATACCGATGAATTGAATCCTAATACATCCTCCTCTAGACAGACGGAAATAGAGGGTATTGAACTCAACAACGAACTAAAACAGAAACCCTCTATTGATGAACCGCCCAAATTAGAATTAAAACAGTTGCCAAAACATTTAGAATATGCATTCCTCGGGGATAATTCTACGCTACCAGTAATCATCTCTTCAGAACTAGGACCCAAAGAGAAAGAAGAGTTGCTAATGGTACTAAGGAAACATAAAAGAGCCATAGCATGGAAAATGTCTGATATTAAAGGAATAAGCCCATCATTCTGCACTCACAAAATTTTAATGGAGGATGAGTATGTGTGAAACCTCAGAGACGTTTGAACCCCAATATGAAAGAAGTTGTCAAAGCTGAGGTAATTAAACTTCTAGATGCAGAAATAATTTATCCTATTTCTGGTAGTACTTGGGTAAGCCCTATGCAGGTAGTTCCAAAGAAAGGAGGTATGACTGTTGTAGCCAACGAAAAGAATGAATTGATTCCCACAAGAACAGCCACAGGTTGGAGAGTCTGTATTGACTACAGAAAGCTTAACGACGCCACCAGAAAAGATCACTTTCCTTTGCCCTTTATTGATCAGATGTTAGAAAGACTATCTGGGCATATGTACTACTACTTCTTGGACGAACTCTCCGGCTACTTCCAAATCCCAATAGCTCCTGAGGATCAAGAAAAGACAACATTCACATGTCTATATGGTACGTTTGCTTATCGTAGAATGCCTTTTGGATTATGTAATGCTCCTACTACTTTTCAGCGCTGCATGCTAGCCATCTTTGGCGAACTTGTGGAAGACATTATGGAGGTATTTATGGATGACTTCTCGGTACTCGGTAATTCTTTCCATCTTTGCCTTAAAAACTTAGAACGAGTTCTAATGAGATGTGAAGAAACGAATCTTGTCTTAAATTGGGAAAAATGTCACTTTATGGTTAGAGAGGGGATTGTGTTAGGACATAAGGTTTCTAGTAAAGGGATCGAGGTAGATAAAGCAAAGATCGAAACCATAGAAAAATTACCTCCCCCTAGTTCAGTTAAGGCTATTAGAAGCTTCCTAGGACATGCTGGATTTTATAAAATATTCATTAAAGATTTCTCTAAAATAGCTAAACCTTTAACGAGATTACTAGAAAAAGATGTTCATTTCAATTTTGATTAGGAATGTTTAGATGCATTTAATATCTTCAAAGACAAACTAATAAATGCTCCGATTATAATTGCACCTGATTGGAATCTACCCTTTGAACTAATGTGTGATGCGAGTGATTTTGCGATGAGAGTGCGCAGTTTGGGACAAATGAAGAAATAAGAATTTTCAGCCAATTTATTATGCTAGCAGAACATTGACGCCTGCACAAGAAAACTACACCACCAAGAGAAAGAACTACTAGCTGTAGTTTTTGCATTTGACAAATTTAGGCAGTATTTGATATTATCTAAAGTTGTCGTTTACACTGACCATTCAGCTCTTCATTATCTTTTAACTAAACCTGATGCAAAACCCCGATTTATACGATGGATCTTACTCTTACAGGAATTTGATTTGGAAATTCAGGATAAGAAGGGAGCTAAAAATCTTGCAGCAGATCACCTCTCCAGGCTTGAGAACCCACATATCGAAGTACTCGACGAGAGAGAGATAAATGACTCATTTCCTGAGGAACAACTCTTTTCTATAACTTGCTCCGAGGTACCATGGTTTGCAGATATTTTGAATTACTTAGCTGCTAACATCCTACCAAAAAGGCTAACATATCATCAAAAGAAGCGATTCTTTGCTGATGCGAAGAACTATTTTTGGGAGGATCCCTTTCTTTTCCGCATATGTGCAGATCAAGTAATTCGGAGATGCGTTACAAAGACAAAAGCAAGCAAAATCCTAGAACATTGCCATTCAGGACCTTCAGGAGGACATTACAGCGGGATTAAGATAGCACACAAAATCCTCGAATCAGGATTTTATTGGCCGACTATGTTTAAGGACGCCAATAGGTATGTCGCTTCATGTGATAAATGCCAAAGAACAGGTAGTATCTCTAAACACAATGAAATGCCTCAAACATATATGTTATCATGTGAAATATTTGGCGTATGGGGTATTGATTTTATGGGTCCATTCCCTAGTTCATTCGGAAATAAATACATCTTAGTAGTAGTAGATTACATGTCCAAATGGGTGGAAGCCCAAGCTTTACCTACTAACGATGCTAGAGCTGTAGTAAAGTTTCTTAAGAAACTCTTCTCTCATTTTGGAACACCCAGAGCGATTATCAGTGATAGGGGTACTCACTTTTGCAATACTCAATTTGATAAAGTCTTAAGAAAATATGGAGTACACCACAGAACAGCTACCCCTTATCATCCTCAAACCAGTGGGCAAGTGGAAGTGGCAAATCGAGAGCTTAAGCGAATCTTAGAAAAAATAGTTGAATCCAACAGGAAAGACTGGGCAATAATAGTATATGATGCTTTATGGGCCGATAGAACAGCCTTTAAAACCCCTTTAGGAACATCCCCGTACAAACTTGTCTACGGGAAAAGTTGTTATCTACCATTTGAGTTCTTACTGGGCTATAAAATTCTTGAATTACGATCTTAAAACTGCAGGTGAGAAGAGGATGATGCAGTTGAACGAGCTGGATGAATGGCGAGCTGAAGCCTATGAAAACTCACGACTATATAAAGAGGCAACAAAAAGACGTCACGGTGCTCGCTTAAAATAATCAAAGTAATTCGAAGTAGAAGACATAGTCTTGCTGTATAATTCAAGGCTCAAACTATTTCCTGGAAAGCTGAAATCAAGGTGGTCAGGCCCATTTGTGATCAAAACCATTTTTCCCTACGGCACAGTTGAGGTAACCCATCCAACTCAGGGAACATTCAAGGTAAATGGTCACCGACTAAAACTTTATAATGGTGAAGATTTCAAGGAATTAAGAGAGGAGCTTCAGCTCCGTGAACCTCCATTTAGAAATGAAAACATGGTGAGTCTAGCTTAAGACTTTAAACGAGCGCTTCTCGGGAGGCAACCCAAGCACTAACTTCCCTAACAATTTATTTGTGACTTTTAGCAACTAACCCCAAACTAACTGATTCAATGAAGCGAAGATTTACCAACCACACGGCCTTACACACGGGCGTGCCCATGGCCGTGGGGACGCCATGGGATGAAGAACGGGCGTGCAGGTAGTCGTGCGAGAGGAAGAAGAAAAATTTTCCCAACACGGGCTGCGACAACAGGGCCACGACCGTGCGATACAATCGTGGTCTATCGTCACTACATGGACACGGGCGTGGCAACATGAGCACGGGGGTGGGAGAAGCGAACATAATAGCACACGCCCAAGAAACACGGGCGTGGCTAACGTCCTAAACGCGCTAAAACTTGAAAATTTTGAAAAACACGGGCAGAAAAAAGAAACAAGCACGGGCGTGGCTCCTGCCCGTGCTCTCACACCTATTTAAAGAATATGACATTCATCTCCCCCAAAATCCCCAACCCTAAGCTGTTTCACTCAAAAACCCTTACCCCCATTTCGGCCACTACCAACAAAACTCACCACCATTGACCCCCACCACTCCCTCACCTCTCTCCCTTTCACATAACCATCAAAAGCCGAAGCCACGCTCGTGTTAACGAGAGTCCACACCCGCTCCACTGCCGTGTTACCCAGAATATTTGTAGTACACCCCCGTGCTCCGCCCATCCACGCCACCACGTGCCAAAAACACTACTGGTCACCCCTCACTATCTCATTTCTATCTATTTAACTATTTTTTTTAGAATTTCATTTTGTTAAGTTTATTTTGACTATTATTATTAGTAATTTTTAGAGTTAATCCTTACGATTTTTATCACTATTTTGATTACTATTTTGATTACTTTAGTCATTGTGTACATAATAAATTGAATGGGAATTGTTCATTATCAAAATGCTTGCTCATACTAAATATGGTTGAACGGTTCTATTATGAGTTCAAGTCTATGCATATTCTGAATATTGATCACAATATGTGATATTTCTTAATAGAAAAAAATTACTTGAATAATTACTACTTTCAGGTACAATGTCGTCATCCCGAGGAAAGAAAATCGCAGTCCCTACTTCCAAAAAACGAAAGGGACCCGGTTCATCCCCCCAAGCGCATCTACCGAAGTGCGCCACCCGTTTCTACGATTTCCACCGGGGACTCAAGAGGATAGTTATAAGATACTATGCGCAAGACCTCTCGGCGTAGGGAGATGCATCGATTGGGCCGCTTTGGAGCAGGTCCAACTAGCCGATGACGTACGGGCTCTCCTAACTACCGAACCTTGGAGCCAATTCTTCGGCATCATCGAGCCCACGTATCTAGAGCTCACTTTGGAGCTCTGTTCAACATTTCATCTTCAGACAGTGATGTCAAGCCACGACGACCCCGGCACAATCCAGTTCCGCCTCGGAGGCATCATAAGAGAACTAAACGTACCACAATTCGGAGCCGCGTTGGGACTTTATACTGACAAATTTAGAGAGGAAAATGACCTCTCGGATCTTCACCGCCATATCCACAACACTCCCACAAATTGTTGGAAAAATTTAGCCCCTAACAGAGGCAATTACGACCCTAGCCGCTCCAAGGCAATAGCTCTTGCCCCATCTCTAAGGTACATACACACTATTCTAGCTCACACACTTACAGGTCGGTGAGAGAGCACCGGCGTCGTCAACACTCACGACACCTACTTCCTATGGTGCATGGAGAACGGGCACGTTTTTGACTTAGCTTATTTCATCGCTCTCGCCATTCGACATCAAATGGAGCCGCACAGGAGAGGGGTTATTTCTATGGGTCCCTACATTACGCGCTTGGCTAGATATTTCGGGCTCCTCAGCACCGACGCTCAGATCTCCTCCCTCACACTAATAGGACAAATGTCCCCACAAGGCATCCAGACGATGCTGCACATGAGGATGATTCAGCGTCGACGTGGGACCGATCTTCCCCAATATTGGCTAGCGCCTACCACTGACGAGGAGGACCCTGAGGACATTAGTGAAGATGTCCGCCCATCACAGGAAGCACCACAATAAGGCCATCGTCCAGTTCATTCGGCTGCCTCCCTCTCAGACATTTCTGTACGTCTCACTCAGTTCGAGCACTACTGTACGCAGCAATTCAATAACACCGCTCGAAGATTTGACGGGATTGAGGCGACTCTTCAGCAGATATGTCATCACTTCCATATCTCATCACCGCCACCACCACGCGATCCAGCTGACGACGAGGACCTTTGAGTCCTTCTATTTCCTTTATTTTCAATTTTATTTTCCATTTTCATCTTTTATTTTTATTTGTAAGACTTTTTGTAATTTATGTTTAAAACTTTCATTTATAGTTTAATTGATTTTATTAACTGGCTGTCTAACCCACGAGTATCTCTAACAACTCTCATTATTTATTTTCCCCTGAGCATTTAATTGATGACTTCGCAGATTAATTAGATTAAATATACAACTCAAGGAACGAAACCATCACTTTTACCCAGTCATCACATTTGTCATGGAACATCCTCCAAGGATTTCATCCATAATTCAGGAAGTTTCACTTCTCTCCCATATCTTATGATTTTATTGTTATTATGCTATTATCTATCTTGGTACATTGAGGGCAATGTACATCTTAAGTGTGTGGGGGGGTTAACTATAGTAGTATTTGAAAATCCCTGAATTATGCCTTGTCCTAAAGTAAGTTTCTCATATTATGATTAGAATGAAACTTCCCTGATTTATGATTTTTTTTGATGTGTTTTGGATTAAGTCATTGATAATTGTGCATTGATAATTAAATTTGAAGGATACTAGAGAATCAAGCATGATAAGTCTATTTTTCAGAATAAAATTTTTTTCTAGGTTGTCTACCTAAATTTAAATATTACTTTGAAATTTGAAATTTACAAGAATGACATCAAATTACCCATAATTTGTGTGAGATTTTAAGCCTTATAGAGCATATATTCTTTTTCTTGCTCACTTTATTGATTATGAGTATGTCAACATTGAGTTGTTATTCTAGAACTTGCATCGATTATACATGTCGAGACCACACCTTTGATTTGATATAAAGAAATGATAAAGGCACCTAGGATTTAACTCACTTACTCCACTAAAAACCTACCTTCATAATTAACCCCTAGTGAGCCCCATTGAATCCTAACAACCTTTTTTATTGACTTACCCGCTAATATTAACCCAAAAACCCTTCGTATTTGTTATCACCATCCTTCTTGACTACCCTTATATCGAGATTTGATGTGATCAGTTGCCTAACTATGATCTTTATTTCAGTAGTTAAATTCATCCTTTATTATGTATTTGACTTGTTCTTAAAAAAAAATCAAATCAAAGTATATTCATTATTAGTTTTGTGATTAAGTGAGCTTATATGTTTAAATTCCAATTACTGAAGAAGAAGCTCGTATTAGAGTATTATTAGTACAAGTTTTCAATTGATGTAATTATTTATATTCAGTTCATTGTTTCTAGTTAGGTAATTTGTCAATTCAATCTCGATTCTAACCCTCTAATTCAGCCTTTATCCACACCTTTAACCCAAGCCCCGTTACAACCCTGTTAAAGACCTTTTGATTTGTGTATCATCTCATATTATAGTGGTAGAGATTTGATTTTTAGGTAAGCCTATGGGATTAACACTTCATGTTTAACTTTTGAGTGCTTTTTCTTGAACCTTAAACACCTCGAGTGATTTGAGTGAATCTTTAGTGAGGATGTCAATCCTTGTCGATTTTGAATCAGAGGTAACTATTTAGATGAGAGGAAACACCTAGGTTTTGTGCTACAAAGGTATGACTCAGATTGTTTGAATCTTTCGGACTCTTTGAGTTGAATCATCCATGTATAAATTATCTTTGAATTATGATGAAACACTATTGATGAATATTATGAATTGAGGGAAGTTCGTTTTAATTATGAGTTGATAATTTTGCTTAAGGACAAGCAAAAGCTTAAGTGTGGGGGTATTTGATAAACCGTAAAAGTAACATATTTTAAGCCCACGTTTAGCATTCTTTTGGATGAATTATCCCTTATTTTATGTCATTTGGTGCTCTTAATCTTTTGTTTTCATGTTTTATACTCAGGGAAGCACCGGAGGATGAAAAGCACAAGAAACGGGCTTAAAATGGGCCAAATGGGCCACATCACGAAATCGACACGGCCTGGGCCCAAGACCACATGGACGTGCCTCATCAACGGACTCCACACGGCCTGCCCACGATTTACACGGGCGTGTGCCATGGCCGTGCCCCTTCCGTGACAAAGAGAAATTTCACTCGGATTAGGATACTTAGGGGCAAAGAAACACATTCCAAAGCCTATATAAACACCCTAAGTATGACCTAAAAGGGGAGCCCAAGGTCATTGTCAAGGGCGTCTTGCTAGGCCAAAGGAGGCGATTTGTGGAGGTTTACTTGAAGATAGCCGCTTGATCCATCTCAAGAGCTTGAATCATACTCAAGACGGAGGATTTCTCCTTCAATTCCTTCAGGGGTTTTTAGGGATTTCTTATGTTTTTTTATCTTTTCTTCTCGAGATGTTTTATTTTATTGTTATGAACTAAACCCTCGGATACCGAGGGGATGAAACCTAAGATGAATCTTGTTATCGCTTCTTTGAACTATATGATAAATATTTGACTTGTTCTTAATTATGTGTTCTTAATTCTTGTGTTGATATTTCTGGGATATTGATTCAAGTTTGATGTGCTTAGGTGGAGAAGCAAAAGTCCCTGCCTAAGAGTAGATCTAGCATAGTTAAGCAGAGTTGATCACGCACCTAGAGATAGGGTGACGAGATTTTGCCGGATTAGGGTGAAACCTAATATGGGATTCCATAGATCGAGTTAATGCAATTCTAGGGGTTTTAATTAGAAAGAGATTTCAATTAATCAACCTAGGGTTAGATGTTATTCGCTTCGAGAGAGGGTTTAATATACATTAGGGAATCTTACGGATCAAGTCAAACGAATAAATCGTTTGGTTCAAAGTTAGATAACAAGTGAAGTCTAGGTGGATTCTTCCTTGCGTATTGTCTTTATCAATTGGCTTTTCCCACAAGTATTTTCCCCAAATTCATTCTTCTTTGTCTCAGAACATAAAATTCTGTTCAAGTCAAGGCTTGAACTTGGGACCTCACACACACACCCAGAACATATAACCACTGAAGCAGATAGACATTGTGTGTAACAAATTTACAAAAGCCGGAATTAAGAAAATTGGGGCGTTACACTTTGATAAACTGTAAAAGTAACATATTTTAAGCCCACATTTAGCGTGCTTTTGGTTGAATTATTTCTTATTTTATGTCATTTGGTGCTCTTAATCCTTTGTTTTCATGTTTTATACTCAGGGAAGCACCGGAGGATGAAAAGAACAAGAAACGGGCTTAAAACGGGCCAAATGGGCCACATCACGAAATTGACACGGCACAGGCCCAAGACCACACTACGTGCCTCATCAACGGACTCCACACTACCGCCCACGATTTACACGGGCATGTGTCATGGCCGCACTCTTCCCGTGACAAAGAGAAATTTCACTCTGGATTAGGATACTTAGGGGCAAAGAAACACATTCCAAAGCCTATATAAACACCCTAAGTATGACCTAAAAGGGGAGCCCAAGGTCATTGTCAAGGGGTGTCTTGCTAGGCCAAAGGAGGCGATTTGTGGAGGTTTACTTGAAGATAGCCAGTTGGTCCATCTCAAGAGCGGAATCATACTCAAGACGGAGGATCTCTCATTCAATTCCTTCAGGGGGTTTTAGGGATTTCTTATGTTTTATTTTATCTTTTCTTCTGAGATGTTTTCTTTTATTGTTATGAACGAAACCCTCAGATACCTCAGGGGGATGAAACCTAAGATGAATCTTGTTATCGTTCGCTGAACTATATGATAAATATTTGACTTGTTCTTAATTATGTGTTCTTAATTCTTGTGTTGATATTTCTGGGATATTGATTCAAGTTTGATGTGCTTAGGTGGAGGAGCAAAAGTCCCTGCCTAGTAGATCTAGCATAGTTAAGCGGAGTTGATCATGCGCCTAGAGATAGGGTGACGAGATTTTGCCGGATTAGGGTGAAACCTAATATGGGATTCCATAGATCGAGTTAATGCAATTCTAGGGGTTTTAATTAGAAAGTGATTTCAATTAATCAACCTAGGGTTAGACGTTATTCGCTTCGAGAGAGGGTTTAATATACATTAAGGAATCTTACGGATCAAGTCAAACGAATAAATCGTCTGGTTCAAAGTTAGATAACAAGTGAAGTCTAGGTGGATTCTTCCTTGGGTATTGTCGTTATCAATTGGCTTTTCCCACAAGTATTTTCCCCAAATTCATTATTCTTTGTCTTAGAGTCTTTAGTTTAATAATTAGTTAATTTAGATTAAACAACAAATTCCCTTTATTTTAGGCTAGATAATAAAAAGAAAGTTAGTATTAGTACTTTTAGTTCCTTTGGGTTTGACATTCTGGTCTTGCCTTAACTATACTACTGTTCGATAGGTGCGCTTACCTCAAATCATTGTCATAGTTAGTTTCCAGGTTGGATCTTTCTCATTATAAATTTTAAGACTTTGACATTGCACAAACACAGCGATCACACTTAATTTGAAGTTTTGAGTAAGCAAAGAAATTTATTGTTGAATGTCTTCTACAGTAGTGGAGTCAATAATGGGCACTGCGTCTATCACTTGCCAAAAAATACTCCTTCCACCTTTGGCTTCATCCAAGTTCATTTCAAAGGTCTAAAACGAGCCAATTAGTTCATCAATCCATAAACTATCTAGGTATTTTGCCTCCTTGATGGCAATGTATAACATCCCGGTTTGGACCCTAGTCAGAATAGTAGTTTGAGACCACAAATCCGAGGTCGTAATGATAATTTAATATTATTTTCAGTGTGAATGGTATGTGACTTAGTCTGTATGAAAATTCTGTATGATAATTTGATCGTTTGTGTGCCGAATTAAGAGAAAGGGCTTAATTGCATAGAGTGTAAAATGTTGTGTGCTGATTTGTGAGTACTTAAGTGTTGTGGCTTTGTAATGGTGGAGGCCTTATATGGAAAATAAGCCATCATTGAGTTAGTGGATTGTGGAATGTCGTGATAACCATTATATATGTTTGTCTTATATGATTATTAAATGGGTAAATGGGTAATTAAATAATTATGTTATTAGTTAATAAAACAAACAAGTATGATAGTGGATTTTATTCATCCATCTATCACCGAAAATTTTAAAGAAAAGAAAGAACAAAAGCTTTCAAATTTTCAGCACATACAAGCTTAAATTCAAGGTTAGTTTTTGATCCGTTTTTGATAATTTCTACGTTTTCGTAATCGTTGCTTCGTGCTCTAGCTAACCCATGTTGTAATTTTGTGAATTGATGACGTTTTTGTGATGAGTCAATGATGAACATTTGAGCTATGTGCTAGTTGATAGTAAAATATGAGAACATGGTGTTGGATTAACATGTGTTGTTTTTGAATTTTTGGTGAATTTAACTAATTAGGGTTAAATTGAGAAAATAGCATTTTGAAGGACTAAAGTGTGAAATAAATGAAATGTGTGGGTTTGTATGAACTTTAGTAAAATTCCGCTAAGCTTGTGCTAGGAGAAATCAAGTGAATTTGATGATTTTGTGAAATAGGGACTAAAGTGTCGAAATGTGAAAATGTGAGGGTTATTTTGTAAAATGCTTTAAATATATGTGTTGGGACTAAAATGAATGAATTTGTGATTGAATGAGCTGAATTTGAATGTATATAGACCAAGAGAGAAGAGGTTCGGATCGAGATCGAGGCAAAGAGAAAGTGCTCGATTAATAGACCGTTTCAGTATTTTGACATCCGAGGTAAGTTCGGACATTTTACATGTAATATATATAGTTATGTTTAATGCTTGAAATGAGTGGCATGGTATAAATGAATTATGAATGCTATGTGAGAGCTCGATGTTACGTGGCACTAAGTGTGCGTGATCAGAGATGTAATCGAGATGATTAGCACTGTGTGTGCGAAATAATATAAGCTTTAGTTTATGGTGGGCACTGTGTGTGCGATACCGATATATAATCAGTTTTGATATAGATGCACTAAGTGTGCGATGTTTACTAAAATTCGGTTAATGATTTGGAGCACTGAGTGTGCAAAATAACCAAACAAGTTATGAAAGTTGATCAAAAAGAAATCAGTGAGTATTTAGTAGCACGAGATCGAAAACTAAGTGTTGGCTAAGGTACGTTCAGAACCTATGTGGTTGATGAAATTATGGTTAAGATCATGAAATGTAAATTGAAAATATTAGCTTGTATGGTATGGTACATATGTGTTCATGAGATAATCTATGTGATTGTTGGTATAGTATAATGTTTTATGTTACAAACTTACTAAGCTTTAGTAAGCTTATTGTGTGATCTGTTTCTCTGCTTTGCAGTGTCAGTAAAGCTAGCTCGGATCTGGGAATCATCAGCATCTCAGTCACACTATCGACAATCTACTTTGGGGTATTTTGGAAAGTTATACATAGTTAAAATATGGCATGCATAGGCTAGTTATTTGAATCATGTTTGGGACTTGTAAGTAGCCATGAGATGTGGCTAAATATGTGCTAGTTTTAGCATGAATGACTTTGGTACATATATATATGATGCATCTTTTGGTATGGAATGTGAGTTGAGAAATTGACTTATGAATGGTAACTTTGTGTTGGTAAATGATAGTATGATTTAGTGAAATTGAGAATGAATGATGTTTAGTATTGAATGTGCTCAAGTTGTATATGTTAGCTTAAAAGTTGGTATGTTTGAAAATGAGTTTGTATGAGTTGATAGATTGATCATATGATAGGAAATGGCTGCCAAATTGTGTATAAACATGCTTAAGGGTGCTTGTTGTGATTGACCATAGTGGGTGGCATTTTGGCCTTGAAAATGGCCTATAATGTCACACGGCCATGGCACACTGGGCGTGCCTAGTGACCGTGGGAACTAAGTCGATAGATAGTACGGCCTTGGCACACGGGCGTGCCTACCGCTTAGTAACCGTGTGATTTTTAGCAGATTCGACCACGGCCCGAACACACGGGCGTGCTCGGTGGCCGTGGAAGATAAGTCGAAGATAGACCACGGGGAGGACACACTACCGTGTCTAGCGTACGTGGGAGGCACACTGATCCTACCTCCACGGGCGTGTATCCCCAAACTTAGAAAAGTTTTATATTTTCTTTAAGTTTCAGATGTGTTTCGGTTTAGTCCCGACCCCTCTCTAGCATGTTTTAAGGTCTTATACGCCTTAATAAGGGACTATTTTATTATGTTTGATCTATTATAATGATGATTGACTTTGTGTCGTATTTGGGTTGTGAAATGATCTTATTGTCTGGTAATGCCTCTTAACCCTATTCCGGCGGGGGTTTTGGGTTAGGGGTGTTACATTTTATTGGTATCAGAGCTACGGTTTAGTCGATTCTCAGACTAACGTAGAGCGTGTAAGTCTAGCTATACATGCCATATATGAAATTGCGATAGTGTGATGAATGCTGACAGTTGAAAATGTGTTTTCTTATAGTAATGGATCCCGATCGAGTAGTTGCTGATGACGTAGAGAGTAATGCACCTGCTCCCGCTCAAGGGACAGCGCCGGTCACATCTAGGCCGAATGATAGTGGTGAGGGAGGAGAGGCTAAGCAAGCCTTGTTCCGTATGATGAGTGAATGGTTTACGGAGTTCGTTCGAATGAATCCGACTACTCCACAACCTCCACCCCCATAAGTACCTGTTGTGCCGCAAGTTGTAGATCCAATCAGATTGAATAAACCACCTGTAGATAAGATTCGAAAATACGGGGTCGAGGAGTTTAGGGCCACATCTGATGACGATGCTGAAAAGGCCGAGTTTTGGCTTGAGAATACAATCAGGGTATTCGATGAGATGTCATTGAACCCTGATGAGTGCATTAAGTGTGCAGTTTCCTTGTTGAGAGATACGGCTTATAACTGGTGGAAAATATTGATATCTGTGGTTCCAAGAGAGAGAATCACCTGGGACTTCTTTCAAGTTGAGTTCAAAAAGAAGTATATCAGTCAGCGTTTCATTGATCAGAAACGTAAAGAGTTTCTAGAATTAAAATAGGGTCGTTTGATCATTCTCGAGTACGAAAGCGGAATTCGTAAGATTGAGCCAATACGCGAGAGAATGTGTTTCGACCGAAGCTACTATGTGTAAACGTTTCATAGAAGGATTGAATGAAGACATTAAGTTATTGGTTGGAATACTTGATATAAACGAATTTGTTGTATTAGTTGAAAGAGCATGCAAAGCCGAGGAACTCAATAAAGAATAGAAGAAAGCTGATTCAGAAGCTCGTGATGAAAGAAAGAGATCGATGAATAAGTGCTCTCAACCTTCAGCAAAGAGATATAGAGATGAAAGAAATCGTTCAAATGTTTCGATTGGACATCCAAGTAGAGATCGTTCGAGACAAAGTACTGGTTTACGAATTCAAGCTCCGAATGAAGCAAGTGTTGGTAATGTTAAGAGTAATAAGCCCGAGTGTAGACAATGTGGGAGACGACATGTGGGAGAGTGTTGGGGAAAGTATAATAATAGAGTTTGTTATAAATATGGATCCCGAGACCATTTCATTCGAGATTGCCTGAAGATGGTGGAAGAGGAAAATATTCAGAATGAAAGACCGAGTAATGTGACGGCTAGAGGTAGACCACCCAGAAACACCAGAAATATGAGCGATAGCCTGAGAGGGACAACTGATACAGCTATGAGGTTAGAGGCGAGAGCTCCTGCCTGAGCTTATGCTATACATGTACGAGAGGAAGCATCATCTCCAGACGTTATCACTGGTACTTTCACTTTATTTGATACTGATGTCATTGCATTGATAGATCCAGGATCAACTCATTCCTATGTGTGTATGAATTTAGTATTGAATAAGACTCTACCTGTTGAGTCTACTGAATTTGTGATTAGAGTATCAAACCCCTTAGGCAAGTGTGTTTTGGTGGATAAGGTGTGCAAGAATTGCCCATTGATGTTTCGTGATTTATGTTTTCCGGTCATTTTGATGTTGCTACCATTTGATGAATTTGACATAATTTTGGGTATGGATTGGCTTACTTTGCATAAGGCCATCGTGAACTGTAAGAGGAAGAGTATTGAATTGAAGAGTCAGAACGGTGAGTTAGTTTGAATTGAATCTATTGATATGAAAGGATTACCAGCTGTTGTATCTACGATGGAAGCTATGAACTATGTGAGAAAGGGTTGTGAAGCTTATTTGGCATACGTGATAGATACAAAAGTGTCAGAAAAGAAAGTTGAATCTGTGCCTGTGGTATGTGAGTTTCCAGATGTGTTTTCTGAAGAGTTGCCGGGATTACCTCCAATTCAGGAAGTGGAATTTGGTATCGAATTAGTGCCGAGAACCACTCCTATTTCGATAGCTCCATACAGAATGGCCCCAACCGAATTGAAAGAGTTGAAATCTCAGTTGCAAGAATTGATTGACAGAGGATTTGCATGACCGAGTTTCTCACCCTGGGGAGCTCCTGTGTTATTTGTGAAAAAGAAAGATGGAACTATGAGAATATGTATTAATTATCGACAGTTGAATAAAGTGACGATAAAGAATAAATATCCGTTGCCTCGTATCGATGATTTTTTTGATCAATTGAAAGGAGCTACCGTGTTTTCAAAGATAGACTTGAGATCTGGTTACAATCAGTTGAGAGTTACAGAATCTGATGTGCCGAAAATTACTTTCAGAATGAGGTATGGACATTACGAATTCTTAGTGATGCCTTTTGGACTAACCAATGCTCCTGCAGTATTTATGGATCTGATGAATCAGATTTTCAGACCGTATTTGGATCACTTTGTCGTGGTGTTTATTGATGATATTTTGATCTATTCGCGTGATGAGGCGCAGCATGCTAAGCATTTGAGAATCGTGCTACAAACTCTGCGTGAGAAACAGTTATATGCGAAGTTTAGCAAATGTGAATTTTAATTGCATGAGGTCAATTTTCTGGGGCATATTGTATCAGCTGCGGGAATACGAGTTGACCCGAGTAAAATCTCTGCTATTTTGGAATAGAAGCCTCCGAGAAACGTGTCTGAAGTCTATAGTTTTCTGGGACTAGCGGGATATTATAGGCGGTTTGTGAAAGGCTTCTTGATGATTGTGACTCCATTGAAAAAGTTGTTACAGAAGGATACTAGATTTGAGTGGTCAGAAAAATGCCAACAGAGTTTTGAGCGGTTGAAAGTGTTGTTAACGGAAGCACCAGTTTTGATTCAACTCGAATCAGGCAAAGAGTTCATAGTTTACAGTGATGCATCGTTGAATGGCTTGGGCTGTGTGCTGATGCAAGAAGGGAAAGTCATTGCTTATGCTTCGAGACAGTTAAAGTCGTACGAAAAGAATTATCCGAAGCATGACCTTGAGTTAGCTGCAATTGTGTTTACGTTAAAGATTTGGCGTCACTACTTATTCGGTGAAAAATGTCATATTTATACTAATCATAAGAGTTTAAAGTATTTGATGACTCAAAAAGATTTGAATTTGCGACAAAGAAGATGGTTAGAATTATTGAAAGACTATGAACTTGTGATAGATTACCACCCGGGTAAAGCTAATGTTGTAGCTGAAGCCTTGAGTCGAAAATCGTTATATGCTTTGCGAGCCATGAGCAATCAGATAGATCTATGTGATGATGATGCGGTTGTAGCTGAATTAAAAGTAAAACCGTTGTTTTTACAACAAATATGTAATGCTCAAAAGTTTGATAATGAGTTGTTAGCAAAAAGAGTTCAGTGTGATTCGGATGTTGTATCGGAATTTCGAGTTGATAGTGATGGTTGTTTGAGATTCAGAGATCGGATTTGTGTCCCAAGAAATTCAGAGTTGATTCAAATGATTTTGAATGAAGCTCACAATATTCATTTGACTGTACATCTGGGGAGTACAAAAATGTATAATGATCTGAAACAGTTCTATTGGTGGTATGGTATGAAAAGAGATATTTTCGACTTTGTGTCGAAGTGTTTAGCTTGTCAGCAAGTTAAGGCTGAACATCAAGTTCTGTCCGGTTTATTACAACCGATTATGATTCCTGAGTGGAAATGAGAGAGAATCACGATGGACTTTGTGTCGGGTTTGCCTTTATCTCCAAGCAAGAAAGATGCGATCTGGGTAATAGTTAATAGATTAACGAAATCATCTCACTTTATTCCAGTAAGAATAAATTATTCACTTGATAGATTGGTTGAATTATATATTGATGAGATCGTGAGATTACACGGGGTACCTCTATCTATTATGTCTGACAGAGATCTGAGATTTACCTCGCGATTCTAGAAGAAATTGTAAGATGCTTTAGGCACGAAATTACATTTCAGTACTGCTTTTCATCCACAAATGGATGGTCAATCCGAGCGAATCATTTAGATTCTCGAAGACATGCTGAGATGTTGCATACTTGAATTTGAAAGTACGTGGGAAAAGCATTTATCATTGATTGAGTTTGCGTATAACAACAGTTTTCAATCTAGCATTAAAATGGCACCATATGAAGCTCTCTATGGTCGAAAGTGTCGAACTCCATTGTATTGGACTGAGCTGAGTGAGAATAAGATTCACGGGGTTGATCTTATAAAAGAGACTGAAGAGAAAGTGAAAGTAATTCGTGATTGTTTGAAAGCAGCATCAGATCGTCAGAAGTCTTATTCAGATCTGAAACGAAAAGATATCGAATTTAAGGTCGGTGATAAAGTGTTTTTGAAAGTGTCTCCGTGGAAGAAAATACTTCGATTTGGCCGAAAAGGCAAGCTGAGTCCGAGGTTTAACGGACCGTATGAGATTATTGAACGAGTTGGGCCTGTTGCTTATAGATTGAAATTGCCATCTGAGTTAGAAAAGATTCATAACGTGTTTCATGTGTTAATGCTTCGACAGTACAGATCAAACCCGTCTCATGTAATTGCTCCTACTGAGGTTGAGATTCAGTCAGACTCGTCTCATGGCACGAGAGACTAAAGAGTTGAGAAATAAGAAAATTTCCTTAGTGAAAGTATTATGGCACAAACACGGAATTGAAAAGGCTATGTGGGAGCCCGAGAACGTTATGAGAGAGCAACATCCACAACTATTCACTGGTAAGATTTTCGGGGACGAAAATCCCTTAAGGGGGGAGAGTTGTAACATCCCGATTTGGACCCTAGTCGGAATAGTGGTTTGAGACCACAAATTCGAGGTTGTAATGATAATTTAATATTATTTTCTGTGTAAATGGTATGTGACTTAGTCTGTGTGAAAATTCTGTGTGATAATTTGATCGTTTGTGTGCCGAATTAAGAGAAAGGGCTTAATTGCATAGAGTGTAAAATGCTGTGTGCTAATTTGTGAGTACTTAAGTGTTGTGGCTTTGTAAAGGTGGAGGCCTTATATGGCAAATAAGCCATCATTGAGTTAGTGGATGGTGGAATGTCATGATAACCACTATATATGTTTGTCTTATATGATTATTAAATGGGTAAATGGGTAATTAAATAATTATGTTATTAGTTAATAAAACAAACAAGTATGATAGTGGATTTTATTCATCCATCTATCACCGAAAATTTTAAAGAAAAGAAAGAACAAAAGCTTTCAAATTTTTGGCACATACAAGCTTAAATTCAAGGTTAGTTTTTGATCCGTTTTTGATAATTTCTACGTTTTCGTAATCGTTGTTTCATGCTCTAGCTAACCCATGTTGTAATTTTGTGAATTGATGACGTTTTTGTGATGAGTCAATGATGAACATTTTAGCTATGTGCTAGTTGATAGTAAAATATGAGAACTTGGTGTTGGATTAACATGTGTTGTTTTTGAATTTTTGGTGAATTTAACTAATTAGGGCTAAATTGAGAAAATAGCATTTTGAAGGACCAAAGTGTGAAATAAATGAAATGTGTGGGTTTGTATGGACTTTAGTAAAATTTGGCTAAGCTTGTGCTAGGAGAAATCAAGTGAATTTGATGATTTTGTGAAATAGGGACTAAAGTTTCAAAATGTGAAAATATGAGGGTTACTTTGTAAAATGCTTTAAATATATGTGTTGGGACTAAAATGAATGAATTTGTGATTGAATGAGCTGAATTTGAATGTATATAGACCAAGAGAGAAGAGGTTCGGATCGAGATCGAGGCAAAGAGAAAGTGCTCGATTAATAGACCTTTTCGGTATTTTGACATCCGAGGTAAGTTCGGACATATTACATGTAATATATATATAGTTATGTTTAATGCTTGAAATGAGTGGCATGGTATAAATGAATTATGAATGCTATGTGAGAGCTCGATGTTGCGTGGCACTAAGTGTGCGTGATCAGAGATGTAATCGAGATGATTAGCACTGTGTGTGCGAAATAATATAAGCTTTAGTTTATGGTGGGCACTGTGTGTGCGATACCGATATATAATCAGTTTTGATATAGATGCACTAAGTGTGCGATGTTTACTAAACTTCGGTGAATGATTTGGAGCACTGAGTGTGCAAAATAACCAAAGAAGTTATGAAAGTTGATCAAAAAGAAATCAGTGAGTATTTAGTAGCACGAGATCGAAAACTAAGTGTTGGCTAAGGTACGTTCAGAACCTATGTGGTTGATGAAATTATGGTTAAGATCATGAAATGTAAATTGAACATATTAGCTTGTATGGTATGGTACATATGTGTTCATGAGATAATCTATGTGATTGTTGGTATAGTATAATGTTTTATGTTACGAACTTACTAAGCTTTAGTAAGCTTATTGTGTGATTTGTTTCTCTCGCTTTGCAGTGTCGTAAAAAGCTAGCTCGGATCCGGGAATCGTCAAAGATCTCACCACACTATCGACAATCTATTTTGGGGTATTTTGGAAAGTTATACATAGTTAAAATATGGCATGCATAGGCTAGTTATTTGAATCATGTTTGGGACTTGTAAATAGCCATGAGATGTGGCTAAATATGTGCTAGTTTTAGCATGAATGACTTTGGTACATATATATATGATGCATCTTTTGGTATGGAATGTGAGTTGAGAAATTGACTTATGAATAGTAACTTTGTGTTGGTAAATGATAGTATGATTTAGTGAAATTGAGAATGAATGATGTTTAGTATTGAATGTGTTCAAGTTGTATATGTTAGCTTATAAGTTGGTATGTTTGAAAATGAGATTGTATGAGTTGGTAGATTGATCATATGATAGGAAATGGCTGCCAAATTGTGTATAAACATGCTTAAGGGTGCTTGTTGTTATTGACCATAGTGGGTGGCATTTTGGCCTTGAAAATGGCCTATAATGTAACACGGCCATGGCACACGGGCGTGCCTAGTGACCGTGGGAACTAAGTCAGGATAGTACACGGCCTTGGCACACGGACGTGCCTACTGCTTAGTAACCGTGTGATTTTTAGCAGATTCGACCACGGCCTGAACACACGGGCGTGCTTAGTGGCCATGGAAGATAAGTCAGTATAGACCACAGGGAGGAAACACGGATGTGTCTAGTAGCCGTGGGAGGCACACGGTCTACCTCCACGGGCGTGTATCCCCTAAAACTTAGAAAAGTTTTATATTTTCATGAAGTTTCTATATGTGTTTCAGTTTAGTCCCGACCCCTCTCTAGCATGTTTTAAGGTCTTATACGCCTTAATAAGGGACTATTTGATTATGTTTGATGTATTATAATGATGATTGATTTTGTGTCGTAATTGGGTTGTGAAATGATCTTATTGTCTGGTAATGCCTCTTAACCCTATTCCGACGGCGGTTTTGGGTTAGGGGTGTTACACAATGACATTGATAGCAAATCTATTAGGTAATGATCTCAACACCTTTCTGACCAATTTGGAATTGAATTATTCTTCTACAAGGGCAAATGATTGATTAGACAGATCACAAAGTTTTGCATAGAATTGACCAATGGTTTTTAAACTCTGCATTCTTAGGTTCTTAAACTTGGCAGTTAACATCAGCATATTAGAATGCTTTATGTATTGGTTCTTTCATAGGCAGTTTCAAGGATGTCACATGCCTATTTAGTAATTATTCAATTTGGTACCCTCTTAAATTCTTGTTCATTGACATCACAAAAGATAACATAAAGAGCTTTCAAATTGATATTTGCAAGACTTTCTTCATCAATGGTCCAAGCTAACTTAAGAGTTCTTCCTACTTCTGTCTCAATCATAGGTGGTTGTCATCCTGTGAGAACAGAACATCATGCTTTCTCATTAGTGGACTTGATGAAGGCTTTCATTCGTGCCATCTAATAAGCATAGTTAGAACCTTTCAACATAAATAGATCTAGCAACTGAAGATCCTTTCATATCTAACAATTAACAACATTAGGAAACACCATTAGTTAAGTGTTAGGCTCTTATACCACATGTTGAAACGGACAGTTGCTAATTTTTAAGAAAAATAGAGTGCTTTAATGGAAGTGATGGTTGTAGTGGCCACTACAATTGCCACTGCGATGAACACAACAAAAAAACAAAACACACAAGATTGTTTACGCAGTTCGCTTTCCCTATATCTTTGAAGCCTAGCTTAATGAGTAAATAAACTATCTTTAATCTTAATACAACAAATGATTCAAGTTTTATCACACCTCGTTATAGAAACCTCACTTTTGTACCTCAAGACCTAAATCACTCACCTCTAAGTTCTTTACAGTAAACTAAACATGTTTACTCTCTCATGCACTCTCAAAAACACGTTCCACTATGAAAAAAATAAGTGCTCTCAATACCAATACAAAACATATACAAGTGTCTCAAATATATAAGATTTTGAAAATTGCTAACATGCTAGAGATTAATTACAATTCAGTCTCCTATTAAATAGTTGTTAAAATAGCAAGATACAATATAATAATAAAGATTAATGTAAAGTGGATTGTGGAGATATGTCTTCAATTCTATCTTGATCCAATCTCAACAATCCAAGAGATCCGGTTGCTTTATCCGATCCAATCTAATCTTTAATATAAATTGCTTCAAATAGATTGATATTCGTATCCGAGATTTCATACTTTCACAACATCAATATCATTTAAAGCATAAATATTTTATTTCAAAAATTGTGAATTTCAAAATGGCAAGTAATAATTAGCCATAGTGTTTAAGCATAACTATCACTACAATTGACACTTAAACAATCACTTCAAAGTTTTACGTCAACAAATCTGATGATCTTAGCATGATCATCAACACCTTCAAGATAGTTTTGGTAACCTTCTACTCTCATCATATTCAAATTTCATGAATTCTGAAAAAAAAAGAGTAAGACTAGATAGCTAAAAAAAATATCTAAAAACAGGGAATAGCCCAATGATTTTATTGTATTGCATTGTGATGAAGTCACTCACTGTCTGGAACTTTCCTCTTAAATGAGATATTTTTGACAAAAGGAAATTTTGATGTTTGATATTTTGGGCCAAACCAACGCACTCGCGTATATGGTCGGACAAATCCAACACACAACTAAGCTCAAAGCTAACCAACACTAGTTTATACTTATGTCACGGGCCAAAGTACAAAGCCCGTGATCATGGCACAAGGTACGCCCTATGGAGGTCAATCGATTATATGGGGATCATTTAGCTAACAAGAACTGGCCCGATTCCAAGAATTGTTGGAGAAGCCTGTCAGATTGAAGCCTGGTTGGCCCGATAGCGAATATATGGAAACTTAGGCTAATTTGGTAACTAATCTTAGAAGATAGAAGGAATCGTATCTTGTAAAGATTAGATTAGATTTGATGTGGCATATCTTGAAAATCCCTTAAATTAAGGGATATGACTAATCTCGTCCATCGATGTAAATGTATCTTGACCGTCGATTTTGGGGGAGCTCAACTATAAATAGAGAGCCTCCCCCTCATTTGTAAATCATCCATTGTATGTTGAATTCTTAAGAGTAATAGAATTCTTGGGCATTTACTCAAACACCTTATGTGCATTCTTTCTTTTGGCTTTCTGTTGTTCATTTGTAGCTTCTTTTGGCACAATCGCTTCCGCTATATGAATTAGTGCCTTGGAGGAGTTCTTAAGGAATCCTCACTTGAGTAAAGGCTGACTTAGGCGAGTTTGGACAAGTGAATCGCCTAAGGCTGCACGGATTGCGAGACGAAAGGTCTAGCCCCGTGACAAGTGGTATCCAAGCCATTGGTTCGAAGGCACTGTTGGGATGTCGAGAGAAGAGTTCGAACAAAGGTGGGCGAGAAAGTCTTTGAGGGAGATGCTGTCGGCAGTAGAGGAACGTGTGGGTAAACTCGAGGGATCCATTGAGGACGTAAAGGAGGCACTCGATGGGGTCGAGGGTCGCATAGAAAACTGGAAGGAACAGTCCAGAGTTTATATAAAGATGTCTCTTAATTCGACCATGGATAAGGTAAACGAGTTGTTTAATTCACATAGAGATAAACTGTCAGACAGGAACGATGCTCTTATGGCCATGATGATGGCTTTGAAGGAGGAAACAATGGCCACGACGTTGGCTTTGAGCGCAAGAATAGAGAAGCTCGAGGGAGAGCTGGCCTTGTGTCGAGCAGCGGTAGGGGAAGGAGTGTCAAGTGCAGCACTCAGTAACAAGTATGCCCCGAAGCCGAAAGAGGTTGTGGGGACAAGGTCTGCATTCGATGTGGACAATTTCTTGTGGAGGATGGAAAACTACTTCCGTGCCAAAGGCATCGTGGATGATGCGGGTAAGGTAAATACTACTTCATTATTTCTTACTGAGATTGTGCTTTTATGGTGGAGAGATAGGACCACAGATAAAAGGCAAGGTGAGATTGGGACGTGGCAAGAGTTCCAATGTGAGTTGAAGGGACAGTTTTACGCAGAGTTTGCCGGGGTAGAAGCTCGGGCAAAGTGGGGAAGTATGTTCGAGAGTTCAAGGAATTCATGCTCCAAGTTTCAGATGTGACCGAGAAAGAAGCATTGCTTGCTTTTCAAGAGGGATTGAAGTCGTGGGTCAGACAGGAGGTGGAACAAAGAGGCTTCCAAAAGCTGTCGGAAGCCATGACGGTAGCAGAATCTGTGGTTAAACTTGGTCTAGGGAAAGACAAGCTTGGGTATTCCAAGTCCGAGGAAAGGGGCATACATGAAGAGGATCACAAGGAAGACATTGTTGATGGCAATGGCAACGGCGATAATGGTGGTAATAGGAAACCACGAGTTGGGAGGAAGAAACCCAAGAGGAAAAGGGACAAGCTGAAATGCTTTCTCTGTGACGGTCCACACATGTTGAAGAAATGTCCAAAGAAATCCGCGCTTAAGAAGAAGCAGGTGGATAAGGCCTTGGGACTTGGTTTGAGCGCAAGGGGTGTCGAAGCTAAGGAGGCCGAAAGCGAGAAGATGGCAGTTGAGTGCTTCTTGTGTCATGGTCCGCATAGGTTGCGGAAGTGTCCGAGGAAGTCTTTCATCGAAAGGAACGATAGAGCAGACAAGGAGCCCAAGAAGCTTGGTTTGAGCAAGGGAAAAGCCGAAGCCAAGAGGGCAAAAAGGAACAAGTCTGTCATCGAAGGGAACGATGGAGCAGATAAGGAGCCCAAGAAGCTTGAATTGAGTTTAGGGTTTAGGGTTTAAGGCTTAGGGTTTAGGGAAAAGAGGAGCAAAAAGAAACGAGTTAAGTGCTTCTTGTGTCGTGCTTTGCATGAGTTGCGAAATTGTCCAAAGCAAGTCGTAGTCAAAGGAAAGGCAACGTCCGAGCATGGTGAGTCGTCGGAGGGGCTTCCACCCAAGAAAGAGGTGAGTTTGTCATCGAACTTAGAGGAAGCAGTTGCGATGAAAACAGTGAAGCTGGGACCAGTGAGGCTCAAGTCGAGTGAAGCGTCGGAGTTGGCCGAGTCATCGACAAGGCTTCCATCTATGGGAGAGGTGGGTGGTGCATCGGACTTCAAGGAAAAAGAAGTTATGCATGTGGGACAGTTGACCAGAGTAAATGCAACGAGCAGGACGGCTCGAGTTAAGAGGCGACGGAAGCTGAGGCAAAGATTTTGAAGGAAGGGACGACCCGATCACAAGATAAGTTGGGAAGAGGCCAAGGCAACGAGAGAGTTCATAGGCGAATCAAGCCAGTGTCATTCAGAAGTCGCAACGAGGGCGTTGTGAGAATGGGTGAGGGAGAATGTCACGGGCCAAAGTACAAAGCCTGTGGTCATGGCACAAGGTACACCCCGTAGAGGTCAATTGATTATATGAGGATCATTTAGCCCACAAGAACTGGCCCGATTCCAAGAATTATTGGAGAAACCTGTCAGATTGAAGTCTGGTTGGCCCGATAGCGAAGATATGGCAACTTAGGCTAATTTGGTAACTAATCTTAGAAGATAGAAGGAATCATATCTTGTAAAGATTAGATTAGATTTGATATGGCATATCTTGAAAATCCCTTAAATTAAGGGATATGACTAATCTCGTCCGTCGATGTAAATGTATCTTGACCGTCGGTTTTGGGGGAGCTCAACTATAAATAGAGAGCCTCCCCCTCATTTGTAAATCATCCATTGTATGTTAAATTCTTAAGAGTAATAGAATTCTTGGGCATTTACTCAAACACCTTGTGTGCATTCTTTCTTTTGGCTTTCTGTTGTTCATTTGTAGCTTCTTTTGGAACAATCGCTTCCGCTATACAAATTAGTGCTACTGAGTTGCTTTCTTTGGGTAGCAGACTGCCTGGCTCTGTCGAGGATGGAGAAGAGGTTGATCAAGCTACGGGAAGTCCGAGCACTTACAGTAGAAGTCCTGTTAGAGCTCCACTTGGCATCACTTTGAACACTAAAGGAATATGAAATGTACCATGGAACGGAGCAGCATATGCTTTCGAAACTTGTTATTGCCGGGGCGAACTTGTAACACCCCTTACCCGTATTCAATGCTGGAATTAGGTACAAGGCATTGCCGGACTTATCTCATTTGAACATACAACACTGGGCTAGAAATATTTCATTTCCAATTTAAAACTTTACATTAACATCCATGACATTCTTATTATGGGCCTACGAGGCCTAAATCATGCAAACGGAGGGCCTCGAGATCAAACCGGGAACTTTTGAAAACTTATAAAAATTTTGCTTTACCAGGGCCACACGCCCGTGTGGAGAAAGGGACACACCCGTGTCACGTGCCGCACGCTCGTGTTCGACACCCGTGGTCGACACTGACTTGCATCACACGGCCTGTCACACGCCCGTGTGGCTGGCCCGTGGTCGCCTCTGACTAGCATCACACAGCCGAATTAAATTCCAAATTCAGGTGCAGACTTCACACGGCCTGGGCACACGCCCATGTCCCTGGCCGTGCCTTCCACACGGCTGAGACACACGGTCGTGTCTCTGCCCGTGTGTTTACTAATGAGCTTACTGACTTGTAAAACTAAGGGGACACATGGCCTAGCCACACACCCATGGGACTGACCGTGTGTCTCACACGGCCTAAACACACGCCCGTGTGCCTACCTGTATGGACAAGAACAAAGCTATTTGCCAAGCTTTTTTCATCACCCTACATCACACAACCTAAATCCATTCAACCAATTGCTAATCAAAGCAATTATGTAACATACACATTCATGAATAACCTCGTCTTTGCATAAATTAGTAATAATAAGCCATCAACTATGGCTATATACAAAAGAATTCATCTTTAAGGGAGCCAATACACACTTGGCCGAAATAACAAAACAATTCATCTAGTCTACCCTATACATGCCATACTCAAAATACTAAGTCTAGATATACCGAGATGAGCTGATAGTGTAAGTGGTCTTCAAATTATCCTCGTATCCCGACCCGGCTCTTAGACACTATAAAATAATGGAAAAGGAAAGGGAGTAAGCTTTAAGCTTAGTAAGTTTACATGTAAACAATAAACATTATAATACATGCTAGTCAATATATAGCAATATGTACTAAGCAAGATCATTACTCAATCTATACTCATGCTTACTCAAATCACCTCTTACCACATTCCCACCATATAACAAGCATAATGCTCACATTTAATGGCATACATTCCCTGCACTTATCACAACAAAGCCACATGAAACAAGCACTTAAACAATTCCACGATGAACCATTGAAATGATAACAAATAATCGGTGGTTTCGCACATAGCCCACCATTAATCTATAATTAGGGTGGTTTCGCACATAGCCCACCAACAAGAATAATTACGGTGGTATCGAACTTAGCCCACCAAATGATAATATAAACGATGGTATCGCACATAGCCCATCGTGAATGAATAGTAAAGTGGTATCGCACTTAGCCCACTATGAAGAGTAGTTACGGTGGCATCGCACATAGCCCACCATTAATATATAATTAAACTCATACGAAAATTTACTCAACATTTATCAAATTCAATTCATCTCAATCATGAATAATTTCATTCATACAATGCACCATTCATTAACAACATGTATATTCAAAATGAGTAGTTTACACATAAACTTACCTCGGTGCAAAATGTGTTAATTTGCAGTTTAATCCGAAACCTTGCCTTTTCCCCAGTCAAGGTTAATTCCGTGCTCTTCTTGGTCTATAACAACAAAAATTCACTCATTCAATCATTTTATAATCATAATCTTTACTTAGGAAAAAATGACCATTTTGCCCTTATACTATGGCAAAATTACAATTTTGCCCATAGGCTCGTAAATCATTTTTTCATCACATTATCTCATTAACCAAGCCTAGCTGAACATTTATTTCTCTTACAACTACTCATAAAGCCAATTATTTCATGCATTTATTAGACATTTTCAATCTTTGCATTCAAGCCCTATTTAGGTGTTTTCATGCTATCACCTTTCACAAAAGTTGTTTCTCATCTCACTAACATTCATTTTCTTCCACAAAAACTCAGCAAACAACATAAACACTCTCATGGCAAGTCCCTAGACTTTCAACCATTTTACAAATTAGTCCCCTCATTAGCTAGCTTAAGCTTTGGGGACTCCAAAAGTACAAAAATTATCAACTAAAACCATCAAAATCACTTACTTCTGTGAGGACAAGTTGCTGAAATTTCAAAGCTTTCAAAACCCTTCTTTGAATGTAAAAATCGGTGGAAGGAGAAGAGAAGGGAAAAAGATGATAACCTTCCTTTATTTTATCATATTTTATTCATTTAGTCACCAACTATGACCAAATTTTGACCAAATTAACTGCCTTTGTCTCCCTAGACTCTATGGCCGGCCAACACACCTCATATGGCCTAATTGCACTTTAAGGACCTTCAATTTTATATTCTATAGCTATTAGACACCTCTACCTTGAAAAATAGAACTTTTGCACTTTACGCGATTTAGTCCTTTTTCACAATTAAGCATCCAATTGTTAAAATTAAGGCACCAAAATTCCCATGCAACCTTATAACCATGTTATAATGCATAAAATAATACTAAAATAATTTTCCTTAACCTCAGATTAGTGGTTCTGAGACCACTATTTCGACTAGCCCCAAAATCGGGTTATTATAACTCTCCCCTCCTTTAGAGATTTTCGCCCTCGAAAATCTTACCAGTAAAAAGGTTTATATATTGTTCTCTCATGGCTTCTTCTGGCTCCCACGTAGCCTCTTCTACACCGTGTTTTTGCCATAACACCTTCACTAAAGCTATACTCTTATTCCTCAACTGTTTAACTTCCCGAGCCAGAATCTTAATTGGTTCCTCTTCATAAGTCGTGTCCAGTCATATCTCAATTTCCGATGGAGGGATTACATGCAAAGGATCAGAACGGTATCGCCGCAACATCGATACATGAAACACGTTGTGTATTTTCTCTAACTCTACCGGCAAAGCCAACCGGCATGCCACTGGCCCAATCTTTTCGGAAATCTCGTACGGTCCTATGAATCGTGGACTCAATTTACCCTTTTTACCAAATCTCAATATTTTCTTCCACGGGGATACTTTTAGAAATACCTTGTCACCTACTCGAAACTCGATTTCTTTCCTTTTCAAATCCACGTATGACTTTTGTCGGTCCGATGCAGCTTTCAGACTATTACGGATCACTTTCACCTTCTCATCGGTCTCTTTAACTAAATCAACCCCATGAATTTGTTTCTCATTAAGCTCGGTCCAATACAAGGGAGTCTGACATTTGCGACCATACAAGGCCTCGTACGGAGCCATCCGTATGCTCGACTGATAACTGTTGTTGTAGGCAAACTCAACCAAAGGTAGGTATCTTTCCCAACTACCTTCAAATTCTAACACACAACATCGGAGCATATCCTCAAGAACTTGAATCACTCTTTCAGATTGGCCGTCAGTTTGAGGATGGAATGCAGTACTAAAATTCAACCTTGTACCCAAGGCCTCCTGCAACTTCTTCCAAAACCTCGAAGTAAATCTCGGATCTCTATCCGAGATAATAGATACAGGCACTCTATGTAATCTCACCACCTCAGCAATATACAACTCGGCCAACTTATCCAGTGAATAATCAACACGCACCGGTATAAAGTGAGCCGACTTCGTTAGTCTATCAACGATAACCCACACAGCATCTTTCTTTTTCGGAGTCATAGGTAACCCCGTCACAAAATCCATGGTGATCCGATCCCACTTCCACTCGGGAACCATCATTGACTGAAGCAGTCTCGATGGTACTTGATGCTCAGCTTTCACTTGCTGACAGATCAAACATCTTGTTACGAACTCAGATATGTCTCTTTTTATACCCAACCACCAATAAAATTTCTTCAAATCATTGTACATTTTCATGCTACCGGGATGTACTGACAAATGACCACTGTGTGCTTCATGTAACATTTTTCGGATCAACTCATCATCTCTAGGTACAAAAATCCTATCATGAAACATCAAACAACCATCCGAACTCACCCGAAAATCAGCATTATTTCCTGATTCACACTTAGCTCTCTTAGCTTGCATCTCATTATCATTCTTTTGAGCCTCACAAATCTGTTGAATAAATAGCGGCCTAGCCCTCAAATCAGCCAGTATGGCACTATCCTCAGACAACGCTAAGTTAGTACTCATAGCTCTCAAAGTAAACAGGGATTTCCTACTCAAGGCATCCGCAACCACATTCGCTTTCCCCGGATGGTAATCAATTACTAGCTCATAGTCTTTCAATAATTCAAGCCACCGCCGTTGTCGCAAATTCAAATCCTTTTGGTCCATTAAGTATTTCAAACTCTTATGATCGGTGAAGATTCGGCACTTCTCACCATATAAATAATGTCGCCAAATCTTTAATGCGAAAACAATCGCAGCCAATTCCAAATCATGAGTCGGATAATTCTTCTCGTGCGTTTTTAGCTGTCTCGAGGCGTAAGCTACTACCTTACCCTCTTGCATCAACACACAGCCAAGTCCATTAAATGATGCATCACTATATACCACAAACTCCTTGCCCGACTCAGGTTGCACTAAAATCGGTGCCTCAGTCAATAATATTTTCAATCTCTCGAAACTCTACTGACATTTTTTAGTCCATTCAAACTTAACATCTTTATGCAACAGTTTCATCATCGGGGTAGCAATCATGGAGAATCCCTTCACGAACCGTCTGTAGTACCCCACTAAACCCAAAAAGCTTCTAACTTCTGACGCATTTCTTGGCGATTTCCACTCTACAATAGCCGAGATCTTACTCGGATCAACTCTAATACCATCACCGACACAATGTGTCCCAGAATCAACCTCTGGGCCAAAACTCACTCTTGCTAAATTTAGCATACAACTGCTTGTCTCTTAAAGTCTGCAAAACAATTCTCAGATGCTTTGCATGTTCACTCTCATCCTAAGAATAGACTAATATGTCGTCAATAAAAACGACTACAAACTTGTCCAAGTACGGTCGGAAGATGCAATTTATCAAGTCCATGAAAATCGCAGGAGCATTCGTTAAACCAAATGGCATGACAAGAAACTCATAATGGCCATACCTCGTCTGAAATGCAGTTTTCGGCACATCTTGCTCTTTAACCCTCAACTGATAATAACCAGACCTTAAATCTATCTTGGAGAACACTGTAGCTCCCTTCAGTTGGTCAAATAAGTCGTCTATCCTTGGCAAAGGATACTTATTTTTCACGGTCACTTTATTGAGCTGTCTGTAGTCTATGCACAATCTCATCGATCCATATTTCTTCTTCACAAAAAGTACCAGAGCACCCCACGGTGAATAGCTCGGTCTTGCAAAACCCTTGTCTGTTAACTCTTGCAACTGAACCTTCAATTCTTTAAACTCCAATGGTACCATCCTATACGAAGCAATCGAGATAGGTGCCGTTCCCGGAACTAACTCAATCCCAAACTCGACCTCTCTAACTGGAGGTAACCCGGGTAACTCTTCCGGAAACACATCTGGATATTCACATACTACTGACACTGATTCAATCTTTACCTATGACTCTTGCGTATTCAGCACAAAGGCGAGATAGGACTCGTATCCTTTCCTCAAGTATTTCTCGGCTACCATAGTTGAAATTATCACAGGCAAACTATTTGATTTACCTGATTCAACCTGAATGACATCTCCATTTTCACATTTCAATTCAATAAACTTGCTACCATAGTTCACTAAAACATCATGAGCCATCAACCAATCCATACCAAGAATCAAATCAAATTCATCAAACGGCAACAACATAAGGTTTGTCGAAAAACAATGACCTCTAATTGTCAAAGGACAATTCCTACACACTTTATCAACTAGCACATGTTTACCTAACGGGTTTGACACCTTTACTACAAATTTCGTAGACTCAACAATCATGTTCACACTAGATGCCAATCTCATGCAAATGCAAGAATAGGTAGACCCCGGATCAATCAAATTAATAACAGATGTGTCATGAAGAGAAAAAGTACCCGTTATAACATCTGGAGATGATGCCTCTTTGCAAGCGCGAATGGCATAAGTCCTTACAGGTGCTCGACCCTCTGGTCTCACAGCAGAATCTCAAGGTGCACCTCTACCACTAGTCCCTCCTCCCGGGTTCTTTTGTGATCTACCCCTCGAAGATACACCATTAGATCTTATCTCTTACTTCCTTTCCTTGTCATCCCTCTCGGGGCAATTTCGGATGAAATGATTGGGTGAACCACACTTATAACAGTTTCTGTTATTCCCCCAAAACTCCCCCGTGTGTTACCTACCACAATTTGGACACTTCGGTTTGGACTTTGGATTGCCCACACTTGCCATTGAGGTGGCTTGAACTCTCGAGCCCGAGTAGGTGTTACCTCGGTCTCGATGTGAATATCCAACTGACGCAGTCCTCCGAGGGTTCATCTCCTTGGACCTCTTCGATTGAGCTTGATATGATTTACCCATTGGCCTTTTTCTTACATCTCGGGCCTCATTCAGGGCTTTCCTCTTTTCCTTATCCAGTTCTTCGGCCTTACATGCCCGGTCAACCAATACCACAAACTCTTTTAACTCCAAAATCCCAACTAGCAGTCTAACATCCTCATTCAGCCCATCTTCAAACCTCTTGCACAAGATAACTTCTATAGACACACATTCTTGTGCATACTTGCTGAGCCTAACAAATTCGCACTCATATTCTGCCACAGTCATTCTTTCTTGCTTCAGTTCAAGGAACTCTTTCCGTTTCTGGTCCACAAACCTCTGACTTATGTACTTCTTTCAAAATTCTTCCAAAAAGAAGTCCCACGTTATCCTATCTCTTGGAACCACCGAAGTTAGCATCTTCCACCAACGATAGGCCAAGTTATTTAGCAATGACACGGCGCATTTTAAGCTCTCCTCAGGTGTGCAGGAGAGTTCATCAAACACCCTCATCGAGTTTTCAAGCCAGAACTCTGCCCTCACAGGGTCATCATCTATATTAGCCCTGTAACACCCCAAACCCGGCCTAGAAGTTAGGCCTGAATCTGGCGTGTCACATTACAGTGTTTTTCAAAACCATATTTCTTGTTGTTAAAAACTTGTTTGAGAGTTAAAGCCTCTTTGTTAAAACTCAGAACACTTAAGCAATCTTTGTTCACTTGAAAACGTAATTACTTTTAAAACCTTATCTTTTGTGGAAGCATATTTAAAACGTTGCGGAAACGTAGTGCTTGAAAGCAGTTATCATTTTGGAAATCGTATTCCACTTTTAGCAGTTAGAAAACATCATAAATAAATATCAGAAATAATAAGTTAAAAATAGAGAGGCCTTATTACAACCCAAATCAAAATATTTAAAAGTAAATAATCAAAACAGCAAGCATAAGCAGTGTGTGGTCTTCTCCGAGTCCCTCGCAGCTCCGATCCGTCTAAGGCTGGGGATTATCTGCACGGTTAAAAGAAAAGGGGTGAGTTACGAGAACTCAGTGTGTAATCCCCTATAACGGTCATAGTCTGGGCCCGAGCCCATACGGTGTCGGCCTGGGCCTAAGCCCTATTCAATAATAATCTAGGCCTAAGCCCCAAATCATATCAATGCCATGGATATGTACCCACCCCAATCCAACCAAACTCTCCACCCATACCAACCAATCTCTCCATGTGGGGACCATGTCGACCCACCCAGCCAAAACTCTCTAATAATGCAGCCAAGCTGCTAATAACGGTATATGTGGCTGAGCCACTAAATTAAGCATATGTGGCGATGCCACTAGAACAGTACTTCCTCCAAATCATAAAACCCATGCAATATGACATGTATGCAGTGTATCACAATCATATACAGTTATATAAATATCACATAAACATCATTTAAACTACCACTAAGGGTATAACGGTCATTTTGTCGTTCCAGGGGTAAAACGGTCACTGCACTCCTTAAGGGCATCTCGGTAATTTTTACCCATCGAGGGTATTTCGGTAACTTTACCCATAGAGGGTATTTCGGTAACTTTACCCATAGAGGGTATTTCGATAATTTTACAAACCGAGGGTATTTCAGTAAACCAAGGGTATTCTAAATAGAGATAATTATGCGAATGGGCCTAGGGCCCATTCTCAGCCCAAATGAGCCCACACGCTCGTGTGGCCCATTCAACCCAAATCAAGCCACAGATATGAGATTCACATAGACCAGTTTAATATCTACTACACAATCATACAATTTATTCACATGGGCCCACTCGGCCCAAGGCAGCCTAAACCCATGAGAACACTCATGAGGCCTCAACTATTGCGTCGAAGCTCCCACACGTGCACTTGTACGCTCGTGTGGCTACCATCGTCGTGTGACCGGCATTTCGGCATTTTCCGCTCTACAGCTAGAGTAGTGTGAAATACACACCTGATAGGAATCTTGAGTTAATCCGCGCTCTAAACATTGTTCTGCGCAGAAGCCAACAATGGTCGTACCCTTGACCATCAAGCCATCACATGGGGTGTGTCGATCAACTTCGGTCACCACCACCGCGACCCAACGGCATACAGATCAATGAATGATCCAACGCCTAACCCAAACGAGCATGCCACAAAGCGAAAGGGATAAGCCAAGGAAGGTATGCTTACTCTCCTCATGGTTTGCTCTATTTATAGCCAGCTTCTCGCCTACTCTCATGCTAGCTTCCCGATGTGGGATCCCCCCTTCAGCAGAGTTTAAATCTAACACAAACTCTGGCCGTCCAATCCACAAAATAAACACTCCCTTGCTTGACATGAGATTCAAACCCTTGCCCTCTCCTATGCTCCAGACACTACATGCCACCACAACACAAGCTTCTTTTGTGATTTAGAACATGCGCAACTAAATATAAGCCTATGGGCCAAAGTCTAAGTTCATTTAAAAGAAAAACAAAATGAATTGCAAGCGCCAAAACTTGAACCTTGGACCCCTTGCTTTCTCTATGGCGTCACTTCCTTGTCTCCCATGTGGCGCCATTTGCCACTAGACCACAACTCCTTTTGTGTCTTTTTTTTTCCCACAATTTATTCTTAAAGCCTACTTACTTACCCCCAGGGCTTTATTCACCTAAACCAAAATTTTTCCTATGGCCTAACTTGAACCCGGGACTTCATAATACCCTCTAAACACTCCAAAATCACTCACCTAATAGGTCCAACTCGCATTAGTGCCGTCCTCTTGTTCTCAAAAAAATTTTAAACGCTCCCATGCCCAAGGCCTAATTCTACTAGGCCCAAATTCGGGGCGTTACAATTCTACCCCCTTAAAGAAATTTCGTCCTCGAAATTTCCAACTCTTAGAACAGTCGCACAATGCAAACTACACAACCGCGCTTCCGCTGCGCACTCTATTTCCAACACATTACCTCTTACGCACACCCGAAATACCAATTCACTAGAGTAGATAGATGTCATACAAACACAATATCCATATCCACAACATCACACAGAATAAATACAAAATCTAAATTTAAGCATCACAGTACAGTCTAATATCTAGGGTAATCACAGTGTTTCCTATTGCATAACAGTAGACAACGGTATTCAGAAAACTTACAGATTCGGCGCCGGAGACTCGGTGAACCACACTTTCAGAAAACGGTCAATACAAATTTCAAAACTTTAAATCTTTTCAAGCCTTTTTGAAACAATACTTTTAGAAAAACAATTTTAAAAACCCAATCTATAGCTGAGTTTTGCAACTTGGCTCTGATACCATTAAATGTAACACCCCAAACCCGGCCTAGAAGTTAGGCCTGAATCTGGCGTGTCACATTGCAGTGTTTTTCAAAACCATATTTCTTGTTGTTAAAAACTTGTTTGAGAGTTAAAGCCTCTTTGTTAAAACTTAGAACACTTAATTAATTTTCGTTCACTTGAAAACGTAATTACTTTTAAAACCTTATCTGTTGCAGAAGCATATTTAAAACGTTGCGGAAACGTAGTGCTTGAAAGTAATTATCATTTTGGAAATCGTATTCCGCTTTTAGCAGTTAGAAAACATCATAATAATATCAGAAATAATAAGTTAAAAATAGAGAGGCCTTATTACAACCCAAATCAAAATATTTAGAAGTAAATAATCAAAACAGCAAGCATAAGCAGTGTGTGGTCTTCTCCGAGTCCCTCGCAGCTCCGATCCGTCTAAGGCTGGGGATTACCTACAGGGTTAAAAGAAAAGGGGTGAGTTACGAGAACTCGGTGTGTAATCCCCTATAACGGTCATAGTCTGGGCCCGAGCCCATACGGTGTCGGTCTGGGCCTAAGCCCTATTCGGTAACAATCTGGGCCTAAGCCCCAAATCATATCAATGACATGGATATGTACCCACCCCAATCCAACCAAACTCTCCACCCGTACCAACCAATCTCTCCATGTGGGGACCATGTCGACCCACCCAGCCAAAACTCTACAATAATGCAGCCAAGCTGCTAATAACGGTATATGTGGCTGAGCCACTAAATTAAACATATGTGGCGATGCCACTATAACGATACTTCCTCCAAATCATAAAACCCAACCCAATGCAATATGACATGTATGCAGTGTATCACAATCATATACAGCTATATAAATATCTCATAAACATCATTTAAACTACCACTAAGGGTATAACGGTCATTTTGTCGTTCTAGGGGTAAAACGGTCACTTCACCCCTTAAGGGCATCTCGGTAATTTTTACCCATCGAGGGTATTTCGGTAACTTTACCCATAGAGGGTATTTCGGTAACTTTACCTATAGAGGGTATTTAGGTAATTTTACAAACTGAGGGTATTTCAGTAAACCACGGGTATTCTAAACAGAGATAATGATGCAAATGGGCCTAGGGCCCATTCTCAGCCCAAATAGGCCCACACGCTCGTGTGGCCCATTCAGCCCAAATTTAGCCACAGATATGAGATTCACATAGACCAGTCCAATATCTACTACACAATCATACAATTTATTCACATGGGCCCACGTGCCCATTGGGCCCACTAGGGCCCAAGGCAGCCTAAACCCATGAGAACACTCATGAGGCCTCAACTATCGCGTTGAAGCTCCCACACGTGCGCTCGCACGCTCGTGTGGCTACCATCGTCGTGTGACCGGCATTTCGGCATTTACCACTTTACAGCTAGAGTAGTGTGAAATACACACCTGATAGGAATCTGGAGTTAATCCGCGCTCTGAACACTGTTCTGCGCAGAAGCCAACAATGATCGCACCCTTGACCATCAAGCCATCACATGGGGTGTGTCGATCAACTTCGGTCACCACCACCGCGACCCAACGGCATACAGATCAACGAATGATCCAACGCCTAACCCAAACAAGCACGCCACAAAGCGAAAGGGATAAGCCAAGGAAGGTATGCTTACTCTTCTCATGGTTTGCTCTATTTAAATCCAGTTTCTCAACTACTCTCATGCTAGCTTCCCGATGTGGGATCCCCCCTTCAGCAGAGTTTAAATCCAACACAAACTCTGGCCGTCCAATCCGCAAAATAAACACTCCCTTGCTTGACATGAGATTCGAACCCTTGCCCTCTCCTATGCTCCAGACACTACATGCTACCACAACACAAGCTCCTTTTGTGACGTAGAACATACGCAACTAAATATAAGCCTATGGGCCAAAGTCTAAGTTCATTTAAAAGAAAAACAAAATGATTTGCAAGCGCCAAGACTTGAACCTTGGACCCCTTGCTTCCTCTATGGCGTCACTTCCTTGTCTCCCATGTGGCGCCATTTGCCACTAGACCACAACTCCTTTTGTGTCTTTTTTTCCCACAATTTATTCTTAAAGCCTACTTACTTACCCCCAGGGCTTTATTCACCTAAAACCAAAATTTTTCCTATGGCCTAACTTGAACCCGGGATTTCATAGTACCTTCTAAACACTCCAAAATCACTCACCTAATAGGTCCAACTCGCATTAGTGTCGTCCTCTTGATGTCAAAAAAAATTTAAACGCTCCTATGCCCAAGGCCCAATAGGCTCAATTCTAATAGGCCCAAATTCGGGGCGTTACAAGCCCTAAACTCCTCAGCCCCTTGCTTTCGAATCTTATCTACCGGGGGTTTGGTCATCCTCACTTAATCTATACCTTGAGGAGCCACTGGAACTGGCTGAGGTATAGGAGGGGGTGGAGGAGGTTGAGCATTAGGGTTGGTTCGTACATACTCCGTGTACCAGTTACTCATCATTTGGAGAAAGGCTTCTCGAGCCTCTTCTCCCTGACCCCCAGTCTCGAGTCCACTCTCTACAGGCGCGATCCCTTGTGCGGGAGCCAGCGTATTACTAGCTGCGTCATCAGCAGCCATTCGATCGGGATCCATTTACTAAATAAAAACAAAGTTTAGATTGGTCAGAAGTCACCACACTATCAATATACGCTTATGGCATGTATAGCTAGACTCTAACACACACTACGGTAGTCCGAGAACCGACTAAACCATAGCTCTGATACTACTAAATATAACACCCCTTACCCGTATTCAACGCCGGAATTGGGTACAAGGCATTACCGGACTTATCTCATTTGAACATACAACACTGGGCTATCAAATTTCATTTCCAATTTAAAACTTTTCATTCACATCCATGACATTCTTATTATGGGCCTACGAGGCCTAAATCATGCAAACGGAGGGCCTCGAGATCAAACCGAGAACTTTTGAAAACTTATAAAAATTTTGCTTTACCAGGGCCACACGCCCGTGTGGAGAGAAGGACACGCCCGTGTCACGTGCCGCACGCCCGTGCTCGACACTGACTTGCATCACACGGCCAGTCACACGTCCGTGTCCTTCGACCGGGTGGCGAATTAAATTTCAAATTTAGGTGCAGACTTCACACGGCCTGGGCACACGCCCATGTCCCTGGTCGTGCCTTCTACACGGCTGAGACACACGGCCGTGTCTCTGCCCGTGTGTTTACTACTGAGCTTACTAACTTGTAAAACTAACATGCAGGGGACACATGGCCTAGCCACACACCCATGGGACTGACCGTGTGTCTCACACGGCCTAGACGCACGCCCGTGTGCCTACCCGTGTGGACAAGAACAAAGCTATTTGCCAAGCTCTTTTCATCACCCTACATCACACAACCTAAATCCATTCAACCAATTACTAAGCAAAGCAATTATGTAACATACACATTCATGAATAACCTTGTCTTTGCATAAATTAGTAATAATAAGCCATCAACTATGGCTATATACAAAAGAATTCATCTTTAAGGGAGCCAATACACACTTGGCCAAAATAACAAAATAATTCATCTAGTCTAGCCCCTATACATGCCATACTCAAAATACTAAGTCTAGATATACCGAGATGAGCTGATAGTGTAGGTGGTCTTCCAATTATCCTCGTATCCCGACCCGACACTTTGACACTATAAAACAAGGGAAAAAGAAAGGGAGTAAGCTTTAAGCTTAGTAAGTTTACATGTAAACAATAAACATTATAATACATGCTAGTCAATATATAGCAATATGTACTAAGCAAGACCATTCCTCAATCTATACTCATGCTTACTCAAATCACCTCTTACCACATTCCCACCATATAACAAGCATAATGCTCACATTTAGTGGCATACATTCCCTGCACTTATCACAACAAAGCCACATGAAACAAGCACTTAAACAATTCCTCGATGAACCATTGAAATGATAACAAACAATCGGTGGTTTCGCACATAGCCCACCAACAAGAATAATTACAGTGGTATCGCACTTAGCCCACCAAATGATAATATAAACGATGGTATCGCACACAGCCCATCGTGAATGAATAGTAAAGTGGTATCGCACTTAGCCCACTATGAAGAGTATTTACAGTGGCATCGCACATAGCCCACCATTAATCTATAATTAAACTCATACGAAAATTTACTCAACATCTATCGAATTCAATTCATCTCAATCATGAATAATTTCATTCATACAATGCACCATTCATTAACAACATGTATATTCAAAATGAGTAGTTTACACATAAACTTACCTCGGTGCAAAATGTGTTAATTTGTGGTTTAATCCGAAACCTTGCCTTTTCCCCGGTCAAGGTTAATTCCGCACTCTTCTTGGTCTATTACAACAAAAATTCACTCATTCAATCATTTTATAATCATAATCTTTACTTATGCAAAAATGACCATTTTGCCATTGTACTATGGCAAAATTACGATTTTGCCCCTAGGCTCGTAAATCGTTTTTTTTCATCACATTATCTCATTAACCAAGCCTAGCTGAACATTTATTACTCTTACAACTACTCATAAATCCAATTATTTCATGCATTTATTACACATTTTTAATCTTTGCATTCAAGCCCTATTTAGGTGTTTTCATGCTATCACCTTTCACAAAAGTTGTTTCTCATCTCACTAACATTCATTTTCTTCCATAAAAACTCAGCAAACAACATAAACACTCTCATGGCAAGTCCCTAGACTTTCAACCATTTTACAAATTAGTCCCCTCATTAGCTAGCTTAAGCTTTGGGGACTCCAAAAGTACAAAAATTATCAACTAAAACCATCAAAATCACTTACTTGTGTGAGGACAAGTTGCTGAAATTTCAAAGCTTTCAAAACCCTTCTTTGAATGTAAAAATCGGTGGAAGGAGAAGAGAAGGGAAAAAGATGATAACCTTTCTTTATTTTATCATATTTTATTCATTTAGTCACCAACTATGACCAAATTTTGACCAAATTAAATGCCTTTGTCTCCCTAGACTCTATGGCCGGCCAACACACCCCATATGGCCTAATTGCACTTTAAGAACCTTCAATTTTATATTTTATAGCTATTAGACACCTCTACCTTGAAAAATAGAACTTTCGCACTTTACGCGATTTAGTCCTTTTTCACAATTAAGCATCCAATTGTTAAAATTAAGGCACCAAAATTCCCATGCAACCTTATAATCATGTTATAATGTATAAAATAATACTAAAATAATTTTCCTCAACCTCGGATTAGTAGTCCTGAGACCCCTATTCCGACTAGCCCCAAAATCGGGCTGTTACAGAACTACCTGACAGCGGTTCTTTGAGGAAGAGGTTGGAACAGAAGTTGGAGATGGAGGGACTAAATATCTCTATGGATTGTGCCAATTTGTTGAACAATAGCCTTGATGTTTACATGAAGAGATTGATCAAACCTTGTTTGGAACTGGCTCGCTCGAGATTAGGAAAGAAACTTATTGACCAAGGCCACAATTGGTCCATGGCCTGTTTGAATGGGATGCAGCCCATGAGATATGCACCAAAACAAAGTGGACCCATTTCTGCATCAATCTTAGACTTTCGAGTTGCGATGGAGTTGAATTCCTTGCTTGTTTGAGTGGACTGGCCAACACAACTGGAGAAGGCGTGCCTGCTTGCTTTAGGAGAGTGAGCTGGAACTAATCGGCTTCATGATTTGCGTTCAACCAGATTCTAGCCATAGCAATTTTGAGTTATTTCAGTTTGAATTCCACTCTAACATTGATCTCGAGCATACCATTTTTATAGAAAAGATGAAGTAAATAAATACAAACACAGTAGTTTTGGATGATGCTGACTACTTTGTAAATATTTCACGGCTCTGATTTATCCCGGAGGTGCAATGTCTCAGCTAGGTGAAATCCAATTATATCGACACTTCATAAGGATCCATATAGGCTAGCAACTATCTCCACCTGTTATCCATTGTTTTAGTGAACACTCATTTTCATAATAGTAAAGCATATAATTTGCAATTGCTGTATGATTGATTTGGTGAGCTGACTTTTGTTGCTTTTGCCTAGTCTTATTTCCTTGTAATGTTAGGTATGTACTGGTATGAATCATAAATACAGTTAACGATTCAATAAAGAGAAGTTAATAACATCATAACTGAACATTCATTTTCCCGATCCAATCCAATCCAATTAGGCTCAAACAACGTTTGCTGTCACTGTCACATCATCTATTTATTTGACTTTTACGATTCAATCATTCCAAACCCTTTCTCTAACTAGTTACAATACCAAGAAATCTTATCAGAAACTAAATAACACGTCTTTGTATAAAAAAATTCAGCTTCAAGAACCCAACTTTTTTTCTCAGTTAAAGGCAGCACAGTTTCTACGAATGTTGCCGTTCCAGTCTTGATACCTACCCGACCCAGCTTAGTCATGGCAGTAATAAAGGCTTGGTTAAAAGCCTGTGAGTTGGAGGCCCAGGCGTCTACAGTAGGTCTAGACCTTGTGTCCGTGAATAAAACCTGGTCGGAGGTGAAAAGGCCCTGCCCTTTCTGCAAGTTCTGGAAGCAGACATTGTCAAATGTCCTGGGTGTGTTTGGGTCCATGTTGATGGCTATCCTTGGGTCCACATTCCTGGGGCACATTTGTTGAAGTTGAGTAGCATAATCCTTGTTGAGCGTTGGGTCCACTGCATTTTGACGGCTAAAATTTTATATTCTGTTGGAAAACTTGTCGCAATGTGAGAATCCAAGAGTGTGTGCCGCTGCAAGAACATAAAACCAATGAGAGCCTTTAACATGGGAAGCTTATGTTGGAAATGCAGACATTGAAGTTGTGGTAATAATAAGACCTGATAGAGCAATCATGTCAGTTTGGCTGAGTCCATTTGCTGCAAAAAGCGAATTAAGCTAATTCAAGTTGAAAGTTGGGGGAGGAAGCTTTCCATTGACACTAGCGGCTGTAGAGCTTAACCCATCCAATCTCCCCAATTCAACAGCATAAGAAATTCCACCAGACTGTAATTATAATCAGATCACATTCACTAACATATCTGCAACAATGTCAAACAATCATTGTGGTAATATCAAAGAAATAGGAACGAACCATACCATAGCAATAACATCACGGGTAGCCAAAACCAAGATATCAGCACAAGACACCTTGTTTCTGCAACTTGGAACCGCATCAACCGCTGCTTTAGCTTTGATGACGGTGTCAAATCCATCTCCGGCTAACGACAGGTTATCAGGGTGATCTTTTTCAGCTTTGTTGCTACCGGTAGATGCAATCATAACCGAAGCATCACATCCCTGTTAGAAACAATAAATGCACTTGCGATCAAAGGTTGATACATTTTAAGCGAAATAGAGAAAAGGGTAATCTTCAGAAAAAAAAAGTGCTGGAAAAAAACCTGGACAAAGCAATCATGGAAGAAGAGACGGAGAGTGGCAGGAACTGTGACGAAAGTTTGGCTGAATTTCTTGGCCACTTCACCTCTAACAATGGCTTCTACATTTGAGCAAAAATTAGCATAGAAATTTTGTCTTAGTTGAGCTGATACTGTGCCAGGAAACAAACACAAGCTCAGAGAAAATGACAGGAAAACTAAAAGGTTAATGAAGTGACCCATTTGAGAAGAAACTGAGAAATAATGAGCATAAAAGCAACTATATAGAGAAAGAAGAATGTTAATGATTAATGAAAATATAAAAAAGCATATATAGTGTTATAGTATAATTCACACGTGCTTAGCATGGTAAATAGGTAGCTAGTATGTTAACATTCTGGTATGAGCTAACAACTCATTAGTACGTTAGCATTCTGTTATGAGCTAACAACTCATCAGTTAGGCATTGTTGCCTATATATTCTGTGTATTAAGAACTTGAAGAAGGCAAGATTCATTCACAAATAATATCATCATTTTCTTTCATAAGTTTAGTATTCAATATTCTTTCATGGTATCAGTCGCTAGGTTCTGACCTGGTATGGCTCCTCCGCTCCCTTTAGACTCTGACGTTGGTGGTCCAAGCGGATCGGTTTTCTCCGGCGAGCGCCTAATCACCACATTTCCTCGTCACGACGTGGTCAAGCTCGCTGGTGACACGTTCCTTCAATGGCGACAGCAGGTACGCCTTATTCTCACTGGCTATGGTTTATTTGGATTCCTTGACGGTTCTCTCTCTGCTCCGCCGAGTTTTATCCAAGATCCAGATGGAAATCTTCTCGCTAATCCTTCGGCTACAATCTTTACTCAACAAGACAATTTACTCACCTCTTGGCTGCTCTCGACCATTAGCTCCTCCGTGTTGTCTTCATTCACGGAAGTTTGCACCGCTAGTGATGTGTGGATTCTGGCTAACGGTCTCTTTGCGGCGGACACTGGCATGAAGCAGTCGCAACTCCGGCATGCTCTCCATTCTCTCCAAAAAGCCCCCTTATCTGTTCGTGATTATGTTGACAAAATAACAAATCTCTGTGCTCTTCTTGCTGCTTCTGGTTCTCCGATCTTAGAGGATGAGAAGACGGCAGTCTTGCTCTCGGGTCTCCCCTCTGAGTTTGACGCGGTTACTTCATATGCATCTCTGTCGATGACGCTGTTACCTTTCCACCGTCTCGTTGATGCGCTTCTTGAGTGTGAAGCTCGTCAACTCAGATCTGCTAAGGAAACCTTGATTGCTGCAAATTTTGTGGACGGTTCGGCGACACAAGAGGTGGCCGGCTATCCTCGTGGCGGTCGCTCTTCTGCTCGTGGCCGGGGTCAGAGTTTTTGCCCTCGTGTATAGTGTCAGATCTGTAGTCGATATGGCCACTATGCTCAACGTTGCTTCTATCGGTATCGACGTGATGATCAGACGACGAATGGTGATGATCGGGTTCCGTTTGCTCCTCGTGACGATCGGGTTTTGGGGCCAACTATGGAGGGCTGGTCAGGTCCTTTGAATGGAAAGGATACTTCTCACGATTGGAATGGAAGGGGTTTTCGTGACAATGGAAGGGACTTTCAGGACTATGGTCAAAATTGGGGGGTTTCTGGTCAAACTCATTTTATAAATTCAAGGCAGCAATTTGCTTACCCAAGTAATAGGCCGGTGGTAGGAGTAGACCACTTGGTCACACGTGGGCCACTTGAAAGACCAACCCCCTCCCCTCAACGTGCACGACATGAGTATGGGCTTCCTGGTGCCCATTTTAATAGTCATTTAATGGGTAATTTTTTTGGGCCGCATGGAAATGTTTCACCTAGCCCTCATGGACAGCATGCTATTGGACATACTAGTGGGCCTCATGGACCTATTCACACACGGACCTCGGATGATCAGATTTCTTCCGAACCTACTGCTTATTGTGCTACAGCTAATCCATCTCGGAAAATAGGTGATTCTCCGATCCCAAGGAGCACAAAACCGAGAGCTCGGGTTTTTGATGTGGATTCTTCTCCGTATGACTCCTCTCAATTTGTTGGGCTACCTCCGAGGGTTTCTGACTTGCATGCTTCTGATTTTTCTGATGCCACTGCTTATGATTCCAGTTTCAACGATAACAATTCATATGTTCCGTTACACGTAAGAAGTGCGACTTGGTGCCTAGATTACGGTGCTACTCATCACGTGTGTCAGAATCCATCTACACTTGATTCTTCCAAACCGTATACAGGTAACTCTTCACTTAAAATGGGTAATGGAGCTTCTACTAAAATTAACTCTATTGGGACTTCGATGTTGGCTACAGAAAAGAAAGTTCTACACTTATCAAATGTTTTGTGTGTGCCTAGCATTCGCAAAAATTTGCTCTCTGTGTCTAAGTTTGCTGCAGATAACAAAGTATTCTTTAAATTTCACCCTTCCTATTGTGTGGTTAAGGATATCAAGACGCGGGAAATATTGATGCGGGGCCAAGTTCGTGATGGACTCTATTATTTTTCGCCCAGCTTGACGGATGATTCCCCTGTTGTGTATAATACCTCCGTTCGTGAAAATACCCTAAGTAATAATGTTTTTACCCGTAATAATGTTTTTACCCTGTGGCACAGGAGACTAGGCCACCCTTCTTCTAATATAGTGAAAAATGTTCTTAGTAAATGTCATATTCAATTCAATAAAAGTTGTTTTGATGAAGTATGTGTAGCATGTCAGCAAGGGAAATCACATAAACTACCGTTCTCACAATCTCTCACAAAGTATGATGAGCTTTTTGAACTTGTAGTTTCTGATCTATGGGGGCCAGCCTCGATTTCATCTGAAGGAAATCTCTACTTTGTGTCCTTTATTGATATGTGTAGTCGTTTCACATGGATTTATTTGATTAAACGAAAATCTCAAGCTCTCGAGTGTTTTCTACAGTTTCGACAGATGGTTCAGACTCAGTTTGGGAAATACATTAAGAAGTTTCAAAGTGATTGGGGTGGTGAATTTTAGACCTTTGCATCTGTTTTAGCCACACATGGTATTATTCACCGTTTATCGTGTCCTTATACATCTGAACAAAATGGGGTCGCTGAACGTAAACATCGTCATATTGTGGAAACGGGTATTACATTGTTGGCTCAGGCTAGTGTACCTATGGACTACTGGAGTTATGCCTTTCGTAGTGTCGTACATCTCATTAATCGACTACCCACTTCAGTCTTGGGTGATCAATCTCCGTATCAACGTCTGTATGGTCATTCACCAGAGTATGAGTATCCCCGAGTATTTGGGTGCTATTGTTTTCCCTGTTTACGATCGTTTGTTCGATACAAGCTTGACTATCGCTCTCAACCTTCTACGTTTCTTGGGTACAGCTCTCAGCATAAAGGTTATTTTTGTTTACTACCAGATGGGAAGGTCGTTATTTCCCGTCATGTGATTTTTGATGAACAAAAGTTTTTATTTTCTTCTTCTGATACTTCTAACAGTCAGCAGTCTCAACCCGTGAGCCTTCCTACATATGTTCCCATTATCAGACCGTTCGCTTCTCAAAGTAGTGCAGCACCTTCTGGAGCTTGTGAAAATCTCTCTGTTGACTCTATAAATGCTCATCAAAATTCCAGCGCAACTTGTGCTTTACCGTCTGTCTCGAGCTCTTCAGAAAACACTAGTGTCTTGCGAAATGCATCAAGCCCCTCAGCCGATGGCTTTCTGGAAGGGTTGCCGACTGGTGAAGTTGGTCCTAATGCGAGAGTAAATGAGCCTGTTAACACTCATTCCATGGTTACTCGGTCTAAAGCGGGGATATTTAAGCCAAATGTGTTATCTGTTGACATAGCTGAATTTGAGCCTAGTTCGATTGAAGAGGCTCTTGCACATCCTGAATGGCGACAGGCAGTTCAAGCCGAGTTTGATGCCTTATTAGCCAACTCTACCTGGGATCTTTTTCCTCTTCTATCTGGTCGCAAAGCAATTGGATGCAAATGGTTGTTTAAAGTAAAAAAGAATCCTGACGGATCTGTTGATCGGCGGAAGGCTCGGTTAGTTGCAAAAGGATGTTCCCAAGTGCCGGGATGTGATTTCACAGAAACATTCAGTCCAGTGGTCAAACCAGCAACTATACATGTTATTATTTCTGTTGTTGTGTCTCGTAGGTGGCAACTCAGGCAAGTTGATGTCAATAATGCTTTTTTGAACGGAGATTTAACTAATGAAGTTTTCATGCAGCAACCCCCGGGGTTTGTTCGATATGGCTCACATGGTGAACAGCTAGTGTGTCGTCTGACTAAAGCCCTCTATGGTTTACGACAAGCTCCTCGTGCCTGGTTTGACAAATTAAGAAATTTTCTTGTTGGTAATGGGTTTGCTGTCTCTAAGTCTGATGCTTCTTTGTTTGTCAAAGTTCTTAACAAGCTTACTTTGTATATTCTTGTTTATGTGGATGACATTATTGTCACTGGAGATTCGTTTGCTGAAATTGATAGTTTTATTCAGCAACTTAACGAAAAATTTGCTCTTAAAGATTTGGGTGAGCTTCATTAGTTTCTGGGGGTAGAAGTGAGCAAATCTGCTTCTGGTAGTCTTCATTTGTGTCAGCAAAAATACATTAAGGAACTTCTTAATCGCTGTTCTATGGCTAATGCGAAACCTGTTCATACACCAATGGTTAGTTCGCCTATGATGTCTAAATATGAAGGTGAACGACTTGCTGATCCAACTGAGTACCGGAGTTTGGCTGGAGCTCTTCAATATATTGTCTTAACGCGACCAGATATTTCGTATGCGGTAAATCGGGTATGTCAGTTCATGCATGCACCCACTACAGTACATATGACAGCTCTTAAACGTATTCTGCGATATCTACGTGGCACACTGTCTCATGGTCTGGTTTTTCGTCGATCTGATAGACTTTCTTTGGTCAGATATGCGGATGCGAACTGGGGTCTTGATTTTGATGATCGTCGCTCCATAACAGGATATTGTGTATATTTTGAGAATGCTCCTATCTCATGGTGTTTCAAGAAACAGCAAGTTGTTTCTCGGTCCACAGCTGAAGCTGAGTATCGGAGTTTGGCTGGAGCCACTAGTGATATTGCGTGGCTTGTGTCTCTTTTGTCCGAACTAAAACTCACCTCTATTGATGTCCCTACTGTATGGTGTGATAATACAAGGGCTGTTGTTGTTGCAGCTAATTCGGTTCTGCACTCCAAGTTCAAGCATGTTGAACTTGATTTGTTTTTTGTTCGTGAAAAGGTGGCTAATGGAGAATTGATTGTTGGTGAAGTTCCGGCAAGTGACCAGGTTACGGATATTCTTACTAAGCCATTATCTGTATCCCTGTTTACTCGTTTTCGTCATATCCTTCAGATTGTACCACTAGAAGAAGCTAGGTGAATGTTATAGTATAATTCACACGTGCTTAGCATGGTAAATAGGTAGCTAGTATGTTAACATTCTGGTATGAGCTAACAACTCATTAGTACGTTAGCATTCTGTTATGAGCTAACAACTCATCAGTTAGGCATTGTTGCCTATATATTCTGTGTATTAAGAACTTGAAGAAGGCAAGATTCATTCACAAATAATATCATCATTTTCTTTCATAAGTTTAGTATTCAATATTCTTTCATATAGGAAGAAGCTTGGAAGTGGTCCGTGAGAGTAGTAAGTTGGATGAGGAATCTTTTTTAACAGCAAAGAAAGAGTGCCTCAATAATAAGTGATTTAAATAATAGATAAGGAGAGAGTACGGAGCTTGAAAGAGACATCAATGCTTCTCCTTGGCTTTGTCAATGGCCACCTTCGTCTCCTTCCACAAACTCAAACTGCTCTCCTCGTTGCCCTACAACTTGGGTTTCGACTACCAACTTGGAATCTCATAGAAACGTGCTCCAAGATCCAACACTTTGAAATAAAAACTAGAGACATAGAGAACATCGAAAAATCCGTAAAACCTCCAAGTCTTGAGATTTTTTTAACCTAATACTTTTTAGTTCTTTTTTAACATGAAGAAATACGTACATCTCGATCCAAAAGAGAGCCGTTGGTACATACATTTTCAACTCCTCAATAAATATTAATATCATCTATTCAAATTAATATTTTTCTAAAAAAATTACATATTGATTAGGATAAATAGAAAATAAATATATAAAGTTTTTATATATTTTAACAAAACATTTAATATTGTTAATTTTTAGCTTTTTAAAGTTAAAATAGAAAAATATTAAAAGGGTTGGACACCAAAAGCAGGCCATGCCATTTTAAGCATAATATTTGATGAAAGTACTTGGCTATAACGTGCAAGTTTGTATAGCTAAGCAATAGTGGAAAAAATTAATATGAAAAAAGAAGGAAAATTTTAACTCGATATTCCAAATTTAGATAACCGATGAAAAACCAAAGCAAAACAATGAAGCACCACTGATACAAGACAACAAGTAAATAAGGAAAAGCCTGTAATTTTCAATATTTTGGCTGTTATATAATTTCAGACTCATCTTGGTCCCAGAGTTTACATACAGTAATAATAAAAGAAAGAATATCATTGGCTACTCATCTACGTAAGCTGACGATGGGATTTCATGCCAATTTTGAAGAAAGGTTTGGTAGAAATAATAACAATAAGTCCAAGGCACCATAATTAAAATTATCATCTAAAACTGAAAAAACTATTAAACAGGAAAATTGATCGTTATTAAACTAAAAAAAAAAAAATCCAAGCATATATTTTTAATTATACATAAAGATATGAAGTGGGCAATACCCTTCTAAAGGTTTAAATTTTGTATAAAAACTATTTTTGTGAAAGACAAGGATGAATCAATAATTAAGTGGGCATGAAAACCCAGCTGGAGAGGAATGATGAGATTGGAAGGCAATTTTAAGTGTCTCATTGTTGTATTTTTATTTGACAATTTAAATAAAATGTTTTCTATTGTAGAGTGAAGGAATCTTTTGGGTAGAGAATCTTACTGTCAAATTGTTGGTCTTTTTCAACCTGTTGGACTAAATAAAATTTAAAATTCTAATTCACACCATGTGTTTTCCTGTCTTTTTTTTTTTTTCAGGTTTACTTAATACGAGATTTATGTTTAATATCTGGCTTAAAGATTGTGAAATAATATATATTTCAAACGGCAACATCCATATGTTTTCCCAATTCTATAATAATAGCAAAAGTTTTATATAAATATATTTAATTTTAGCAGATCACTTGTTCTGGTGAAGGTTTTTGATAATAATAAAAAATAAGGTAAAATATGATGCAAAATGTGCAAATTTGGGCAAAGTGATGATGGGTTTGAAGTAAGTCAAAAGAAAAATAGATTATAAGATAGTTTAAAGATAAATACAGTCACAAACTTCAAGTATAAGTACCATATTTAACTAAAAAATCTACTGGTCATTACAATATTAATTGTACACAAATTGATATCCAAAATTATCTAAGAAATAAAAGAGAGTAGCTTATTGAAGGAGGGGATGCACAGAGGTTATACAACTACTTCAAAGAACGTGAAATAAAAGATCTTGGATTCATTTATGTATTTCAAGTTGATCAAAGTGGTCACATAGGAAAATGTTTTCGGGCTTATGGGTGCTAGGATGGTTAGTTTAACTAGAAAGGTTAAAGCCATGGAGCTTAGAAAAAGTACAAGAAGTTAAGTTTGAAAAACTGAATAAATTTGTGGTATTTGTGAAATCATGGAACATTCTACTGTTGAATGTCCAAACATTTCATTTTTCAAAGAAATGTTGCATGATCAAGCGAATGTTGTGGAAACATTCAAAAAACCCTTTCATTCTCTGTACCGAAACACTTACAACCTTCAATGGAGAAACTATTCTAACTTCAACTGGCAGGATAATAATCATGCTCGGTTCCCCCGGCCTCAAAAACCTCCCAACACTCTGACCCATCCATCTCTGCAGGTCAAAAGTTTAGAGAAAACATTGCAAGAATTCATGCAAACACAAACAAATGTCAACAATCAGACTTCATAAGATATCAATGAAATCAAGAGCACACTTTTTATGTTGATAGCCTCATTGCGCATTCAAGAAAATGTAAGTTTTTTGCTTAATATCAATCTAATCCTTCTACTCAATATCATGTTCCTTGTCCCATAAAAATTCAAAAAGAAGATGTGAATTCCATCTCAACACTTCGAAGTGGGAAGGCCATTGACAAGAGCATTCATTCCAAAGCCCAAGAGCCCTCTTTCTCTCCGCAAAGTAGTGGTGGGGATGATGGTAAGCCTAAAAGTTTTGACAACCTAGACAAACAAAAATGTGTGATTTCAACTCCTTTCCCTCAAATATTGCAACCAATAAGGAATCTGAATAAAAATGCTGAAATTTTAGAAATTTTCAAACAAGTTAAGATTAATATTCCTTTATTGGATGCGATTAAACAAGTTCTGTCTTATGCTAAGTTTTTGAAAGATATGTGTACAATTAAAAGGAAACATAATGTGTAAAAGAAAGCCTTTTTAACTGAACATGTGAGTTCAAACATTTAGCATATCATAGCACCTAAATATAAAGACCCTGGTTACCTTACAATTCCATGCATCATTGGGAACATTAGAATAGAGCGTGCTTTGCTTGATCTTGGTTCTAGTGTTAATCTTTTGTCTTTCTCTGTTTATCAATAGTTAGGTTTAGGTGAATTTAAGCCAATATCTGTCACACTTTAATTAGTTAATCAGTCTGTCAAAATTCCTCAAGAGGTAGAAGAAGATGTGTTGGTTCAAATTGAAAAAATTTACTTTCTAGTTGATTTTATTGTTTTAGACACACATCTTGTCTCAGATTTAAATGTACAAATCTCTGTTACTTTAGGTTGTCCATTTCTTGCAACTTCTAGTGCTTTAATTAATTGCAGGAATGGTGTTCTAAAATTGTCTTTCGAAAACATGACATTACAATTACATGTGTTTAATGTTTGCAAGCAACTTGCTCAAGATTCCGATGTACATGAAGTGGACTTTATTGAACAACTTGCCCATGAGTAGTTCACCAATTCCAAATTATTCAATCATTTGGAAAATTATTTAACTGAATCTAAAATTGATGATGAAACAAAAATTGCATGCACTGATTCTATGTTAAATTCTTTCCAGGGACAAGATCAGAACTTTTATTGGAGACAAAAGTTTGAGGAACTTCCAATGATTACAGATGTTTCAGTACCATCAATTGATCAACCACCCAAGCTTGATTTGAAACAACTACCATGTGATATGAAATATTCATTTTTTAGTGAGAAGGAAACTTTTCTAGACATAATTTTCTCAAAACTTGATGCACCCCAAGAAGGTAAGCTATTGAAAATTTTAAAAATGCATAAAAATACATTAAGATAGACCATAGCTGACATAAAAGGAATTAGTCCATTGATTTGCATACATAACATTTATTTAGAGAAAAATGTTAAACCCTCTAGACAAATGCAAAAAAGGCTTAACCCTAATATGAAAAAAGTGAGAAATGAAGTCATTAAAGTCTTGGATAATGGAATCATTTGTCCTATTTTTTACAGCAAATGGGTAAGTCCTGCCCAAGTTGTACCCAAGAAAACTGGATTTATTGTACTAAAAAATGAAAACAATGAATTGATCCCAACCAGGACTGTTACTGGTTGGCGCATGTGCATTAACTATAGGAAACTTAATTCAGTGACTGTAACAGCCCGAATTAGGGCCTAGTCGAAATAGTGGTTGCGAGACCACAAATCCGAAGTAGAAATATATGTTTTATAGTTTTTATGAGGTCTATGACATGTTTGCATGATTATGTGAAAATTTCATGAAGAAATTTTATAATTTAGTGATCAATTTATTCATTAGGACTAAATTGCAAAGATTGAAAATATGAGATTCTAGAAGATTCAAGTATGAGATAGCAATAGAAGTTTTATTAGAGGTCCTTATTTAGCAATTAGACCATTATAACTTATGATGGACAAAAATAGACATGGGAAGGAAAAATCTCAAGAAAGGGAGCTTAAGGGCATTTTGGTTAATTGGTTAATAAGTTAATTAAAAGGGAAAAAGAAGTCAAAATTAGTGTTCATCTTCTTCCCTTAAGTGCCAAAATTTGGAATGAGCCATAGCTAGGGTTTCTTCAACTTTCAAGCTTGATTATCAAAGAACACGAAGTCCGAACCGAAACCGAGGAAAGAACAAAGTGGTGGACTAAATCGAACAACTAAACATATTTTGGTACCGAGGTAAATTTGTGTGTAATAAAGTAACCTTATGTCATTATGTATTGAAATGCTTGAGATTACATGAAATGTACATTATTTCTATGAAAAGTAATCAATGATGTTCGATGAGAATATGATGAAGATTTATGATGTGAAAGTCCCGGTTGAACCTTAGGAATGGAAAGGTTGAGAATTAGTCGTGGGTGAATTATAAGATGAACGGAATTGATTTTAGGCGAAAAGATTAAGTATAGATCGAGATATTCGAATTCAAAGTTTGCTATGTTATAAGTTTCGGTTACATGAGAACTTAGCTTAGGCTTATATTTTGTATGCTTGTAATGAGTCCTTGGCTGATTTTTGGATGTATTGTTGTGTGAATTTGTTGTGTTGAAGTTCCGGATTTGATAGACCCTTCTACGAGTAGAGATAAAGGCAGGGAAAAGCTAGTTTGAGTTTTCGGCTTTACAGTGAAAGTGTAATCGGTGAGTGTTTAGATTAACTGCTTGTAGACATGATTCTAAGTGTTGATTGGGAGCTTAGGAATAGCCCAAACCTCTATCCTAAGTTCCGAGTGTAAGCTTTCTATTTTCCTTGTTTATTTTTGGAAAATTATGCGAATATGTGAATAACTACGAATTGATTATTATGATGCAATATTGTGAATTGTATTGTATTGTGGGTATATTAAATATGCCCAATGACAGTAATGATGTTGTGTTAGCGATATAATGATGTGCAATGAAAGTGTGCAAAAGCTGGTAAGTATCTTTGTGTTGCATTGTGGAATATGATGCTAATGTAACAGGTTTTTGTATCTGATAAACTGATTTTAATGCACTCATATATTGACGGATATATGATGGTTCAATGAGCATTATTGTGGTACTTGAAGTGCAATTAAATGTGAATTTGATAAGTATGCATTGTGTACAAGTTTGTGATGCGAATTGGCTAATATGAATAGAGATGATGTGCATCAAATCAGTAATTAAGAATGTGTAATTATGATATGGATATTTTGGCATTGTGACCTTATGAGACCGTTAGATATAGTTGGCATGCCATAGGATTGTGAGTACTCACCTATATGTGTTATGTGATTTGAGCGTTGAGGCCCTGGGACATGTTGGAAAGATAAGGGAATGTGAGCTAAGCTCCATTCAACGGGACATGTCTGGTGTGTTGGAGAGTGCTAGCTTTATACTTCACTTTTGGGATATGTTCAACTCTATGAGTTAATTGGTGTATTGGAGATCCGTGTATCCGATGAGTGATGATAGAGCTCACTTTATGTTTCATAGCCTCAAGTGCCAATTTATCGTTTAAATATGATCTTTTATGTTATTATAATACAATAAGAGACAGATGCTTTTAATTGTGAATAATATGTTAAATGAGTTTATTTAAGTTACATGAAAATGTTAGTATATTCTCATAGTAAATTGCGTATGTAATTGTGGATTGGATTGTTTTCATATAACTTGTGAATGCCTGTGAATATAAATAAGTTAAACTTGTGAGTTATTAAAGCATGTGTATGTTGTTTTAGTCTTGACGAATTATTGTTAAATGAATTAATGAAGCATGAATATGTAATTCTGACTCAAATGGAATATGGTCTTGAATGTGTTGCAGTATGCTCTCGATTGACCTTTGATATTGTGTGTACATTTTGGTTACTCTGATCATTCATTGAGCTTGTTAAGCTCACCCGTTCCCTTCTTAAAATTTGCAGATTAGTTGTGTGCTGGTGTAAGCGGTGTGGCTTTCCGAGGAGTGATCCAAGCAAGTCCGTTTTCGTTATTCATAGGTGTTTATTATTATTGGTTATGTTTTGGGAATAAGGCAATGTGGTAGTCTTTGTGCTAATATTGGATATGATATTTTGAGTTGTCTCTATGATTTAATTGCTTTTAGGATTTTGGGATTTGTTTCGTAATATGTTGACTATTTCTCAGATTTGCTTTTAATGTTTGGAACTATTATTATGGCGATTTCGGTGTTTATTTGATGATGATGATATCATAGCTTGTTGAACTGGTTCGAGTTGGAATGATTAATATGCTTAAAAATGTTTTATTTTTCGGGTTTGGAGCAGAGGTATCGATATTCATGTTTTAAAGACGATACATCTGTGTTTTGAAACGTGCAGGAAGTCAGAATAGAGATTTGGTATCAATACCTTTTCTCGAGTTTCGATACTCAGGGTAAATTTATCGATACTTCACGATAGGTACCGATAATTTTCAAGAATTTGATTTTTAATCGAGAAATAGAATGCAAGTTTGGTATCGTTTTTCCAGGTGGTATCGATACCACTTAAAGAAAATATCGATACCTTAGTGTCAGTACCGATACCTACGGACCTAGTTTGAGAATTTTGCTGAATGGACCTTATGTATGTTTTAATATGTTTATAAGACTATTTAATGTAAGTTTAGCACGTGATAATGATAACTAGCTAGTATGATTGACTTAAGACCGGTGCGAATAGCAAACTGATGGATGTTTTGTTGGAATGAGCTTTTACTTGTTGGTTATGACGTGAGATGGTGGTGTGATATCCTGATATTCGGACTTGGCAACCAAGCCGGGTATAGGGTGTTACATACGACACATTTTACAAAAACTTCCAGAACATTTGGAACATATAAACAATAAATATATTTTGTTTCATGATAAACTTCACCATCATATTCATGATATAGTTACCATTGAAGAGTTTGAACTAAAATGGAATGGGATATTATTTATAAGTATGGCTTTATAGAAATAATTAGTTGCAAGATTTATATCTTCTCATGAAAAGTGGGTACTTGCATATTTGATAACAATTTTGTCGAAATGTCAACAACACAACGATGTGAGCATATGAACAATATTTTTTTTTCAAAGACTTTGTTTGTTCTAGCACATTAGTTAAGTGATTCCATTTATCATTATTAACAAGCTTTGAACGCACGGTATATTAAAGAGAAAAAGAATGCGAAAACGATCACCTTTAAAGCAATTTTGAAGAATGATACAATGTTGAGGTTATAGCTACAATCACTAACACCTTTTCTCCAGCTAAAGTTAGAGATAGTCAAACTTAAATGAAAATGAAGGTAAAACGATGTATAAATTGATACTTTTAAGAAAGAAAACTTTGACATGTGAAATAGCTTTCATAATATGTTCATGAAACATATTTAAGCGATATGTTGAAGCTTTAACACCCTCCAAAATATTTAACGGTAAAACAGAGGACAAATGCTAAATGTAATGTGGTAAATTGGTAAAGGAGGAATAACACGTGTAAATAGTAAATGCAAACCATTGATTAGAAATCAAATGAGATTGTAGAAAAGAAAACATGTAAATAAAGCTATTGAACGTATATTTACTTTTGAGTTTCTAAAGATAAACTATAGTTTAATTATTAGTAAACAGATGAATGGCTTTGAGTTGGGTTATCCGTCTAAGTTCAAAGCCCCGCTTAGAATTTAGGAGGGTTTGGGTAAAAATATTAGGTCCGAAAGATGGATCTAGACAAAAAAAATTAGGTCTGTTTAAAATATGGGCTAAGCTCGGGCTTGAACATTCAAGGCTCGAGTCCGGCTTGACCCGATTCGTTTTTAAGTTTATAATATTTTATATTATGTAATTTAGAACATATTAAAAAAATAAACTTATACTAAATATATAATACTACTCTGATATAAATATTTAAAATAATATTAAGATAACTATATAAAAACTTTCAATAAATAAAAAATTAAAAATATTAAATATTAAAATAATATAATATAAATATTTAAAAAAATAAAATGAGTGAACCTAAAATGGGCTTGAGTTAGTAAATATGAGGAGGTTTGGGCAAAATTTTAGATTCATATTTTGGACCATAACGAATTTAAACAAACATAAAATATGTTAATATAATATTTAGACCCGACCCGACTATAAGCACTATTAATTTTAAGGATATCTCTGGATTTAAGACCCAAACCCATATGTACGCAATTAAAATTTCCATTAAAACCAAATTGGCATGAAATGTTCTTGTTTTTTGGATGGTCAAGAAATTTTATTAGAAAAGCAAAAGGTTGTAAAGGTTAAGCAAGTAATAGGCAGTGTCATCAAAATTAACAATGTTGAAAAGCAAAATACAATCAAACATTTCCATTTTACCATAATGAAGTAACACCCTTTAGCCATATTTGGGAAATAAGCAAGTTGACATTAGCACATGGAATTGAAGTTACGAACAAGATTCAATTAAAAGGCCACCTACAATCAACCCAAAAACTCCACTAATCTTTAAAGCCTATACCACTCTAAACGAAACTGATACATACAGATAAGTCAATAAATAACCAAAACACCACCCAATTCTCCGGTTATTCTCCCCTGCTTAATCATTAAACCACAATAAATCAATGATAATATTCTCAATTGCGCTTAATTTTGAAAGAGATGTTATTAATTTTGGATTTATAATTTAATTTTTAATCAAAAAGTAACAACAAATAAGAAGTTAGACTTTCGTACAAATTTTGAACCAAAGACAAGGATTTACTTTGAAGTTTTTATTTTAAAATTTATTTGTAAAAATAACACTTTTAATTTTTCATTAGAATAATATTAATTTTCTAATATTTTATCTTTAAGATAATAATTTAATATTTTATCTCTCCGTATTCTTTTACAACTCTTTAATACTAACATTAAATTAAAGAGTTGAAATAGAGTTATATATATATATATATATATATATATATATATATATATATATGCATGTGCGTAGGGAGGAGGTCCTGTTCTTGAATTGCAATTTGGATTTTCATTCTGTCCTAACTTATTTTTGCGCCATAATTTTTCCTTTATCTTTCTTTCATATTTCTTTTTTATTTTAATCTGAACCTTGTTAAAAACTTCCGTTGAATATATTATATCCTGTGAGTAGCTAAACTTTGGATTATCAGAGAATTCTGGAATATAAATTTTTTTATTTTGATATTTGTTATTTTTTCGGTTTAAAAGCTAGACATTGTCAACTCACAAAGTTGTATTGTCATCAAGTTAAAAAGAGAGTATTGATTCAGCGTTGATAGGCGTACAGTTGAAAGTACTGAATTGATCATCTAACATATTCGATATGTCAAATTAAGTAGTTGGTTGAATCCTTCAAGGGAAATAACAATTGGATCTAAACGGCTCCTGCAGTTGAGGTCGTTGGTTCGAGTTGAACTCTTCTAATTCACAAGGATACAGAAGAGCTAAATTGTGGACATGTGTTTCTCGTAATTGATTTACATATTGAAAGATTGGTGGTTTAAGGCATCCTCAATCACTATAATTGATTTATCAGTTGAAGAAGAAGACTTGTTTTCAAATATTGGTTCAAAACCAGAGCAAAATGGAGCTTGAAACTTAAATTATTTTCATATCATTTTATTTAATTAAATTTCATATCTACCTATTATTTCAATTTCAATTATCTTTATTATCTTTATTATTATTATATATTTAAATTCTATCTTTCTTTTTTTTTACATAAACTGTGATATGTATGTAAGTATGAACAACCATGACGCCCCTCACCAAAGATTGTCATTACAAGGCCCAAAATAAAGGAATTAAAATCAAACAACACTTGTTTAATTAACACAAGAATCATCCCAGCCTCATAAAAATTTTCAAATTCATACATATCATTTAAGATTCTGTATATCGTTACCCAATTCACCTCTCCCGCCCATTTCAGAATCATCTTAAATAACGATTTCACATGAAAGTGGCAAAAGCTTGAAAAGGTTTAAAATATCATCAAAAAGGTTTTGATTTGAAATTGAGTTTAATTATTTTTTTTTAAAATTAAATTGCATGTGTATATAATAAATTTTTTATGGGTTTAGAAATTATTTACGTGTCTTTATTTCATTGATATTTAAAAATTAAGGTTTTAAAATCATTTTAGTATAATTTATTCCCCAAATATTAGAGTTAATCATGGGCCCGACCGGGCCTGGTCGGGTTCTAACAAAATTCTAAGTCCGATTGATAGGCCCGAGCTTGGCCCGACCTGAAAAATGGGCATTAATTTTTGTCCAAGCCTAGCCAGAATAAAAATGCTAAAACTTGAGCCTGACACACCTGTTGGGCCTAAATTATGCCCGGGCCCAGTACCAATTAAACCAAAGCAGTCCATTTTACAACAACAAACCCAAATTTAAAAAAATTTAAACAGGGCCCAAAACAAAGCGGCCCAAACCCTTCAAAATCAGAAAACCCTAGGTCAGCAACTAAGAGCCCTCGCGCCGCACGCCCCTCGCCAACAGCCCCATCGAGCCACGTCGCCACGGCTTCCGCATCGTGCGCCTCCACGCCTCCGAGGGTTGCACCTACAAAACGGGGGAAATCAGTTGTAAAAGAAGGCTATAAAAGCCGAATAATTTAATGTAAATAGGACGGATTTTTTTACAAGTATACAGGCAATATATACGCTTTTACAGAGAGAAATACAGAGAATCAAAGAAAGTAAAGGTTCATTTGTTTTTTCATTTTTTTTTTCGAATCTGCATCTTGTTTTTTAGGGGTTTTCTTTTTTTAAAAAAAAAATATAAGGGTTAAAAAAATATAAAAAAATAGAGAGAAAAACTCACCTTTTGGAACTCCGGCCACCGCGTGTGGTGGCCGGTGGTGGCGGATGATGGCGGTGATTCGCCGGAAGCCTTGGCCGGAATCTGGGCTCCGTGAGGGGGAGGGAGAGCTTCTTGAGAGCTTCTATTTTTTTTCCTCTGCTGCAAATGAAGAAATGAGTTTTTTTTTAAAAAAAAATTAGTTTTTATACGGCCACTAAACGGCATTGTTTAGGGCTGAGCTTAATAGCCTCAAAACGGCGCCGTTTCACCCCAAGATCCGCGCACAGTCGACCTGACCCGAAGGGATCCGCGCGTTTTGTTTTAAAAATGGGTTATTTGCGCCCCAAGCCCTTCCGCATTTTTAAATCTTTCGATTCAGTCATCTTTTATTTTAAATTTGCCCCAAACTTTTATTTAAAAATTCAATTTCATCCCTTTCATTTTCCTTGGTGATTTTTTGGTTATTTTATTATTAATTTTATCATTATTATTGTTATTTCTAATTTTCATTATCATTAATATTGTTTTACTATTATAATTACCATATTATCACTGCTTTTACTATTATTATTTTATTATAACTATTATTTTAATTTTACCATTATTTATTAAAATTTAATTTTATTACTATTATGTTATTATTAATACTATTTTTTTATATATTATATCTATTTCTATTATTTTTATTTTATTACTATTATTTTCAATGTGGTTACTATTATTTTATTATTTTCCTATTAATTTTTTTTATTTTGCTTATTATTATTATTATTTTAATACTTACCCCTTTTTATTATTATTATATTCATTAATTTTGTTAGTATTATTTTTTATTACTATTTTCGTTTCTTGTCACTATTTTTTTTACATACATATTATTATTAATTATATTCATCATTCTTATTATCATTTTTATTACTTTTCTTTACTATTATAAGCTGTTTATCATTGTTCCTGTTATTTCATGTAGATCGATAATTTTGAATCACATTTCAACATTTTTATTTTTGTTTTTTTTCCAAAATTAATAAAAAAGGGTTTCACAAAGGTAATATTTCGTGTTTGGAAGTTCGAGAAATCGTGTCCAATCGTGCTGGGTTTCGATTTTTCGTTTGTCTGGATGACTAAATATCCTTTAAAGATTTTTATCATGTTTTCTTAAATAAGGCAATGTTTCGTGTTTGGAAGTTCGAGAGATCGTGCCCAATCGTGCCGGGTTTCGATTTTCCATTCGTCCAAATAACCAAATATCCTTTAGAGATTTTGACCGGGTTTTCTTAAATAAAGGCGATATTTCATATTTGGGAATTCGAGGAACCGTGCCCAATCGTGCTGGGTTTCGATTTTTAGTTTGGCCAAATAAGTGGAATACCCTTTTTAAATTGCAATGCATGAGTTTTGGAAATCATGAAATGATCTTGGTATCAAGGGTTTGAAACATCGTGTCCTATCGTGCTGGATGTGGTATTTCGTCTTTTCGGAACAAGAGAATTTTGATATCCAATTCGAATTATTCAAACATTTTCTAAAAGAATCATATTTTAAAATCTCTTCCAATTTTTCGATATTAGGACATTAATCAATCAATAAGGTACCAATTTTGGGCGTTACGAGGATGTTAATCCGTTCTCGTGCGTACCGACTCCCGGACCCGTTTTCTTAAAATTCGTAGACCAAATGTTTTATAAGGTGACCCAATCACACTTCAAAAAAAGATTAGTGGCGACTCCGTTTTTCTTTTTAAGTCGGCCCATTTTTCCAAACAAAAAAATGGTTTCGACAGCTTGGCGACTCCACTGGGGACCAATAAGAGAGGCAAGCCGTAAAATTGGTTGATTAATGTCCTTTTATCAAAAATTAAAATTTGATTTCGATTCCTTCATTGCATGAGTTTGTGTCGTGTTTTATGTTGGTTGTGATTTGAGTGTCTAGGGTACTATTGCATCATATTGCATGACCGTTGTGGTCACACCCTTTAAGTGGGAGCGAGAAACTATGCCTTCGTGAGGTTTTCACCTCCGCATGGGCTAGTTGACTACTTCCGGGATACATCCGTACCTATGTCTTCGTGAGGTTTTCACCTCCGCATGGCCATAGGGAAATGTATTCCCCTGAACTGAACTCGATCCGTATGAGCCTATAATGGGTGAGGATTGAGGAATCTGCTGGTTTAGGTACCTTTCCTTTAGAACTAAACCACATATAGTGAACCCTAAGAGCCCACCCTAGGTAGAGCAATGCTAAGCCTTAGTGGTTACCCATATAGTGGTTTAGATTTTTTTTTACTTGCTTTGGTTACTATTATTCATTACTAACTTGTTATGTTTTGGCCATGTTTGCATGTCATTTCATACTAAAAAGGTGTCGATTCCTGTTTGGTTACTGAATTAGAAAGCTTGTTATGAAGAAAGAATTCCTTGATAAAGTAGAGGATAATGCGGCCGTGCGTATATGATCAGAGAAGATACAACTTGAGAAGGGGGATAGTCTAGCCGAGGGATATACATCGGAGTTGTGGGACTTCACTCGTATCGATTGTAACACGTAATGAGCTCCAAGAATTAAGAGATATATGGGCCCGTTGGGATGAAGGGACTAAGCAGCTTTTCTACCTTAATTATGGCGATCTACCCTACTTACTTGACATCAGAGTGGACAAACACTTGTTTCGGGCTCTGACTCAATATTGGAATCCCGCATATAGCTGTTTCACGTTTGGGGAAGTGGACTTGGTGCCTACTGTGGAAGAATATACGACTTTGCTTCGTAGCCAAAGGGTTCGAGTCGACAAAGTTTATTTCAGGGCCGCTAATGCACCGACTTTTGTAAGGAAGCTGATGAGTATCACTAGGATGAGTGAACAGTGGGTCACGGCACGAATTTAGTAAAAAGGCGAAGGGAAATGCATTCCTTGGGTGAGCTTGAGGGACCTGATTGTGGCACATCCAGATATTAAGAGGAAAGTTGACATTTTCGCCTTAAGTATCTACGGCTTGGTAATTTTCCCCAAGGCTTTGAGACATGTAGATGAAGCAGTGACTAACCTGTTTAATCGACTTGACAAGGGGGTTACGCCAGTGCCAGCGATTCTTGCTGAAACATTTAGATCTTTGAACGTGTGCCTGAGGGCAGGTGAAGGTAGATTCATGGGATGTACGCAGCTATTTTTGGTTTGGTTCCATAGCCATTTCTGGAAGGTAGATAGAGTTTCTTATCGGGTTTTTTTTTCTGAGAATTACTCCCCATTAAAGGAGTTGGCAGCCACGCCCAGAAGAGATGACATATCAGAAGAAAACTGGATTGCGCTCCTTCAGAATCTCCAGGAAAAGGACGTTGAATGGAGAGCTTCTTGGTTAATTCCCGACGAAATTCTCTACCGGTGTGGGAGTTATGATTGGGTTCCTCTGCTAGAAATTTGAGGAGCCGCTGGGTATGCTCCTTTGCTTGTGCTTAGGCAATACAAATCAAGACAGTTTATACCGGTGACGCATGGGCTAGCTCAGTTTAAATTTTTGTATAGGGGGAATAATTATAAGAAGAAGGTTTGAGAGATTTTTGATGCTTGGAAGCAAATTCACCGAATGAAAAGAGTTGTTGTAGGTCCAATGGCAACCCCCGAATATAATGCTTGGCGGAGTAGGAGAATCAATGATAATATCCCCAGACCGACACAAGATGGTGCTCGACCAATGGAGGAATACCTGCAAGTAGTCCCTTCCGAGTTGGAAATCATTAAACAAGACTTTGAAAGTAAAAATTCAGAGTTAGGGAAAAAGATAGAATAACTGGAAGAAGAAGAAAAGGTGCACTTGAGGTTAGATATTGATATCCAGAAATTAGAGGCTGAGAAACTGAGGAAAGGGAAAAGGAAGGCTGAAGAAGAATTGGATAGTTTGAAGACCGATTACAAAAAGTTGCATTTATCGATGAGGACTGCTGGGTTGGGTAAAACCTCAGAACAATGGCGTCAAGAAATTCAAGAAGAGAAAGCCAAGGTCGATCAGTGGAAGAAGTGGTTTCATGATGCTCAAGCACAAAGGGATACTCTGAGCAAGACTGTGTGTGAGAGCCAAAGCGAAAATGAGATGTTAAGAGCTCGAGTAGCAGAACTAGAGAAGGCATTGTGTCGAAGCTGCAACTCTACGGTGAAGCTGGAATCAAGCCTAAATAAAATTGAAGAGTTGAAAGGAAATGTGGTAGAACTCGAAACAGCGCTTCAAAGTAGTGAGCTCCGAATCCAATTATTGGAGGCAAATAACGAGCAATGGGAAGAACAGCTTCAATGATCTCAAGACCAGGTCAGAAGAAGAGATTACGTCATGGGCGAAGCTGTGGCTCAGATACGAGAAGTGGCTGATCACTTACAAACTTTAGCGGTTCAGGCTGATGTATTAAGTGTGAAATATAAGTTAGAGTCGGACCGTGGTCGAGAGTTAGCTTGGCTTCTCGAGAAAGTTAAAGATTTGAGCATAAGGGCTAGGCCGTATATGTGACTCTATTTTATGTAAAAGATTTTATTTTATAAATAAGTTTCTAAAAGAAATTGAACCAGAATCGATGCCTTTTATTTTTGCATTCATATCGTGCATTTGCATTACATCACATCATATGCATTAAATATAATAAAAGAACCCTATTAACTAGAGATCGTATTATAGTTACCCTGGAACATCGCTACTACACTCGAAGAAAAACGAAAGCCATGGACCAAAAGTTAGAGAAGCTGGAATAAATGTAGAAGGAAATGCAGGATCAGTTGCAAGCTCAGATGCAAGAGCAACTGACCAAGATCCAACAGGATATGAGGGATCAAATGCTGGAATCCCAGAGAAGCATGATGAGCCAGTTAACACAGTTGTTGACTGGAGGGCCTGATAAGGGAAAGAGCCCTATGGTCGATACCGGGGACGATAATAAAGATTTCGCTTATCCTCCAGGCTTGGCCCCGGTAAATTCTTAGATACAACCACCAAGGGTGTCTGTCAACCTCAAACCCCAGTATCAATCCGGTATCTCAGCACCGGTAAACTTCCCAACCGGCTCGAGCTCCAATCCCGGAGATAATTTGGCAAAACCAATGGTCCTTGACTTCGATGATACAGCAGAAGGGGAAAAAGCAAAGACAGAGTTCCCAAAGGAATTTGAGGATCGATGCAAATGGTTGGAGGAGAAGTTCAAGGCATTGGAAAGCGTTGATTACCAATGCGAGGTAGATGCTAAGAAATTAAGTTTGGTTCTGGATCTAGTGCTCCCTCCGAAGTTCAAAATGCTGGAATTCAAAAAATACAATGGGACCAGCTGCCCTGAGGCCCACATTACAATGTTCTGTCGGAAAATGACGGGATATGTCAGCAACGACCAGTTGTTGATCCACTATTTTCAGGATAGCTTAACTGGGGCCGTAGCAAAATGGTACAATCAGCTGAGTTGTACTCAAATCAAATCATAGAAGGATTTAGCACAGGCCTTCATGAAATATTATGTCCATGTGACTGATATAGAGCCTGATAGGATCACGCTACAAAACATGGAGAAGAAGTCGGGTGAAAGTTTCAAGAAATACGCCCAGAGGTGGAGGGAAGTCGCTACACAAGTCCAACTGCCGCTGCTAGAGAAAGAAACGACCATGCTCTTTATTAACACCCTGAAAGCACCTTTTATCAATCATATGTTGGGGAGCGCAACTAAGAGTTTCGTAGACTTAGTGATGTCTAGCGAAATGATAGAGAACGCGATAAGGTGTGGGAAAATAGAAGCTGAAAGCACGAGAAGATCAGCTCCAAAGAAAAGAGAAAATGAAGTAAGCAATGTGAGCTTGGGCTATTCGAAACCCGTTACTGTCAGTCAACCGAGAACGGTAGCTACAGGCCAGCAGGCCTCACCAAGGCAGGAGCCCAACACGAGGCAGAATACCGAGAAATTCTAGTTTACTCCCATACCAGTGACGTATAGGGAGTTGTATAAAACTCTGTTCGATGCGCACGTTGTAGCCCCTTTCTACTTGAAACCGTTGCAACCCCTATATCCTAAGTGGTATGACACAAATGCTTAGTGTGAATACCATGCGGGAGTAGTAGGATACTCCATAGAAAATTGCACCTCATTCAAAAGGCTAGTCGAAAGGCTTATCAAAGCAGGTGTTGTGAAATTCGACGACGCACCTGGTGTGAGAAATCCGTTGCCCAGTCATACTGATAAAGGGGTAAATACGATAGTCGAGAACATGGGGAGGAGAGTCAAGTAGAATGTTGCTGAAGTAAGAACCCCATTGAAGGAGGTTTGGAAGGAAATACAAAAAAGAGGGTTAGTTCCACAAGGGCTGGGGAGCAAGTCCCAAGATGCGAGAAACTACTGTGAGTTTCACGGTAAAAAGGACCACGAGATCTAGCAATGCAGTGAATTCAAGGCCCTAGTACAAGGGTTAATGGATAACAGGAGCTGGAGTTCTTTAACTCTATTGAAGAAGAGGATGTGTGCACCACAGAAGGAGGGTCAGCAGGGAAGGTCTTTGAGGTCAATCGCCCAGTAGTGATCATCACAAGGCCGAGAATTGATGAAGCAGGGGCAAGAGTGGCGCCAAGAGTGGTAATTTAGAAACCCATGGCTTTTTCTTATAGGGATGGCAAAAGGGTGCCCTGGAATTACAACTGCAATGTGACATGCCCGGGGAAGGAGAGTTCGGCTGGCACGCCAAACCCAGAAGCTGAACACATAGAAAGAAAATCCTCTGTGATCAGACAGGGGGAAGAAAGGACAGAACAGCTGGTTAATGAACTAGTAACAGAGAAAGAAGCCAAAGAGTTTCTGAAGTTCCTAAAACACAGTGAGCATAGTGTGGTGGAACAATTACACAAACAGCCAACACACATATCGGTACTGGCTTTGCTCTTAAACTCGGAGGTACACCGCAGTGCGCTAATGAAGGTGTTGAACGAAACCTATGTCACTGATGACATTTCGGTAAACAAGCTAGACCGCCTGATCAGTAACATAAGCGCAGACAATTTCATCTCTTTCAGTGACGATGAAATTCCACCAGGAGGCATGGGATCCACCAAGGCTCTACACATCACTACCCGATGCAAAAGGTATACGCTACCGGGGGTATTAATTGACAACGGATCGGCACTGAATGTCTTGCCCCTATCTATGTTGAACAGGCTGCCTGTAGACAGCTCTCATATGAAAACATGCCAAAATATAGTGAGAGCATTCGATGGCACCGAAAGGAAAGTAATGGGAAGGATTGAGATACCCCTCCTAATCGGGCCAAATACGTACGAGGTAGACTTCCTCGTGATGGACATCAAGCCCTCTTATAATTGTTTATTGGGGAGGCCTTGGATCCACTCAGCAGGAGCCGTACCATCATCATTGCATCAAAAGATAAAGTTGGTGACAGAGGGTCGACTGATAACCATAAATGCGGAGGAGGACATCATCGCATCTGTTACTAATGATGCGCCATACATCAAAAATGATGCTGAGGCGATAGAGTGTTCTTTTCGGTCACTAGAGTTCGTCAATGCGACTTTCATTAGTGAAGGAGGCAAGGTCCCAAAGTCTAAAAATATCCGGCTACGTGGATGAGCCTACGACTGATGGTAGGAAAAGGAGCAATGCCTAGGAGGGGACTCGAGAAATACCTCCAAGGAAGGGTCGAGGTGCCAGGTTTGGTTGACAAGCGCGATCGTTTTGGTCTGGGGCATAGGCCAGATGCCAAACAGAGAAAGGAGGAACTGGAGAGGAAGCGTGAGAGACGAAGGGCACGATTGAATGGTACTGAAGTCGAATGGGGATCAATGACTTTTCCCCATATATCTAATACATTCGTGTCGGGAGGAATTATTCATATGGGGCTGGTGAATATGAATGAAGAAGCAGTTGAAGATATGATGAGAGCTTTGAGCATCAACGTCGTATCTGAAGAGGGATCGAAGGAAGGAAACTTAGCGGGCATTCACCCCTACGAGCCTGGAAGTGTTCTGAACAACTGGACTGCGGAAGAAATTCCTGTAGTTTTTAGAACTAAAACAGAGTAATGTTCAAAACACACTTGTTGTTTTAAGCCTAGAAACAATAAGAATCTTTTGTGAAATAGGCTCGTGTTCAAACATCTTTATTTTCAATAAAAATGCATTTTTTGTTTCATCCTGGGCAATTATTCTTTTCCTTCCCTTTCATTCCATTCATAATCATAACACATAAATAAATCATTCTTAGATTCATTGGGTATTCTTCTGTATCTGCCTTAGGTCCCCAGATATCGATGTCATGAGTAGCGCTGCTATGGACCCAGAATTCCCTGATGAACAAGACATGTGCCTAGAGGGATCTCGGGATTTTGAAGATGAAAAAGATTGTAGTTTATCCCCGGATTTGTTAAGGATGGTAGAGTGGAAAGAGAAGCTAATCATACCTCACAAAGAGACAATTGATAATGTGACTCTGGAAGAGGGGAAAGATGTGAAAATTGGTACTTGCATAAATGAGGAAACAAGGCAGGATCTCATTAAACTTCTGCTAGAGTTCAAAGATATCTTCGCGTGGTCATATCAAGACATGCATGGGTTGAGCGCTGATATTGCGGTACATCGTATCCCCATAAAGGAAGAATGTAAGTCGGTTCAACAGAAGCTACGAAGGATGAGACCCGATGTTGCAGTAAAGATAAGAGAGGAGGTCAAGAAGCAATTTGACGCTGGGTTCTTACAAGTTGAGAATTACTCGGAATGGGTAGCCAATGTCATCCCGGTTCCTAAGAAAGATGGGAAAGTACGAATGTGTGTCGATTATAGAGACTTAAACAAAGCTAGCCCAAAAGACAACTTCCCACTGCCTCACATCGACACCTTGGTGGATAACACGGCAGGGTATTCGTTATTCTCCTTCATAGATGGTTTCTCTGGGTACAATCAAATAAAGATGCATTCTGAAGACATGGAAAAGACTACCTTCATAACCTTATGGGGAACCTTTTGCTACAAGGTGATGCCATTTGGGTTAAAGAATGCGGGAGCAACATACCAAAGGGCCATGGCAACCTTGTTTCACGACATGATGCACAAGGAGATCAAGGTCTACGTCGATGACATGATCGCGAAATCTCGAACAGAAGAGGAACATGTGTAGGTTTTGAGGAAGCTATTCTTGAGGTTGAGGAAATTTCAGCTGAAGCTCAATCCAACCAAATGCACTTTCGGGGCTAGGTCAGGAAAACTGCTTGGTTTTGTAGTCAGTGAAAGAGGAATTGAGGTCGAACCGGATAAAGTCAGGGCCGTACAAGAATTGCCTTCGTCACGCACTCAAAAGGAGGTCTGAAGTTTTCTGGGAAGACTAAATTATATTGCCCGGTTCATTTCACAATTGACTGAGAAGTGTGACCCCATATTTCGTCTCTTCAAGAAACACAACCCCAGTATCTGAGACGACGAATGCCAGAAGGCTTTTGACAAGATTAAGCAATACTTGTCTAATACTCCAGTATTAACGCCGCCCAGTCTTGATAGGCCGTTGATTCTGTATTTGATGGTATTCGATAATTCAATGGGATGTGTGCTCGGCCAACATGATGAGACAGGAAAGAAAGAAAAGGCGATATATTACCTCAGTAAAAAATTCACTGAGTGTGAAATGAGATACTCGCCAATTGAGAAATTATACTGTGCATTGGTCTGGACAACTCGGAGGTTGAGGCAGTACATGTTGTACCATACAACTTGGTTAATCTCGAAGCTAGATCCTCTTAAGTACATGATGGAGTCAGCCGCTTTGAATGGAAGAATGGCCCGATGGCAAATTTTGCTCTCCGAATTCGACATAGTCTATGTGAACCAGAAGGCTGTGAAAGGGAGTGCAATAGCAGATTTTCTAGCCAGCAGAGCGCTAGACGACTACGAGCCCTTGAATTTCGATTTTCCCAATGAAGATCTGATTTTTGTAGCGACAATTGAAGAAGATACCCTAGAAGATCATCCTTGGAAGTTGAACTTCGACGGAGCGTCAAATGCCGTTGGTAATGGAGTTGGGGCAGTCCTGATATCCCCAAGTGGAGAACATTATCCATTCACTTGCAAGTTGGATTTTGACTGTACGAACAATATGGCAGAATACGAGGCATGTATCATGGGAATTCAAGCAGCCATAGACCGCAAAGTCAAGGTACTAGAGGTGTATGGAGATTCCGCGTTGGTGATATATCAGCTCAAAGGAGAATGGGAAACGAGAGATCCCAAATTGATCATTTACCGAAAGTTAGTGTTGGAGCTAATTGAGGAGTTTGATGATATCACATTCTTTTATCTCTCGCGTGATGAAAACCAGATAGCTGACGCCTTGGCTACATTAGCTTCTATGATCAGAGTAAATGAGCAGGAGGGTATGAAGCCTATCCAAATGAGTATCTGTGAGGCTCCGGCTCACTGCTGCAATATCGACGAAGAGGAGGAAAGAGATGATCATCCTTGGTATCATGACATTCTGCGATATGTAAAGAGCCGTGAATACCCAGATCTAGCAACAGAGAATGACAAGAGAACACTGCGAAGACTGGCCAATGATTATGTCTTAGACAGAGAGATCCTGTATAAAAAGAGGAAGGATCAGGTGCTGTTAAGATGCGTCGATGCTGTTGAGGCTAGGAAAATCCTGGAAGAAGTCCATGAAAGGGTTTGCGAGACGCATGCCAATGGATTTACAATGGCCAGGCAGATAATGAGATTCGGGTATTACTGGTCCACGATGGAAGGGGATTGCATCCGTTACACCAAGAAGTGCCACAAGTGCCAGATTTATGGAGACAAGATCAATGTGCCTCCTTCACCTCTTCATGTTATGACTTCTCCGTGGCCTTTCTCAATGTGGGGCATGGACGTCATTGGGCCGATCACACCAAAGGCTTCTAATGGACATCGATTCATTTTCGTGGTCATCGATTACTTCACCAAATGGGTAGAGGCAGCCTCATATGCCAATGTCACGAAGACGGCAGCTAGCAAGTTTTTGAAGAAAGAGATCATATGTCGCTACGGTATGCCGGAAAGGATCGTATCTGACAACGCGTTAAACTTGAACAATAGCGCGATAGTGGAAGTCTGCAGTCAGTTCAACATTAAGCACCATAACTCGTCGCCATATCGCCGGAAAATGAATGGCGCCGTTGAGGCAGCTAATAAAAATATCAAGAAAATTATGGGGAAAATGACTGAGACCTACAAGGATTGGCATAAAAAGTTACCACTTGCCCTTTATGCCTACCGAACATCTGTTAGAACCTCCACCGGGGCAACACCTTTCTCATTGGTTTATGGGATGGAGGCAGTCTTGCCTATCGAGTTTGAAATTCCTTCTCTCCGGGTTTTGTCAGAGTTGAAGTTGGATGAAGTGGAATGGGTTCAATCTCGATATGATCAGCTGAATCTAATTTAGGAAAAAAGGTTAAGAGCCATCCGTCATGGTCAAATGTATCAGAAGCGGATGATGCGGGCTTACAACAAGAAGGTCCACCCCAGAGTATTCCATGAAGGAGACTTGGTATTGAAAAAGATACTCCCTATGCAAAAGAACTTCAGAGGAAAGTGGATGCCTAATTGGGAAGGACCTTATGTCGTAAAAAAGGCCTTTTTTCTGGAGGAGCGTTGATACTAGCCGAGATGGACGGAAAAAGTCTGCCAAATCCGGTTAATGCGGACTCAGTCAAGAAGTATTTCGCTTAAGAAGGAAAATGGGCCAAGGCGAAAACCCGCAAAGGGCATCTTGAGTTAAAAAAAACGGAGAGGCCAAGGTGAAAACCCGCAAAGGGCACTTTGAGACCAAATGAGCTTTGAATTGAAAACCCGTAAAGGGCGATTCAAAGGTTTGGGGGAAATAGGGCATGCGCTAGCCATCTTATACCTGAATTAACAATGAGGAGATATGCTACATCTTCGGGGCATTGACAAAGTACCACAGACCTCCGAGACACATGTTAAACTCAGAATGGTCTTCAAGAGGTACGTACAGAGAAGCTCAGGCTATGATATCTGGGGCACCAATTCCACTCTTACTCACTTTGTACCTTAGCGAAGTTTGTTTCCTTTACTCAATTCATTCTTCACGGGTTTTGTCCCGAATAAATTTCAGTTTCATTCATCTTATAATCTTTTTTCTTCAAGCATTTCATATTGAAATAATGATTAATGAAATAATAATGCTTTCACAAAAGAAGTTTTGCGTGTTACTCTGAAAGTCTCTAAATAATACAAGAATCCGAAACAGGACAATTATTTAGAACTCACCAGGCTTAAAGGGCTCGGAACCCCTGAAATAAGGGTCTAAGCAGTGACGACATCTTCAGATTCTCTGTTAGAAGTATCAGCAGAACAAGAAGACATACATCGGGGATATCGCCCTAACAAACAGCGAGCAATGATAGCCCAAAAGTTAAAAAATTGGAAATGCTCATGACATTTTGCATTCATTCATTCATTCGCAATACATTGGTTAGGAGCATTTTTCAATCATGACATCCTAATAATTTGGCATAAGCATAGACCCCATGAAATCAATTCTACAGGTAGGTTCCCCAGAGGACAATGTAGTAAAATTGATTAAAGTTACAGAAGAGTGCAGATCTTATCCTCACTGAGCAGGAGTGGGGCAGATAAAAAATGGTGAATTTTATCTCCATGTATCGGCAATGGAGCAGATTTAAGCCAGGAGCCTTAATCCCCTAAGCAGTAGGGTAACAGGCTGAAGATAGCAAATTTTATCTCCACTGAGCAGGAGTGGAGCAGATCGAAGATAGTAAGTCTTATCTCCAAGTATCGACAATGGAGTAGACTGAAGAGTGCAGATCTTATCCCCACTAAGCAGGAGTAGGGCATACCAAAAATGGCGAATCTTATCTCCATGTATCGGCAATGGAGCGGATTTAAGCCACTAGCCTTAATCCCCTAAGCAGTAGGGTAACAGGCTAAAGATAGCAGATCTTATCTCCACTGAGCAGGAGTGGAGTAGATCGAAGACGATGAGCCTTAATCCCCTAAGCAGTAGGGTAACAGGCTAAAGATAGCAGATCTTATCTCTACTGAGCAGGAGTAGAGCAGATCGAACACAGTAAGTCTTATCTCCATGTATAGGCAATAGAGCAGACTGAAGAGTGCAGATCTTATCCCCACTGAGCAGGAGTGGGGTAGATCGAAGATGGCGAATCTTATCTCCATGTATCAGCATTGGAGCAGATTTAAGCCACTAGCCTTAATCCCCTAAGCAGTAGGGTAACAGGCTAAAAATAGCAGATCTTATCTCCACTAAGCAGGAGTGGAGCAGATCGAAGACGATGAGCCTTAATCCCCTAAGCAGTAGGGTAACAGGCTAAAGATAGCAGATCTTATCTCCACTGCGCAGGAGTGGAGCAGATCGAAGACGATGAGCCTTAATCCCCTAATTAGTAGGGTAACAGGCTAAAGATAGCAGATCTTATCTCCACTGAGCAGGAGTGGAGCAGATCGAAGACAATGAGCCTTAATCCTCTAAGCAGTAGGGTAACAGGCTGAAGAGTTCAGATCTTATCTCCACTGAGCAGGAGTGGAGCAGATCGAAAATGGCGAGTCTTATCTCCATGTATCGGCAATGGAGTAGATTTAAGCCACGAGCCTTAATCCCCTAAGCAGTAAGGTAAAAGGATTATGATAACAGATCTTATCTCCACTGAGCAGGAGTGGAGCAGATCGAAAATTACAAGTCTTATCTCCATATATCGGCAATGGAGCAGACTGAAGATTATAGCCTTATCTCCACTGAGCAGGAGTGGAGCAGGCTAAAGAGAGCAGATCTTATCTCCACTGAGCAGGAGTGGAGCAGATCAAAGACAGCAAGTCTTATCTCCATGTATCGGCAATGGAGCAGACTAAAGATAGTAGATCTTATCTCCACTGAGCAGGAGTAGAGCAGATCGAAGATGGCAAGTCTTATCTCCATGTATCGGCAATGGAGCAGACTGAAGATTATAGCCTTATCTCCACTGAGCAGGAGTGGAGAAGGCTAAAGATAGCAGATCTTATCTCCACTGAGCAGGAGTGGAGCAGATCGAAACAAAACGAAAATCCCTGAAGATGCAGTGAATGGAATAAAGCTACAAGAAACCAAGATTCGGCTAGACCGGGCAAAATTGGCCCTCTTAAAGTCTTTGCTCTATTCTCGTTACACGACAACGAGCAAAAAGGGGGAGCTGTTGGGCCTAAATTATGCCCGGGCCCAGTACCAATTAAACCAAAGCAGTCCATTTTACAACAACAGACCCAAATTTAAAAAAATTTAAACAGGGCCCAAAACAAAGCGGCCCAAACCCTTCAAAATCAGAAAACCCTAGGTCAGCAACTAGGAGCCCTCGCGCCGCACGCCCCTCGCCAACAACCCCATCGAGCCACGTCGCCACGGCTTCCGCATCGTGCGCCTCCACGCCTCCGAGGGTCGCACCTACAAAACGGGGGAAATCAGTTGTAAAAGAAGGCTATAAAAGCCGAATAATTTAATGTAAATAGGACGGATTTTTTTTACAAGTATACAGGCAATATATACGCTTTTACAGAGAGAAATACAGAGAATCAAAGAAAGTAAATGTTCATTTGTTTTTTCGTTTATTTTATTATTTTTTTTCGAATCTGCATCTTGTTTTTTAGGGGTTTTCTTTTTTCTTTTTAAAAAAATATAAGGGTTAAAAAAATATAAAAAAATAGAGAGAAAAACTCACCTTTTGGAACTCCGGCCACCGCGTGTGGTGGCCGGTGGTGGCGGATGACGGCGGTGATTCGCCGGAAGCCTTGGCTGGAATCTGGGCTCCGTGAGGGGGAGGGGAGAGCTTCTTGAGAGCTTCTATTTTTTTTTCCTCTGCTGCAAATGAAGAAATGAGTTTTTTTTTAAAAAAAAATTAGTTTTTATACGGCCACTAAACGGCGTCGTTTAGGGCTGAGCTTAATAGCCTCAAAACGGCGCCGTTTCACCCCAGGATCCACGCACAGTCAACCCGACCCGAAGGGATCCGCGCGTTTTGTTTTAAAAATGGGTTATTTGCGCCCCAAGCCCTTCCGCATTTTTAGTTCTTTCGATTCAGTCATCTTTTATTTTAAATTTGCCCCAAACTTTTATTTAAAAATTCAATTTCATCCCTTTCATTTTCCTTGGTAATTTTTTGGTTATTTTATTATTAATTTTATCATTATTATTGTTATTTCTAATTTTCATTAATATTGTTTTACTATTATAATTACCATATTATCACTGCTTTTACTATTATTATTTTATTATAACTATTATTTTAATTTTACCATTATTGTTAAAATTTAATTTTATTACTATTATGTTATTATTAATACTATTTTTTTTATATATTATATCTATTTCTATTATTTTTATTTTATTACTATTATTTTCAATGTGGTTACTATTATTTTATTATTTTCCTATTAATTTTTTTATTTTGCTTATTATTATTATTTTAATACTTACCCTTTTTATTATTATATTCATTAATTTTGTTAGTATTATTTTTTATTACCATTTTCGTTTCTTGTCACTATATTTTTTTACATACATATTATTATTAATTATATTCATCATTCTTATTATCATTTTTATAAATTTTATTTACTATTATAAGTTGTTTATCCTTGTTCCTGTCATTTCATGTAGATCGATAATTTTGAATCTCATTTCAACATTTTTATTTTTGCTTTTTTCCAAAATTCATAAAAAAGGGTTTCACAAAGGTAATATTTCGTGTTTGGAAGTTCGAGAAATCGTGCTTGTCGTCTTCTTTGGTTTCGATTTTTCGTTCGTCTGATGACTAAATATCCTTTAAAGATTTTGATCATGTTTTCTTAAATAAGGCAATGTTTCGTGTTTGGAAGTTCGAGAGATCGTGCCCAATCGTGCTGGGTTTCGATTTTCCATTCGTCCAAATAACCAAATATCCTTTAGAGATTTTGACCGGTTTTCTTAAATAAAGGCGATATTTCATATTTGGGAATTCGAGAAATCAGGCCCAATCGTCTTTGGTTTTCGATTTTTAGTTTGGCCAAATAAGTAGAATACCCTTTTTAAATTGCAATGCATGAGTTTTGGAAATCATGAAATGAGCTTGGTATCGAGGGTTTGTAACATCGTGTCCTATCGTGCTGGATGTGGTATTTCGTCTTTTCGGAATAAGAGAATTTCGATATCTAATTCGAATTATTCAAACATTTTCTAAAAGAATCATATTTTAAAATCTCTTCCAATTTTTCGATATTAGGACATTAATCAATTAATAAGGTACTAATTTTGGGCGTTACGAGGGTGCTAATCCTTCCTCGTGCGTAACCGACTCCCGGACCCATTTTCTTAAAATTCGTAGATCAAATATTTTATAAGGTGACCCAATCACACTTCAAACAAAGATTGGTGGCGACTCCGTTTTTCTTTTTAAGTCGGCCCGTTTTTCCAAACAAAAAATGGTTTCGACAACACCTATATTACATTTTTATTTTATTCTATTTTATTTATTATATAAAAAATAAAAATTATATAATACATCGAAAACGCTAAAAATATTAAAATAAATATTTTTAACAAATTAAAAATAAATTAAAGGGTTAAATATAAAATTAGTACTTGAACTTGTCCACTTTTCCCAGATTGATACTTAAGGTTTTTTTTGTCCCAGATTAATACTCAAATTTTTTTTCCGTTAACTAGTTTGGTACTTCTTTTTAACGTCGTTAAATCTGAGACAGGTGACAGAATAAGACTGTGACAAGTGACATGATGATATTATGATGATGTCATAATCTAAAATATATATTAAAAATTAATAAAAATATTTTTAAAAATTATTTCCCTTTTTTTCCCGGTATTCCTTTCTTCTTCCTTCTTTCTCTTGTCACTTCGCCTTTTTCTTTTTTGGGTTCAATCAACATTTCTAGGTTTCTTTGAAAAGAAATTTAAGAACATTTCTAGGTTACTTTTTTTCTTATTATCTTATTTATCCAGGTATTCCTTTCTTCTTCCTTCTTCCTCTCGTCACTTTGTCTTTTTCTTTTTTGAATCCATTCAACATTTCCAAGTTCATTCAACATTTCTAAGTTTGACGCAACTGTAAATATGAAGTGACTTAAATCTGATTAAATTATGTAAAAATTCAAACCACAAGAAATTTAAATTGTAAATCTGAACCATCCAAACTCAAAATATAATCACACCAAAATCAATTAAACTGATCAAATTCACAAATCTACTTGTAATCTTTCCAGATTTTATCAGCAATTCCACCCCACTTTGAAAAATGCTGGGTTGTAGCAATCAGTTTTGAAGAAAACTCCAAGGCTCTATGCCAGTACCTATCCTGCAGGACAATGTTAATGAGAAAGTGTTAGAATCATACAGAACTTTCCCAAATCAAAAAAACCAAGTGAAATTTTCTGTTTGATTGATCAGAAAACACCATAGAAAATAAATGAAATCATAAATGAACTATATTACCTCAAAAGACCAGCAAACTCACACAAACTCATAAAGATGGTCAAAGCAATCCAGATACCAATATAGCCATTGTTGGAGGATAGTACGAACAAGCAAAAGATGTTCATAACAGCAACCAAAACCTAAGAAAATGACAAGAAAATTAAACCAATTAAACCGATCCAATTCACAAAACTACTTGTAATCTTTCCAAATTTTATCAGCAATTCCACCCCTTTGAAAAAGATACCCTACAAAGGGGTCATTTCAAGCTTCCTGGTACCGGAACGTCACTAGCAGATCTAATCTCCTCAAAATAACGCAAGCGCATATAATATGGCAGACCCAGAAACAGAAAGTGGACTTATTTCAAAATCTTAAGTTGTTTAGCAGGTTCAGGCAAACCTGATTTGACCATGGCTTATCTAAGAACAACAACAGATGAGAGTAGTGACAGCCAGGGGTTTTGAAAACAAAAAATGAAGTAGAAAAGAAGAGGAGTAGAAGCAGGAGAGAAAGGAAAGGCGTTCGGTGCTTCTCCGATAGGTGATGACACTGAAATAGGCGATGATGACATCGGAGCAAGGTGACCAGAGGAGGAGAATCCCAACAGGATATCAAGGAGTTCTCTGTGAAAAAAAATTAGAGGAAATGAAAGAACAAGAGGAAAAAGTTGATCGGTGCCATTATTTGGACCAGAGAACAAACGTCGGTGACAATGCCGGAGTGGAGCATGCTGGCGGCTGCTAGTGCTGGGAAAGAGAGGATGAGAAGGAAAAGAAAAAAAAAAAAAGATGGGAACGAGAATGAATAAAAGTAAAGAAAAAGTGAAATAGAAAAATAGATTATGACATCATCATGCCAAGTGTCACAATCCTATTTTACCACTTATCTCAAATTTAACGGCGTTAAAAAAGTATCAAACTAGTTGATCGAGAAAAAATTCGAGTATCAATCTGGGATAAAAAAACCTTAAGTACCATTCTGGGAGAAGCAGACAAGTTCATGTACCAATTTTATATTTAACCTTAAATTTTAAAAAAAATCTTTATATTTAAATAACACACTATGATAGGGTGCAAGCAAATGCCTCTAAAATAGTACTAAAATTAACAATTAAATAAGAGTTATATAATATCCAAACGATAACAATAAAATAGTAACAACATAATAGTGAAATGGCAGCAAAACAATAGAAAACAACAGCAAAATAATAGTTTTTTTTTTAATTCAAGCAGGGTCAGGCCTGAGCCAAAAAATCTTACCCAAGGCCTGATCCGTTCTCTAAACGGGCATTTTTTTGTCCAAACTCATTTTTCAGACCTATATTTTTGTTTTAACCCTCTCACTTTTCAGGTGACCTGACCTATGAACAAGTCTACTAAATATGCATCATTTATGTGTATATATATATATATATATCTCTGTGTGTGTGTGCCCATGTGTGATCCAAACGAATTAGTGTCGTTGACATTTTTAAAATCTGCAATGTTAATTAAACTCAATTTATAATATTATTAAAATAAAAATTATTTATCTTTTTAAGGCATCTTAAATACAATATAGCAATAGATTCAAACAACTAAAACATATTACTAAAGATTTTAAACACATTAAATTTATGTTACTTAAGGAATTTGATATGATGAAAATCGAAATTATTAATATTTGGTAACTAAAAAAAATATGAAATTTAGTTAGAAATTTGAGATTGAAAATTAAGAGAAAAATAAACTTGTGAATGAAATGAGATTGGGAAGGTTTATATAGAGGAGTGCCAAAGGGTCTTCTTTTAAAAAAAATGATTTTACCGTTGATAAAAACCAATAGTCATTGTCGAAACTATTTTAAAAATCGGTTTTTTTAAGAAATGGGGATCGACTTTAAAAACAAAATGGGAGTCGCCACCAATCCCTTTTCACTCAGGTGTGATTGGATCATATTGTAAAATGTTTTATTTTAAAACATTTAATTTTGGTCTACGAAAAACAAAAAAACGAGTTCGGGAGTCGGTTACGTACGAGGAAGGGTTAGCACCCTCGTAACGCCCAAAAAATTGGTACCTAATCGATAAAATCATGTCCAAATGTTTGAAGTTTAAAAGTATTCAAAAATATGATTTCTTAAAAAAGCTTCGAGCAATTTAGGTTAAAATTTGAGACTTTCTTGTTTCGAAGGGATATAAACATCACATCCAGCACGATTAGACATGATATTTTTAAACCCCCGTAACTAAGATTATCTCATAATTTATAAAACTTGTTAAAAGGATATTTAGTTATTTAGCCAAACGGAAAATCAACACCTAGCACGATTGGACATTATTTCCCGAATTTCTAAATACCAAAACATTGTCTTACTTTAAAAATCTTTAAATAAAATGTTAATTTTGTGAAAATGTATTTTTTTTATTTCAAACAATAATCCATGTGACAACATTGCATTTATACATAAATATTAAAAGCAATTAATACATTAACATCTAACATAGACAATATAAAATACAACTAAAATAACTAAAGTAAGAATAATAATACAATAAGGATATATTAGTAAAAATAATAATATAGGTTAATATAAAAATAATAGTAAAATGAAAAACAATGGTAATGAAAATAATATAAATAATATTAATAATAAAATCATAAATTATAATAATAATACTAATAATACTAGGGTTAGTTAGAAATAAAATAATAGTAGTAGCGATATAAAATATATATATATTGTATAAAAATATTGTTAAAAGAATAAATAATATATAACTTTAAATAAAATTACATTTATAATAATCTAATACATATATTTTATAAAAATAATAAAAATAAATATGTCTTATAAATAGGTTTTATACCAAGTAAAATTTTAGAAAATAATATAATATAATACTATATAATATATAAGTTAAAAATATAATATAATAAATAATATAAAAATTATAAAATAATATAAAAATTATTAAACTAAGTAAAACAATATACAATAATAATACATATAGAATATATATAAACTATTAATAATTAATAAATATAGGAAAATAATATAAAACATTTAACATGATAAAACAATTGAAATAATTTAAAATAAAAAAAATTAAAAAACAAATAAAGAAACGGGGGTTAAACAGCAATTAAAAACAAGTATAAAAGGATTAAATTCGAACGCGCGTTAAATCACAGGGACTAATGTGGAAATTAAGCTAAATTTTAAAACGGCGCCGTTCTAATTTTACCTTTAAAACAGACCGAGGGACTAAATTGGAACCAGAACAAAATTTAGGGCTAATTTTAAAATAAATAAAAATGCGAATTGGGCTGAATTAAAATTAATTAAATTTCGGAAGGACCTAAAAGACAAATAGACCATTTAACGAAAAGCACGGATCCTCCCCGGGTTTTTGGGTCAACGCGCGGATCCCCTCTACAAAACGACGCCGTTTTCTATCCGCTATATATATTACAAAAACAAAACAAAAAATTCATTTTTGTTAGTTCAGAGGAAAAAAAATTAGTTTTTGAAAACCCTCTGTCCTTTGGCCTTCAGGCCAAGACTCCGACGAGGGGGGTCTGTCGTACTCCACGCGCGCTACGCGCGCCACTCTCGGCGGTGGCGTGGGCCGAACTTCTCCTTTCCGAAAGGTAAACCACCACTTTTATTTTTTATATGCAAATAAAATAAAATAAATAAATAAAAAGAATGAAATATATATGTAAAATCACCTCTGCAAGGTTTCGGTATTTTATTTCTTTCTGCCTTTTTTTTTTAATATCCCCTCCGTTGGTTCCCAATTTACATGTTAAAACAAGCTTTATAGCCTACGAAATAAAAGAAAAAAATGGAAATAAAATGTTTCCTATATTATTACATTCCATTGTTGTTATTTCTTTCCTTTTTGCAGGCGGAGCGGAGATCTCGGTGGCGAGACCATCTGGCGTTGATAGCGGCGCGACGATTGGGCGCGAGGCTCCTGTGGCGCGACTGTTGGTCTTCTGCCATTGCGGCGCAGAAGGTGCTAGGGTGCCTAGGAAACCCTAGCGTTTCCTGTTTCTGTTAACGTTTGGGCCCTTTTTGGGCCATTTTTATTTTGGGTCTGTTGGGCTATGGGTAAACCAAGGTTAGGTTAGGTTGTAGGTGGGCTTGGTATTGGGTTACGTATGGGTAGTTTAGGATCTGTTGGGTCTAGTTTTTTAGTATTTGGGTCAAGGTGTAATTGGGCTTGTACAATGGACTGTTAAAACTTTGGTTTTATTATTGTTATTTTCTGTTACAAGCCCGGGCAAAAATGGGCCATTATAGCTGCCCTTCTTTGCTCATTGTTCGTGAAACGAGAATAGAGCAAAGACTATAAAAGGACCAATTTTGTCCGATCTTGGCCGAGCCTTGATTTCTTGATCCTTGCTTTCTTCAAATGGCTTCTAATTCCACTACATCCCCAGGGAAATAAGCTAAAAGTGTCTTTTTGATCTGCTTCCTGTAACTTCAGGAAGATGAGATCTTCTTTCTTCAATCTACTCCACTGCAACCTCAGGGAGATAAGACTGAAATGTCTTTGATCTGCTTCCTACAACTTCAGGAAGATAAGATCTTTTGTTTTCGATTTGCTCCACTGCAACTTCAAGGAGATAAAATCTTCTGTCTTTAGTCTACTCCACTGCAACTTCAAGGAGATAAGACTAAAACGTCTTCGATCTGCTTCCTACAACTTTAGGAAGATAAGATCTTCTGTTTTCGATTTGCTCCACTGCAACTTCAGGGAGATAAAATCTTCTGTCTTTAGTCTACTCCACTGCAACTTCAGAGAGATAAGACTAAAACGTCTTCGATCTGCTTCCTACAGCTTTAGGAAGATAAGATCTTATGTTTTTGATTTGCTCCACCGCAACTTCGTGGAGATAAAATCTTCTGCTTTTAGTCTACTCACGCAACCTCGTGGAGATAAGACTAAAACGTCTTCGATCCGCTTCCTACAACTTTAGGAAGATAAGATCTTCTGTGTTCAATTTGCTCCACCGCAACTTCGTGGAGATAAAACTTCATTTTTAGTCTACTCACGCAAACCTCGTGGAGATAAGACTAAAACGTCTTCGATCTGCTTCCTACAACTTCAGGAATGCCAGATCTGCTATCTTCGGTCTGCTACACTGCAAACTCAGGGATGCTAGACTAGTGGTTAAATCTGCTTTACTACTGCTTAGGGAGACAAGATTTGTCGTTTGATCTTGGTCCACTACTGCTTAGGGTGACAAGATCTACAATCTTCGACCTATTCAACTGCCGGTCAGGGAGATAGGGCTGGTGGCTTAAATCTGCTCCACTCATCGCTAGGGGAGACAAGATTTGCCGTTCGATCTTGGTTCCCCTACGCTTAGGGTGACAAGATATACAATCTTTAACCTATTCCACTTCTTTGGTCGTGAGATAGGTCAGTGGCTTAAATCTGTTCCACTACTGCTTAGGGAGACAAGATTTGCCGTTCGATCTTGGTTCCCTACTGCTTAGGGTGACAAGATTTACAATCTTTAACCTATTCCACTGCTGGTCAGGGAGATAGGGCTGGTGTCTCCGATCTGCTCCTACAACTTCAAGATTGTCAGATCTGCTATTTTAATCTGCTCCCTGCAAACTCAAGGATACCAGACTAATGTCTTCTACCTTGCTACATAACCTGTAGAATGGGTATATGTTTATGTCCAATATTTAGGATGCTTTGATCGAAATGCATCAAATGGTCCTATTTAGACATGTTATGAAAATGTTATGAAGATGATTCCTGTTTCAAAGATTAGGATGCAATCCCCGAAATGAATCAAATGCTCCTAATGAAATTTGTTATGATACAAGAATGTTATGAGTATGATTCCTATTTTAGGTGTTATCACTCATTTGTTTTTCTGTTCTTGTTCATCAATCATGCTCTGCTCAACCAGCTTGCCCCAATGTAATTTCTAAGTCAGCCCCGCTTGAACCTTGGGACATGAAGTTGGTATCTCCCATTACAGCTTCAGGGGAATGACATTTGGTTTCTTTCATATTTCTGTTACCACTCAAAGGTACAGAACTTGTATCACTTTCAATCTGTTACACCATTCCCTAAGTGTAATGACCAAATGTATGAGTCTGAAATTTACATAAATGCAGGGTACCCCGATAATGATCCCTTTTTACACATAGATTGCCCTTATTCGTCATTTGCCAATATAGTATCACCAACGAAATTGTCTTATCCCATAAGAATCCGAAGAGATAATCATTTTTCAATGTTTTCACTTATAGGCTTGGTGAGTTCTCAACAATAGTCATGTTTCATTCCTCTCATATTATTTAGAAGCTTCTAGAGTAATATGCGAAACTTCTTTTATGAAAGTGTTATTAGTCCATTAATCGTTAGTTCAATATAAAATGCTTGAAAAAGATTACAGCAATGGACAAAAAAGAAATTAGTTAGGAGCATAGCTCGAAAAAAATAGGCTAATCAAAGATAACCAAGGCAATAAATGAAAATTGATTGGTATATCTTAAAAAGAATAAAGTTAATATAACAAAAGCTATAGAAGAAAATTAATTGGGGTGTTTCTTTGAAAAGAATAAAGTAATCAAAGATCTAAAATGGGTAAAATGGGAAACTAGGTGCCCCAGCTATCGCAACCTGAGCTTATTTGTTCCAACTTCTTGAGGACCATTTTAAGCTCAATATGTGTTTAGGGGATCCAGAGTACTTTGTCGATGCCCCCAAGATGTAACATACTTCCTCATTGTTAATTCCAATGTAGCAAGGCTACTGTATGCCCCACTTTTTGGTCAAAATTCGAGCTGCCCTTTTCGGGTTTTCAACTCAAATCCCCTTTGGTCTCAAAGCGCCCTTTGCGGGTTTTCGCTTCGGCCTCTCCTTTTTCTTTTTCTTTTTTTTTGTTTGAGGCGCCCTTTTCGGGTTTTCACCTTGGTCTTTCCTCTTTCAGGTAAAATATCTCTTGACTAAACCTGAATTCACCGGATTGGGCAAGTATTCGCCATCCATCTTGGTCAATATCAACGCTTCTCTAGAACAGCCCTATATAAGTCCTTCCCAGCTTGGCATATACTTTCCTCTAAAATTGTTTTGTAGAGGAAAAATATTTTTTCAACCTCGTGTTTCTCGTGGAATTCCCTAAGATGAACTCCTGTAAGCTCATATCCTCCGGTCGTGTGCGTATAACTTTTAACATTTTCTTGATCGGGTTCAATTGGCAAAACTGCTTTCTATTCCGATGAGAAATGTGTTGCCCCAGCAAAGGTCCTAGCCAACGTTTCATAGAGAATAGTGATAGCTTATTATGCCAATCTTTACCAATCTTAGCCACTTTTTTTTTTGGCAACTTTTGTTGCACTGTGATATGCTGTGTGATCTTTGGACAAACTGTAAACTTTGACTTTGTACAGTTATTTAAACACGATCTTTTATGGCATTCTGCTAGCATCTTGATCTTTTTTTTTTGATGAATTTGATGACTTCGATCTTGTAACATTGGCATATGAAGCTACTTCCACTCTCTTAGTGAAGTAAACGATAACTATGCCGATGAGTCAATATTGGCTAAAAGCTTTTGACGAGATTGGCTCCCATCACATCCATGCCCCACATATGGAAAATTTGTGAAGAACTGGAGTAGGCATATGAATCTTGTCGTATTTACGGTATGACTGATGCAATTCCCTTCCATGGTGAATCAACAGTACCCGATTCTCTTTGTTTAGCCTGCTTCTTATTAGTCAAGGCATGTCCTGATATTATTGTGTGAAAACATCTTTGAATGATGTCTTACCTTATTTTGGTGGTGAGCTAGGCTTCGATCTTTACCCCTTTCTAGGGTCGCAATATCCAATGATCGTTGTAGAGTAAGGTCTGCTTTCTTCGCTTTTAACAAATCGGAAGACATGTCACAATCTCTCATTATCTTCAAAGTCCCGAGATCCCCTAGACCCATATATCGTTCAAAAAGGGAGTCAGTAACAACGTTGCTCACATCATTGATATCTGGGTACCTAGGTACGAAGGCAAACGAATCCAAAGAATAAATGATTCTAAGGATGAGTATTTGTATGGTCATGAATAAAGAATGAAAGAATATTCTAAAAAAATGTACAAAGATAAAATAGAAAGAATAAAAGAATATGTGCTCAAACAGATGCATTTTATTGAAATAAAATTTTGAACATAAGCCTATTTCACAAAAGAGTTCTTGTTGCCTCTAGGCTCAAGACAACAAGCATGTTTTGAATATTACTCTAAATCCACTCTAAAAATACAATGATCCTTTCCACAGTTCCATTGTTCAAAGACTTCCCAAGTATGTAAGGACCTAGAAAATTTTATTCCCTGATTCCCTCTTCACTTTCAATTTCTTCAAGGGATCACAACTTTCTTATCTCCATGATTGGGTAATGGATTTTCCACACTGAGTGTATCATTCAACTCGACAACTCCCAACTTAAGAAGCCTCCCAACTACCTTTTTAAAGGCAGTACAGTTTTCTATCGAATGCCCCATTATTCCTGCGTGGTAGTCACATTGAGCGTTGGAATCATACCATTTAGGATATGAGGGTTGTAACGGCTGCAGATAATATGGGGATACCACACGTGCTTCTAATAAAGTATGATATAGCTCCTTATATGTCATTGGAATTGGCGTAAATTGGAGCTTTTCAGAATTTTGTCTAGGGTTTGATTCGTGTCTTGTCGGCCCTTGTTGCCCAGTAGTGATCACCTTTGGCTGACTAACAGTAATTGCTTTTGAGTACCCTTTGTTGTATGTACTCGTATTATTCACCTCGTTATCTTTTTTCTTAGGAGTAGACCTTCTAGTGGTTTCCCCTGCCTCGATCTTGCCACCTCTTATGGCATTTTCAATCATCTCTCCTGCCATCACTATATCCGCAAAGCTTTTGGTGGTGCTTCCTATCATATGAGTAATGAATGGAGCCTTCAAGGTATTGATGAATAGCATTGTAGTCTCCTTTTCTAGGAGTGGTGGCTGAACTTGCATGGTGACCTCCCTCCATCTTTGCGCATACTGCCTGAAGCTTTCATTTGACTTCTTCTCCATGTTCTGCAAAGTGATTCTGTCAGGCATCATGTCTGTGACATGATTGTATTGCTTCATGAAGGCTTGAGCTAAGTCCCTCCAAGAGCTAATATTGGCACGGCTAAGTTGATTGTACCACCTGGACGCTGCCCCCATTAAACTGTCTTGGAAGCAATGAATCAAGAGTTGATCATTGTTAACGTAGCCAGTCATGCGTCTGCAAAACATAGTGATGTGGGCTTCAGGGCAACTACTCCCATTATACTTCTCAAATTCGGGCATCTTGAATTTATGAGGAAGTAACAGATCCAGGACCAAACTCAAGTCCTTTGCGTCTATACCATGATAATGGTCGGCATTTTCCAAAGTCTTGAATTTTTCTTCCAACCATTTGCAGCGATCCTCTAATTGCCTTGAGGATTTAGTTCTTATCCCTTCCCTCTCTGCCATATCCAAATCAGAGATGACGGGACGGGATTAGTAGGGTTGTCTCCTGGATTAGATCCTGAGCCCACTTGGAAGTTCATAGGCGGTCTATTATCAGCTTGCCCCTGTTGAGGCCTAATTGTGACAGGTGGCCTTTGGGGATACTCCTCAGGTTGTACTTGTGGTGGGGTGAAACCCCTAGAAAAGTCCTCATTGTCTTCAGCGTTAACTAGGGGACCCTTTCCTTTATCCATTATCCCACTCATCATCTGGGCCATTTGAGCCATCATGTTCTTTTGGGCTTCCAGCATCTGGTCTCTCATCTCTTGTTGGAGCTTTGCCATTTGCTCTTGCATCTGGTCTTGCATATCCCTCTGAAACTGTTCAAGTCTTTGATCCATTTTCCTTATATTTGCCCGTGTACCGTAGTGGTGTTCAGCTTCCAGATTTCCCTTCTCTCTCTCTCTGTTACATTTTCAACTAATTAGACTCTTTCTATAAACTTAAATGCATATGATGTGATGTAATGCAAATGCATGAATGCAAAGAAAGAGAGGCGTTGACTCTGAATTCAGTTACATTAGAAAAACTTTACTAGAAAATAGATTTCTTTACACAAAACGGATCGCATACACGGCCTTGTCCTCATAGTCCAAGTGAAAACATGAATCCCTTCTTCGCAAAAGTCAAGTCTTGCAAACTTCTAATAGATGCCTCCTCTAGCTCCTTTTTTTGCTTGATCCGGATCACAACTCCTGCTTCACTTGTTAACCTCTTCAAGAAAGCCGAGACGTGGTAATTTTCGAATAGTCTTTGTCAACTTGAATCCTTGGGTGACAAGGTCTTGTATTCCTTCATGGACTATCAGTCTTCTCTCGTTGTGTTCACTTGGACCATATTCGGACGACCGTATTATAATCCACTTTATTAAAAAATCCATTTTCTTATGACCAACTTTCCTATTTAGTAATCGAATTTGAAACTAACACCTCTTTTCTATGATGCAATGCAATCAAAACACAAGAAAACACGTTAGTACAGAAGAAATAAACAACATAGAACACCTATTTGGGTGACTACTAAGGTTTAGCATAGTTCTACCTAGGGTAAGAACTTAGGTTTTCTACGTGTGGTTCAACTCTAAAGTTGAGGTACCCGAACCAGCAGATTCCTCGATCCTCACCCATTATAGGCTCATACGGACCGAGTTCGGTTCAGGGGAATACATTTTCCTATGGCCATGCGGAAGTGAAAACTTCACGAAGACATAGGTACAGATGTATTCCGGAAGCAATCCACTAGCCCATGCGGAGGTGAAAAACCTCACGAAGGCATAGTTTCTCGCTCCCACTTAAGGGTGTGACTGCAATGGTCATGCAGTGTAATGCATAAATATTTTATCAGAATCACATGCAAATAAAAGGATCATAATTTTTAAATTAAATTTTTAAATTCAAACAGGAGGACATGAAACTATCGATTTTACGGCTTGACTCTCTTATTGGTCCCCAGCAGAGTCGCCAAGCTGTCGAAACTATTTTAAAAATCGGTCGGTTACGTACGATGAAGGGTTAGCACCCTCGTAACGCCCAAAAAATTGGTACCTAATCGATAAAATCATGTCCAAATGTTTGAAGTTTAAAAGTATTCAAAAATATGATTTCTTAAAAAAACTTCGAGCAATTTAGGTTAAAATTTGAAACTTTCTTGTTTCGAGGGGATATAAACATCACATCCAGCACGATTGGACATGATATTTTTAAACCCCCGTAATTAAGATTATCTCATAATTTATAAAACTTATTAAAAGGATATTTAGTTATTTAGCCAAACGAAAAATCAACACCCAGCACGATTGGGCATTATTTCCCGAATTTCTAAATACCAAAACATTGCCTTACTTTAAAAATCTTTAAATAAAATGTTAATTTTGTGAAAAATGTATTTTTTTTATTTCAAACAATAATCCATGTGACAACATTGCATTTATACATAAATATTAAAAGCAATTAATACATTAACATCTAACATAGACAATATAAAATACAACTAAAATAACTAAAGTAAGAATAATAATACAATAAGGATATATTAGTAAAATAATAATATATAGTTAATATAAAAATAATAGTAAAATGAAAAACAATGGTAATGAAAATAATATAAATAATATTAATAATAAAATCATAAATTATAATAATAATACTAATAATACTAGGTTAGTTAGAAATAAAATAATAGTAGTAGCGATATAAAAAATATATATATTGTATAAAAATATTGTTAAAAGAATAAATAATATATAACTTTAAATAAAATTACATTTATAATAATCTAATACATATATTTTATAAAAATAATAAAAATAAATATGTCTTATAAATAGGTTTTATACCAAGTAAAATTTTAGAAAATAATATAATATAATACTATATAATATATAAGTTAAAAATATAATATAATAAATAATATAAAAATTATAAAATAATATAAAAATTATTAAACTAAGTAAAATAATATATAATAATAATAATAATAATAATAATAATAATACATATAGAATATATATAAACTATTAATAATTAATAAATATAGGAAAATAATATAAAACATTTAACATGATAAAACAATTGAAATAATTTAAAATAAAAAAATTAAAAAACAAATAAAGAAACGGGGGTTAAACAGCAATTAAAAACAAGTATAAAAGGATTAAATTCGAACGCGCGTTAAATCACAGGGACTAATGTGGAAATTAAGCTAAATTTTAAAACGGCGCCGTTCTAATTTTACCTTTAAAACAGACCGAGGGACTAAATTGGAACCAGAACAAAATTTAGGGCTAATTTTAAAATAAATAAAAATGTGAATTGGGCTGAATTAAAATTAATTAAATTTCGGAAGGACCTAAAAGAAAATAGACCATTTAACGAAAAGCGCGGATCCTCCCCGAGTTTTTGGGTCAACGCGCGGATCCCCTCTGCAAAACGACGCCGTTTTCTATCTGCTATATATATTACAAAAACAAAACAAAAAATTCATTTTTGTTAGTTCAGAGAAAAAAAAAATTAGTTTTTGAAAACCCTCTGTCCTTTGGCCTTCAGGCCAAGACTCCGACGAGGGGGGGTCCGTCGTACTCCACGCGCGCTACGCGCCACTACTGGCGGTGGCCAGAGGCCGAACTTCTCCTTTCCGAAAGGTAAACCACCACTTTTTATTTTTTATATGCGCAAATAAAATAAATTAATAAAAAAGAATGAAATATATATGTAAAATCACCTCTGCAAGGTTTCGGTATTTTATTTCTTTCTGCCTTTTTTTTTTAATATCCCCTCCGTTGGTTCCCGATTCACATGTTAAAACAAGCTTTTATAGCCTACGAAATAAAAGAAAAAATGGAAATAAAATGTTTCCTATATTATTACATTCCATTGTTGTTATTTCTTTCCTTTTTGCAGGCGGAGCGGAGATCTCGGTGGCGAGACCATCTGGCGTTGATGGCGGCACGACGATTGGGCGCGAGGCTCCTGCAGCGCGACTGTTGGTCTTCTGCCATTGCGGCGCAGAAGGTGCTAGGGTGCCTAGGAAACCCTAGGGTTTCTGCTTTACATAACGTTTGGGCCCTTTTGGGCCATTTTTTATTTTGGGTCTGTTGGGCTATGGGTAAACTGGGTTAGGTTAGGTTGTAGGTGGGCTTCGGGTATTGGGTTCTGGTATGGGTAGTTTAGGATCTGTTGGGTCTAGTTTTTTAGTATTTGGGTCAAGGTGTAATTGGGCTTGAACAATGGACTGTTAAAACTTTGGTTTTATTATAGTTATTTTTTGTTATAAGCCCGGACAAAAATGGGCCATTACAGTCACGATTTGCTATATTTTTTTTGAGAATTCGCAAAGGATTGAAATTCAATTTATAGTGCGGCTAGAATTGAAGAATCAAGTTAAATTTTGAGTTGGAGTCACTTTGTTATGTGTTGAGAGTTACAGAAAAGTAGTCTTTCAAATGGCAGCAAAAACCTCCGTGATGTGGTATCGAACATAAAGATGATATTATTTACAGCAATAACATACAGAAGAAGCAGATATTGAAAGGTACCCCATAAAATAAAAGAGAGGTGAGAGCTCCAAGTTTTCTCAAGCCTTACAAGTAACACAGACGCTAAACAATTTCACACGCAAAAAAATAATAAAGATTTTTAGGCAAAGCAATGTGGTGTCAAGATATGGAGTGTCTCCTATCTTTGCTGGGTCTTGTTCGACCTTTGGCACCGGAAGGGACGAAAGGATAAAGCCGTCCGAGTTTCTTGGAAACTGAATTCATAAATGACTTTTTAGGCAAAGGAGGCTTATCAGATGATGGCATAATACTTCCCATGGGACTGCTTACTGCCGTTGTTGCTGTTGTTGATTTTTCTATTTCTTTCAATCTCATTTTCATTTTCACTAGCTCTAGTTTCAAGTCCTGGTTCTCTCTTTTCAGGCTGGACAGTTCACCTGAAACTGGGTGGACATCAGTAGGGTATAAATTCACCTTGGAAGGAATGACAGCAGGGGAATCTCCACTTCCATTCATAACATCTCGAAGGCGTTGCTGCTCATGGTAAAGGACTTGAACCACGGTCTGCACTGGAAGACGGTCATTCTGAGCCGCATGCGCGCAGGCCTCCCTCGAGAGTTTCTGGCAATCCATTAAACTGCAAACTTTCTTCCTCTCCATGTCAGTAATAGTGGGGTGGGCCTATTGATTGTAATCAAATCAGTGAAGGAATATATGTATGGTGGATCAAAAAGATCATAACATTAACAATTATATTGAAAAGTTGTGAATCTTGATAGTAGTAATATTATCTTGTATGCAAATGCTTCAAGATCACCATTACTGCAATGTGTACAAAGTCTTGGAATAAAGTTGCAGCAGATTCTTAAGATGGAGATTTATGAACCTTGAGGTAGATATCTATGGCTCTATACATCCCATCCTCTGTTACCCTGGATTGTTCTGGAATGAGTTCAGCAAGACCGATGAATTTCGAAATAGGTAGATTACGGTCAGATGCTATTTCAGCTAGGTAGCTCTCCATTAGCTTTCCCACCCTTTCCATGTCACTTGGTGGGGGAGAAATGTACTCATCATCTTCTTTGTATCCAAAATGGTGGCCTTCAGTTTCATATTCAACGTAGTTCGTCAAGATCCGCTGCATGGTGTCCACATCAAATAATGTATCCCCGGTAACAGAATATGCAGGAATCAAGAGATCATCCAAAACAGCCTGTCCTAATTGCAAGGCCATCCTTCTCTCCAAATCAAGTCGACAAGCAACAGTTGTTTCAAGGTATATCGCTGCACGAAGCAACACTGATAGAAAGCTTACAGACATTGCATTTTTCTCCCTAGGCAGAAGACTCACTATGGTTTCCAACACGACCCTTTTCTCGTGTTCTTGTCGTGGCTCAATTTTCTTCCTCCCCTTTCGAAATACTTCCTGCATGAAAAAAAAGGAGTCTGCACTTTAGACATCAAACATATATCTAGTAAAGAAGTCCATCATGTTGGTATGGGTGTCTCACCAAACCTCTAAGAGCGTTTTGTGCATAAAGCATAAGCACTGGACCAAGATCATATTGTTTAAACCCTCTTGCTACCATTGCAATCAGAACCCGTTGGAAGATGTCGATTCGAAGAACAGCTAAATCTTCAGCCCACCAATCGACAATTGGTCTCGAGTTAGTGGTTGTCAAAGAAATGGTACTATCATTGCCACTATCAGACCTGCTAGACATATAAAACTGGCTCTCTTTGCAAGCTAAATACGCGATTGCGTCAATGCACCGGCTCACTAATTTAACTTCCTCTGCAATAGGGAGGAGGCTTTCAGACATATGTAACACAGAAACTGCTCCTGCTAGACTCTTAAGTGCCACTTCATTCAAGTAGGCTTCAGTTCTTCCCACAAGATTTCCGACTGCGTAGTCCTCAGTCATCTCGAGATACTCGGCCGCACATCTTAGCATGGCAATGTTTTCGGTGCTTATCTCGAAATTTATCCCATAACAGAATTTAGCTGCTAGTTCAAATGAATCTGCTCCACCTGGAACATTGGGGATTTCTATGATTGAATGATCAGTATCATTGGATTCTGATACAACTTTCCTTACGTATCCAGACTTAGATATTAATGGAAACTGCAATTCAAGTAGGAAATAAGTTCAAAAAGTGCACGGTTCTGCCATAAATACAACAAAATATAGATGCCAACTTGTCTATAAATGGTACTAAATAAATACAAACATCAACTGTATCCAATTAAGCGACCATGGTTACAACACTACGGCTGCTTGTCATTCTGATAAATGGAAATACATGAATTAAAGTATTTTATTTCTACCTTATGCAGTGAGAAAGAAACTCCTCCAACTTGGACAGTGACATCACTGGGAATCTCCTGAGAGAAAATCCTGGGAAAAACAACAAAGAGATCAGGTTATCAACTTCAGCAGCCACTTCATCAAAACTGATCCCTGTTACTGAAAGAAAAGGGGATAATACTGATACCACTCGCTGGTTCTCTTCATGGCTGTGGAAAGAAGCTCCTTTTTAGATGACATGTTAAAACTAGTAGGTGCAATCTCCTCCTTAACAAAATCCACCATGGAACACACTCAACTAATTTTACCATGATCTTATCTCTATCTCCATCAAACCATAGATAATGAGAACCTTGGCAGTTGGCACAGAGAAATTCTGACACGATGCTTATAACTTTACAAGGTTGTAAGGAAGCAACAGAAACATGTCATTTCCTTCAATGTTTTGTCTCTTTTTCTTTTGCCTTGAATGTTTAAATGAGAAGCTGAAGCAGGAGCTATCATCTCTCTAAATCTCTAATGAAACTGCATTATCTAACTTCAGCCTTACAAAAAAAGCCATCAGAAATGGGGAATTCCCAAAACTAGGCCTCACAAGGAAACTAGAGGGCAGGGTGTACGGTGGACAAGGTTTAAAATGAGTGGCAATTTTGGTAATAGTGGAATGAAATGAGGTGAGTGTATAAGAAGATAGATGAAGATTAACAGCGTGTGGTGTGGGTTATAGAGATGAGATGGCTCCAACTTCCTTCCTTGGCGGCTAAAGGTCGAAAGCTTGTAAGTGGGAAATATTCCCATCCACAAATGTTCCCATCTCTCTCTGATAAAATTTTATGTTTTAGTTATTACAGGATATTTAAAAGATTTAATCTTCTAAATATTTTTAAACATGTTACTCTTATATTGTTTTACAGTGTAATAATGGAGAAAACATTTTTGACTACTTTTGTAGTCATCATATTAACATTCCAAGTCTAGCCCTTGTGTAATTGGTGATGTGAGCGACAACTTGTTCACCACTTTAACTAGTCTCCAATCAGCAACAGTAGGAAAATGGAAGGAAATTGTTTGAAAAAGTTTTCCACATTAACAGGCCTAAACTAAAATTGCATCTCTCTTATCCATCCATGGGTGATGTTGAGATGACACATGTCGATGGGTTTCTATTCTGAAAAATGATAGAAGAGATCAGTTTTGTCCCTACATTTTGAAGGCAGCAGATAACTGGGTTTCTATTTGCTAAGGTTGGGTAGAAATTCTCCTTAAAAACTAAGGAAAAGCATGATCATTTGTTCTACGCAATTTAAATTAAGGGTCCCCTTCATAACGTTGATAGTTGATTTGATCGCCAATCCATGGTAAGATTTGATATGAAGTAGTGGGATTATAATTCATATCCATTTCACAGCTATTCCCGGCCCCATCCTTTGGATTTCCTGGTTATACCAACATTAAAAGGATTTTTGTATTTAGTTGCAGGCAATTGTCCCATTTTCTCAACTATTATGTTATTCTATCAAATTTTGACTCTTGGTGCATTCAAGTTAAAAGGACTAATGCTAATGGGCACCATAGCTACTGGAAACTTTTACACATTAAAAAGAGGGTAATCAAAAGCTTAAGTTATTAAATGCCTTCTTTTCATAATTCTCGGCTATTTCATGAAATATGCAGCTCAATTCTTGAAATTTATTTATTTTCTCCTTATACTTCAACACACTATGCTACTCTTCACCTTGTTCACATCGACATTATTATCTTCGTAAAAAAACGTACGTTTATCTTTTTATTTAAGGGTTATAAAAATATTATGAATAGTTCTAGACATTTTAATAATTTTGACTCAATTCATAACACTATTTAAATTTATCATTAATCGGGCTAATGTGACAATTATACAAAAAAGACTTAAATCATAAAATGGTACCTAATTTGTACTTCTTTTTTTTCTGGTAACATAGTATAGTTTAGTACCACTTGTAACCAAAATTAATTTAGGTACTAACTTAAGAAAATAGGTATAGAATTAGATAACATTTTGTGATTTAAGCCTAAAATAAAGTAATTTTAAGCTCAGCATTTAAGATTTTTGTTAATTTCATCCTCACTCTTCAAAAATGCATATAAAAAATTCAAAAAAAATATTTTTTTTCATATTTTCAATAAAAATCCTAAAAAGTTGAAATTGTAAAAATTTTCAAAAAAAAAAGGATTTTTTTTAATTAAAAAAAAATTATCTACTCCTTGAATGTTAATATATATATTTTTAAATTTTAGATATCAATGTCTTGTATGGTAGTTCATATATACTTTATTGTTGACATGACACTATTTTATTTTGTACAATGTATTAGCAAATATTTTAAAAATTAAAAAATTTCAAAAATAAATTAAAAAAAACAAATACATAGAATTCTAAAAAATAATAATTTATTTTCTTATTTTAAAAAAAATCATTAAAAATATGAAAAATGCTATAAAGCCATTTGAAATTCAAAAATGAAAACATAAAATTAGTTTTTAAATTAAAAATATAAAAAAATTCAAAAAAAAAAAAACTTGAAAAGTAGAAGAGTGGTGGCATGTGCCTAAGGAATTTGATGTTGGTATTTTCACCTTTATTATTAAATTTTCGTAAAATTCAAAAGTAATTGAGCCTTCAATTTTTTATATAGGGTAATTTGAATAACTTTATATATATATATAGTATTTAAATTTAGGGTAAACTATATTATTAGTCATTAAACTATAGTTAAGTTTTCGTTTTAGTCATTTAATTAAAAAAGTTATAATTTGACCACTAACATTTTCGATTTTTTTTGTCACTCGACTATTAAGTGACACTTTTTAACTTGGTATAATAACAATTTTAGTCCTTAACTTTTATATTTTCTATCAACTAGACCATGATTCTATATAAAATTATAAAAAAAACTCAAATTTATTTTAAAAATAAAAATTGCATATAAAAGTCCTAGAAAAATAAAATCTCAAATATGTTGTTTTTAAAGACTAATATGTATGGGAAATAAAAAAAATCATTCTATAGAATCCAAAAACAAATTAAAAACAAAACAAAAAAAGTTAGACCATTACATACTTCCTTTGTTTTTCTCAAAATCAAATTAGCAATATCTTCAAGATGAGTTCCATGCCCTTGAGAAAATCCAGAATTGAAATTGCAAAGGCATGGGAAATTGACTCTAATGACATTCTTTTACCCAAAAAAATATATAATGTATCACAAAATTTCCTTTTTCAAACTCAAATCGATTCATTTCATTTAGTTTATTTTTCAAAACCCAATTTGTAAAAATGAATTATATCATGAATTTTTTTCTTTTCTTATATCGAAAAGACTATGTCAAGAAATAAAAGAGGTAAAAAACAAAGAATCAATAATTTTGCTTAATGTTTCAAGGAATGGGTATTAGATATTTTTATATAGATAATACAAAAAGAAAATTTGTAGGGTTTAAAAACAATTTCCCCTCATTTTCTCCAACTTTATATACTTTTGCATAAATTTTTAATTTTTTAGAATTTTTTAATATTTTAAATCAATTTTTATCATTTTATATCTAATCAGTCAAATTGGCCAAAAGTATAAAAATGGAGGATTAAAATTTTTATTATTCCAACTAAAAAGTGCCATTTTTACAATCAGGTCACAAAAAAAAAAAAAACTTCAAAAACAATAGTGACCAAATTGGAATTGTTTTTAGTTAAGAGACAAAAAAGAAAATTGACCCACAATTTAGTGACTAATGGTGTGGTTTACTCTTAAATTTAACTCAAATTGATTCAAAATATGTATCATTATTTAAAAAATATTTTTTACACTAATATTTTATATATTTTATAATTATATTTAAATAAATATATACATGATATATAATTTATCTGAATTAAATTAAAAAACATACTTGTTCAAATCAAGTTTCATACGGGCTAAATGAATAACTCAAAATTTGGAGAGACCTTATTATCATTAATGGAGTAAATAATAATTTTTAAAATTTTGAAACTTTTTTTATATTTTTATATTTTTATATTTTTGAATTTTTAAAATTATTTTAATTTTAATTTTTATTTTTATAGAGATTTTTAATTGAATTTTAAAAAAATATATATATAATTTTTTTAAAAATTTATTTAGGGTTCTTTATTTAAATATGAAAAAAAAAACTATTTTGAAATTTTTATGTACTTTTACAAAATAAGAGTAAAATTAACAAAAAAAAAAATGTAAAATTTAAAAGTTATTGCATTTTCTATAATTGTCACACCTATATGATTAATGATAAATTTGGATGTTATTATCAATTGAACCAAAATTATTAAATCATTACAATTATAGAGATTTAATGTCTTAAATTAAAGTGTGTTGTATCCTAGTTGATGAGACTGAGCAATGAATCTAACATATACCTTGAATATACCGTTCAGACATATTCTTAGAGGCACTTGTCGAAACCATTTTAAAATCGGTTTTAAAAAACGGGGATCGACTTTTAAAAATAAAAATGAGAGTCGCCACCAATCCCTTTTTACTTAGGTGTGATTGGATTACCTTGTAAAACGTTTAATTTTAAAACATTTGATTTTGGTCTACGAAAAAATAAAAAAATGGGTTCGGGAGTCGGTTACGTATGAGGAAGGGTTAGCACCCTCATAACGCCCAAAAATTGGTACCTAATTGATAGAATCATGTCCAAATATTTGAAATTTAAAAAGTTTAAAATAAGATCCCTTATTAGAAGGAAAATCGAGACTTTCCTATTTCAAAGTAATAAAAATACCACACCCAATAAGTTAGGATACAGCATCTTATAACTTCGAAGCTAGGTGCATCTTTATTTTAGAAAATTCTTACCTCAAGACACAAAACATCACACCCAATAAGTTAGGATACAACATTTTGAATTCTCAAGAATAAGTTTTTGTTTGAAATTGGTAACCTTGAACTTTAAAAATGGAGAGATATCTAATACTTTGAATTTTACGAGAAAAATCACACCCAATAAGTTAGGGCACAATTCTTCTCGAAGATTCCAAATATCGGATATCACTGTTAAAATATTTTACAAAAAATCTTTAATTTAAAAAGTATTTTTATTAAAAATGGTGTGAGTACGACATTGTAACATATATATATAAATTGCAATTCTACAAATTTATATTAACAATAAATAATAAAAGAATAATATAACATGAATAAAAAAACCATGCTAAAGCAATAATAAACAAATATAAATAAAATCATAATATATAATAAAATAATATAAAATAACTAATAATAATATATAAGGATTGTGCATAATAAAAATAGTTAGTAAATAATATATATAATAATTAAAAAAATATATCAATCATAAAAATTATATATGTAATAAATAATATAAATAAAATAAGTTATATAATATAAATAGCTTTTTTATATATATAAAAATAATATAATACTTAGAAATATAATATAATAAGTAATATATAAATATTGAAATAATATATAAATTATTAAATAATATATAATAATAAGTATATATATAAAGATAATACAAGAATATATATATATATATATATATATATATGTATTTTTAACAAAATTAACAAAATAATAAAAAATATAATGTAAAATTTTAATATAATAAAATGATTTAAATATGATATTAGAATAATTAAAGAAAGTAAAAAAATAAATAAAGAAAGGAGGATTAAATTGAAACAACAAGTAAATTTTAGGGTTAAATTAAAAAATAAAAATATAATAGGACTTAATTGTAAAATTGAAATAATGCGGAAGGACTAAATAGATAAATTTTCCTTTTTTATAAAACACGCGGATCCTGATGAAGCGGGTCGGGTCTCGGGTCGGTTTTATGAAAACGGCGTCATTTTGGCTATAAAATGCCCAGGATGAAACGACGTCGTTTCATCAACGCTATAAAAGCCCAAATTTTTTAAAAAAACATTCATTCCTTCAGTTTTTTTAAAAAAAAAATTCTGCTCCTCAAAATTTTCTCTCCTAGGCGATATCCGGTCCCAACTTCGGCGCCAGACCACCGCGCCGACCACCGTCGGCCACTGTCGACACCGCTGTGTGCGGCGGCCAAATTCCAGAAAAAGGTATTTTTCTTCTCCTTTTTCTTTATGAACTTTAATACATGTAGAAAATGGAAAAAAAAATAAGAAAAAGAAACTAAAAAACAGAAAAAAATATTCAAAAATGACGAAGGAAAAAAAAACCTTTTGCTTCTTTTTTGATTTTCCTTTTTGAATGTTGTATTGTATATTCGTGTATCTGTGTATATCTCTCTCTATCTTTTATTCTCTGTCCCCCTCTTTTACAAATTTTTTAGGGTTTTTATAACCGTAAAATAAAAGAAAAAGGAAATAAAAATTTCCATTTTTTGCTACTGTTTTGCCCTTGCTGCGATTTGTTTCCTTGTTTGCTGCTGTTTCTTTCTTTTTTTGCAGGTGATTGACGAGGATCTTGGCGATGATGCGGGGCTGTCGTGCGTTGATGACGGCGCAAATGTTGCGGCGCGAGGGAGAAGAGTGCTGCGGCGCCTAGGGTTTCAGAAACCCTAGGCCACTGCTGATTCTGCTAAGGTTTTGGGCCCCTTTGGGCCGTATAGGTTTGGGTCTGCTGGGTCTAACTGGGCTTGGCTGTAATGGGTAGTCTGTTGGATTGGGTCTAGTGATGTTTTCGGGTTTGGGCTTGGCTTTAGTTTGGGTTGCTGGGTATTGGGCTTGTATTTGGGTCTGTTCTAATTTTGTAAAATGGACTGTAAAAATCAAAGAAATTGAACATTTTTTATTTTTTTGTTTTTATTGTATGGGCCCGGGCAAAAATGGGCCTCTACAGCTGCCCCTCTTTTCTCATTGTCGTGAAACGAGAATAGAGCAAAGACAATAAAAATAACCAATTTTGCCCGGTCTTTGCCAAGCCTCGACTTCTTGATCCTCGCCTTCTTCAAACGGATTCCAATCCCAACTGTATCTTCAGGGGTACTTGAAACTTCATCTTGATTTCAGTAAGTTTGATAGCTTCAATCTGCTTCACTGCGACTTCAGGAAGGCGATATCCACTATCTTTTAATCTGCTCCACTGCAATTTCAGGGAGATCAGACTAATTTCTTCGATCTGCTTCCTACAACTTCAGGAATTGCCAGATCTGCAATCTTCAATCTGCTCCCTACAACTTCAGGGATTGCCAGACTGATGTCTTCAATATGCTTCCTACAACTTCAAGAATTGCCAGATCTTCTGTCTTTGATCTGCTTCCTACAACTTCAGGAAGATAAGATCTTCTGTCTTCAGTCTACTCCCTACAACTTCAGGGAGATAAGGCTGAAATTATTTCGATTTGCTTCTTACAACTTCAGGAAGATGAGATCTTCTGTCTTCAGTCTACTCCCTACAACTTCAGGGAGATAAGGCTGAAATCCTTTTCGATCTGCTTCCTACAACTTCAGGAATATGAGATCTTCTATCTTCAGTCTACTCCCTACAACTTCAGGGAGATAAGGCTAAAATTCTTTTTGATCTGCTTTCTACAACTTCAGGAAGATGAGATCTTCTGTCTTCAGTCTACTCCCTAAAACTTCAAGGAGATAAGGCTGAAATTCTTTTCGATCTGCTTCCTACAACTTCAGGAAGATGAGATCTTCTGTCTTCAGTCTACTCCCTACAACTTCAGGGAGATAAGGCTGAAAATATTTTTCGATCTGCTTCCTACAACTTCAGGAAGATGAGATCTTCTGTCTTCAGTCTACTCCTACAACTTCAGGGAGATAAGGCTGAAATTCTTTTCGATCTGCTTCCTACAACTTCAAGAAGATGAGATCTTACGTCTTGATCTACTCCCTACAACTTCGGGAGATAAGGTGAAAATTCTTTTCGATCTGCTTCCTACAACTTCAGGAAGATGAGATCTTTTGTCTTCAGTCTACTCCCTACAACTTCAAGGAGATAAGACTGAAATTCTTTTCGATCTGCTTCCTACAACTTCAGGAAGATGAGATCTGCAAATTCACCAATATTGCTACACCGTCCACTGAGGGACATGTCCTGTAGACTCGATTCCATATGTTTAAATCACATGACTAAGATGCTATGATCAGAATAAATCAAATGCTTCTAGCTACATGTATTATGAGTGACACGAATGTAACATGTCATGAAAATGATTCCTTTTAAAGGGTTAGGATGCAATGATTGGAATGAATCAAATGCTCCTAATGAGATTCGTTATGATGCAAAAGTGTTATGAGTATGATTCCTACTCTAGGTGTTATCACTCATTTGTTCTTCATCTTTGTTCATCAATCATGTTCTGCTCAACAAGCTTGCCCCAATGTAATTTCAGAGTCAACTTTGCTTGGATCTTGAGAACATAAGGCTTGTACCATCCTACTGCAATAACATTTGGTTTCTTTCATCCAATCTGTTACCACTCAGAGGTATAAAACTTGTATCGTTTTCCATCAATTTAACCTGTTACACCATTCCCTGGGTGTAATAACCAGATGTATGAGTCTGAAATTTACATGAATGCAGGGTATCCTGACAATGATCCCTTTTTACACATGGATTGGCCTTATTCGTCATTTGCCGATATAGTATCACCAACGAAATTGTCTTATCCAATAAGAATCCGAAGAGATAACATTTTTCAATGTTTCCAACCCTTAGGCTTGGTGAGTTTTGAATAACATTTTTCAATGTTTCCAACCCTTAGGCTTGGTGAGTTTTGAACAATAGTCCTGTTTCAGATTCTCACATTATTTAGAAGCTTCTAGAGTAATATGCGAAACTTCTTTTATGAAAGTATTATTAGTCCACTAATCTTTATTTCAATATAAAATGCTTGAAAAAGATCAATAATGGACGAGAAAGAAATTAATCAAGAGCATAGCTCGAAATGAATAAATTAATCAAAGATAACCAAAGAAAATTTGATCAAGGTGTATCTTGAAAAGGAAAAAGTAATCAAAGATAACCAAGGCCATAAAAGAAAATTCGATCAAGGTGTATCTTGAAAAGAATAAAGTAATCAAATATAACAAATTCAAAAAAATGGTTAAGATAGAAGCTAGGTGCCCTAGATATCACAGCCTGAGCTTCTCTGTTCAAACTTCTTGAGGACCATTTTAAGCTCAATATGTGTTTAGGGGATCCAGAGTACTTTGTTGATGCCCCAAGTCACAACATACTTTCTCATTGTTAATTCAGGCATAGCAAGACTACCACATGCCCTATCTTTGATCAAAATTTGAGTCGCCCTTCTGGGTTTTCGACTCAAAGCCCCTTTGGTCTCAAAGCGCCCTTTGCGGGTTTTCTCCTTAGCCCCTCCTTTTTTTTTTTGAATTTGAATTTGAATTTGAATTCGAACTCAAGGCGCCCTTTGCGGGTTTTCACCTTAGTCTTTCCTCTTTCAGGTAAAATCTTTCTTGATTGACCCTGAATTCACCGGATTAGGCGAGTCTTCACCATCTGTCTCGGTCAATATCAATGCTCCTCTAGAACAGGCCCTACATAAGTCCTTCCAAGTTCGGCATATGCTTTCTTCTAAAATCATTTTGTAGAAGAAAAATCTTTTTCAACATCAGGTTCCTTCGTAGAATTCCCTAAGATAAACTTCTTTAACCTAAGCTCGCATCATCTGGCTGTGGCAAATAGCTTTTAACCTTTCTTTCAATTTGATAAAAACGCTTCAAATTTATAAGCCAATGTGTAAGATGTTGCCCCGGCAAAGGTCTTGGCCAACGTTCGATAATCATAGAGAGTAGTGATAGGTTCTTATGCCAATATTTACAAGTCTTAGCCACATTTCATTTTTTTGGCAACTTTTGCTGCACTGTGATATGCTGCCTGATCTTTGGACAAACTGTAAACTTTGTCTTTGTACAGTTATTTAAACGCGATCCTTTATGTCATTCTGCTGGCATCTGATCTTTTTTTTTGCGATTTGATGGCTATCGACTTTGTAACATTGACATATGAAGCTACTTCCACCCTCTTAGCGAAGTAGACGATGACCATGATGGTGGATCAATGTCAACTAGAAGCGTTTGACGAGATTGGCCCTATCGCATCCATGCCCCACATATTGAAAATTTGTGAAGAACTGGAGTAGGCACATGAATCTTGTCTCCTTAGATACGGCATAGCTGATACCATCCCTTTCTATGTAGATCGACAGTACCCGATCCTCATGTTTAGCCCGCGTCTTAGTAGCCCAGGCATGTCCTGATATGATCGTGCAAAACATCTTTGAATTTTTGAAAATAACTCAATGATGTCTCGCATTATTTCTATGGTGAGCTGGGCTTCGATCTTCATCCATTTCCTAGGCTCATAATATCTGCTGACCTTTTGTTGGGTAAGGCCAGTTTTTTATCTTGCTAAACCATTCTTAACAAATCAGAAGGTATGTTACAATCTCTGTCATCTTCAAAGTCCTTAGATCCCCTAGACCCATATCGCATTCAAAAAGGGAGTCAGTAACAACGTCGCTCATGTCGTTGATATCTGGGGACCTAGTATAGGTTCGAAAGAATATTTCAAAAGAATAAATGATTCAAAGAACAATTACTTGTATGGTCATGAATAAAGAATGAAAGAATATTGTAAAACGAAAGAATGTACAATATGAAATGGAAAGAATAAAAGAACATTTGCTTTAAAATGCATTTTATTGAAATAAAGTTTCAGACATAAGGCTATTTCACAAAAGAGTTCTTATTGCCTCTAGGATTAAGGCAACAAGCATGTTTTGTACATTACAATAGATCAGCTCTAAAAATGCAAGGATCTCTTCCACAATCCTATTGTTCAAGACACTCCCGAGTACACAAGGGCTTGGAAACTTTGTTCTCTGATTCCCTCTTTGCTTTCGATTTCTTCAAGGGATTGCAATTTTCTTGTCTCCTCCTTCAATTATAGCATTTACTGCCTCGTCAAAGTGATCAGGCTTTGATAAATCGTTGACCTTCACAATTCCTATTTTGATGAGCCTCTCAACTACCTTTTTGAAGGCAGTGCAGTTTTCTTTGGAATGCCCTGATATTCCCGCATGGTAATCACATTGGGCATTCTCGTTATACCATTTTGGGAACAGAGGTTGCAACGGTTCCAAATAAAATGGAGACTCCACGTGTGCGTCAAACAAATTTTGATATAGCTCCTTATACGTTATTGGGATTGGCGTAAATTGGAGTCTTTCAGAGTTTTGCCTAGTGCCTGATTCTTGTCTCACCGTCCCTTGTTGCCCAGTAGTGATCACTTTTTGCTGGTTAACAGTAATTGCTTTTGAGTACCCTTTGCTGTATGTACTCGCATTGTTCACCTCATTATCTTTTTTTCTAGGAGCAGATCTCCTAGTGGTTTCTCTTGCTTCGATTTTGCCACCCCTTATGGCATTTTCTATCATTTCACCCGCCGTGACTATATCCGCGAAGCTTTTAGTGGTGCTTCCTATCATATGCGTGATAAAAGGCGCCTTTAGAGTGTTGATAAACAACATGGTGGTTTCTTTTTCCAAGAGAGGTGGTTGAACTTGCATGGAAACTTCTCTCCATCTTTGTGCGTATTGCCTGAAACTTTCGTTTGATTTCTTTTTCATGTTTTGCAACATGATTTGATCAGGCATCATGTCTGTGACATGATTGTACTGCCTCATGAAGGCTTGAGCCAAATGCCTCCAGGAGCTAATGTTAGCGGGGCTGAGTTGATTGTACCACCTATACGCTGCCCCCACTAAACTATCTTGGAAACAATGGATCAACAGTTGATCATTGTTCACGTAACCAGTCATGCGCCTACAAAACATAGTGATATGGGCCTTAGGGCAGCTAGTCCCATTGTACTTCTCAAATTCCGGCATCTTGAATTTATGAGGAAGCACCAGATCTGGGACCAAGCTCAAATCATTTGCATCAACACCAGGGTGATGGTCGGCATTTTCCAACGCCTTGAATTTTTCCTTCAACCATCTACAGCGATCCTCTAACTTCCTTGAAGATTCAATTCTTATTCCCTCTCTCTGCTATGTCCAAATCAGGGATAACAGGATTGGCAGGGTTATCTCCTGGGTTAGATCCTGAGCCTATTTGGAAGTTCATGGGCGGTCTATTATCAGCTTGCCCTTGTTGAGGCCTGATCGTGACAGGTGGCCTTTGGGGATACTCTTTCGGCTGTACATGCGGTGGGGTGAAACCCCGAGGGAAGTCTTCATTGTCTTCAGTGTTAACTATGGGACCCTTCCCTTTGTCCATTGCCCCACTCAGCATCTGGGCCATTTGGGCCATCATATTCCTTTGAGCCTCCAACATCTGGTCCCTCATTTCTTGTTGGAGTTTTGCCATTTACTCTTGCATCTGGTCTTGAATGTCTCTTTGGAATTGTTCCAATCTTTTATCCATTTTCCTTGATTTGGCGCGTGTACCGTAAGGGTGTTCAGCTTCCAGATTTCCCTTCTCTTTCTCTCTCTCTCTCTCTCTCTCTCTCTCTTTTAATTTCAACTAATTAGACTCTTTCTACAAACTTAAATGCATATGATGTGATGTAATGCAAATGCATGAATGCAAAGAAAGAGAGGCGTTGACTCTGAATTCAGTTACATTAGAAAAACTTTACTAGAAAATAAATTTCTTTACACAAAACGGATTACATATGCGGCTTTGTCCTCATAGTCCAAGTGAAAACATCAATCCCCTTCTTCGCAAAAGTCAAATCTTGCAAACTTCTAATAGATGCCTCCTCTAGCTCCTTTTGCTTGATCTGGACCACGACTCCTGTTCACTTGTTAGCCTCTTCAAGAAAGCCGAGACATGGTAATTCTCGAATAGTCTTTGTCAACTTGAATCCTTGGGTGATAAGGTCTTGTATTCCTTTACGGACTATCAGTCTTCTCTCGTTGTGTTCACTTGGACTATATTCGATTTAATCGTATTATAATTCACTTTATCAAAAAATTCATTTTCTTATGACCAACTTTTCTATTTAGCAATCGAATTTGAAATCAATACCTCTTTTCTATGATGTGAATGCAACGCAATCAAAACAAAAGAGAACACATTAGCACAGGAGAAATAAATAACATAGAACACCTATCAGGGTGACCACTAGGGTTTGACATAGTTCTACTTAGGGTGGGTTCCTAGGTTCTCTACGTGTGGTTTAACTCTAAAGTTGAGGTACCCAAACCAGCAGAATTCCTCGATCCTCACCCATTATAGGCTCATATGGATCGAGTTCGGTTCAGGGAATACATTTCCCTATGGCCATGCGGAAGTGAAAACTTCACGAAGACATAGGTACAGATGTATTCCGGAAGCAATCCACTAGCCCATGCGGAGGTGAAAACCTCACGAAGGCATAGCTTCTCGCTCCCACTTAAGGGTGTGACCACGACGGTCATGCAGTGTAATGCAGAGAGATACATTTAGAACTACATGCAATAAAAGGATCATGTTTTTTTTTAAACCAAAATTTTAAATTCAGACAAAAGGACATGAAATTATCAATTTTACGGCTTGACTCTCTTAGGTCCCCAGCGGAGTCGCCAAGCTGTCGAAACCATTTTAAAAACAATTTTAAAAAATGGAGATCGACTTTTAAAAACAAAAATGGGAGTTTGGTCTATGAAAAAATAAAAAAATGGGTTCGGGAGTCGGTTACGTATGAGGAAGGGTTAGCACCCTCATAACACCCAAAAATTGGTACCTAATTGATAGAATCATGTCCAAATATTTGAAATTTAAAAAGTTTAAAATAAGATCCGTTATTAGAAGGAAAACCGAGACTTTCCTATTTCAAAGTAATAAAAATACCACACCCAATAAGTTAGGATACAGCATCTTATAACTTCGAAGCTATGTGCATCTTTATTTTAGAAAATTCTTACCTCAAGACACAAAACATCACACCCAATAAGTTAGGATACAACATTTTGAATTCTCAAGAATAAGTTTTTGTTTGAAATTGGTAACCTTGAACTTTAAAAATGGAGAGATATCTAATACTTTGAATTTTACGAGAAAAATCACACCCAATAAGTTAGGGCACAATTCTTCTCGAAGATTCCAAATATCGGATATCACTGTTAAAATATTTTACAAAAAATCTTTAATTTAAAAAGTATTTTTATTAAAAATGGTGTGAGTACGACATTGTAACATATATATATCAATTGCAATTCTACAAATTTATATTAACAATAAATAATAAAAGAATAATATAACATGAATAAAAAAACCATGCTAAAGCAATAATAAACAAATATATATAATAAAATAATATAAAATAACTAATAATAATATATAAGGATTGTGCATAATAAAAATAGTTAGCAAATAATATATATAATAATTAAAAATATATTATATTAATCATAAAAATTATATATGTAATAAATAATATAAATAAAATAAGTTATATAATATAAATAGCTTTTATATATAAAAATAATAATATAATACTTAAAAATATAATATAATAAGTAATATATAAATATTGAAATAATATATAAATTATTAAATAATATATAATAATAAGTATATATATAAAGATAATACAAGAATATATATATATATATATATGTATTTTTAACAAAATTAACAAAATAATAAAAAATATAATGTAAATTTTTAATATAATAAAATGATTTAAATATGATATTAGAATAATTAAAGAAAGTAAAAAAAATAAATAAAGAAAGGAGGATTAAATTGAAACAGCAAGTAAATTTTAAGGTTAAATTAAAAAATGAAAATATAATAGGACTTAATTGTAAAATTGAAATAATGCAGAAGGACTAAATGGATAAATTTTCCTTTTTTATAAAACACGTGGATCCTGATGAAGCGGGTCGGGTCTCGGGTCGATTTTATGAAAACGGTGTCGTTTTGGCTATAAAATGCCCAGGATGAAACGACGTCGTTTCATCAACGCTATAAAAGCCCAAATTTTCTAAAAAAACATTCATTCCTTCAGTTTTTTTTTAAAAAAAAATTTCGCTCCTCAAAATTTTCTCTCCTAGGCGATATCCGGTCCCAACTCCGCGCTACGACCACCACGCCCGCCACCATCGGCGCGCCACACAAAGTGCAGCCAAATTCCGAAAAAGGTATTTTTCTTCTCCTTTTTTCTTTATGAACTTTAATACATGTAGAAAACGAAAAAATAAGAAAAAGAAACTAAAAAACAGAAAAAAAGATTCAAAAATGACGAAGGAAAAAAAAACCTTTTGCTTCTTTTTTGATTTTTCTTTTTGAATGTTGTATTGTATATTCGTGTATCTGTGTATATATCTCTCTATCTTTTATTCTCTGTGTAACATCCCCAAACCCGGCCTATTCACTACGACCGAATCTGGTTATGTTAGTGAAAATATGTTTCTTTACTTAGAATTTAAAACATGAAAATTTATTATCTTTGGAAAATTGTGTCCACAAAAATTTAATACACAATATAAGTTTGTTGAAAATTTCTGAATTAAAACATTGTTATAAATTACTATAATATGAACCTTTTTAATAAAAATATTTCTGAATATAATGTAAACTTCAACAAAATTAAATAGAGTATTGTAATCATAGTGGCCCTTATTACATCAAATAAATTGAAACCAAGTAATTAAAATGCTTGAAATAAAAATATTCAAAACGTCAACTTCTGCATGAAAATCCGCTTCTGCATGGGCCACCTTGTATCCACTCCAACCCGTCCACTAATCACGACTCACCTGCGATGATGGATAAATAATTGGGTGAGTCACAATGACTCGATGTGTAAGTTAACCACCAAATCCACCCACATGCTAGCCACATAATATCCCAATTATCAAATGCAACAAGTAATATATATATCATTTTAACAATTACTACAATCTGGCTTGGCCCACATTCAAATCACATCACATACTGGGCTTGGCCCATTTCTCAATAAACCACATATCATCCGGGCTTGGCCCATTTCCACGTATGTTTCCAAAACATACCTATCCACATGTCATATTGGGCTTGGCCCATTTCCATATTATTACAAAAATAATGCAACATGATTCCCAATCCTAGGGTCCATCCGCTACACACCCCTTATCCAACCTACCACACACTGGGGACTATCGAGTCACCCTCTCCTTTTCCCTCCAAAAGGCAACAAATGCCATCCACGATGTAGCGTATAGCTAACATCAAACCACGATGGAGCACACAAAGAATCCATCAAGCCACGATATGGCATAAAGCCCATATCAATCAAGGTAACCACGCGAACCAAATCGCAAAGATCCACAACGCGACCTCGGTCGGCGCCAATCCACGATGTAGCACAAAGTCGACATCAACCACGTGCTCAAGTACACGCACCTTCTTTTCATAACCCACCCATGCACATGTAACATAAAATGATGATAAGGTGGTGCATGTACATATTAAACACAATCATAGGCATACTCACATAATAAGATCGGTGATCACATATTTACAAACTTTGCTACTAACTCCGATCATCTTCATACCCTTAAGGGTACCATTTTCACATTTATCTCGCAGACCGTTAGCATACATATAAAATAGACATTTATCACGCAAATCCGGAAACAATGGCTAACTACACACCTTATTACTAGGAGTTCTAGACTCTCGATCCTCGACGCTATCGTCTCAGCGAAACTACGGCTTTACGCCTAACGTTTTCTCGTTGCACGTCCACACCACGGTGGCCAATCTCGCATGTGCAGAACGGATCTCTTCTTGAACTTTGGGATGGGAGCTTTCCCTTGCCCACTTTGACTGGTATTCGCCTCCATCGAAAGTCACTTAATCAGAACCACACGATTAATCAACGAAGTCATAATCAACTAATTCTAAGTCACTTACTATTATCCTTACCGAAATAATCTGAGATCCCGAAGGCTTCCCTTGCTCTTGTCGATATGCCCCTTAGATGATCGAATCCAAGAGACTTCCTCAATGCTTCCTTCTTTCGGCTACACACAAGAGAACATACTTAATGACACTATGACATTCGGCCATGCCAAAACTAAGGCCAATCATTCGGTTTTGGCCACTACAACAAGGAATTCATAAAACGATTGCTAAGGGCAGAATATACTTACCACTCTTGCTTAAGATTCGGCCAACCCCACTAGGACACCAAGGGAGATTTCGGCTAACAAGGGATTAAAAGAAAACAAAAGAATTATTTGGCTACAAAGGCCAAAGGAGAAATCGGCACACCAAGAGGGAGAGGCAAAAGACTTGATGAAGAATTAGCACTCTACCCTCCCCTATTTATAGCATTCGGCCAACACCCCCTTGAAGTCTCCAAGATTTGGCCAACACCTCACTAATTCAATTCCATTTGAATTAGTTAAAAACAACTTGAATTGTTCTACTATTATCCCACTTATCAAAATAAAAAAAAACCAAATAAATAATAATTATCCCTACTTAATCTAATTAATAATTAATAATAAATAATAAATAATTATCCCACACTCAAATAGATAAATAAATAATAATAATAAAAAAATAAAACAAAATCCCATACTTAATATAACTAAGTAGATAAATAAAATACTAATAAAAACTAACTAAAATAATCCCCAATAAACAAAGAAAAAAAAATAAAATAAAGCAAGATTCCCACCAACCGAATTCAAAAAAACTAAACAACACTAATCTAACCTTATCTATTAAAATAAAGTAACAAAGAATTCATCTTCTAATTACAAATTTTAAACTAAATAAAATACTCCTACAATTATCCTACCATTATCTAGAATAAAAAAAAAAATAATAAAAACCCACCCTTATGACTCCTTCCAAATTAATTCAAGAAGAACTAAACAACTCACCCATGTGCCGTCCAATCTTTACCAAGTCACGCAAAAATAAGGGTGAAATAAAATTAAAACTTCAATTGCACAACCTTGGATTCAACACAGGACCCAATCACGCACGCCCCTCCAAAGCCCTGTGCCACTCACCCACTTTGATTTTTATGCCATAAAGCCCCAACATTTATTCTTAAACCCTTTCTACTCCAGCCCATAACCACCAACAAAAATAAAAACGCCAAATGCTTCTCCTACCCCTCGAAACCGCGACCTCTCCTCCTCTCCAGCGCCTAAGTAGCGCCCAAGAGCCACTTCTCCCAATTGGACTTTCATGTCCATCAACTTGGACATTTATTCTTAAGGCCTACTTAGCCCAGTCTCTTGACGCAAAAAAATAAAACCAAAATGTCGCCGCTTGGACTCGAACCCTTGCTCACTTAGGCGCCACCTTCCAAAGCCCCCAAGCAGCGCCTCAATCGCCACTTTGCCAAAGTCTTTCTTGTGTCATAAACTCCCCTGCCCCATTTCCCCTTTTTACCCCAAAAATCTAAAAATTTTCTAAGGCATTCTTTGCCTTCTAGGGTTCTCCAAACCCCTAAAAATCTATCCAACATGACCATAAGCCTACTAACTGCTCGAGCTATGCTCCAAGCGCATAACCCCTAAAACCAGGGTGTTACACTCTGTCCCCTTCTTTTACAAATTTTCTAGGGTTTTTATACCCGAAAAATAAAAGAAAAAGGAAATAAAAATTTCCATTTTTTGCTACTGTTTTGCCCTTGTTGCAATTTGTTTCCTTGTTTGCTGCTGTTTCTTTCTTTTTTTGCAGGTGATTGACGAGGATCTTGGCGATGATGCGGGTCATTGTGCATTGATGATGGCGCAAGCAAGTGCATGCGCGAGGGGAGAAGAGTCTTTGCGGCGCTTAGGGTTTCGTAAACCCTAGGCCACCGCCGATTCTCGCTAAGGTTTTGGGCCCCTTTGGGCTGTATAGGTTTGGGTCTGCTGGGTCTAACTGGGCTTGGCTGTAATGGGTAGTCTGTTGGATTGGGTCTGGTGATGTTTTCGAATTTGGGCTTAGCTTTAGTTTGGGTTGCTGGGTATTGGGTTTGTATTTGGGTCTGTTCTAATTTTGTAAAATGGACTGTAAAAATAAAAGAAATTGAACATTTTTTATTTTTTTTGTTTTTATTGTATGGGCCCGGGCAAAAATGGGCCTCTATAGCACTCTTCAGCTCGATGCTGAAGAGGGCCTCACTTATCAACTGTTGTGCTAGATTCCAACCATAACATTCTATTAAAGGTGATTGAAAACACGTTATAGCGCCACCCTATCTAGACTTATAGTAGCAGACCAATTGACCACTTATCTTTAACCTTCCTATAGAAACTTGGTACCTTGGGACTAGGGATAAAAGTATACAAGGTTCAAGGCTCTCATGGACATTAGGGCTCTCTTCTCCCTTTCTCTCACTTTTCTTTTGCCTTCTCCCACGCATCCTCAACCAATTCACCAGGAATTCTGGTTCTCGGGTGGGGTTTAAAATGTTTGCATAAAGAAAAGCGAGAGGTACCAAGTTTGATCGGAAAATGTTTACATAAACCTCTAAAAACAAAGGCGAAAAATGTTTACATAAAACACCACAGTTCCACCACCAATTTGATCGGACCCGTCACCTCAACCTACCATCTGTCTCCATATTCGCTTTAATTCCATGAAAATAAAATTTTGCTTCAACTTTCAGCCACAAAAATAATGGTGAACCCCTCCAAAAGAGAAAAAAGGGATATAGACCTATCTATGCTAGAGCCAACAGCCTTGAACATCAGAGGTCGTCCCCATCCCATGTGCACGGTTTGTAATGGATTAATTACTAAATCCTTCTTCAAAATTATACATATTTAAATGAATTGGTATGTAAGCTAGCTTTATTTCATGATTAATTTGGAATTACTCAAGTCTGAAACTGATTGCTTTTAAGCACTGCGAGCAGATCAGTTGTCAAATTTTCCTAGCTTTATATGAAAGATACATATATAAAAGACTTAAATAATTATTTTAAACAACAATAGTTAAATTACGTTTAAATAGTTAAGGAATGTAACTTGTATCCTCAACTGATAGCTTACACTTTGTGAAAGAAAATAATGAAGAGAAAAGAGTGACATTTGTAGGATAAGAAAGAAGATAGAAAACACAATGATGAAGCTGTGACGAGGCCATTTTAAGCATGAAAAAGGCACCCCTAGCTAGCAAAATTCCAACATCTTTTGTACAAGCAAAATTCATGGCTCTAATTATTGCCAAGCAAGTCTAGAAGGTAGACAGACACGAAAATCAAATCTTTGATTCCAGCAGCATGGCCGCTTGTATGTTATTTGGTGTTGATGGTGGTGGGGTCTAAAAAATAAATTAAAATTCCACAAGTTAAGGGGAGTCACGCCAAAGCTTCATAACAGAGCTACCATGTGATTAGAAAGGTCGAAAGCAAAATCAACACTCATATTAATTTATGAGACTTGGAAGGATAAAAGCGTCATCAAAGGGGTTAAGTTCACAACAGCTTCATACATTATTAAATTTTGAAAATAAAACAACAAGGAGAGGGGTTTTTTTTTTTTTTACCATAAATTAAATAATTATTAAGAGAAATAAAGCATTTTTATTATTTTTAAAAATACATTTTTTTTTCTTTTCACAGGTTCATTGCATATTATACTTTTTTATTTAAAAAAAATGAATCAGGTAATCATATTTTAAAATTTGACTTGAAATTAGAAGAAAAAAAGTATTGTAATCTCGTCCAGGCAGATGGTAGGATGAATAACTTTCCATTTTTTTCAATGTTTTGTCATATCCTTGAAATTAAAACAAAAATTATTCTAATTTCGCTGTGTCAGATCAATTTTTTCCTCGGACAGAAAGCAAGTTAATCGGATAACTCCTTTTATTATTTTAAATAATAATTAACATTGAAAAATTATTTTTATAAAAGATGTCATATTTTTTTATTTAAAGTATAATAAAAAGTTAAGAATTAAAAAAAAAAAAGGCATGCTACTCCTAAAATTAAAAATATTTTTTTAATATTGTATCAAATATTAACCCTTTAAAAAATATATTAATATATTTATAATTAAATGAAATAAACAATATACTTCTATTATCAATTAATAAATCGAGCCATATTGTTTGAATTTAAAATATCTTATGCAATGTGATAAAGCTTACCCGACTGGATGAATAGCCCCGCAAAGTTTTCTTTTTTATGTTTGTTTAGGACCAAAGTTTGTCCATTGGCCCAAACACCCAACCAAGATATTTGAGCTATGTTTTTTTTTTTTTTTTGTTGCCTCTAGTTGGGTCCCTATAACACCTTAAACTAAATTTTTATAATATTTTGCTATATAGTACAATTTTTTAAAACAGAAGTTTAAACTTAAAGATGATTTTTTTATAGAAGGATGATTCAAATTTAAATTATTTTTAAGATAAATGAATACTCAATCAATAAATCACAATTTAAAATTTTTTAACCTATGATGTTTTAGATTTATTTTTCGTAATTTAAACATTTACACTTTTATTTTAATTCTCATAATTAATCTGAATTAATCTCTCATCAAATAATGCTCGAAAATCCTTCAAACTTATTTTCATTATACCAAGTTAAGAATTTTGATTTCTTTTAACATTTGTAATCTAGAAACTTAGTACTTCCTTTATCTCAATTAAAATGTCAGAGTTGGATTTTTTGTAAAATTTTTATTATTTTAAATATTTAATTCATTTAATTTTTAATATATATATATATATATATATATATAGAATCACTTCATCGAAAGATTTATTAGAACAAAGGGAATATATTTTTATTTGTAGTATCAAAGTATATAATGTAATATAATATAATATAATATAATATAATATAATATAATATAATATGCAAGATAAATATTTTTATGAATTAAGTTCCTAATATCTACCTAACTTTAGTTATTTCTTATATTAAGTTTATTGGCAATGACAAAACTCACAAAGTTTGAAATTGTTGTCTTCGATATTGACTAATTTTTCTTCGAAATGGGTTTTGAATCACTTAGTCTTATAGCTTGTAGCTTGACATATAGTCATTTTCGTAAAGTAATGTAGTTCAAATGGTTTATGTATCATTCAATTTAAATATATATAGCTCAAGAAATGGTTGTTTTCATAAAGAAGTGTAGTTCCCTATGGGAAGTTCGAATTTAATCGCAAAACAACTTCTCCAACTTATCAGAGCGGACCAAAACACAACCAAATATTAAATTATCAATATTCTATTGTTCTTAACTATCTAAGCTGATCATAGATGCATGAAAGTTTTAAAGTTCTGTTGCACACACCTTTCATGTTTTCTAATATTAGTTCTACATCAACATGAAGACATTGAAATGGCATGAAACATATTTTTCATTATCCTCACGTCGCATTTGGTATGAGCTTGTTTTTTTTTTTTTCTAAGTTGAGTACAATCATAATTGATAGTGCATGTTAATGCAAGATATCTTTTTCTTTATCATCATAAACTACAACGAAAATAGGTTATTTTTCACATGTGGTGTTATTGGTAGGTCATCAAACTATTCAAAAATTGTAACGCCTCAAACCCGACCCTTAAGGAGGACCTAGGATTGGTGCGTCATAGCCTTAAAATCTTTTCCTTTAAAGTTGTACAGGCATGGTCTTCAAAAAAATAAAGTTCAAATAAACATGAATTGGAAATCCTTTGCAAAATCAAAGATATATAGAGTTATACATTTCCAAGGAAAAATGAAAACCTTAGAAGTACTCAAAAACCATATTTGGCGTAAACCTATTTATAACTACCACGCCGTATACATATACATATAATTAGGCAAACAGTGATAATTCAAAGTAAATAATTCGATACTTTGCAAAAACATACTCATTTCACTGAGGTTTCATTGAAATAACAATTTAAAGAGAATAACTTTAAAATAAAAAATTCGGTCTTTGAATGACACCATCTTGACATCACCCCTATGCCATGTATAATACAAAATACTTAGAAATCTCATAGAACAGATATCCTCTGGCATAGTCTTCGAGAAATCCTTTACTTCGTCAGCGATCCTGTGTAGGAAAGGTAACTAAATAAGTTCAAAGAACTTAGTGAGCTCTAGAGCAAACATCTCAATTGCTATATATATAATACCGATAAACCTTTCCAACTTAGTAAGTCATACAGTTTGCCTGTTGGCGAATACCATTCACAAATAGACTTTACTACAGACACTATATATATATAATACTGATAAACCTTTCCAACTTAGAAAGTCATACAATTCGCCTGTTGGCGAATACCATTCACAAACAAACTTTACTACAAACACTATTCCTTTGGCGCATACACTACGCCCATGGAACAATGCAGACAACCTTCTTCGTGCTAGCCACACCCAAGCCCATGATCAATCCTTAGCATTTATTTCATTCATTCCATCATGATTTGCCAATCTGGTTTGTAATAACTCGTGTCCTAATAGAGGCTACATGATCCCTTTTCGTGTATCGCAATCTGCTAGTTTAAGGCTCATTTCATTGAAGGCATCGCCATGATTTCATTTTTATAACTCAGTTCATATTGTTCATTCCAAAAATAATTGGTGATGACTTAAACATGAAGAAATGCCCTTACTCAATTTACACAGACAATTAACTCAAACTTATAGCCAAGAACCTTTATTACTCATACACAAACATATCATCTTATGTGATAAGAGTGCTTACCTCAATCAAACATATACGAGAACATAATACATACGCATGGAAGCAAGAAGGAACTCACCAAAAAAATGCAGCAAGATCAGACAACAATACTTTTGTCCTTATCACGAGGTTTTTTCGGAGTTTCTTGAGCTATAATATAAGGAGTTAACTTATCAAATCATCTTACCAAAAAAACTAAACAAGTTAAGTATGAACATTAAAAGGAAACCCAGAATCTGAAAGTTTCATTCCCTACACCTCAAAACTAACCCTAAGCATAAAACCCTAGGGCCTAAAAAATAACCATGAACATAACTTGAGTTTCATCGATATTTACCAGGTACCAAATGATGATGGAGTTGGCTGAGTACAACGAACCCAAGTCTTCAAGCAAGTCTTAAGTCTAGAGTTTTTTGGGAGAAAAATTACAGAGAAAGCTTGAAAGAAAAATGTGGTTGCCAAAGAAAGCACAAAACTTGCTTTATACAAAAATACATGGAAAGCAAAACTTAGTGGATAAGTCTGGTTTCCCTCCAAACCCTCGTTCCTTGTGACTAATCACTTCTCTCTCTTCATAAATGCGGGTTTGACAGGTTATAGAAACTTAGTCCTATACTAACCAAATTCTCGTTCATCTAATCAAATTGTTCAACCAGGATAAATAAAATAATAAAGCATACGATTCTTTCAAAATAAGGTCTTAACATTAAGGGCTTAACGTTTCTTCTAACAGTTGAGGTGGCGTACATTCTTCAGAAGAGCCCGCCAAACCACCAAGCTCACCTAATGCCAACTTCGTCTGAAGGCGCACTCAAAGAATTCTTATACTTAGTCAAATGATACATTCCTGCTCAAAACTTACTCTATATGCCTTACTTCTATAAACAATATTCAAACACTAGGGCTTCACCAAGTGGGACGTTACAACTCTCCTCCACTTGGGAAATTTCGTCCCCGAAATTCATACATGAAAATAACTGAGGGTTCTGATATTTCATTAAGCTCTATCTTTCTCAAGTAGTGATGCGGTCGTTGAAAGCACCAAATATATCCTATTCCCTGCAAAATAATGAAAATAACAGTAAAGGGGAAGTAGGGTCGAATCCTCAGGGATCGAATTATACAATATGCTTGTTTCTCGAAATCCTGGGCAGAATCGTGCCCAAGAAAGTCTGCGTTCCTGAAAAAAATAAAAATAACAGAATTTAAAAGGTTGGATCTGAAGCGAAAATAAAATAAAAAAATAGAATTGAGAAGTCGAATGGAAATTGCGAAAATTAAAAATAAAAAAGTAGAGTTTGAGATAAAGAAATTCTTATGGGGAGATTCCAGCCTCCGGTTGCTTCGATCTACCTTGGGCTCAATCCTTGGCTTTTAGATGATCCTTCTCAAACCGAATAAGCCAGTTATAGTGGAAGAGGACGCCTACGACCACCAGCTCCAAAGATTTAGACTTCAATTTGGTGGAACATGACTCTAGTCAACAATCGCTCTTGTGGGATCGTCTTATGCTAGATCAACGTTTCTCAATGGCGAATCCCACGCCATTGTGTCTCTTGGGCTCGCCAACCTCTGACGCAATAAGCTAACGAATCGACTGTGCAATCCTTCTAAAACATACAAAGCGGCCGCCTTTGCATACGTTGAAAAGTTTACTTCTTAAGGGACATGGATGGAAGCGTTAGCCCCGTAGTGCGGAGAAACGATGAATACCCTGTTGAGAAGGCTAAGTACAGATTCTAAGCCTCAAGAACCCTTTTTGGGGATTTTCGGCAACCTTTGGCTAGATGAGTTTTAGTGGCTCATGGTTGTGGTGGAAAAGAAAATAAATATAAAAATGGAAGTTTTATTAAAAGGGAAAATGGAAAGAGCAAAAGCCTTATGGAGAGAGAGTTTACAGAAAAAGATGAACCCCAAACTGAGTCACTTCATCCCCTATTTATAGTGCTAAGATAGATAGACTAGTCCTACTTAAATTCCTAAAGATAATTACAAATAATCAAAGATAAATAAAGATAAATAAAATAAATCCTAAATTAAATAATCCTTACTAATTATCTTAATATTAATTATCCTAATATAATCAAAATAGAGTTTGATAAAATAAAATCTCTTCTTTTTGCAATTCAACCCTTGTGTCCTCCATGCTTGCACTTTTGGCACCAACTTTTCCTTGTGTCGCGCATTGGCCCATTTTATCTCTAAATTCACGCTTTTGGCCCTTAATTTTACTTTAGCCTCCAATTTAGTCCCTATAAGATAAAAGACCATAAATAGCCCAAATTAGTAGAATCATACTCAAAATAAATATGCAATTAGCACATAAAAACATGACGTTCTAGAGTATTATAGCTTCTTCAATGTTATGGTTCCTCCATAACACCTTAACTAAAGGAATTCCTTTATTTCTCAACTCATTCACTTATCTGGCTAGAATATAGACGGGTTCTTCCTCGTAAGACAGGTTCGATTTAACTTCAAGTTATTCAATCTGTATCATGTGATCAGGGTTGGATCTATATCTCCTTAACATTGATACATGGAATCATATTGTCGATCTTTGATAACTCAGGAGGCAAAGCCAATCATTACGCCACTAGTCTAATCTTTTCCAAAACCTCATACGATCCTACAAACCTCGAACTCAAATTTCTCTTTTGACCAAAACGAACAATCTTTTTCTATGGAGAGGCCTTCAAAAATACTTTATCTCTTATTTCAAAAGAGATTTCTTTCCTTTTCAAATCTGTATATGATTTATGTTGGTCCTGTGCTGCTTTTAAATGACTACGGATGATGACAACCTTCTCTTCTGTTTTACGTACCAATTCTGAACCCATTATCATTCTCTCACTCAATTCCAGCCAATAGGTAGGTGTCCTACACCACCAACCATACAAGTCTTCGAATGGAGACATCTTCAAGCTGGCGTGATAACTGTTATTATAAGCGAATTCGACCACAGAGACATACTTCTCCCAATTTATTCTAAAATCAATCATACAACAACGCATCATATCCTCTAAGACTTGAATAACTCTTTTAGGTTGGCCATCAGTCTAAGGGAAGGCATCAATTACGAAGAAACCTTCTCTCAGGTTGTCATGCTCAAGTCAATCTGCATATTATTGTCCATTGTGTCAACTCTCGATTACGAGATTTGACAAATGGATATCAAGACAGTGTTTTTGAATGGCTATCTTGAAGAGAGAATCTACATGATGCAACCCATTGGATATATAGTTAAAAGAAACAAGCATAAAGTTTGCAAACTGCTTGGATCCATATATGGACTTAAGCAAGCGTCTCGTTTATGGAATCAAAGATTTGATCAATCAATCAAGTGATCAAGACTTTTGGATTTGAGCAAAACGTAGATGAACCTTGTATTTATAAACATTTAGGGGATAGAAAGGTGGTCTTTCTCGTTCTATATGTTGATGATATTCTACTCATTGGGAATGATGTAGGGACATTGTCATCGGTTAAACTGTGGTTAACACAAAAATTTAGCATGAATGACTTGAGAGAAGCTAATTTTTTTCTAGGTATTCAAATCTTGAGAGGGCAAAAGAACAAAGTGATAGCACTATTTTAGGTTTTATACATAGACAAGATATTGGATCGTTATGCAATGACCGATTCGAATAAGGGAAATCAACCCTCCGTATCGGGATTTCATCTCTCTTTAGAGGATTGTCCTAAGATAGCGGAAGAAAGAAAGAATATGGGAAAGGTTCCTTATGCTTCGATAGTAGGAAGTGTAACTACCCATTTTCAGTGAGATCAGAACAGTGGTTTCGGGACCACAAATTTGAGCCAAAAAAATTATTTTAATATTATTGCATGGTTTGCATTATGGTAGGATTATTATATGAAAATTCTGATAAAAAAAATTTGATCGATTATGTGTTTAATTATGGAAAGGACCAAATTGCATAAAATGTAAAAGTTGAGTTCTAATAGCTATAAGTATCAAATAGCTATGGAATTCAAAACTTGAGGTCCTTATATGGTAATTAGACCACTAAAGAAAAGTTTGTAGATATTTTTGGTGATTCATCCATGGAAAAATTAGAAAAGGCCAAGGACTAAATTGGATACTAAAATAATTAAAAGATGATAATAGAAATATCATCTTATTTTGCATCATCTTCCCCAAATTAAGACATGGAAACCCTAGGAAAGAGAAAAGTCTTCAAGCAAGCTTAATTGGTTCAATTGGGTAAGTATTCTTGTCACATTTTTAGTAAATTTTATATTTTTGAGATCGGGATAGTCTAATCTATCTATTTTGGGGATTAAATTGAAAAGTTATCAAAGTAAAAAAAAATTTCATGGATGAATATGTTGAAAATTTGAAATTTATGGTAGAAAATGAAAGGTTGTTAATAGATAAACAACTTTTACAAAGGGAATTTTGATGAAATCATGATTTAGGGACTAAATTGAAAAGTGGTAAAACCCATGGAAAAATTCTAAATTTTGTGAAATACAAGTGCTGTAAATTTTATATGAAAATTTCGGTTAGGCTTGGAATAAGGATTAAATTGCATGAATTTCATTTTCCGAGCCTAGGGACAAAATTGGAATTTATGGAAAGTTTAAGGGCAAAATGGTAATTTTTCCTAGGGTGTAAATTGAATCCAATTGAGTATGAAATGGATTAAATTGATGTTTAAATTCATTCATATAGATTCAGACAACTCAAATTCAAAGCTAGATCGAGGAAAAGAAAAAGTTTCAGATTAGTAAATTTCGTATATGAACAAGTATTGAGGTAAGTTTGTGTAACTTAATTATGCATGTTAATATGTTTGAAAATGAATGTTGTATTTGGGTGAATTATATAAATTCTTAAAGTATGAAAGAAATTATATGCTCGATATTGCTAGAATAAATGACAAGTTCCGATTGAATTAAGAAATTCGATGGATATATGTGATTTCCCTTATTGAATGTGATCCTGCATATGTTGCAAACATAAAATAGCTCAGACGAGCAATCCTGTTATAGCCCTCACGAGCGTATTGTTATATAGTTCTTGCGAGCATCCTGATCGGTAGTGATTATGCATGTGTTGCGCACTACCGTAGCTCTATGTGAGCGTCCTGTTACATGATTCGATCGGTTGTGATCCAGCATATAATGTGGACACAAACGCAGCTCTATGTGAGCGTCCTAATATAAGCTCTTATGGGCTTCCTGACATGGCTCGCTTGAAGTCTCTGTTACCTTATCCGGTGCTCCCTAATAATAACTATTCGGAGTTACCTGATAAGCTCTATGAGCTGCCTGAGTAAAACTCTTATGAGTTTCCTATTTAGCCCGGATAAGTGTCCTGTTACATGGCTCATCTAAGCATCCTGATATGTGGCTCGAGAGTGTGCTCTCTGATTAAGTGCCCTAATGGGTACCCCTGATTATGAGTTGACGGTTTACAGCTTTGTATACCTTGAGTGTACTACCGGAATATCCATCGATATTTCAATAATTCAACGGGGTAAATTCCTGACATGAGAAATTGTGAGACTAAAAGAACTATATCCCGAATGCTTCTGAAATACCTAAAGGTTTATAGCAAGATGAGCTCATCCATGCTTACTTGATGTACATGTGAATTATGTGACTAACTTGCTTATTTGAGTGTATGTGATTAGGAAAATTTGCTAATTTGTTGGAAAACATTATATTGTTATGCTTATTTAAATGAATATGATTGGTAAGTTTACTTCCCGTTATACGAATTTACTAAGCATTAAATGCTTACTAGGTTTTGTTTTCTCTATTTTATAGTGTTCAAAAGCTCGTTAAGGTTGGAGAACGGTCGGAGAATCATCACACTATCCTTCAGCTTGTTTTGGTATAAAAAGTAATCTTATTTTGATATAATGACATGTATAGGTTAATTTGGCCTATGTTGGCATGTAAATAGTTGTTTGTAACTTAGCCATTGGAATGGCTAAAAATGGATTGTTTTGGTATGTTATTATAAGGTTATATATCATGTTTAGCTTGTATGTATGTGATTTGGTTAAATTGAATTAGGGTAAAATATAAATCATTACAAGAAGGTAAGTTTGATCATATGAATATGTGATACTATTTCATACATGTTAATGATGTTTGCTTGATTTATATAATTTGAATTGGTTGGCAAATGTATGCAAATGTTATTGTAGGTTGAAGGCTATTTGGGTGAGAAATAAGGCTAAGAAATGGCCTTATTTTGTCCACATGGATAGACACACGGGCATGTGTCTTGACCGTGTGTGACACACGATTTGGCACATGGGCATGTGGTTTGGTCGTGTGTCCCCTGCATCCTAAAATTGAGAAACAAAATGCTCAGAATTAGGCACACGGGTGGAGACACGGGCGTGTGTCTCAGCCGTGTGTGCTACACGGCCTAGAACACGGGCGTGTGAAACCTGTACCTAATTTGTGAAAATTAAATTGACCACAGAGCCTAGCACACGGGCATGTGTCAGGCCGTGTGGCACAAGTCAGGGAGTTACACGGGTAAGGACAAGGGCTAGGACATGGCCGTGTGCCTCACATCGAACGCCCACAAGGCCTGAGACATGGGCATGTCACATGGCCGTGTGAACCACACGGCCTACCCATACGGGCATGTGACCCCTGTCTATAAGAAAAATTTTGAAATTTCACAAAAATTTTCTAAGTCCCCTATTTAGTCCTGACTTGATTCTAATGTTTAAATTGGGCCTCGAGGGTCCATTCAAGGGACAATATGATTAGTTTCGGATATGAAAAGTAAATGACATGAATTATATGAAATTACTCTGTAAACAATGGTAATGCTCAGTAACCTTGTTCCGACGACGGATACGGGTTAGGGGTGTTACAGGAAGTCTCATGTATGCTATGCTATGCACACGCCCAGATATCTGTTTTGCAGTGGGGTTGATAAGTCGATATCAGGCGAATTCAGGACCAAGGCACTGGCAAGTAGTTAAGCATATACTCAAGTATTTACAGATCACGAGGGATTATATGCTTCTGTATTTCGGAAGAGACCTTATTCTTATCGGGTATACTGATCTGACTTCCAAATGTGTCGGAATTCGAGGAAATTGATATCAGGTTGTGTTTTTGTCCTAGGCGGCGAGTCCATTGTATGGAGAAGTGTAAAGCAGACTTGTACTATTGACTCCACTATGGAGGCCGAATATGTGGATGATTCTAAGGCTACCAAAGAAGCAATATGGCTTTGAAAGTTCCTCATGGATCTTAAAGTCATTCTTGGTATGGAAAAAGCTATCACATTGTATTGTGACAACATTACAACAATAGTTAATACCAAGGAGATGAGAAACCACAAGATGACGAAACATATCGATCGAAAGTATCATATCATAAAGGAGGCAATTGCAGACAAAATCATGAATGTAGTCAAGGTCACATCTAAGGACAACCTTGTGAACCTGCTTACCAAGACTCTACTAGCTAAGATTTTTGAGGAATACATGGAGAGCATAAGAATGTGGAATATGGCTCATTTACTTCACTAGGACAAGTGGGAGACTGTTGGATTTGGTACCCTTAGTGTAGTATATTCATTTGTAAACTTATAATTTTTCTAACAGATTGTTTAATAAAACAAATTCATTGATTAAATTAATATACTTTCTATAATAGTCCTCACATGATTTTTGCACGCAAAGCAAAATAGAAGCAAGTGTTGCTCGTTGGTTGTCTAAATGTTTAAATAATACTAAGCGGTATTACATGGTTGGATCGTAGTATGGAAAGACAGTTTGTATTAGTAGACGAACCTAAACATGTTATTAGTCTAATTAGAAATGAGCAAGTCGATTAAAAGACTAATATGTCAGCTATCAAGTCCAATTAGGGAGATGCTGATACGATCCCGAGTTGCGGAAGTATTTCGGGTCGTAGTTGTGCCCGATCGTTAAATCTGAGAAGTATCGTTCTTACTTGGAGTTTGAATATGTTCGGCTGATTGTAGGCTTAACGAAGGTTTGCAAAGTGTTTTAAGGATATGATAGGTTATGGTTCGGCTAGGTATGGAAAGAAAGTAAGGCAAGATGATAGCTGGAATGGATAGGTAAGCTTAAGGTCAAGAATGAACCAATACTATTAGTGAGTATTGGCCCGAGACTTATAAAACACTTAAGGTGATGGAAAGTTGATAGAAAGGACCTTGACCCACTATCTATGAAGAGATAGGAACCAAAGGTATCAAGGGGGTGAACGCCACACTCGGGGTTGAGTGATAAGTTCAAAGAAACAAGAAAAATGCCAATAGCAAGATAGATAAGTCTACTTGAGTCTTAAACGAAATAAAAGAGTTGAATAACTCACAAATGTTATAAACATTCATAAAAGTATCAAAAGTCCCAATTACAACTAATGAGCTTTATATTTATATCTCAATACATAAGCTAGCTGAATGGTCACTAAGGTAACTGAATGGGCAGCTTTGTACTCAGCTTAATTAAGCTGGAAACTTCCTCGAACCTTCCAAAACGTCCCTTGATGCTTCCTAGGCCAGCTTGATTAATTGAAGTGAAAGATGAGCTAAATGGAGCTGAATATGATTAGCTAAGAGATGTGAATAGCCTTTAAGGGGCTGCCTTGAATAGCTGAATAGTTTTGGACTTTAAATGGCAGCTTGGGCACTCTAATAGCCTCCCAAATGATTCAACCAATTTTTATATCCTTGGGACATGCATTACCTCTAATTGAAGCTTTAATTACGTCTTGAACACATAAATGGGCAGTTTGCATTGAGCTGATTCATTCCCTAATTTTGTTGCATGTATGTGCTAGTACATTGGCTGAATTAATTGAGCTACTTGTTCATGAACTTGAGGCATGTACCTTGTGAATTCAATGTGTGCCATTAAAACCGTACAAGCCCCTTTGAAGTGCATGGATGGACAGATTCATCCCTCTTGATTAATTTCATGCATGAACAGAATGAACAACCACATTCTTCATCTTTAAGAAATGCACATGACATGAATTTGAGCATCCGTGTGATCAGTCACAATGCACCTTCATTGAAGGTAATTCTTGAAGGGTTCTAGTAGCTTTTGTGTTCATGTATTCGATTAATTGAAGGGTCACTCTTGGGACACCAATCGGTCATACATGTGAACATGAATTGAGACTTCTTTGAAATTCGTATGTACATGTACCTCCTTAAATTCGGTCCATTGTATCTTCAATTTACATGCATATTCAGCCTCCAAGGTGAATAGCCTACAAGATAAATTAATACTCGGTTAAATGCAACATTAAGACACAATTTAGTCACCATTTAATTTGTCTAAACTTTAGACACAATTAAGATGTCTTAATCTAAGACACATTAAAAGGCTGTACTTATTATAACATATTAATTAAACTTAAGACACATTAAAATGCTGTACTAATTAACATGCATTAATAGACTTAAGACATATTCAAGACTCAATTATAATTAACTAAAAATATGTAACACCCCAAACCTGGCCTAGAAGTTAGGCCCGAGTCCGGAATGTCACATTAAAGGCACACTCCAAAACGATTTTATAATTTAACAATTTAAGGCCCAAAAGCCCAAAAGCCCAAAACCCTTGTTACCTGTTAAGTTAAGAGGAAAAGCCCACATTTTAGGAAAACGTTCATATGTTAAGTTATTTCAAAAACCACGTTAACTTTAATAAATTTATGAAATTTATTAAGCGGATAGTTGAAACAATAATAATAATAATAAACCCAAAATCTAAAGTCAATTAGGAGTTACATGGCCTTATTACAATCCAATGAAAAAACAAAGTATTAAAAATAGATTCATTTGAACAAATTAAAACATTTGATCAACTTGTTGTGTGGCCATCTCCGAGTCCTCTCCCACGTCGAGCCGTCTATTCAGGATTACCTAAAACATTAAATTAAAGGGTGTGAGTTTCGAAACTCAGTGTGTACAACCCTTGGCAATCAAATCACATACAAATATTCACATTGGGCCTAAGCCCTATCAAAATCGGTGGTCTTGGGCCTTAGCCCACAATGACCTCGTATCATATCATATTGTATCATATACAAACAAGTTAATGCAAAACCCATCCCAATAATCCATCCGCTACACACACCATTTCCCTTCCAACCATTACACACCTGTGGGGATTTCTAAATCAACCCACCCATCCTCTACACACCAAAGGTAGCCCGGTTGCGGTACTACCGAATGTTGTAGCAAAGCTACTAATCATATAATGGGCTTAAAGCCTCCGGTGGATCTATGGCCATACGACTATGCGATCCTCAAATGTTCCTCCGTACCATAATTCCCACCCATATACATCCTAAGCAGAATATCATATGAATGCATCAAACACACGAGTAACATCCATAAACTCATATTCGTCACATAGGGGTATTTTCGTCATTTCACTACCCAGGGGTATTTTCGTAATTCTGCCCTACAGGGGTATTTTGGTAATTTGGCAAAATAGGGGTATCTTGGTAATTTTTCAAGACATGGGTATTTTGGTATTTTTACAAAACAGGGGTATTTTGGTACTTTTGCATAACAGGGGTATTTTGGTAATTTACAAATCTAGGGGTATTTTAGTAATTTACAAATCTAAGGGTATTTTAGTAATTTTTACACATATAAGGGTATTTTAGTAATTTTACAAATATAAGGGTATTTGGTCCCTCTCGGGTTTTAGTTATAAACTTTGGCCCATAAACAAGTCCTCGCGGTTAAAGTGAACAAATACTATGCACCAGGTAGGATCTCAGAAAAGAGGAGGTGGGTCACTCGGACCGCTTAAGTACCAAGCTCTCACTAGATCCAATCCTAGACATGCATATGTCTGTTACCACACTCTAACTAATCGACTTGTCCACAGACATATTTGATTATTAGATTAAGTCTTATGTGATTTAAGAGTTGTTCAGAACTAGGCCTAAAGTCCATTAAACCCTAGCATACTTGTCTACGTCCCCCATAAAGCCCATATTACATCCTTACGGCCCATTAGGCCCAAATCTCATTCATATGGCCTACTAGGCCCAAAACAATTCCAAATCATGTAACATGCATGACTAACTTAATACGTATGACCAAACCAACCAATTTCATCAAACTTAGCCTCAGGGCCCACCGGGCTCGTTTAGCCACTTTCGACTTTTCGGCTTTTCGGCATTGCCGATATTGTGTGTGTAGTGTTTGTACACACCTGGTAACCTCGCGTTCTGCAAAACCCTTAGTTACGAACCTACAATCGACATTACTAGCGATTAACCAAAGCTTTAACACATACTTATCAAAAATCAAAACCTCACCGTACCCTTACCGTGTGCCTCACGTTCTAGTAGCCCTTCCTTTGCTACTATTGGCGATTATCCTCTAGATCTGCCCCCAAACACCTATATCGTCAAAACCAAGTGACCCATATTGATCATAAATCACCCCTATGAGCCACATTAGATTCGGCCATTTACTAAACCATGACTGGGTTGAGAACACTTACCACCTTGTTAGCAATCCTTACCTACCACGCTTGCGATTGTTGATCCTTTCCCTTGTTAATACAAAGTTAACGAAAAGGAGAGGTTAGATAGCCCTTCGACTTTTAACAAAACACACTAAGGAAGTTGACTGAGTACTTACCGAAACCCTCCTTTGATCCTGCGGCCTAGATAGCTACTGAACAAGATCCAGCTTTTAAACTTGACTAAGAGTAGATAACAACCGATTTTTGATGGAAGAAAAACAACAAGGAATCGACAAAAAGATAGGGCTATTCGATTATAAAGGAGTATTCAGCTTTCAGAGAAAGAAGAAGAACGCAACACCAATAGGGATTTCGGCAAAAAAAGAATGATGGTTTTTCGGCAATGGAAGAAACAGAATGAGGGGGAGAAAAGAAAAGATCAAATGTGCTTGCGTGAGGGTAACTACAGGATATTCGGTCAAGAAAAGAAAGATTGACCTATTTGCAAAACTCTCCAAATGCCGAAAGCCACAATGAAAATTCGTAATACCCCTTAAAAGACCCAAAAACGACACTCATTTACCCTACTAAGCCGAATTTATACACTTCCCACTTCCCAAAACGGCACCAACTCTTCACACTTCTCAGCTCCTAACTTTTCTCCCTGATAACTCCTCAATCTCATCCTAAATTTTCTCTAAGATAAGCTCATTTATCCCTTCCTTAATTTTCTCTTATGAACACTTCCTTCAGAGTTCACATCCAACGCCACTACTAACCATCTAGAAGGCAAAAATTAAATCCCCAACAAAATACCATGCCACTACTCGAACCTTGGACTCCCTTGCCTGCTAATGACGCCACCTCCCTGCTCCCTAAGTGGCGCCACTTTGCCACTACACCACAAGCTCTTTTGTGTCATTTTTATTCTTCATTTATTTAAAAGGCCTACTAACTGAAGTCACAGTTCCCTTGGGCTAAAACCAAAATTTTCCCTATACCCTTACTTGATCCCAGGACATCTCCAACACCCCTAGACACTCCAAATTCATTAACCCTCAAAGCCCGCATGCCAGTTGTCATTTTCTCGCTCACTTAAATTTTTTTTGAGATCCAAAGCCCAAAGCCCAATTATTCTGGGCCCAAATTCGAGGCGTTACAAAATAACTAAATCATAATTAATGTTTTATTCCAGCAACTAAAATGCACAAATTAAAATGAGATAGAATCGAGCTCAATGAGCTAGAAGCGAGCTAGGTAAGCTGGGGAAAACTAAGATTGAGCTCGTTAAGCTAAAATTAAGCTTCATTTTGCACTTGGGCCCCTCATGTTTAGGCCAATCTCGGTGTCGTCGAGTTGTATCGAAACATGATGCGGCCTGGGCCGTGTCAGATGCCTTGTCTTGGACATCCGAGCGGATGACTCCCAGAATATAGAGACATAGATGTGATTGTCTAAATTTGCAGTACATCAGACAAGACCCAAGCATAATAGATCTTGAATCTTTTTATGGATTTATTCACTTGTGACATTCATAGTATGGCATACCTAAATCCTAAGTGGATAGCAAACTATGTATGCATGACTCATACACTTTGACGTATGTAAAAGCCTGAGTTCAAATAGATAAGGAACTGAAAGTTAGTACGTTTGGTGTACGACTTCTGTAGTATGTAGTGTCATTCACAACAGTGAAATTTATAGCCCAAAACATGGGTAAATTATATCCTCTCATTGGTATTACATGATTGATGAAAAGTAAACGTGGCCACGGGTCGTTCGTCTTTGTGATGGATGAATTGATCACTATTTGATAGTGATTGACTTTTTATGAAGGAAGATGTAATGGTTACCATGAGATAAAATAGGATCATATTGGGAGAACAAATATTATCCCAAAGAGATCAAGGATATCCTATGAGGGTAAGACACTTATGACAAGGTCATTGGACAAGCACTGAATAGTTGCTTTTGTAATGGTATGTCATTGGGGAGAGCTCAGTCACGATACTACAGTGGAATGACTTTGTGACTAAATGAGTTTATAATTAATAGGCGAAAAACCATAACTTAATTATAAATCATTTGAGCCTCAACTACATATGTCCAATTGGTTCCTCTGCTAGCTCGTTGAAACTATAAATGAATTGCTTGTTTGAATAGAAATGAACAAAATGAATAGGAAAAGAGAAATGGAAAACATTCAGGAATGATTATGGTTTTCTCTAGAATGGATAAATGGAATTATTTGAAAATAAATGTAGGTTTCCAAAAATGTAAATGGAAATGGAAATGATCCATTTGCAATCCTATATGGATTACTTAAAAAACGATCGGAAGAATGAGTTTATATTTTTGGATTATTTTGAAGACCGAAAATGAAAATAAACCATTTGGTCATAGTGAACATGTTAAGTTGTGAAATATTGAACATATTTTCTCGAAATTTTATCAATGGCAAAATTGTCAAAATTTTACTAAGGGTAAAATCATAAAAACTTTGTTGAGGGTAAAATATGGATGAGAAAATTGTTTTATATATAAATATTAAATTTTATTTTGAGAAATAAAAATATTGAATGGGGTTGGATCACATTACAAAAAACTGGGTCAAAAAGGCCCAGAAAGTACTCATAATTGGACCCGATGTGAGAGAGGCCCAAAAACCTCTCATGGACATGAAGGGGGCGGCAAACCTAGTAGGAATACTAGGGTTTGTCGTTCACCCTAGTCTTATTCTAAGTATAATGTTATTTTTCTATTTGAAATAAACCACTACAACTCAACAAGGGTTCTACCTGCTCTTCCTATAAATAGTTGCCATCGGTACAGCTATTAACACAACTTTGAGAGATTATTACTTTGTTGAAAAGTAGGGAGAATTTATTCTCAACTATTAAATATATTTTTCCAGAATAAAAATTCTATTGTTTTTTATTAAAGAAGAGAGAATTTTCGTTTTCACCCTAAAATGAGAAAACTTTTTCTAGTTCTATGTTTCGATTCAATTGGTTTGAGGCAACACTCGAAGCACCCAAAATGAGAGAAATTAAATATATTTCCTTATAGATTCTTTTATGATAAAGTCGTCACGAATTTAATAAAATTAGAATTAGGTTGAGAAATTTATTTAACTAAAAATTTAATTTAGTTAATTAATTAATTAATTAATATTTATTTTTGGAATAGAAAAGAAATATTGGGTTTGATTAAATTATAACGTGTTGGGTCAAAATTCCGAGAAGCACATATAATTGGACCCAATACATGAGAGACCTAATCCCCCTCATATGTGACCACGCCCCAGCATGCGTGCATCGGGGCTTGAAAAAATGCAATTGAATATCTGAATGAAGTGCACTGTTTGCAAGTGTACATGTCAAATTGTAATATAGTAAAGTTTGCAATGAAACACTAGGAAGTATTCGGAGGACCATACCCAATGGGGGTTTGTTTAAACTAAATTATCAATAAGGAAGAACATACTACCTAGGTCTAAATAACTACTCATGTACTAATCATTTAATGGCGAAATAATAAAGAGATGAATCCCGAAATAAAACTAAAGTATATAAAAGCTAAGAACCAAAATCACAATCAATATAAGTACACAGAAGAGTGACTCACTTCCATGTTCATGATTAACTTAATTCTAGGGTTTTACTAATTAGCTAACAATTAACCTAATTAATACCTTTCGGCCTATAACTAGATTAATTGATTGACTTAATTTACTTATCTTTTGACTTGATAAATGAAACCGGGTTAGATTAAGTTGGTGATAAGGGTTAGATTAAGTTGGTGATAAGCAAACTATCCTTTCGGCATCATCTACCCAAGTTACTTCATAGAGTCATCAATTTTAAAGTTTAATTCACTTAACCTAATCTAGCTAACTAGCCCCCAAGCCCTAAACCCAAGCCAATCACTCCCACTTCAGCTTGTCAACTTTTCAGGGGTTTTAGTTCATGGCCATTCTAGATGCAATCTCTCCTACAAAATTATCAAACATTCGACTAAACGTAAAATAAAAGAAGAATGGAAAAGAATGCTCAAGAATCCAAAGATCTTGAATCAAAGCTTGGACTGTTGAACCAATGAATGATGTTGATCTTTGATTTGGCAAGAAGAAAATACCAAAAAATGTAATAAAAAGAAAACAAAAAAGAAATTGCTTAAAATTAACTAAGTGTTTAACAACTGAAAAGAAAATAGAAATCTACCTAAAACCCTAATTAATCCTATGAAAGAACTTAAGAATAGAAATTAGCATTCCTAATTAGGTCTTATGAGCTAATATTTACAGTGTTTATGTTGTATGACCAATTTAGGTCAATTACAAGTTGTGTAACAAGTTAAATAAGATTGTATGGATAGAAATACCCCTTGTAGTCATATGGGCCTCGTCAAACTGATGTTACGACACCCTATAGCTGGTGTCGCGACTTTGATGGCAGAATGCTTGGTATTTGGGACTGGATGGAATGTCGTGACTTTGGTTTCCTGATATCGCAAAAACGTTGGCAATATGCTCCTCCTTTGGAGTCCGGGTTGAATGCCGCGACTTTGGCTTATTGGTGTCATGACATCGTCTCCAGTAGCCTGCCTCCTGGATTTTTATTTGGAAATTTGGCTAAGTGTTGAGGCTTGCTTCGGTGTCGCGACTTTATCCTTAAATGTTGCGACATCCATGACAGTCCATTAACTCGTTGGCCAAAAATGTTATCTTGCACACTTAATCATCTTGTTAGTTCTTTCTTAGCCTAGATCGGCCTAAAAGGTCGTAAAACAACACTAAAAGCTCAATTTATTCAACTTAAATTCAAAACTAACTAATTCTAAAACAAAATTAAAAGATAGAAAATCACTTGAATACAAGCTCATTAAATGGTGAAAAAAGCTTAATTTGTAACAACGAATTGTGGCAGATCAGTATGATAAGTGAGAGGCAATAAAACTATTAATATTTACTAGGGTGTGCCACCCATCACTCCCCTAGTCTAACTAAGGGAGTGTTTCCTATTAAGTAAATATTATTTGTGTAATCCTTATTCAACCAAAATTCTCCTGTCTATCCCTATAAATAGATTGCACTGGTAGAGTTATTAACAAACAAGTTTTATATATTGTTATTCTGCCAATATGTAGTGGGAATTTATTTTCATAAGATAAATTCTATTTTCTGGGAATTACAATTTTCATCGATTTCTAATGAGAGAATTATTTTCCTACTAAAAGTAATTAAATTGTTTATTGTTCTATGTTTGGTATGTGTTGCTTAAGCTCTCACTCGACACAATTTGTAATGACTCGATTTCTAGCGGTGTTGGAAAAGGTGGTTTTGGGACCTCATTTCTATAAACCAAGTCCGTAAATATTAAATAAATATGTTTATGGATTTATTATATTGGTGAACTTAAAATTGGTTAAGCGATTTAGTCGAAATCATGAGTAATTAAAGCTTAAGGACTAAATTGTAAAGTTTAATCGCTATATATTTTTAATTAGAATAAGGCTCGGGGACTTAAATAGCAATTATCCAAGTGACTAAAATGATTAAAAAACCCATTTTAATTGGAGGATAGTGGACAGTATTGATAAATTACACTAGGTTTAATTAAAGAATAAAGTAAGATTAATTAAGTATTAATACTAGTATATAAGGTATAAATGAGTGGGATGTTGTCATCTTCTTTCCCCAAACCCATCGTTCACCATTAAAGCTTAAAGGAGAAATATTTCAAGCTTTATTCAACATTTGACCCTTAATTTCAAGAAAGTCCCTAGTTATTTTTCTTCGATTTTTATGGAAATTGAATCATGGGAGCTTGATTTAGCTAGCTCATGTGCTAATTAGTAACACTATTAAAGTTTTGAAAGTTTCCATTGTTGATAATTGAATGAAATTGGTGTGAAATTGTTAGAAATTAAGCTTAGTTTAAGAAAAAGGACTAAATTGTAAAGCTAAATTGTTAGATATGTACATTAGGGACCAAATTGGATAAAATCAAAAAATGTTATGAAATTTCAATAGGAATAGAAATTATATGGTCCCTAATGAGTTATGGTGAAATCAAATTTTAATCCGAAGCCCTAAATTAAAAGTTATACTTGTCTCTATTTAGGGACTAAATTGAATAATTTGAAAAATATGTGTAAATTGATATTTGGTTATGAATTGGCTGGAGTTTGGTAATGTGTTATGTTTTGTGACTAATCGTAGCTAACGTCGACACGAAACCTTCAAGAGGAAAGGAAAAGTGAGAGTTGTCGACGAGTGACACGAGACCATGATTTACACATTTACGATTTGGGGTCATGTTAATTGATTGCATTTTTATGTTAACTGCATTTAGAAATATCAAGGTTAGTACCTATTAATAATATGAGCTATTGAATTGAGCTTGATTGTGAATTTTCGAAATAGAGGACTAAAATGAATAAAATGTAAAATAGCATGAAATATTTGAAATATTCATGTTTTATGAGATTGGGTGGAAATGTGTTGAATTGCATGAAGTATATGTGATATGTTAATAGATTGGATTGTGATAATGTATATGCTTGATAAATTGTAATTGTACTAAATTGTAAATGATGTTGAATATTGGAACCATATTAGCTATTCGGGTTGTTTCGTATATAGTTAGCATATCATAGGATTAGTTTGTGTATGAGATTATGCCCTAATGTGCCAGGATGCACCTCGTGTGCCAGATATGCGTTTCTTGTGCCAGGATGCACTTCGTGTGCCAGTAAGCACTTTTTGCGCCAAGATGTGTTTCATACGCCAGTATGCACATTACATGCCAGTTATCCTACTTTAGTTTATCTAATGATGCACTTCGGTGTTAGTTTGGTGTGTTGGTTGGACGATTCAAGTATCTGTTCAAGTCTGAGTCAGGTTAATAAAGGTATTTAAATGTAAACTTGGAAATCAATATGAATATGATGTTGTTCAATGCTCTTGAATTAATCATGTATCAATATGAGAAGAATATTAGAAATGTACAGTTGTGAATGCAAATCAAATGAAACCGAGCTGTGGGGGCTGAAACGAATGCAAATGAATCGATAGACTTTAGAAATGAGTTGAATAAGATTATAGCAAATTAAATGAATTGTGATTTAGAGTACATGATTGATATGTTATTGATATGTTGGCTATTGATATGTAAGTGGAATTGGGCATATATGTGGTAAATTTTGATTATGTTGTTTTGGTATTTGATATAAGCATATTTTGTGTGTTTTGATTGATGATAGAAAGGTTTATAATTAGCATATGTATTGGCTAGACGTTATGTGTAAAATTGCATGTTTAGCTTGAAGTTTAGTGCTTATGTTGCATATACCTTGAATTGTAAATGTACCATTGAGCCCTATTGCTCAGCATACAGTTTGTTTTCTTCGTGCGCAAGTACAAGCCTCGAAGCCCCAAAAATTGAAGTCAGTATCTAGACCGCCATTTTTGACTTACAAAAGTTTGTATTGCACGTTTCTTTTTAGTATTGTGGCATGTACCTAGGATTGCTTGCTAAATGCTTCAAATGGTTAAGTTTTTACATGTATATGTTGTGATCATATGAAATGATTTGTCTTTATGCTTATAAAAGGAAGTGTTAATGGTTAGAAAGTATTATGAGCATAGTTGTAACAACCCATTTTCAATGAAATCGAAACAGTGGTTTCGATACCACAAATCCGAGCCAAAAAGAAAATTTATTTTAATATTATTGCATGATCTGCATTGTGATAGGAATGTCATATGAAAATTCTGATAAGAAAATTTTACTGATTATATGCTTAACCGTGGAAAGGACCAAATTGCATAAAATGCAAAAGTTGAATTCTAGTAGCTAGAAGGATCAAATAGCTATGGAATTCAAAACTTGATGTCCTTATATGGTAATTAGACCATTAATGAAAAGTTAGTAGATATTTTAGGATGATTTATCCATGGAAATTTAAAAAAGGGAAAGGACTAAACTGGAAATTTAATTAATTAAAAGATGATAATAGAAAATATCATCTTATTTTCATCATCTTCCCCAATATTTGCATGGAAACCCTAGAAGAGAGAAAGGAAACTAATCAAGCTTAATTGGGTAAATATTCTTTTCTCGTTTTTAGTAATTTTTATATTTTTGATATCGGGATAGTCTAATCTATCTATTTTGGGGATTAATTTGAAAAGTTATCAAAGTATAGAAGTTTTACCATTGATGAAAATGCTGAAAATTTGAAACTTATGGTAGAAAATGAAAGGTTGTTGATAGATAAACAACTTTTACAAAGTGAATTTTGATGAAATTGTGATTTAAGGACTAAATTGTAAAGTTGTGAAAATTGAAGAAAAATTCTGAATTTTATAGAATACATGTGCTGTAAATGTTATACTAAAATTTTGGTTAGGCTTGGAATAAGGATTAAATTGCATGAATTTCATTTTCCGAGCCTAGGGACGAAATTGGAATTTATAAAAAGTTTAGGGGCAAAATGGTAATTTTGCCTAGAGTGTATATTAAACTCAATTGAATATGAAATATGATAAATTGATGATTTAATTCATCTATATAGATCCGGACAACTCAAATTCGAAGCTAGATCGAGGAAAAGAAAAAGTTTCGGATTAGTAGAATTTCTTGTATGGACGAATATTAAGGTAAGTTCGTGTAACTTTATTATGTATATTAATATGTTTGAATTGAATGATGTATTTGTGTGAATTCCATAAATGTTTATTGTATGAAATATAATTACATGCCCGATATTATTTGAATAATGACAAGTTCCGTTTGAGTAATGAAATTCGATGGATATGTATGATTTCCCGTATTTGAATGTGATTCTGCATATGTTGTAGACAGGATTTAGCTCGGACGAGTAATCCTGATATAGCCCTCTCGAGCATCCTAATGTATAGTTCCTGCGAGCATCCTAATCGGTAGTGATTTAGCATGTGTTGCGCACTACTACAGCTCTTTGTGAGCGTCCTATTACTCGTTTTGATCAGTTGTGATCCAGCATAAAATGCAGATACAAACGCGGCTCTACTTAAGCGTCCTGATATAAACTCTTATGAGTTTTTCGACATAGCTCGCTTGAACTCTCTGTTACCTTATCTGGTGCTCCCTGATACTATCTTTTCAGAGATATCTGATAAGCTCTATGAGCTTCCTGAGTAAAACTCTTATGAGTTTCATGATTAGCCCGGATAAGTGTCCTGTTACATGGCTCTTCTGAGCATCTTGATATGTGGCTCGAGAGAGTGCTTCCTGATTAAGTACCTTAATAGGTACTCCTGATTACGAATTGACGGTTTACAGATTTGTACACCTTGAGTGTACTATTTGAGTATCCATCAATATTTCAGTAATTCAACGGATAAAACTCTCGACATGAGAAAATGATGAGATAAATATAAATATGCCCTGAATGCTTCTGAATTATTTGATGAAGGGTTATATGATGAGATCATCTATGCTTATTAGATGTGCAAATGTATTATATGACTAACTTGCTTGATTGAGTATATGTGTTTAGGTAAACTTGCCAAATTGATGAAAAACATGTTAATTGTATGCTTAATATTAATAAATGTGATTGGTAAGTTTTAATTCCTGTTATACGAACTTACTAAGCATTATATGCTTTCTAGGTTTTATTTTCTCTGTTTTATAGTGCACAAAAGCTCGCGAAGGTTGGAGATCAGTCGGAGCGTCATCACACTATCCACTAGCTTGTTTTGGTATAAATAGTAAACTTATTTTAGTATAATGGCATGTATAGGTGACTTGGCCATTGTTAGCTTGTAAATGTTGTTTGTAATCTAGCCATTGGAATGGCTAGTAATGATTTGTTTTGGTATATTTATAAGGTTATATTATGACAAATACCTATGTGTTAAGTATATCAAGTATGGTTGATTAAGTTATGCTTAACATATAAGTTAAACAAGGGAAATAATATAAACATGAATGCATATGATAATATATCATATTAGATGTTAGAATTGGCTTGGATTTAATGCTTGAATTGGCTGGTATATACTTGTAAGTTTTGGTGTAGGTTATTGGCAAATTTGGGTGAGAAATAAATCTAGGAAATGGCTTTATTTTGTCCACACGGGAAGACACACGGGCGTGTGTCTTGACCGTGTGTGACACACGGCCTGACACATGGGCATTTGGTTTGGCCGTGTGTCCCCTGCATCTTAAATTTGAGAAACAAAATCTTAGAATTGAGCACATGGGCAGAGACACGGGCGTGTTGTCTCAGCCGTGTGTGCTACACTGCCCAGAACACGGACGTGTGTCTTGGCCATGTGAAACCTGCACTTAATTTTGGAAAAATTAAATTGACCACACGGCCTAGCACAGGGGCGTGTGGCTGGCCGTGTGGCACAAGTCAGAGAGTTACACGGGCTCGGACAAGGCCTGCAGCACAGGCGTGTCCTATGGTCATACGGGCGTGTCCCTTGACCACACAAGCGTGTGTACCTTGCATTTATGAAAAATTTTGAAAATTTCACGAAAAATTCTTTGAGTTCCCGATTTAGTCCCGACTCTATTCCAATGTTTATGTTGGGCCTTGAGGGTCCTTTCAAGGGACAATATGACCACTTTCGAAAATGAATACTAATGAACATGAATTATCTATAATTATTCTGTAAACTCCGGTAATACTCTGTAACCCTATTCCGGCGACGGATACAGGTTAGGGGTGTTACATTTATTAGTATCGAAGCTACGGTTTAGTTGATTCTCGGACAAACGTAGAAAGTACGAGTTTTGTTGTAACACCCCTTACCCGAGTTAAAAGCCGAAATCGGATACGAGGTATTACCTAACTCAACTCGCTTAAACATACAACAACGGGCCATAAAAGTTCACTCCAACTTAAAACTTTTCATCAAAACTCATAACATCATTATCTTAGGCCTACAATGCCTTAAACATACTTATGGAAGGTCTCGGAATTAACCCGAAAATCTTTACGCACTTAGAAACTTTTTCCTAAACAGGGGCCACACGCCCGTGTTGTCTAAGGGGCACGCCCGTATGACCCTGGGGCATGCCCGTGTTCTTCACCCGTGGTCGACACTGACTTATTTCACACGGCCGGACACACGTCTGTGTCCTTAGACCGTATGTCAAATTAAATTCCTAATTTTAGGTGCAGACTTCACACGGCTTGGGCACACGCCCATGTCCATGGTCGTGCCTCTCACACGGCTGAGACACACGACCATGTCTTTGCCCGTGTGTTTACTACTGAGCATACTAACTTGTAAACCTAGCATGCAAGAGGACACACGGCCGAACAACACGCCCGCGTATCTACCCGTGTGGACATTAGAAAGGCTATATTCCAAGCCAAATGCCCCCTTACATAGCAACCATACTTATACCAATTCATTTCAACATAACGCATGACCCTAAGGCACTTCCAAAAACTCAATTCAAAGCATCCACACAAGCATAAACTTCATAATTTCATCATCATTGAATATAAATAAACTTGACTGGTATTGGCCCAATTCCAATGACCATTTACAAAATGACCTTGATAACATAAATAGCCAACACATTGGCTATCAAAATGACATAACAAAATATCCAAGTCCTATACATGCCATACTCAAAATAAGTCTAACTTGTTATACCAAAGAGATGTCGATAGTGTGATTTTCGAACTCCAACGTCCCACAATTCTCGAATTATCTTGGCAATACTACAATGAAAAAGGGAAATGAGAGGGGTAAGCATAAAGCTTAGTAAGTTTGCATAAAAATAAATAGCAACAATAAGTTCATAATGACATCAATTCATGGCATGGGATAACCACACAAAGTCGTAAGCACTTTTCCATAACTTACTCGTACTTGTTCTTATCCAGCATATACCATGCCACATATCATAACATTCCTCATGAATTATTCACGGGTACCTATATTCACTCAATCACATGACTTTAGTGCTAATCTCATTTTTATATCCAAGCTTATCTATTTATCCCACTAATTCACTAGGGATACTCAAAGATGCATATTCATCGTCATTAACATAAACAAGAAGCCAATGCCACATCCCAGATGTGGTCTTATATGGGGTCACCCCTGAGTGCTAATGGCATATCCCGGATATGGTCTTATACGATTCTCAAATTCAATACCGAAGCCATATCCAAGATATGGTCTTATACGGAATCTCAATTCGGTGCCGAGGCCATGTCCCTGACATGGTCTTACACGGGACCTTATCCATCTCATGTTTCGATGATAGTATTCTCACAATTATTATAGTCCTATCGGGACTTCAACATCTCCTCTTTTATCATCTTTCTCATTCAACACCTATACTCAATTTCATAGAATATCATGTAGTATCATAATATCAAACATTCTTAAACATACTAGCATAAATGTTGAATTTATCACATACAAACTTACCTCGATTTCAAAATAAGCTAGATCGTCGACCTAGTCCGATACTTTGCTCTTTCCCCGGTCGAGGTAAATTATTGGTTCTTCTTGATCTATAATAGCAAATTAGCTCATTTAACAATCACACTAATAAATGCATTTCAATAACCATGATTTGGCAAAATTACTATTTTGCCCTTAGACTTTTGTAAAATGACCATTTTACCCCTAGGCTCAAAAATCAATTCTAATCAATTTTCTACCTTTATCGAGCCTAGGTGAACATTTATTTCTCTTATGGCTACCATCAAAACTCAACATTTCACACATTTACTACATATTTTACAACCTTTACAAAAAGGTCCTTTTAGGTGTTTTCATGGTAACACCTTTCACAAAAGTTGTTCATCTAACAACTAAGACTCAATTTCTTCCATAAAAATGCAGCAAACAACATAAATTCTCACATGGAAAAACCCTAAGCTTTCAATCATTTTGCAAGATAGTCCCCTCTTTAGCTAGCTTAAGCTTTAGGGGTTTCAAAAGTACATTTTTTATCAAGAAATGATCACTAAAGCACTTACTTGTAAAGAGAGAAGTTTGCTGAAATTTTTGAGTTCTAAAACCCCTTGTTTGCTGAAAATTTCGATGGAGGAAGATGAGTAAAAAGATGAATAACATCTTTTCTTTATTTTAATATAAAACAATCAATTAAGTCACCAACTTTACCAACTTTGACCAATTTTGACAATTTTTAACTCCTATGGCCGACCACCGTATCTTTAGGGGTCTAATTGCACTTTAAAGACCTCCAATTAATATTCTTTAGCTATTAAACACCTTTTGCCTTTAAAATGGAACTTTCGCATGATTTAGTCCTTTTTCGCGATCAAGCATGAAATCGCTAAAATTAAAGCACCAAAATTTTCATACACATATAATCATGCCCTAACTTATAGAATAACTTAAAAAATAAATTTTCTCTAACCTCGGATTAGTGGTTCCGAACCACTATTCTGACTAGCCCCTAAATCGGGCTGTTACAATTCTCCCCTTCTTAAGGATTTTTGTCCCCGAAAATCTTACCGATAAAAAGGTTGGGATAGTGGTTTCTCATGGTCTCTTTAGGCTCCCAAGTAGCCTCTTCTATTCCATGTCTCTGCCATAGCACTTTGACAAGGGCTATACTTTTGTTTCTCAGCTGTTTGACCTCTTGTGCCAAAATCTTAACCGGCTCTTCACCATAAGTCAAGTCCGGTTGAATTTCTACCTCTGTTGGTACTATCACATGAGAAGGGTCCGAACGATATCAGTGCAACATGGATATGTGGAAGACATTGTGAATCTTTTCTAGCTCAGATGGCAAGGCCAAATGATAAGCTATCGGTCTTATCCTCTCGGTAACTTCATAAGGTCCGATAAAGCGCAGACTCAATTTGCCTTTCCGGCCAAATCTGAGGACTTTTCTCCATGGTGATACTTTCAGAAATACTTTATCACCTACTTGGAACTCAATCTCTTTTCGTTTTAAATCCGAATAAGACTTTTGTCTATCTGAGGCCGCTTTCAGACATTCACGTATCACGTTTACTTTCTCTTTAGTTTTCTTGACCAAATCAACCCCGTGAATCTGATTCTCTCTGAGTTCTGTCCAATACAAGGGTGTTCGGCACTTACGCCCATACAATGCTTCATAAGGTGCCATCTTCAAACTTGACGTAAAACTGTTGTTGTAGGCAAATTCTACCAACGATAAGTATTTTTCCCAATTACCTTGGAATTCCAAAACGCAACATCGAAGAATGTCTTCAAGTATCTGTATCACTCTTTCCGACTGCCTATCGATTTGTGGATAGAAAGCTGTACTGAAATTCAATTTTGTGCCTAAAGCCTCTTGCAACTTTTTCCAAAACCGTGACGTGAATCTCGAAACTCTATCCGAAATGATTGAAAACGGTACACCATGAAGTCTTACTATCTCGGACATGTACAAATCTGCCAACTTATCAAGAGAATAATCAGCTCATACTGGTATGAAATGGGTTGACTTCGTAAGTCTATCGACTACAACCCATACAACATCCTTCTTTTTCGGCGTCAACGGTATACCCGTCACGAAGTCCATAGTAATGCGGTCCCATTTCCACTCGGGAACCAATATAGGCTGAAGTAGACCCGAAGGTACTTGGTGTTCCGCCTTCACTTGTTGACAAATTATGCATCTCGAAACAAACTCAGAAATGTCTTTCTTCATACTCGGCCACCAATACCACTTCCTCAAGTCATTGTACTTCTTCGTGCTGCCTGGGTGCAAAGTTAAACATCTGCTATGTGCTTCATGCAAAATATTTTGAATAAGTTTATCATTTCTGGGTACACAGACCCTATATCGAAACGTCAAACATCCGTCAAGACTTACCCGAAAGTATGACTCAACATTTGATTCACTTAGAACTCTTTTGGCTTGTAAGTTGCTGTCATCTTTCTGAGCTTCACAAATCTCTTGGAGAAACAATGGTCTAGCCCTCAACTCGGCTAGAATAGAACCATCATCTGAAAAAACCATTTGCGTATTCATGGCTCTCAGCGCAAACAAGGATTTTCTGCTAAAAGCATCGGTGACCATGTTCGCCTTTCCCGGATGGTAGTCAACCACTAAATCATAATCCTTGATCAGCTCTAACCATCTTTGTTGCCTCAAATTCAATTCCTTTTGAGTCATGAAGTATTTTAGGCTCTTATGGTCGGTGAATATCCGACACCTTTTGCCATATAAATGGTGTCTCCATATCTTCAATGCAAACACAATGGCGGCCAACTCTAAGTCATGGGTCGGGTAATTCTTCTCGTGTGACTTTAATTGTCTAGAGGCATATGCAATCACCTTGCCCTCTTGCATAAGTACACAACCCAATCCATTCATGGATGTATCACGGTAAACCACAAATTCTCTTCCCGGCTCAGGTTGCACCAAAACAGGAGCCTCAGTCAACAACATATTTAGTTTCTCAAAACTCAGTTGGCACTTTTCTGTCCAATCAAACTTCACATCTTTTTGCAATAATCTCGTCATCGGAGTAGCTATCATGGAGAACCCCTTGACAAAGCGCCTATAATAGCCGGCTAGGCCCAGAAAACTCCTCACTTCAGTTACGCTCCTTGGCGGTTTCCACTTAACAATTGCCGAAATCTTACTCGGGTCGACTCTAATTCCATCTCCCGAGATAATGTGCCCCAAAAATCCAACTTTCTTAAGCCAAAATTCACTTTTACTAAACTTTGCATACAAATGTTTATCTCTCAAAATTTGCAGAACCTTTCTCAAATGCTCGGCATGTTTGTTTTCATCTCGAGAGTAGATCAGTATATCATCAATGAAGACCACGACAAATTTATCCAAATATGGCCGAAAAATGCGATTCATCAAGTCCATGAAAACGGCTGGGACATTTGTTAAACCAAAAGGCATAACCAAAAATTTGTAGTGGCCATACCTCATCCGAAATGCAATTTTTGGCACATCCGAGTCCTTGACTCTCAACTGATAGTACCCCGACCTTAAGTCTATTTTGGAAAACACCGTGGCTCCCTTCAATTGATAAAACAAATCATTGATTCTTGGCAAAGGGTACTTGTTCTTCACGGTTACCCTATTAAGTTGCCGATAATCTATGCATAACCTCATAGAACCATCTTTCTTCTTCAAAAATAATACGGGAGCGCCCCACGGAGAAAAACTCGGTCTTGCAAAGCCTTTATCTGTTAGTTCTTGCAACTGTGCTTTCAATTCTCTTAGCTCGGTTGAAGCCATTCTATATGGAGCAGTAGAAATGGGGGCGGTACCCAGAGCTAACTTAAACCCAAATTCAATCTCCCTAACCGGAGGTAACCCTGGCAATTCCTCCGGGAAAACATTTTGATATTCGCACACTATGGGTACCGACTCAATTTTCAACTCAGTCTCCTTAGCATTCATTAAAAAAGCAAGGTAAGCTTCGTACCCCTTTCTTAAATACTTCCGAGTCAACAAGGATGATATCACTACTGGTGATCTATCTTGCTTATCTGATTCAACACGAATAAGATCCCCACTTTCACATTTTAACTCAATAAATTTCTTTCCACAATTTACAATCACATCATGAGTAACTAACCAATCCATCCCAAGGATTACATCGAACTCATCAAACGGCAATAACATGATATTTGCAGGAAGATAATGACCCCTAATCATCAAAGGGCAACCTTTGCATATTATATCAACCAATACACATTTGCCTAGGGGATTCGACACTCTTATCACAAATTTAGTAGACTCTATAGGCATGCTAATGCTAGAGACTAATTTCATGCAAATATATGGGTGGGTAGATCCCGGATCAATTAAAGCTATAACACGAGTATCATAAAGAGAAATGTACCCGTGATTATGTCAGGGGAGGACGCCTCCTCACGAGCACGAATGGCATATGTTCTCGGCGGTGCTCTACCCTCAGCTCTCGCAGTTTTCCCTCCATATACGTTTTTATTACCCATTTCATTTCCCGAGTTTCGCGGTAGTTTTCCTCTAGCAGTACTTTCTGGTCTTGCATTCTGAGACCTTACTTTCTCGCCCACCTCGGGGAAATCTCTGATAAAATGGTCTAAAGACCCACATCTAAAACATGCCTTCTCGTTTGCTCTACACTCACCAGAATGATGTCTGCCACACTGCGGGCATTTCGGTCTACTCGGTCGAACGTTGCCAACACTAGCAACTGACGTGGTCTACGCTTTAGACCCTGAAAACTGTTTGCTCTTACTTCGATTTGAAATCCCGATTGAAGTGGCTGGTCGAGTAGCAAAATCCCTCGATTTCTTAGATGAAGATTGGTATGACTTATTCAGATTCCACTTTCTCGAGTCACGGGACTCAATCTCAGCTCTTCTTTTCTCTTTAGCCAACTCTTCGGCCTTAAAGGCTCTATCTACCAACACTACAAATTCTTTTAGTTCGAGAACTCCCACATATAGACGGATGTCTTCATTTAACCCGTCCTCAAATCTCTTGCACATGATAGCCTCAATAGATATGCACTCCCGGGCATGCTTACTAAGCCTTATGAACTCACGTTCATATTCGATCACTGTCATTCGGCCTTGCTTCAACTCCAAGAACTCTTTTCTCTTCTGGTCAATGAATCTTTGGCTGATATACTTCTTTTGAAATTCCTCTTGGAAGAATTCCCAGCTAACTCTCTCCCTAGGTACTACCGACAAAAGGGTGTTCCACCACTGATAGGCCGAACCTCTCAAGAGAGATGCCACACATTTTATGCACTCTTCAGGCGTGCATGACAACTCATCGAATACTCTAATAGTATTCTCTAGCCAGAACTCCGCCCTTTCCTGATCATCATCCTTACTAGCCTAGAATTCCTCGGCACCTTGCTTCCGGATCTTATTGACTGAAGGCCTTTCTCTTCTCACTACCTCAACCACTTGAGGAGCTACAGGAGCGGGTTGAGGAATAGGTGGGGGTGGAGGGGGTTGAGAATTAGGATTTGCTCAAACGTACTCAGTGTACTAGTTGCTCATCATATGGATGAAAGCTTCTCGAGCCTCTTCTCCCTGACTAATGGTCTCGGGTCTACTCCCTACTGGCGTGGTCCCTTGCGCGGGAGCCGGCGCATTACTTACAGCATCATCGGCTGCAGTTCAGTCGGGATCAGAATCCATTTACTATATAAAAACACAATTTAAAACATCAGGAGCCATCACACTATCATTACACAACTACTCTTACGTATGGCATGTATAGCTAGACTCATACTAACGCTACGTTAGTCCTAGAATCGACTAAACCGTAGCTCTGATACCAATAAATGTAACACCCCTTACCCGTGTTCAAAGCCAGAACCGGATACGAGGTATTACCTAACTCAACGCGCTTAAACATACAACAACGGGCTATAAAAGTTCGCTTCAACTTAAAAATTTTCATAAAAACTCATAACATCATTATCTTAGGCCTACAAGGCCTTAAACATACTTACGAAAGGTCTCAAAATTAACCTGGAAATCTTTACGCACTTAGAAACTTTTGCCTAAACAGGGGCCACACGTCCGTGTTGTCTAAGGGACACGCCCGTGTGACCCTGGGACATGCCCGTATTCTTCACCCGTGGTCGACACTGACTTATTTTACACAGCCAGACACACGCCAGTGTCCTTAGACCATGTGTCAAATTAAATTCCTAATTTTAGTTGCAGACTTCACACGGCCTGGGCACACGCCCATGTCCATGGCCGTGCCTCCCACATGGTTGAGACACACAGCCGTGTCTCTGCCCGTGTGTTTACTACTGAGCATACTGACTTGCAAACCTAGCATGTAAGAGGACACACGGCTGAACAACATGCCCATGGGGCTAGCCGTGTATCACACACGGCTTAGACACACGCCCGTGTATCTACCCGTGTAGATATTAGAAAGGCTATATTCCAAGCCAAATGCCCCCTTACATAGCAACCATACTTATACCAATTCATTTCAACATAACGCATGACCCTAAGGCACTTCCAAAAACTCAATTCAAAACATCCACACAAGCATAAACTTCATAATTTCATCATCATTGAATATAAATAAACTTGTCATGTATTGGCCCAATTCCAATGACCATTTGCAAAATGACCTTGATAACATAAATAGCCAACACATTGGCTATCAAAATGACATAACAAAATATCCAAGTCATATTCATGCCATACTCAAAATAAGTTTAACTTATTATACCAAAGAGATGTCGATAGTGTGATTTCCGAACTCCAACATCCCACAATTCTTGAATTACCTTGGCAATACTACAAGGAAAAAGGGAAATGAGAGGGGTAAGCATAAAGCTTAGTAAGTTTACATAAAAATAAATAGCAACAATAAGTTCATAATGACATCAATTCATGGCATGGGATAACCACACAAAGTCATAAGCACTTTGCTATAACTTACTCGTACTTGTTCTTATCTAGCATATACCATGCAACATATCATAACATTCCTCGTGAATTATTCACGGGTACCTGTATTCACTCAATCACATGACTTTAGTGCTAATCTCATTTCTATATCCAAGCTTATCTATTTATCCCACTAATTCACTAGGGATACTCAAAGACGTATATTCATCGTCATTAACATAAACAAGAAGCCAATGCCACATCCCAGATGTGGTCTTATATGGGGTCACCCCTGAGTGCCGATGCCATATCCCAGATATGGTCTTATACGGAATCTCACTTCGAGTATCGATGCCATATCCTGGATATGGTCTTATACGATTCTCAAATTCAATACCAAAGCCATATCCCAGATATGGTCTTATACGGAATCTCAATTCGGTGCCGAGGCCATGTCCCTGGCATGGTCTTACATGGGACCTTATCCATCTTATGTCTCGATGATAGTATTCTCACAATTATTATAATCCTACCGGGACTTCAACATCTCCTCTTTTATCTTCTTTCTCATTCAACACCAATACTCAATTTCATAGAATATCATGTAGTATCATAATATCAAACATTCTCAAACATACTAGCATAAATGTTGAATTTATCACATACAAACTTACCTCGATTTCAAAATAAGCTAGATCGTCGATCTAGTCCGATACTTTGTTCTTTCCCCGGTCGAGGAAAATTCTTGGTTATTCTTAATCTATAATAGCAAATTAGCTCATTTAAAAATCATACTAATAAATGCATTTCAATAACCATGCTTTGGCAAAATTACTATTTTGCCCTTAGACTTTTTCAAAATGACCATTTTACCCCTAGTCTCGAAAATCAATTCTAATCAATTTTCTACCTTTATCGAGCCTAGGTGAACATTTATTTCTCTTATGGATACCATCAAAACTCAACATTTCACACATTTACTACATATTTTACAACCTTTACAAAAAGGTCCTTTTAGGTGTTTTCATGGTAACACCTTTCACAAAAGTTGTTCATCTAACAACTAAGACTCAATTTCTTCCATAAAAATGCAGAAAATAGCATAAATGCTCACATGGAAAAACCATAAGCTTTCAATCATTTTGCAAGATAGTCCCCTCTTTAGCTAGCTTAAGCTTTAGGGGTTTCAAAAGTACAATTTTTATCAAGAAATGATCACTAAAGCATTTACTTGTAAAGAGAGAAGTTTGCTGAAATTTTTGAGTTCTAAAACCCTTTGTTTGCTGAAAATTTCAGTGGAGGAAGATGAGTAAAAAGATGAATATCATCTTTTCTTTATTTTAATATAATACAATAAATTGAGTCACCAACTTTACCAACTTTGACCAATTTTGACAATTTTTGTCTCCTATGGCCGGCCACCCTATCTTTAGGGGCCTAATTGCACTTTAAAGACCTCCAATTAATATTCTTTAGCTATTAAACACCTTTACCCTTTAAAATGAAACTTTTGCACTTTATGCGATTTAGTCCTTTTTCGCGATTAAGCATAAAATCGCTAAAATTAAAGCACCAAAATTTTTATACACATATAATCATGCCCTAACTTATAGAATAACTTAAAAAATAAATTTTATCTAACCTCGGGTTAGTGGTTCCGAACCACTGTTCCGACTAGCCCCTAAATCGGGCTGTTACATTTGTAACAGCCCATTTTCGGTAAAATTGGAACAGTGGTTTCGGGACCACAAATCCGAGTCTGAAAATAAAAATTATTTTAATATTATTTTATGATCTATAGTATGATAATAATGTCGTATGATAATTTCGTAAGGAAATTTTATTGATTACATGTTTAATTTGATAAAGGACCAAATTACACAAAGTGCAAAAGTTGAGTTCTAATAGCTAAAAGGATTAAATAGCTATTGAACTTTAAAGTGGAGGTCCTTATATGGTAATTAGACCATTAAAAATGCTTATTTGTTAAGGATGATGATTCATCCATTGAAAGTAAAATAAAGAAAAGGATGAAATTTGAAAGATGAAAAATAAAAGGTGATAAATTAATTAAATAACAAAATATCATCATTTTATGTCATCTTCTTCCCCAAAATGCATGGAAACCCTAGGAAAGAGAAAGTAAGCTTTCTTGGCTAATTAGATCCGGATAGACCAAATTCAAAGTTAGAACGAGGAAAAGATAAAATGTCAGATTAGTAGATTTTACGTACTTGAACATTTGTCGAGGTAAGTTCGTGTAACTAAATTTTATATATTTATATGCTTGAATTAAATGTTGTGTATGTGAATTGTATAAATATCATATATATATATGACATTGAAAACATATCTGACAAAACCCGATAAATGATAATGCCTGAAATAAATGACAATGCCCTATCAATGATAAATGATAAAGATGTTACTTTTATGCTTGAAATGAATATGGAATGTGTTTATTTGAATTATATGAATATTATAAATTTATGAAATAATCACATGCCTGATAATGCCTGAAAAATGTTAAATCCCGTTTGAATAAATGAAAGTCGATGGATACGTGATTTCCCGTAATGAATATAGTCCTGCATATGTTGCGGATATTATAGCTCGGACGAGCATCCTGTTAAAAGCCCTCTCGAGCATTCCCGTTATATAGTTCCTACGAGCATCCTAATCGGTAGTGATCTTGCATATGTTGCAAACTATCGCAGCTCTGTGTGAGCATCCTGTTATGCAATCGATTGTGATCCTGCATATGTTGCGGACACAAACGCAGCTCTTTGTAAGCGTCTTGTTATGCAATCGGTTGTGATCCTGCATACGTTGCGGACACAAAGGCAGCCTTATATAAGCGTCCTGATGTGGCTCGCTTGAACTCCCTGATATATGGCTTTCCGGAGCTCCTGTTACATTACTCTTTGTGTCCTGATAGGCTCTTCATGAGCTTTCTGATTAAAAGCTCTTTGTGAACTTCCTATTATAGCTCTTGTGAGCTTCCTGATTTAGCCCGAATAAGCTTCCTGTTACATGGCTCTTATGAGCATTCCTAATATATGTGGCTCGAGAGAGTGCTTCCTAATTATGTGTCCTAAATGGGTACCCCTGAATATGAATTGACGAATCTTAATTTGTACACCCCAAGTGTACTACATGTGAATCCATCGATATTTCGAATAAATTCAACGGGTAAAATTCTGACATAAAAAGATATGAATATGAAATGAGTTAATACACGTATCTGCCTGAAACATATGAAAACGATGATATATGTTATGTGGAAGTAAGAGCTGATGGTACATAAACATGGAATTTATTTGATGAATATGTTTATCCATGATTATAAATTTGTACACCTTGAGTGTACTACCCATGTGACATTGATATTTCAAATGATTTAATGTGTAAAGTTTCGATATGAAATAATCTGAACTCGAGATGAATTATTATGAAGATGTACTTGAAATACCTGGATAAGATTTGTATATGTTATATAAATTCATGATGTGAAAAGTATATGAATATGAAAATTTAGTTATTGTTGAGCCATACATGTTTCCATTTTTTTTATATGAAATATATGACTGACAAGGGTGATGAGGATATGTGTTAGGGCTCGTGATTCAATTGATTGAATATGCCTTGTATGTTTATATTGAATTTAAATGAATGGTAAGTTTGTTACCATGTTATACGAACTTACCAAGCATAATATGCTTACTCTGTTTTATTTTCCCCAGTTCTATAGTAATTCGGAAGCTCGTTGGATTGGAAGCTTGGCGGAGATCACTCACACTATCTATTAGCCCATTTTGGTATATACGGTAAATCAAGTATGGTTATAATGGCATGTATAGGTTATTTAGCCAATAATGGCATGTAAATGTTTTGAATGAAACTAGCCATTGGAATGGCTTGTGTTTGACATATTTTGATATGTTTATAAGTGGATCTATCATGTTTGAAAATGAATGTGACCATGCATGTGTACATTTGGTAAATAGATAAATATGAAAAATAGATTAACATGATAATAAATTTTCATTTGTGGTACCTAAGGGTACATTGGTTGTATGTGATATTATGTCATGTTTAAGACATGATTTGGACTTGTTTTGAATGTTTTGATTTGTGAATGTGTTTAAGTGTTGGTGTAGGTGAAAGACAAGATGGGTGAGAAATGTGGCTTGGAAAATAGCCTATTTTTATCCATACGAGCAGAGACACGGGCATGTGTCTCAGCCGTGTGTGACACACGGCCTAGCACATAGGCGTGTGACCTGGCCGTGTGTCCCCTGCATCTTTAAAATGTCTAAACAGAATGCTTAGAATTGATCACACGGCCTGGCACTCAGGCGTGTGGCTTGGCCGTGTGACCCTTGCAGTGACACACGGCTTAGCACACAAGCGTGTAACTTGGTCGTGTGACCCAAGTCAAGAGTTACACGGGCGTTTCCCTGGCCGTGTGAGCCACACGGCCTGACCACACGGGCGTGTGACCTCTGCACCTAGGAAAATTTTTGAAATTTCACAAAAAATTCTCTGAGTACCCGGTTTAGTCCCGACCTGATTCTAATGCATGATTTGGGCCTCGAGGGCTCATGTAAGGGACTATATGATGAAAATTGATTGAAATATGATATGATTAATAAAGAATTATGAAAGTCTATTATTTGTTCTGTAAACTCCGGTAATGCTCTGTAACCCTGTTCCGGTGACGGATTCAGGTTAGGGGTATTACAAGTTTAGCTATACATGCAATTATATAATTAGTGATAGTGTGATATCTCCTGACCATTTTAAATGTGTTTTCCATATAGTAAAGTCATCCAACCAAGCTAGAGCTGAATCCAAGGAAGCTGAGAGCAATGCTCCAGCTTCAGTTCAAAGAGCTGCATCTAGTAGTAGAAGGCCTGAATCTGAGGGCCGAGCCTTCTTCCAAATGAAGAATGAGTGGTTTACAGAATTTATAAGAACAAATCTTGTTGTACAAAAACCTCCCCCTCCTACTCCTCAACCGGTTCCAGAGATGCCACAGGGAGCTGAACTCATTAGAACTGGTAAGCATCTGGTAGATAAAATCCGTAAATATGGGGCAGAAGAATTTAGAGCCACTGGTGATGATGATCCAGAAAGGGCTGGGTTTTGGTTAGAAAATACCATCAGGGTTTTAGATGAATTATCGTGTACACCAGCTGAGTTTTTGAAATGTGCAGTATCGTTATTAAAAGATACAGCTTATCATTGGTGGAATACCATAACTTCTATGGTACCGAGAGAAAATGTTACATGGGAATTCTTCCAGACTGAATTCAGAAAGAATTATATTAGTCAGAGATTTCTAGATCAGAAAAAGAAAGAATTTTTAGAGCTCAAACAGGGAAATAGACTGTATCTGAGTATGAGCAGGAATTTGCTCGGTTGAGCAAGTATGCCAGCAGAGTGTTGATAGGTTGAAAGCTTTATTGACAGAAGCACCTGTGTTAGTTTTAGCCTGAATCGGGTAAGAAATTTGTAATTTACAGTGATGCTTTGTTAAATAGTTTAGGTTGTGTATTAATGCAAGATGGTAAAGTAATAGCTTATGTTTCAAGACAGCTAAAACCACATGAAAGAAATTACCCAATACATGATCTTGAATTGGCAGCAATTGTGTTTGCATTGAAAATCTAGCTGCATTACTTATTTGGTGAAAAATGTCATATATTCACTGATCATAAAAGTTTGAAATATTTGATGTCGCAAAAAGACTTGAATTTAAGACAGAGCAGGTGGCTTGAATTATTGAAAGATTATGATCTTGTTATTGTTTATCATTCCGGGAAACCTAATGTGGTTGCTGATGCTCTAAGCAGAAAGTATTTATTTTCCTTGAGAGCAATGAATACCCAGTTATCTAATTCTAATGATGGTTCAATCATAGCTGAGTTAAAGGCTAGATCGACTTTTTGCAGTAGATTTCTGAGGCTCAGAAAAATGATGATAAATTACGAGTTAAACGAGAACAATGTGAGTTGAATTCTGATTCAGAATTTCAGACTAGGTCTGATGATTGTTTATTATTTAGAGGCAGAATATGTCTACTGAAGAACTTAGAATTGGTACAGAAGATTTTACATGAAGCTCATAATAGTACCATGTCTATTCATCCTGATAGTAATAAAATTTATAATGATTTGAAAAAGATGTACTGGTGTCCGGGAATGAAACGGGATATTTCTGAATTTGTATCTAAATGTTTAATATGTCAGCAAGTAAAAGCTAGAACATCAGGTGCCTTCGGGATTATTACAACCAATTATGATACCAGAATGGAAATGGGAAAGAATTACCGTGGATTTTGTATCGGGATTACCCCTATCTCCGAAGAAGAAAGAGGCCATTTGGGTAATCGTTGATCGGTTAACAAAATCTGCACACTTTATTCCGGTACGTATGGATTATTCCTTAGATAAATTGGCTGAATTATATTTTCTAAGATTGTCAGATTGCATGGAGTGCCTATCTCTATTATTTCTGATAGAGATCCTTGATTTACATCACGATTTTGGAGCAAATTGCAAGAAGTTTTGGGTACACAGTTACATTTCAGCACTGCATTCAATCCCCAGACTCATGGTCAATCCGAACGTGTAATACAGATTTTGGAAGATATGCTTCGGTGTTGTATACTTGAATTTGAAGGTAACTGGGAAAAGTATATGCCTTTAGTTGAAGTTGCTTACAATAATAATTATCAGTCCAGTATCAAAATGGCACCGTATAAAGCTCTGTAGGGTCGCAAATGTAGAACTCTATTGTACTGGACAGAACTCAGTGAGAAAAAGTTACACAGAGTTGACTTAGTCCGTGAAACCGAAGAAAAGGTGAAAGTAATTCAGGACAGTTTGAAAGCAACCTCTGATCGTCAAAAGTCCTATGCTGATCTTAAACGAAAAGAAATAGAATTTCAGGTCGGTGACAAGGTATTCTTGAAAGAATCACCTTGAAAGTAAGTTTTTCGGTTTGGCCGTAAAGAAAAATTGAGTCCACGGTTCATTGGGCCATATGAAATCACAGAAAGAATTGGACCTGTTGCATATCGGTTAGCCTTACCACCAGAACTTGATCAGATTCATAATGTTTTTCATGTGTCTATGTTACGACGGTATCGATCAGATCCTTCACATGTTCTTTCTTCGTCAGAGGTAGAGATTCAGCCTGATATGACATACAATAAAGAACCGATCAAAATCTTGGCCTGGGAAACAAAAGAGTTAAGAAACAAAAAAGTGGCTTTAGTAAAAGTTCTTTGGCTACGACATGGTATAGAAGAGGCTACCTGGGAACCGGAGGATACCATGAGGAAGCAATACCCGAATCTTTTTACTGGTAAGATTTTCAAAGACGAAAATTCTTAAGGGGGAGAGTTGTAACAGCCCATTTTCAGTGAAATCGGAACAGTGGTTTCGAGACCACAAATCTGAGCCGGAAAGAAAATTTATTTTAATATTATTGCATGATCTGCATTGTGATAGGAATGTCATTTGAAAATTCTGATAAGAAAATTTTATCGATTATATGCTTAATTATGGAAAGGACCAAATTGCATAAAATGCAAAAGTTGAATTCTAGTAGCTAGAAGGATCAAATAGCTATGGAATTCAAAACTTGAGGTTCTTATATGGTAATTAGACCATTAATGAAAAGTTATTAGATATTTTAGGATGATTCATCCATGGAAATTTAAAAAAAGGGCAAAGACTAAATTGAAATTTTAATTAATTAAAAGATGATAATATAAAATATCATCTTATTTTCATCATCTTCCCCAATATTTGCATAGGAACCCTAGGAGAGAGAAAGGAAACTAATCAAGCTTAATTGGGTAAATATTCTTGTCTCGTTTTTAGTAATTTTTATATTTTTGAGATCGGGATAGTCTAATCTATCTATTTAGGGGATAAATTTGAAAAGTTATCAAAGTATAGAAGTTTTTCCATGGATGAAAATGCTGAAAATTTGAAATTTATGGTAGAAAATGAAAGGTTGTTGATAGATAAACAAATTTCACAAACTGAATTTTGATGAAATTGTGATTTAGGGACTAAATTGTAAAGTTGTGAAAATTGAAGAAAAATTCTGAATTTTATAGAATACATGTGCTGTAAATGTTATACTAAAATTTTGGTTAGGCTTGGAATAAGGATTAAATTGCATGAATTTCATTTTCCGAGCCTAGGGATGAAATTGGAATTTATGAAAAGTTTAGGGGCAAAATAGTAATTTTTCTCAGAGTGTATATGAACTCAATTGAATATGAAATATGATAAATTTATGATTTAATTCATCTATATAGATCCGGACAACTCAAATTCGAAGCTAGGTCGAGGAAAAGAAAAAGTTTCGGATTAGTAGAATTTCTTGTATGGACGAATATTAAGGTAAGTTCGTGTAACTTAATTATGTATATTAATATGTTTGAATTGAATGATGTATTTGTGTGAATTCCATAAATGTTTATTGTATGAAATATAATTACATGCCCGATATTATTTGAAAAATAAAAAGTCCCGTTTGAATAATGAAATTCGATGGATATGTATGATTTCCCGTATTTGAATTTGATTCTGCATATGTTGCAGACAGGATTTAGCTCGGACGAGTAATCCTGATATAGCCCTCTCGAGCATCCTGATGTATAGTTCCTGCGAGCATCCTGATCGGTAGTGGTTTAGCATGTTTTGTGCACTACCGTAGCTCTTTGTGAGCGTCCTGTTACATGTTTTGATCGGTTGTGATCCAGCATAAAATGCGGATACAAACGCAGCTCTACTTGAGCGTCCTGATATAAACTCCTATGAGTTTTTTGACATGACTCACTTGAACTCTTTGTTACCTTATCCGGTGCTCCCTGATATTATCTTTTCGGAGATATCTGATAAGCTCTATGAGCTTCCTGAGTAAAACTCTTATGAGTTTCCTGATTAGCCCGAATAAGTGTCCTGTTACATGGCTCTTCTGAGCATCCTGATATGTGGCTCGAGAGAGTGCTTCCTGATTAAGTACCTTAATAGGTACCCCTGATTATGAATTGACGGTTTACAGATTTGTACACCTTGAGTGTACTATTTGAGTATCCATTTATATTTCAATAATTCAACGGATAAAACTCTCGACATGAGAAAATGATGAGATAAGTAGAAATATGCCCTGAATGCTTCTGAATTATTTGATGAAAGGTTATATGATGAGATCATCTATGCTTATTAGATGTGCAAATGTATTATATGACTAACTTGCTTGATTGAGTATATGTGTTTAGGTAAACTTGCCAAATTGATGAAAAGCATGTTAATTGTATGCTTAATATTAATAAATTTGATTGGTAAGTTTTAATTCCTCTTATACGAACTTACTAAGCATTATATGCTGTCTAGGTTTTATTTTCTCTGTTTTATAGTGCACAAAAGCTCGCGAAGGTTGGAGATCAGTCGGAGTGTCATCACACTATCCACTAGCTTGTTTTGGTATAAATATTAAACTTATTTTGGTATAATGGCATTTATAGGTAACTTGGCCATTGTTAGCTTGTAAATGTTGTTTGTAATCTAACCATTGGAATGGCTAGTAATGATTTGTTTTGGTATATTTATAAGGTTATATTATTAAAAATACCTATGTGTTAAGTATATTAAGTATGGTTGATCAAGTTATGCTTAACATATAAGTTAAATAAGGGAAAGAATACAAACATGAATGCATATGATAATATATCATATTAGATGTTAGAATTGGTTTGGATTTAATGCTTGAATTGGCTAGTATATACTTGTTAGTTTTGGTGTAGGTTATTGGCAAATTTGGGTGAGAAATAAAGCTAGGAAATGGCTTTATTTTGTCCACACGGGAAGACACACGGGCGTGTGTCTTGACCGTGTGCGACACACGGCCTGGCACATGGGCATGTGGTTTGGCCGTGTGTCCCCTGCATCTTAAATTTGAGAAACAAAAAGCTTAGAATTGAGCACACGGGCAGAGACACGGGCATGTGTCTCAGCCGTGTGTGCTACACGACCCAAAACACGGACGTGTGTCTTGGCCGTGTGAAACCTGCACTTAATTTTGGAAAAATTAAATTGACCACACAGCCTAGCACACGAGTGTGTGGCTGGCCGTGTGGCACAAGTGAGAGAGTTACACGAGCTCGGACACGCCCTGCAGCACGGGCCTGTCCCTTGACCACACAGGCGTGTGTGCCCTGCATCTAGGAAAAATTTTGAAAATTTCGCGCAAAATTCTTTGAGTTCCCGATTTAGTCCCGACTCGATTCCAATGTTTACGTTGGGCCTCGAGGGTCTATTCAAGGGACAATATGACCACTTTCAAAAATGAATAGTAATTGACATGAATTATCTATAATTATTCTGTAAACTCTGGTAATACTCTGTAACCCTATTCTGGTGACGGATACGAGTTAGGGGTGTTACAATGCTCATATGGAGAATGGTTGTTTTGGAGTCCAAAGACTAATGGTTATGCCTTTGTTAAGTTCTTGGAATGGCCTGTATAGGTACCAAGTTGAACATTGTTGGAAAACAGGAGTCACGTCGTGACGACATACCCTCAACGCCGCGACAATGAGCGACTAAGGAGTCACAATACGATGTCGTAAACTTGAAGTCACGACAATCCTATGTCAGTGAGTTATGTCACGACAAGGAAACCCCTACATCGCAATGTCAACTCAAAACTTTGAAATATTTACAATTTGGTTCCATTTTTACCCCAGGTTAGCAAAAGAGTTTTTTTAAGCTCATGTAAGACCCGTGAATGATTATGTATTGTTTAATACAAATGGTTTACTTGTAATTGGATGTATAATGGTGTAAAAATTGAGTAATATAGATCATAGTTGCTCCGACAATGAATGTGGCACCTTCTAACCCGAACCTGGCAATCTGATCGAGTAATGGGCTGTTACACAATTTGAGGTACGATTATAGCGGAGAAGGTTGTTTGATTGAAAGTTGAAAACTATACAAATCCATCTCGCACAAAGCACAAGTAATTTTCAAGAAAAGGTTTATTACTATAATATCGCAAATAGGCTCGGTTTTCAAAAATTTTAAACTTTCACTATAACTAAAAGTAATTTTCTTAACCGATTTTTTTTTTAAACTGGGGATGAACAAGACTCACCAGACATAGGCCTTGACTAAGCAAACAATTGAAGGGGACATGACGTTGTACCCAAAAGCTATTAACCTATCAAAATAGGAAAAAGGGGTTGAGTAAAAGTCATCACCTGCAGCTGTATACATTAAACCTGACTTGTGAACAATATCCTAAAAGGAAAAACACTATTTTCAAAAGTTACATGTTTAGACACGTAAACTCTTACAGTATTATCTAGACATTTATAACCATCATACTATGCATTATAGCCTAAGAAAACACAAGGTTGTGACCTGTAATCCACCTTATAAGTCTTAAATGGTTTGAGATGAGGGTAACACTGACAACCAAATACCCTAAAAAATCATATTGTGGCTTCTTCTGATACAACTCTTCATAAGTAGAATACCTCCCAACACCCTCATTGGTATCTTATTGATTAAAAGCATTGCACTAAAAAAAGCATTTGACCAAAACTTAAAAAGAACTAAAGCTTATGCCATTAGAGTAAATCCCAATTCCATTAAATGCCTATGCCTTCTTTCTATAAAACCATTTTGCTGAGATGTGTGAGGACATAAACACTATGCCGAATCCCAAGACGAATAAGAACAGTTGAAAGACTCTTAAACTCTCCTCCTCAATCTGTTTGAACCTCAATTATATTGTTGTCAAATTGATTTTTATCCAACTTGTGAAACAACTCAAATAAAATAATTGATTTAGATTTGGACTTAAGAAGATAAATCCAACAATTATGATTATAAGAATCTACACACAAAATATAATACAAAGAACCATTAGAGGAGATAGGAGTTGGTCCCCAAAGATCAATCTCTACAAGTTGAAAAAGTTTGGCATACTCAATAGTTGAATCTCGAAAAGGAAGCCGATGAATTTTTCCCATACAACATGCAACATAAAAGTTAGGATTTTTATTACTAGAAAGTGACAGATTACAATATTTCAAAATAGAAGATAAAACATCATTAGAAGGATGTCCAAGTCTCTTGTGCTAATGCCAATATTGAGAAGTTGAATTAGAAGAACTTTCACTTGCAACTGGATTGAGCACCACACTAGACTTGGAAACAATAGAGTAAAGTTATACAATCCATTTTGCTCCACGCCTTCCAATAAAACAACATTATATTTATCTTTGACCATAAAAATGGTGAGCATGAAATTCAAAATAAAAAAAGTTGTCTTTAGCAAATTTTGAAATAGAGATAAGATTCTTAGTGATAAGTAGAACATGCAATAACTGATCCAATGAAAGATATCTAAAATCAAAGGAAAAGAAATATTATTCAACATGAGAGATATCTAAAGCACAACCATTACCAATTGTAACCTTACCAGTATTGTAACACCCCATACCTGACCCGATCCCCGACTTTGAGTTACAAGGTGCCACATTTGTTGCCTAAGTAACTACGATCAAATTATAGTTCAATTATAACTTAATAATCTTAATATAAGTTAAATAGGTATTTAAAATGATTCATATTCATTTTCAGGTCTTATACAAGCTTACGAAAGCTCTAATACTAACTCGAGATCAAATTAGGACTAAATTGTAAGGTTTAAAAAATTTTAGGTTGACGTCGCGATGTTAGGGGGTTCTTCATTGCAACGTAACATACTATCTAGGTCTCATCTTAATGACCCATGCTCGACATCGCGTCGTGGCATGGTTGATCTACCGTAATTTTATATGTCAAATTAGGCTCTCTATAACACTTAAGGAGCTTATTCTTGAGCAATTTATGTATCTTTTATATGTTTTTGTCGATTTTTAGTTTTGTCATTAATAAATTATTTTTATGCCATTTTTTAAACCTAAATTTGCCTAACGCGCCATACGGAACTAACGATATGATTGAGTGGTGTAAGAAGTCAAGGATGGCCAAAAATCGAAGAAATCATTGCTGAAGTGAAGGAAATTTGGCCACTTCTAGTGGTATCATGATACCAAGGGTGGGTATCGCGATACCGAGACCCCTAAGGCTCCCAATAACAATACTGACTTGGGTATCACGATATCCAACCCCAGATGTCGCGATGCCTTAGGATGTTGCGACATCCAACTCTAAATATCGCGATATCTTGCATGAAGCGACAAAAAAATGACTGCAGGGGTAGTTTTTGTCCAACAGCCACACCAATCAAAATTATGCTCTTAGAGGCATTTGGGTCCAAAATTTAGGGTTAAAATCAACTATTTAAAGCCACTTTTGGCTGAATGAAAGGAACACTCTTTTTTCTTTAGTTTTTATCATCTTTCCTTAGTTTTAGGTTAGGGTTAGGTTAGTTTTTCTTTGTTTCTTTTTAGGTTAGATCTTAGTGTGACAACTTTCTTCCTTCCTTATTGTTAAAGATTTTGTAAACATGGATGAACAAAATCTTGGGCTTCAATAGATTTTTATCAATTAAAGGAGCATTTTCTTAAACCCTCTACTTTCATTTGTTGGATGGTTGGTTGATTGATTGTTTATTAGCTTAATTTAATGTCTATTCTTGATTGTTTGATTATACCGAAATGCTTAATATGTTATAATTGATGCCTCTAGTGGAAAACCTAGATAAACAAGACCAAGAGGAGAGTTTATCCTTCGATAGTTCAATATAATCATGTCGAGTAGTGAGATCGAGAGGTAATCTTAGGTGGTATCTTTTAGTATAGGATAAGACTGAGAGGAGATTCCTAACTAAGAGTGGCAACCAATATAATCGATATAGGTTCATTAGTTTAGCTAGCGCTCAACTAATCAATCGACCATCGTTTAATCATTTACATTATCTAAAACATTAGGGAAAAAAGTTTAGCTTAGTTAGTTTAATTAATAGTTTAATTTTAGTTTATAAACAATTTTATTTGAACTTCCAATAATAATTTCCGACGCAATTAGATAGTAATTGCTTAACTTCTAATTAACTTGATAAGCACATTTACTCACTTGGAAACTCTTTACCTTCAAACCTTGGGATACTCGAGTGTCCCATTGACACATAAATATTACAACTGACATTGTACGTTTGCAGTTAAAACCCGCTCTTCAAAATAGTTTTTTTCAAAATCATTTGTTTTTTCTGTGCACAAGCTTGTGCGGGTCAAGTTGTTGACACCATTGTCGGGGATTGCAATGGTGTAAATGTGTAGTCAAGTTAGTTGCTTTTGAGGCAATATTAGTCGAAATACAAGAAAATTAGATTATGCTTTTGATTTCATTATATAGTATTTTATTTTTGTATTTTTATTTTAAATTTCCTTGTTGAAGATTGAGCTTAATCATCTTTAATAACAATGGATATAGGTGGTTGGGGGATCAATACAATTATGAATATCTGTAACGCCCTCAACTCGATCCGATCAACCGGATCTGGATCTTGGGTATTACCATACAAATACAAACACAAGTTTAATTTACTTATACAATTTAGATATAAAGATAACTTACTCAACCACAAAATCTCAAACTAAAATACATAAGTAAATACAATGAGTAAATACAACTACAACGCGAGGTAATTAAATTACAACGATATTTAATTTGGAATCCTAATATATTACAAGCACATCAAGGTATGGGATTCTCAATGACAACTCAGATTTTGAATACGCCACCAACACGCTCTGTATGCATAACAGCCAAATACACCTCTCCTTAGGCGTAGCCCTGGCATCATCCCTCTTGGCGCAGACTCAAATCAATTCGCATGTAACAAAACACACACCCATATAAGTTTGTAAAAACTTAGTGAGGAAAACACCATTTACCTATCCGAGGTAGAAATATGTGTTTTATGGTTTTTATAAGGTCTATGACATGTTTGCATGATTATGTGAAAATTTCATGAAGAAATTTTATAATTTAGTGATCAATTTATTCATTAGGACTAATTGCAAAGATTGAAAAATATGAGATTCTAGAAGATTCAAGTATGAGATAGCAATAAAAAATTTATTAGAGGTCCTTATTTATCAATTAGACCATTATAACTTATGATGGACAAAAATAGACATGGGAAGGAAAAATCTCAAGAAAGGGGCCTTAAGGGCATTTTAGTCATTTGGTTAATAAACTAATAAAAAGGGAAAAAGAAGTCAAGAATGGTGTCCAGCTTCTCCATGCTTGGCCGAAATTCTCAAGGACACCATAGCTAGGGTTTCTTCAACTTTCAAGCTTGATTGTAAGTACCTCCTAGCCCCGTTTTTAATGTTCTTCGTGTTTTTGAGATCCTCGTAGCTCGATTTAGCTACTTCTAGCTATATTTTGAGATAGGATTCATGTTCAAGAATTTACCCATGTATGACATTCATGTATTTTGATGTTTAATGGAGGAATATGAAAGTTTGATGTATGATAAACATCTTTTTCTAAGTGATTTTCATGGAAAATTCATAAAAAGGACCTAATTGTAAAAGTGATAAAATGTGTAGTAAAAATCAATTTTGAAGGAAAATATGAGCTACTATAAGCTTAAGGTAGGTTCGGCTAGGCTTGGGTAACCAAGGAAATGAGTGTATTTCATTATACGAGCCTAGGGACCATTTTGTAAATATGAAAAAGTATAGGGACAAAATTGTAATTTTGCCAAAGTATGATTCATGGTTTGATTTAGTCAATGTGATCATTAAAAGAGTGAAATTTTCATTATAGATCAAGAAACACGAAGTCCAGACTGAAACCGAGGAGAGAACAAGGTGGTGGACTAAATCGAATAATTATACACATTTTGATAACGAGGTAAGTTTGTGTGTAATAAATTAACCTTATGTCATTATGTATTGAAATGCTTGAGATTACATGAAATGTACATTATTTCTATGAAAATTGATCAATGATGTTCGATGAGAATATGACGAAGATTTATGATGTGAAAGTCCCGGTTGACCTTAGGAATAGAAAGGATACCATCGTCAAAACATGAGATTTATAAGGTCCCGTATAAGACCATATCTAGGATATGGCCTCGGCACCGAATCGAGATCCCGTATAAGACCATATCTGGGATATGGCATCGGCATCAAATAAGAGATTTCGTGTAAGACCATGTCTGGGACATGGCATCGATATACGATCTCGTATTAGACCATATCTGGGATATGGTATCGACATCGATATGAGATCTCATATAAGACCATATCTAGAATATGGCATTGGCATCGACATGTGATCCCATGTAAGACCATATCTGGGATATGGCATTGGCATCTTATTACGTGTATGACGAGTTCCGGGTATCCTTCGGTATTCCAAGTGGTTCAACGGGTAAAGGGCTAAATTTTATGTTTAAGATAGTAAAGAGCTAAGTTTATGTTAAAGATGAAAAAGTGCTAAAGTTATGTGATGAGTGATACAGGTATACATGAGAAACTCACGAGAAATAAGTCTGATATGTGATTGGTACGAGTAAGCATGAGTAAGCTATGTCAATGCGCTTGAGAACTTGTGTCATTACTTAAAGTAAAGTATGAATGTATCATAAGAATTTTATGTTGCTATTTATTGCATACAAACTTACTAAGCTTTATGCTTACCCCTTCTCTTTTCCATTTCCTTGTAGTATCGCCAAGCTAGCTCGGGGATCGTTGGACATCGGAGTTCGATTCACACTATCAAGCTATTCTTTTGGTATAGTAAAGTTTGATTATTTTGGTATGGCATGTATAGGAACTTGGTTATTTTGTTGTATGTCATATTGGTTAGCCAAGGTGTTGGCTATTAATGTTACTCATTTCATTTTGTAAATGGCCATTGGAATTGGCCAATACTAGTTAAGCTATTTCCATTAAATGATGATGGAATACATGAAGTGCAAGCTTGTGCAATTGAATGAGTAATGTGTAAAGTATATGCATGATGAATGTAGTGTGGAATTAAGGTGTGGATGCCTTGATTTTGGATATTAGAGATGCCTTATTATCGTGTAGTGTGTTGCGCTGAAATAGTATAAGTGTGGTTGTTTTTCAGGGTGGTAATTGGCTTGGTAAATAGCCTTAAAATTATCCACACGGGTAGACACACGGGCGTGTGTCTAGGCCGAGTGTGACACACGGTCAGCCCCGAGGGCGTGTTGATAGGCCGTGTGTCCCCTGCATCTAATTTGTGAAAAATTCAGTTCGTCACATGGGCCAGCACATGGGCGTGTGACTAGGCCGTGTGCCTCTAAGTGTCTGCTGACGTCATAAATAGAATGTCAAGGTTTTCACACATGGGTTAAGACATGTGCGTGTCATGGCCATGTGAGAGACACGAGCTATAGACACGGGCGTGTGCCAGGTCGTGTGAAAACCCCTGTAGGTTCGAAATGAAAAATAAAATCCACACAGACTAGGGACATGGGCGTGTGTGACCACACGGCCTGTCCACACGGGCGTGTGGTCCTGTTTTGAGTAAAAATTTTCTAAGTGTTCGTAAGTTTTGGTTCAGTCTCGGATCACTCCATGTGTATGTCTTGGGTCTCGTAGGCCCATAATAAGGTCGTTAAGAGTTCGAATGAAAAAGTTTAAGTTGAAAATAAAGTTCATCGCCTGGTTCTATACGAACAAGTAAGTTAAATTTGGTAATGCCTCGTACCCGATTCCAGCGTCGAATACGGGTAAGGGGTGTTACATTTAGCCTATGTTCGATTAACAGGTAAAATATTAACTTGCTTCAATGGTTGTAATTAATAGGAGAAATGTAACACCCCTTACCCGTATTCAACGCCGGAACCGGGCACGAGGCGTTACCGAATTAAAGACCTCAAGATCGCCTTTAGGCACAAAATGACCACTCTCCTTGGCCATCACAACAACCTCAATCCCGACCTACGAGGCCTCTCTCAGGCACACAAGGGCTCTCGAGAACATATCGAAAACTCTTACGATCTTAAAATTTTTCCATCTATACAGGGCTCAGACGCCCGTGTAAGATTTGGCACGCCCGTGGATGTCACACACGCCCATGGTCACTTCCCGTGCATGAAAACTCAAGCATTCTTCCAATGCCCCACGGTTAGGGCACACGCTCGTGCCTTCCACCCGTGGTGCACACTGATACCTTAACACGGCCTAGAGTCTAGACACACGCCCGTGTGACTAGCCCGTGGCCAACACTGATTAATCGCACACGCCCTAGACACACGCCCGTGTGGCTAGTCCGTGGTCTATTCTGATTTAAAATACTAACATGCAGGGGACACACGGCTGAGTCACACGCCCGTGGGCTGGCCGTGTGTCACACATGGCCTAGACACACGCCCGTGTGTCTATCCACATGGATAAGAACAAAGCTATTTGCCAAGTTCTTTTCACCCTTCTAGCATACACAACCATGCACTCATTCAACACATCCATAATCAACTCACAATCTTACAATCTCACTTGGATAACTACATCTTTTCATATAATAAAGTAGCCAACAACTATGGCATTATACAAAATAGATTATCCATTTAAACGCCAACTCATCATAGCCATATACAACAAAATTCACTAACTTGTCTAGCCCCTATACATGCCATATACAAAACATTGAGTCTAATGTACCAGAGTGTGCTGATAGTGTGGGCGATCTTCCAATTGATCCTCGTATCTCGATTCAACACTTTACTCTATAAGACAAGGGAAAAGAAAGGGAGTAAGCTTTAAGCTTAGTAAGTTTACACATAAACAATTAAGAAACATAGTATAAGCTAAACAACAATTAGCATTATACTAACATATAATGTACAACTATGCTTACTCTTTCTATCCCTTACCACATTCATTCCAACACATCATGAGTCACTTACTCATAACCATTGACATGCACCCCTGCATTCAATATCTCATTTACACAATATACAACACATCATAATTTCTCGATAATACATCCACACAGCTAATCCACACAGCTAATTCACACAGCTAATCCACACAGCTAATACACACAGCTAATGTCTCGGTAGTTTCGTACTTAGCCCACTACAATCAATTAATAAGGTAGTATCGCACTTAGCCTACCATGAAGGTAATCATAGTGGTTTCGCACATAGCCCACGAGATAATATACCTAACGATAGCATCGCACATAGCCAGCTCATCGTCAATATGCATTAGGATGGTATCGCACTTAGCCCACCATTTAGCATTATCACAACACATTCACAAATCTACTTAATCATTCATCCATTCATTTCACTTGAAGCACAGGTTCTCAATCATTCTCAACCATGCTATACACTATCTAGCATTAACAAATTGTAAGTATGAATGCATTGTTTATGCATAGACTTACCTCGATACTCAAAAATATAGAAACGTGCAATTTAGTCCACCACTTTGCTCTTGCCTCGGTTTTGATCTGGGCTTTGTCTTTCTTGATCTATAATGAATAAATCAGCTTATTCAATACACACATTGACCAAATTGACCCACATCTCATACTTTGGCAAAATTACTCTTTTGCCCTAAATCTTTCTCATAATTACACTATTGCCCCCAAGGCTCGTAAAGTGATTTTTATTCAACTTTCTAGCCTTTCATACTTATCCGAATCACTTACTCAACTAAAGCAATCATCAATTCTCATCACAACACACATGTATGACCAAACTCAAGATTTTTACAAACTAGACCCTACATGCATTTTCTATGGAAACTCACTTAGCAAAAGATGTTTCTACTACATCAAGCTTTCATAATCTTCCATAAAACATCAAAATATATGCATGTCATACATGGCCACATTTTTGAACATCCATCATAGCTCATCAAATAGCTAAAAATAGCTTACTCATGCTACAAGGACTTCAAAAATACAAAGAATATCAAAAACGAGGCTAGATGCACTTACTAGCAAGCTTGAAAAATTTGAAGAACCCTAACAATGGCTCTTGAAATTTTTGGCAGCCTTGGAGAAGAAGATGAATGAATTTTTTCATATTTTCTCCTATTTTAATCACTTAATTGTTAAATGACCAAAATGCCCTTTTTGATAAACTTTCTATTTTAACTCATCCATGCCCATTTTTTTCCAAATATTAGAAATTGGAAAAATTAATATTTAAGGACCTCTAATTAATATTCTAAAGCTATTTCACACAAATAGTTTCTAGAATCTCACATTTTGCAACTTTTGCATTTTAGTCCTTTTGGACAATTCAACCGCAATTTCACAAAATTACTTCATGAAACTTTCACACTAGCATGCATACATAGCATAAACCTCAAAAACTCATTCATATACCTCGGATTTGTGGTCTCACACCACTATTCCAACTAGGCCCTAAATCGGGATGTTACAAGAAATCGGGTTTTAATTATGAATTAATTATGAACTAGATAGTATTACCTCTTGGCCTTTACTGCCTAACTAATCGATCAGTACACGCTTACCTCTCAGCCTCAATTTCCTGACCGAGATAAATCCATGATTTACTTGATAACCTCATCTCTCGATTCGTTTACCTATATTACTTCCTAGGGTCGTCAATCCTAGGGTTTAACAACACATGAAATTATACCAACTAATTCATAGGAGAAACCCTCGTTAATCTGCTAAATACACAGACATCCAATCGTTAAACTACTTAATCAATTAAACAATTCTATAACCGAAATATGCTAGATATATAAATAACGCACAATAATTTATTCAATTATTCATACAAATGCTAATTGATCAGGTTAACAAAAATATAAATAAAAGAATAAGAGATAGGAGAAATCTCATCAATAAATATAAGTGTGGTTCTAGAGCAATTCCTGCTCGCAATCGTCTTCACATGTATCGCTTGGTTTCTAACTAACGTCAATTTTCAATAATCAGCTAAACCAAAGCTCTGATACCAATAAAATTGTAACGCCCCATCCTGACCCGATCATCAGATCTGGGTATGGAGCATCACGTGTTTAAACCACTAAACAGTCAAAACCATTTGTAAACCAAACATCTTAGCTCAGCAGGTACTCCGCGTTCTAGAGCAATGTCCAAATAGATTGAAAAACATATAATAAATCAAAAGCGATTTCAAATAGTATTATGCCACTTATACTTAGGAAATGAGGAAAGTTTCATTTGGTAGAAGCCTTGTAAGCATATGTAGGTTTGAATAAAATCATAAAAAAGTTACTACTCGAGCAGAAGTTAAAAGTTCATTTCTAATAGACTAAGATCATTGAAATAATTTGGTATGTAGCTCAGCAAACTATATTCGAAAATCCAAAAATACTAAACATCATTTTCAAATGCAAGTTTTGCTTTAACTTCAATCTGGCGGAATCTAACAGACATCGTAATTCCCTGGCGATTTCATGTTACACCAAGACAACAAAATTGCTCACAAATAGGTCACAAATCTGATTAAATCCTTGCAACGAAATGTCTAACCTACAAGCCTGAAAATAAGAAGAAAAGAAACCAAGTAAATTCAAAAGAACTTCGTGAGTTTCAAGGAAATATAAGACTAAGACTTAGACTGACAAAATGGTACGCCACTTTTGGCAAATACAATTCTCCTTGTTCCTGAAGTATCAGTTGGCGGATACTTCCGTAAACAAACACAACTCCTTGACTGACACTGTCCACTATTAGAGACCGCATATAACATACGCAAGGCACAACTGCTTTATTGGTATGCAACTTTGCAAACTACCCCTTTATGATCGTTTATGGTACTTCTCACACTTCATGTTATATTCACACTTTATTTCAAGTCAATATACACCTTTTATATATATACTCTCTTCTTTGTGCTAGCTCCTGATCCTAGTTCCGAAGAACCATTATTCATGTATCTTTATACCACTCTTTAGAGCCATTAAACTAGACATAACATCTGTACCTCCATCATTCCTCCTTATAATTTGAACACATGAGTGTTCCCCCGCAAGACCGAGCATTCACCAATCACGGTTTGTACCAAAGTGTCATACTGAAGGCAAAACATAATATACTATATCTTCTTTTCATCATCATACGTAACAACCCTCTGATACCTCCTTACACCATTCTAGATACGGAGCTTGTGCACGAAGGAAGGAGTATTTATACCCATGCACATGCAAAAATTCTTTCTCTAATTTACAATCTGTAACCGTACATGCATCGACCCCTTTACCAAGTCCCTTTTGACACAAGTACCAGGACCAAAGGTTAACACTACTTACCTGGGTATACAGCAGGAAAGTTTGAACATAATAATGAAGATAAGAGACTCAAGGTACAAAGGAACTCACTAGAAACCTTCACTCAAAGCTTCCTACTCAACATATTCTTTCCCTTTAGCACAAGGACCTTCTCTCGTATCTTTGGCTAAAACAATCAAATAACTTCTTTAAAATAAGAACAACCAAAACTTAATGAAATAACATGAATCAGTAAACATGCAAACAGTTCTCAAATGGAAATTTTTCTTCTTATCCAGTATTCAAATGGAAACCATATTGAACAACTCTTACAACAACTCCTTTCTATCTGGTAAAACTTAAAGAAAGATTTAAAGATTTACTAGCAAACAGCTTAAGGAAATAAGCTTCTATAAGCTTGACAAACAACTCTTTCGTTAATGATGAAGAACACTTCTGGGTCTTCTTCAATGATAACGAAGGCAAGTGGATAAGTTGAAGTGGAAATCTCCTCTCCACTACCGGGTTGTCCTATTTATAGCTATCTCTATCCCAAATCCCACTAAGGGTTAATCACTAGTCAGTAATCATGCACACACGCTTCCACTAATTAACCACACCCTACGAGGCTTTTCAAGTGTCCCAGTTATTGACACGTTACCTCCACTAAGATGCTAGGTGACTAAACGTGTCCCACTAACCATTACAATTACCTATGTAGCAAACAAACACAGATCGCAGTCTCATTTGTGAGAGAGTTCACCAAATAAGACTCTCACCGAAACAAATAACTCGACAACCGCAAAATAGGATTCTGCAAACTCAGTCAAGCTTAGTAAAATACTTAGCCAGGAAGTTACTAGCATAGACCTGTCTAAGACTTGCAACTTAAGTAGTCTTACTAGTGCAATCTCCCAAACAATACCAGTTCGCTAAAAGATGGTGTAACAAGAAAGATGCTAATGGCTTGATATCTATGTTTTGAACATGTTTGATTGTGTGGACTGAATGATTGTGGCCTTGAGTCCAACTAATGTTAAGTATACTCAACTGAATTAAAAGGAAAATGAGGACTTTGTAATGCCCCAAACCCGATCAGATGAACCGGATCTGAATCTAAGGTGTTACCACTCAAATACAATGTACTTAAACCTATTTATTCAAGTTGCAAACGATTACAGTGATCTGTTGTAATTCGGTGTAGCAGATTAAACTAGTTTTCGCACTTTAGGAGCTTGAACATAAGCATTTTAGTTAAGTTTTATTTACATTTCCGTAAGTTTAGTTAAGTTTAATAAAATGTGTAATTTGAGTCTTTTATTGACCTTAAGGGCTGAAAGAGGCCTAAGGGTGAGCTAATACACTTTGTGAGTATGCAGGAAACCATTAAAAGGCATACAAACACGATACTGGTCGCTAATTTGCAACACTGAGAATTGGATGTAGCAACATAGGGAGCAAAATAGAAGAATTCCAAGACTGCCTTCAATGTCATGACACAGCCTGAGGATGTCACAAAATACCCCTGAAGATGAGCACACTGCCCTCGATGTTGCGACACAGGACCTGGTGTGTCGCGACATCGCCTCTGTACGGGAAATAATTACGAGCCAAGGGCATTTTGGTCCACACAATCAAATTTGAAACACGAGGATGGTAGTTACCTAGGGTTAAAGACGACGACCACCCTAAAGTCTATAAATAGGCTCATTTAACACATGTTAGAGACACCCTTCATATTGTATAATTTTTCCTTTAGATCTAGTCTTTAGTTTTTCTCTTTTCTTAGGTTTTAGATTTTATTTTTGTTATTGTTATTTGTTTTTGTGGAGAGATCAGATTTGTGAAGTATAATCAAACTCTGTGAGGAATTTGCACTTAATTTTAATACAAATCAGGCTTCTTCTAAACTCTATTCTCTTGAATTTCTCTTTATGTTTATTCTCTTTATCAAATCTATATTGTTTATTACATCCATGAGGAACTAGTCCACCTGTGGGGGATTAGCGAGTGAAGGTATGATTAATTAACTGTTTTGCAGGGGTTTCTTAGCGGATCAGCTGTTCAAGAGAGGAAGAACCTAAAACACTAGACCTGACAACCCTAAGAAGTCATTAAGGTGGGAATTAACTTAGATTTGGTATGGCCTATCCGTGAATACCTCAACCCTGAACCAGTTTGGACTGTGAGGTCGACAGACAAGTAGTTCTTGCCGACTCGGTATTCTAGTAGAAGAATCAGAAGATCCTGCTGGGATATCAACTAGTTGATTGAACAAGAAAACCGAGACGACAGTTGGTTATGATTACTGAAGTGAGCTAATCACCCATGACTAGATTTGATACATTTTACTCTTTGATTTCTCATGTTTAATTTATTTCTTTGTTTTATTTTATTGTTATTTTTAAGATAGTTTACTAAACCTTTTCTTTAATTCTTCATACTATAATTCATTTAAAGTACTATTTAGATCTATTTATGCTTAGGTTAGAATTAATTTAGTGCTCACCTCCCTTGGGTACCATCCTCTGAGTACTTACCTATTTTGTTGTAACTATATTAAAACATGACCCGTATACTTGTGGATACCGCTTTTCATACCTTTTGTGCATGATTTCTACTCTGGACGTTAGTACGTCTGGAGGCAGTCATACAACTACAAAATTCCAAACTTCTTAATAAAGTACATAATTGTAAACAATAAGGAAATTCAAATGGTATACATAGAGAATTTAGTTACAAATAGGACTGAATTGATGCCCTAGTCTACATAGTTATCCCCGTAGAAATTTCTTTAGTTATCAGCTCAGACTCAATCTCGCCATCAAGCACGTTCTATATGCATAATAACCTAATACGCCATCCCTTTGGCACAATCCTAGTGTCATCCCTCTAACTTAATACCCTAAAACCCACCTGAGACATAACACACTGAGGTAAGTTCGAAAGAACTTAGTGAATCAAACACTCATTTACCTGAATCATACTTGTGTGTTACATTCAATGTTTCAATTATCGTCTCGTCGCCCTTATTCTTTATTTTTCCTGTAACAATTACTTCCTCAATTACCATTCTTATACTTCAATTTAATTTCCATACCTTACCCTATGGCCTTTTTCCATCTCTTCAGTGTCTTTAAGACCTTACCTGCAATATTCAATCACTAAGCCAAGACTACATCGAGTTCCAGAAAGAGACCCATACACAGATGATCGATATTCCCTTTTAGAGCATACCATGTTTACATTCACTTCTATAATATATATTCATTACTTTGTTATATCTCTTTAATTTCCTATCTCTGTACAAATCTTTTTTTTTTGAATAGAATCTCGATTGGATTTATTGATGAAAACGAAAAAGAAACCAAACAGACATTGGGTCCATCAGACCCAAAACCGAAAGAAGCAAACAGGAGCCCAATGAGGCCCAAACGAAAAATAAAAACTGTTAGAACGAAAAGAAAGATCGGAAAAACTTAAATGAAATAAAACTGACCAACCTAATCCTATCAAATTCATCCAATCGAAACATTATAGCTGGCCTCCATTAAAATCTGACTTTCCAATTTCCAAAACCAGCTAATACCCGATAGCGTGAATCAGAAACCCTCCAGTACTTGCTATCTCTTCCTTCTCTTCCTTCATTGGCACCGTTTGAACTTTCAATCTGGATCCCACCTTGCATTTTCCTCTCCTTCTCTGGAAGCTTGCCTAATCAGAACCCCCACTCCATTTCCTTCCCCTCCTTGCTTAAAGCAAAGAAGAACCCCATCAGCCAAAACCCGCGCCCCTCCTAGTTGTAGTCGACCAACATCTTCAATTCCCACCACCGACTCTTCATTCTCCTTTCTGTCTCTGGAAACTTGACAAACCAGATCTCCCTCTCCACTTCCTTTGCCATCTTGCTGAAAGCGAATAAAAACTCCTTCTGCCAGATCCCGTTCCCTTCCTAGTCGTAGGCGTCCAACATCTTCAATTTCAAGATCTGACGTTTCATTTTCCTCCCCTCTTGATTGAGGCCGTATGAGAGCTTCCTTTTCCAGGTATACTTCTTCATCTGTTCTTAAGGTCTCAACTGCTGTATTATGGGCTTCTCCATTATCTGTCCTATTAACAAACCGAAAGTAGCATTGTTGAAAAAATTGTTTTTGTCTCTGTATATCACTAATAATTGCTCCTATAACCGATTTATCAATTTCTGTTGAGTTACATTTCTTAATAACAGACTTAGAGTCGCTTATTATTGTAACAGTCTGAAATCCCATCGAAATACCTAGCTTCATAGCCTGTAATCCTGCTTACGCCTCTGCCATAAATGGGGACGAAATTGCAAAATGTAAAATAGATTTTGAGACCAACTAATCATTCCTTCCCCGCACTACTAAGCCCGAAGCCGATTAGCGTTTCTCTTTGTCGAAAGTAGCATCAAAAAATATGGTGGCTCAGTGTTTCGTCCTCTTTGACTCTATCAATTTACGATCTGAGAGGTATGTTGTCTTGCATTAGCCATGTCAAGCTCTTCAATGTAGTTTGTAACTCGTGTTGATAAGTCTACTCCTGTAATTGTTTTGTTCTCATGTACGAGCTTGTTCCTTGAAAACCATATCATCCATACTGCACAGCAAAATAGACGGCACTGATTGTAACTTCCTCTGTCAAACACCCAGGTAAACCAGCTCCACAAATCTGTAATATTGAAGTTAATAACCCATGAGAAGTTGAGATTTTGCCATAACTCAATTGATGCGAGGCACCTGCTTAAAAACATGATTCTTGTCTTCTTCTCGTATTTCTCGCATCTCAGCGTATATTATCATGGGCTACTTTCCTTATCTTCAAATTGCTAAGAGTTGGAATGAAATTCCATGAAAATCGCCATATTGTAATACCAATTTTTGATGGGAGCTGTAAATTCCATAATTTTGTATAGAATTTTTTACTTTCGGCTTGTAATAATAATTCATTAGGATCCGTAGCTACCTCCTGTAATAGTTTATAGGCGCTTCTTACTGTAAATTCGCCTGAGTGCTCCCCTCGCCAAACTTGAAAGTCATCATGTTCAACTTCTGCTAGGGGAATTTGGAGGATCTTCTGCGCTATCTGTTCTGGAAAGGTAGTCTCAATCAGCCCTCTTTTCCACATTCTTGTAGTAGTATCTATTAGCCCCGAAACTAACTCTATTTCTGTATTGTTATCCCTTTGTTTAATACCATTGAGGACAGTACCAGGAATCCAACAATCATTCCAAACGGAAATACGGTCACCTTTGCCAACGCGCCAACACAAACCATCCTTCAGTAGCTTTTTTGTTGCCCATATGCTTCGCCAGGTAAGAGAAGGTGAGTTGCCCAATCTTGCGTTTAGAAAATCGGAATTTGGGTAATATTTTGCTTTAAGGACCTGTGCTAACAATGAATCGGGATAATTAAAAAGGCGCCAACCCTGTTTTGCCAATAAAGCAATATTAAACTGATCAAATCTGAGAAAACCCATTCCACCTACTTCTTTCTAATAGCAGAACTCCTTCCAAGTACACCAATGAATCCCCCTCTGACCATGATTTTTCTGCCACCAAAATCGTGCAACAATGTTTTCAAGTTCAGAACATAACGTTTTAGGTAATAGAAAACAAGCCATTGTGTACGTTGGTATTGCCTGAAGGACAGCCTTAATAAAAACTTCTTTCCCCCCTTGAGAGAGGTGTCTTATACTCCAATTATTGATTCTCTGTCTAAACCGATCTTTCAAAATTTGAAATGCCTCCTTTTTCCTTCTGCCCGCCATATTCAGTAATCCAAGATAACATTCTGGATCATTAGAACTCCGAACACCCAATGTACGAGTAATCAGCTCTTTTACATCTTCTTTTGTGTTTGTACTGAAAAACACCGTAGACTTATCAAAATTAACTTGTTGTCCAGAACATGCCCTGTACTCTCTTACCACCTTCTTAAGTTGACCAGCCCCTCTTTCTGTTGCCTCACCAAACAAGATGCAATCATCGGCAAAAAGTAAATGTGAAATTTGTGGCCCACTCCTACTCGCTTTCACTCCCCTAAAATTCTCTTCACGTTGAGCCAGTCGCATCAAGCTAGACAAGCCTTCCCCACAGATCAAAAATAGAAATGGGCTCAACGGATCGCCCTGTCTAAGTCCTCGTGAAGGAGAAAAACTATTCCCAATCTGTCCATTTAATACGACTGAATAAGATAACGAAGAAATACACCGCATAATTAGATTAATCCAGCGTGGTTCAAAACCCATTCTCCCCATCATATTTTTTTAAAAAGATCCATTCTACTCTATCATAAGCCTTGCTCATATCCAACTTAACTGCCATTAGCCCTTTCCTCCCTGTTCTTTTCTTTTTTAGAGCATTTAAAATTTCATAAGCGATAAATGCATTATCAGATATTAATCTTCCAGGCACGAAAGCACTTTGTGCTTTATCTAGGCACTTTTCCAAGACTCCTCTAAAACGATTCGCAATTGCTTTTTCCATTATTTTATAAATGACATTGCACAAACTAATTGGCCAGAAATGTGAAAGGTTGGTAGGACGATCCTTTTTGGGGATAAGCACTATATGAGTAGAATTCAACCGACTAACCTCCATTTCTCCATTCAATTGTTAGAGGCAAAAAGATGAGACCTCATCGCCGAATATATGCCACAATTTTTGAAAAAAGAGAGCTGGAAGCCCATCTTCTCCCGGAGCCTTTGTAGCCCCCATACTTGTCAATGCTTCCCAAATATCCTCCTTTGTAAAGGCCATAGCTAGGCATCTGTTGTCTTCTTCAGAAATACATCGATCAACCCCTGATAAGATATGCTCATACTGACTCTCTCCTTCTGTCTGGAATAGGCCTTGAAAATATGATCTAGCAACCGCCGCCATCTCCTGTTGGTCCTCTATCTCTCTACCTTCTGAATCTTGAAGCTTTTGAATGCAGTTGTGTCTTCTTTTTTGTGTAGCTATACTGTGGAAAAAAGCTGTGTTTCTGTCTCCAAGTTTGAGCCAATTAACTCTAGCCCGTTGCTCCCAATAACTCTCATCCTTTTCAATCTCAAAGTTTAATTGCAGCTTTGTGTCAATCATCTCGGCTAAATTAGTATCTGTCCTTTCTGCTTCCATCAGTTCCGCCAATTTTGAAGAAAAGAATTTCTTTTTACGATTCCTAGAAAGCTTCATTTGCATAGCCCATTTTCCCAATTCTGATTTAAGATACTCCAACTTCTGTAAAAGATTCTCTGTCGCTGGCACCCATTTGATTTTAACTTCTTTTTCAAAAGATTCCTCCATTAATCACCATGCTTCGAATCTGAAAGTTTCCCATCTTTTTATGTCACTTTTGTTAGTAGTAGTTATCAAAAGTGGACAATGATCAGAGGTTGAATGAACAAGATGTTTAATGTTGGTCTCGGGAAACCTAGTTAGCCAATTGACGTTAGCTACTCCTCTATCCAGCCGTTCTCGTATATTCGTTTCTGGCAAATTCCCCCTTTCCCACGTAAACTAGTTCCCAGAATAGCCTACATCCATAAGCTTACAATCTTCTAACGCATTGCGGAAGGCTTCCATTCTCCTTTCCTCTCTGGGCAACCCACCTTTTTTCTCAAAACCATACATTATTTCGTTGAAATCACCACATACCAACCATGACTGTTCTGCATTTTGCCCCAATCTTCTCAATAAATTCCATGAATCTTCTCTCTCTCTTGCATAGGGAGATCCATAAAAACCTGTAAACCTCCATTGTTGGTCTTCATGTTGATCATTAGCTAATACATCGATGTGCCTCCTAGAGAAACTTTGGAGCCCAACAGACACTCCACCCTTCCATGCCAAACATAATCCACCTTTTGAGCCATCAGAATCCACATCTATGCCATTAGTAAATCCTAACCTCCTACGAACTCTTTCCATCTGAACTCTATTAAGCTTTGTCTCCATAAAGAAGACCATTTGGGGATTGTGTATCTTCAGCGTTTGCCGAAGCCTTCGAATGGTCCGTTGGTTCCCCAAACCACGGACATTCAAGCTTAAGATTTTCATTGTGACCGGTCGGCTTGCCTCTTGGCAGCCGCCGATAATAAAAGGTTGTTTTCTGTCAAACTTCTGCTTCCCACTAAACCAGTTTCGATATTCTCCCGAAAAGATTGGCTTGCGCTTTCTCCACGTTGTCTCTTTTTCCCTTCTTCCCCGATTAAAATCCTCTCCTCCAAATCATGATCCATTATTGTATCTGCCTGCGCTTCTGTCATATTTGCCGTCTATTGTGCTGCTTTTAACTGATTACCTTCAAGATTAAATCCTAAAATTGGATCTATTATGACCTCTGCTTCTGGTATAGCCCTCACGCCCCAAAATCTGCTACCCATTACCTGACTAGAATTACCACTTCGATTCTGTTCATCCTCCCCTTCCTCCCTCAGCCAAACACTATTCATTGCCATTGCTCTTTTGGGTTGCGCTCTTAGAGACAAATCCTATCCCATTGTTGCCACTTCCATCCCCAGTAGAATTTTTGCTTCACAGTAAGAGTCATTATGACCTAAGCGACCGCAATAAAAGCAGGATAACAAAAGTCTTTCATATTTGCATTTGATGTATGAGCACTTTCCGGCAAAAGACACCTTCTTTTTCCTTTTTAGTGGCTGCCTTACATCTAATTGAACTCTAATTCGCATAAAATTCCTTCTCCCTTTTCCCAGATCTGATGTATCATATTCAAGAAATTTACCCAAAAAATCATCGATTTGTATTGCCAGATTTTTTGATATAAATCCCAATGGGATGTCATAAATTTATGCCCAGATTGGAGAATAAATTAAAGGGACTTCCAATGGATCCTCACCTTGTTGAATCTTATGAAGAATTAATAGATGATTATTAAATGTCCACGGGGAGCCTTTTAAAATACGATCCATGTCCATAACATGAAAGAATTTAAACAAAAACCTCTTTTCCCCAAGATCTCGTATTTGAACTCCTTTCACCGGATGCCACAAATTTGCCATTGTGCTTTTCATTGCCAGAAAATGTATAACACTGGCAGTCAGAAAACAGCCCATCAGACTAAAATTCTGCTCCTCTATTCCCGAATTTTGCGTAACCTGAAACTGCAAGATTTCATCCTCCTCTTCATCTATGGTTAATCCGCAAAATCTCTGTCCATTATTGCAGGTTTCAGAGTAGCGCCCTTTGTTTGCATAGATTACCTTTTTCAACCACCTTGCCGCTGGACTAAAAGTGAAAAAACAAGAATAACAAAGCCAAGAAAACAAGAAAACCCTAATTCGTGCCAGAGAGGCAGACCAGACTTCTGTGCCAGAGAGGCAGACCTAAAATTTGTTTTAGTGATTTAAGTACTAAAGTATCTCTATACAAATCTTAATCATCTTAAATACCTTATTGTTATACCCATGGATACATCTTGTACTTACTAGTCTTACTATTTGCATTTATGGATAATGTAGGATACGCCAATTACGTAGCACAAGGTCCGTCGTAAGAGCATTCATTCATGGTTCATCATTGGTTGCCCTTTTAGACTATGCCACAGGAGTAGCCCATCTTTTGTGCACTATAAAAACCTTCATTGTAGAATTCGCCATAAAGGTTGTATCTTCAAAATCAATCACAAGGGCATTTCCTTCATACATTGCTACTAAGACTTTAAATTTCAGAGATTGCCTTTCATACAGTTTCATCAGAGTCTGCGAAAAATTCCTTTCTTTTAAGGTTCGTCATACATTCCATTTCTTTCATTCAAGGTCTGCCATAAAGGCGTTCCCTTCAGATGGTTGCCTCTAGGGTCATTCCTTCAGATATGCCACAAAAGCTTTCATTTCAGATACGCCACAAAGACTTCAATTTCAAGTACGCCACAAAGGCTTCCATTTCAGATATGCCACAAAGGCTTCCAATTAAGATACACCACAAAGGCTTCTATTTTAGATACGCCACAAAGGCTTCCATTTTCTAGCGTTTTCACGATAGAGATTCACCTAGACTCACATTTTGTGAGGTTTGCCCCTCATCATCTTGGGTCACGCAGAAAACCCCATTAGGTAATAATCTTCCTTTAAATCATCCCATTTGATGTCATAACCCACCAATTATGGTCTTATACGATATGGTGTCATGGACTTTTCCTTCCAAAGATCCTGATTAAAGTCCCGACAGACCCCTTTAGACGACTCCATGAAGACAGGCAGAGACTCACTAGCAGACTTTTCAAACATAAACACTAAACTTAGCATACATCTCATTTTACACATTCTAGGCATGCTCATGCAGTCATATCTTCAGCTCCAGGTTTCTTATCACATACACTATATTTGTTAGATTTATACCAACTATACATACAAATCTTATCCAACATTCATATATTAGCATACTCAACGTACCATTCTTTTCTAATCTCAGTTCATGTTTTGTACGGCTCTTAAAAAAGGTTAGGACCAATATACACACACAAGAGTCAGCTTGGAAACTCACTTGACTCTCTCCTACAGTAGTTCCAAACTCCAAATTGAAACTTCCCTTGTAAGATCAGCAACAGCTACTGCTAAAGAACATGGAAACTCATCAAGATTTATTCAAATACCCTCTTTTAAGCACCAAAAATCCCCAAACAGAGCCTTATATCATCCATCATACAGATTTACCAAGTTAATAGATTTACTCTTTCACAACATAATATAGAGGGTCAACAATCTTACCTTGACATGGAACATTCATAGGTAAAGAACCAGACCTACAAATTTGCTTAAGTGAATGAAGAAAATACTCTATGTTCCTTTAAATCTAAACAAAAATACTTCTTGAAGAAGAAAGAAGAAAAACTCCCCTTTTCCAATCCTAATTATCTAGATATACAACCTTTGTCCCTATGAACACTTGACACGCGTCATAATCCTGTTCAATCTGTCGTATAGGTGGTTTACAGCTAAAAGGAAACGTGTACTAAAATCTAACATTTCATATAGAGTAGTTCTATTGTTCGTTCCTAACCACCCGTTAGAACACAACCAGCACTGTAATGAACCAAACTTGGCGTACCATACTCTCAAGTGATGACCCGATTACCTGAAATTCCATAATACATTACCAAGCTCCTTTCCTTAACAATTCTTTCTTTCTAGGATAATTCTCGCAATAATCCAATGCCTGCTGCGTTCCCATCTTTACACGCCAAGAGCATAGGTTGGGAAGATAGCACTATGCCACTCAAAGTACAACTCGGTTTACCCACCAATTTCAAAACCCGCCAAAATCGGGTGCTACAACTATCTTTCCCTTAACAAAAATTACATCTTCAAAATTTAAAACTTGAAAAATTACACTTGTATGTCTGACCACTGATCTTCCCGCCAAGCACGTATAATGAGTTGCGTACTTTCAAATTTTAACCGTCGTTACAAAATTTCTAAGCGTTTCACTTACCTCTTTAAGACAGATGTCAACATTACATTGGAGAATTTTGAACAGCCTCTTTTTAAAACAAACTTCCTGAGCAAGCTTGTTCTTATAAAATAGGTATTCAAACACTTCATCGGTTACTTTGCAAAATCGTTTAAAACCCTAGCTTTTTCCTCTATTAATTTTTCCTGCAACCTTCATCTTCCTTTATCAATTTTTCTCAAAAGGTAACTTTTTTATCCTTTCTTCTTTCATCTTTTAACCTATCAACTCAAAACATGAGAAGAACCACCGTCAGAGGGAGGGGCCGTGACCAGACCAACCAAACTATCACTCGTGAAACTTCACCACGCGTGTAGACCTAGATTCGTGACTGCACCACAACTCGAGAAGAAATGAATCATTACTTGGGAGCTCGGGGTCTCCGAAACTCAGACTTTGCTTATGATTTCTAGGTTCCCAATCGATTTCGTCCTAGTGATAGTTCTCTGGACTTCATCTTACCACTCATTTTATTTGAAGTTGGGTTCCATTTACCTCTCCACCCATTCTTTTGCGTTGTATCAACAGTTACGAGATTGCACTGGGTCTGTTATCGGGCCATATCCTGGTGGACATTAGTGGCATTTTTCATCAACTGTTGCATAGACAATAAACATCCACTACTGGGTGTCTTTCAGAGATTTTACGAACTCAAAATACAGATAATTGGATCTTCTATTGGTAGTGCTCACTTTAGTATTTGGCCTGACTATAAACCCCTCATCAAAAACAAGATCTCTAATCTTCATCTAAGGAAGGATAAGTACATAAGGGTGGCAAGCAAGCTCAGTTCAGGTTTTGGTTTCCCAACCAAATGGTCTCTTCCTCGGGAAAGTGTCTGCACTGAATGCTAGTCAGAAGATGCTCATGTGGCTGAAAGGCAATACCAAAGGTTAAAAAGGGGTCTTATACTTGATTTGGTGGAGTTGGTTTCAGTTAGAGATGTGTTCCAACATTTTTTGAAAAACCTAAGTCCAAATGGTTACAACCCAACTTTTTCCACCAGTCAAAGAATTGATCCTTCCATGCCATCTGCCCTCAAAGCTTGGCCATCCAACTTAGACAATGAATTGGCACACATTTTACTAGGGCACATTAGAGAACCTCCATCATACTTTTATCGTATCTGTAATCTACGCCCAAGAAATTGGATATGTATATCTTCCGATCAAGCTAATTCGCCTATTGCTGGTGCAGGATCTTTGTCACATTCTCACCCTCAAAATATAGATATCTCCTCAATTCTTAAAGGGAATTGTGGCCAAGAAAAGACCACTATTGCACCGCCACAAAAAATAGTAGCAAGGAAAAGGGCCAGATCAACTGAGGGTACTCAAGAATCTGGAACCAGTGAATGCCCACCTTAGTTAGGCATAAACCAAACAAGGAACTATCACTCACTCTTCCTCGGTCTCAAGTCCTACTGAGATTCCTTTAGTGTTTGAAGGCTTCGCCCCTCATACAGGCTCTCCTGGACATATTCATAATCTCTCTACATCAAAGAATCCCTCGGAAGCAACCCCTACAGAATTAGGTAGTAACTTCCCTTGGCGCGACTTTATAGAATCAGTGGCCTCTCCTATGCCTCTCAATTCTATTCTTCAGTAACAATTAAGCTTTTTGCCTCAACAGTTAAGAGAAACCTTCTTTTCTTATATTGCATCTCATCCCTCAAAGGATCCTCTATCTCTCATGGCTTAAGTCTCAAAGATCTCGTCTTTCAAACATGGTCTTTGGGGCGGGGCTTTCAGAGATGCTAATAGGCGCTACAATAATAGAATAGCAGATTTGGAGAAATCTACGAAATCTAATGAAGACGCTTTGGCTAAACTCCCCCAGAAATACCAAAACTCAATAAGTTTGATTGCAAGGCTATCTACCCAACTCACGACTCTGAAGAGAAAGTATGGGTATGTTCAAACCAAAAATAATCAGCTGAAATATGAGATCAACCGCTTAAGGGATGAAAAATCTATCGTCAAAGACAGGTCCAAAGCTCAAAAGGAGAGGCATAAGGCAGAGTTGGAGAGGTTGTGCCAATCTCATGGAGAAACCTTCAAGAAGTATCAAGAAGATACTCAGAAGAAACTTGTCGAGGCTTTGCTAAAGTTGAAATCAAATTTGATCCTATATGCCCAAGTGGCCATTGGTCCTCTTGACCTTAGTAAGGTAGACTTCGATTATCTGAAGGATATCTCTGTAGAATTGTTCAGCTTTGACATTTACAACCCCGAGGGAAAAGAGTGGAAGGCTTTCCAAATAGAGTAAAAGCAATCAGTTGTCTTTTCCATCCCCACTACGCCCGTAGCTGAGGATAATGAAAGGGACTTAGCATACGTGGAGCAAAATCTTGAAGGTCATCCTCAACCTGATGAGGTCTCTATTGAACCCGCAAACCAGCTCGCTAAAGGAGGAAACTAAATTTTTTTTTGTCTTGCCTTATACGTTTCTTTCATTCTCTTCCATTTTGATACAACATCCTTGTTATTAATATAGTAATCATTTTCCTTCCATTGGTTTCTTTGTTCAACATTATCTCTTTTTCATTAGGTCATTACATATGCATTAATCTCATCGTAAGAAGAGTCTATCATACCTAAGGAACACTACCAGGCTCGACGTATTATGCATACAGAGCTTCTTCATCTTTCATAATCTGAGAATCGACTAAATTTAGGCTCTGATACCAAATTTGTAACTCCTCAAACCTCATCAAATGAACTAGATCCAAATCTACGGCGTTACCACTCAAATGCAATGTACTTAAAAAATTTTATTTAAGATACAAACGATTACAGCAACAAAATTTCAAACCTTTTAATAATACATAATTGTAAGCAATGAGGAAATTTAAATGGTATACATAGAGAATTTAGTTAAAATTATGACTAAAATGATACCCTAGTCTACATAGTTATCCCCGTAGAAATTTCTATAATTATTAGCTCAGACTCGATCTCACCATCAAACTCACTCTGTATGCATAATATTCCAATACGCCACTCCTTCGGCGCAATCCTGGCATCGTCCCTCCAAGCTAAGACCCTAAAACCCACCTAAAACATAAAACACGAGGTAAGTTCAACAGAACTTGGTGAGTCAAACACTCATTTACCTAAATCATACTTGTACGTTAAATTTAATGTTTCAATTATCGTCTTATCCCCCTTATTCTTCATTTTGCTTGTAACGATTACTTCCTCAATTGACGTTCTTATGCTTCACTTTCATTTCCATACCTTACACGATGGCCTTTTTCCATCTCTTGAGTGTCTTTAAGACCTTACATGCAATCTTTGATCACTAAACCAGTACTCCATCGAGTTTCAGAAAGAAACCCATACACAGATGATCAGTATTCCCTTTTAGAGCATACCATGTCTACATTCACTTCCAGAATATATTTTCATTACTTCGATATATCTCTTCAATTCTCTATCTTTGTAAAAATCTTAATCATGTTAAAAACCTTACTATTATACCCATGGATACATCTTGTACTTACTAGTCTTACTATTTGCATTTAGGGATAATATAGGAGATGCCAATTACATAGCACAAGGTCCGTCGTAAAAGCGTCCTTCATGGTTCATCATTAATTACCCTTCTAGACTATGCCACAGAAGTAGCTCATTATAAAAACCTTCATTGTAGAATTTTCCATAGAGGTTGCTTCTTCACAATCCACCACAAGGGCATTTCCTTCATACATTGCTACTAAGACTTTAAATTTCAGAGATTGCTTTTCATACTATTTCTTTAGAGTCCGGCAAAAAATTCCATTCTTTCAAATTTCGTCATATATTTCATTTCTTTCATTCAGGGTCCGCCATAGAGGCGTTCCTTTCAGATGGTTGACTCAAGAGACATTCTTTCAAAGAATCGAAGGCTCCCATTTTATATACGCCACAAAGGCTTCAATTTCAAATACACCACAAACACTTCCAATTTAGATACGCCACAAAGGCTTCCAATTTAGATATGCCATAACGGTTTTCATTTTAAATACACCACAAAGGCTTCCGTTTTCTAGTGTGTTTATGATAGGGATTCGCCTAGACTCATGTTTCTTGAAGTTTTCTCAACATCATCCTAGGTCACTTAAAAAACCCCCGTTAGGTAATAACCTTCTTTTAAATCATCCCATATTATGCCATAACTGTAACAGTCCAGTTTTGACCCTAGTCGGAATAGTGGTATCGAGACCACAAATTCGAGTCAGAAAAAATATTTTAATATGATTTTCTGTGCTTACAGTATGTGATTAAGCATGTGTGAAAGTTTCGTGAATTAATTTTATTGTTTGTGTGCTTAATTAGAGAAAAGGACTAAATCGCATAAAAGGTAAAAGTGGCTTTCTATTTGTTAAAGTGCCTTAATGCTATGTTCTTTTAATGTGAAGGCCTTAAAATGGAATTAGGCCATTGTATTATGGCATGGACGGTAGTGGACATGCATTTAAAGAATTTATAATGTATTTATAAAGGATAAAGAGGTAAATTAGATAAAAAGCTTAATAAAAATAAAACAAAAGAATGAAAGCCATTATTCATCATCTATATTGCCGAAAATAGAAAATAAAAATAGGGTTTGAAGTTCTTGTATCTTCGGTAAAGGTTTAAGCTAGATTAAGGTATGTTAGTTGTTCGGTTTTTGATAATTTTTACGTTTTTGAGATCGTTGCTTAGTATACTATCAAGCCCATGCTTTAATTTTGGAATTTGATGAAGATTATGAGATGTACCATTGATGAATGTTTAAGCTTTGTGATGTTAGTTGATGAAATATGAAATATATGTGTTAGATTAACATGTTTTGTCTTTGGATTTTTGATGAATTTGAGTAATTTGGACTAAATTATGAAAATAATATTTTGAGGGACTAAAATGTGAAATAAATGAAATATATGGGCTTATATGAAGCATATGAAAATTCAGCTAAGCATGGGTACAAATAAATTATGTGTATTTTGTGATTTTGTGAAATAGGGACTTAAATGTCAAAATGTAAAAATGTAAGGGCTAATTTGTAAATTGCCCTAAATATGTGTTTTTGGATTTAAATGAATGATTTGGTGAATAAAAGAGTTAAATTTGAATATGTATAGATCAAGAACCAAAGAAAACGGATTTAGACCGAGGAAAGTCGAAAGTGATCGAGTAGTCGAATTCATCCGTTTATATCCGTACGAGGTAAGTCTATATAAAAATAAATGTATTTAGGTTGATTTGTTCATGTTCATATAATATTGAATTGTGATGAATGGCTTTGGAAGATATACATGTGAAAACTGAGAAAAGTATCGACAATGTGACAATGTCCGAAAAGTCCCGTACGAACCTTAGGAATAGATAGGATTCATATGTCATGAAATAGGGTTTCGATGTGTGATATCGTGTAAGACCACGTCTGGGATGTTGGCGTCGATTTGAGAATTACGTGTAAGACCATGTCTGGGACATTGGCATCGTAAATGATTTCGTGTAAGACCCTGTCTGGGACAGTGGCATCGATATTTGATTACATGTAAGGCCACGTCTGGGACGTTGGCATTGTACGAGTATTCTGAGTTATCCGAGTATCCTATTTGATTCTGAATGGTTCAACGGGCAATTCTGAGAAATAAAAGACTATGTGAAATGTGTAACCGATTCAGGTACATTTGAAATGTACTCTATGTTTGAGTATGGAAGGTAAGTATATGGGAATTTGCAAAAGTGAGATATGTGCATAGAATTGTTGAAACAAAATGTGATATTTGTATGAATGTGTTATAATTTAATGAGATACATGGAGATGTGAATTGTTGTCAAACAAATGGTTAGATACCTTTGAGCTAAAGAAGAAATGTGAATATGCTATTGAGATATGTTAAAGTTCTTGTAATTGAAATGGTTATAAATGTTATATATATTAAGTTTATTTGTATATGGCTTACTAAGCTTTGAAAGCTTATTCTGTGTGTGTTTGCATTTTTTTATAGATCGTTAAAGCTACGGAAAGCTCGGGGATCGTCGAGGATCATCACCACACTATCAAATCAGATTTTGGTACCTTTTGAATGTGTACATATTTTAAGTATGGCATGTATAGACTAGTTGAATTAGATTATGTTTTGAGATGTATATATAAGCCATGAGATATGGCTTGTTAATGGACTTGAATATGGTAACTTTTTAATCTATGTTTTGAGATGCAAAGTTGGTATATCAATTGATGAAAGGTTGTCAAATTGAATTGGTAAGTTTTTGAATGGATGATACTTAGAAATACTTGTGATGAGAATGAGATAAATGGTACATAAGTTGGCATGTTTGATATGCTCTTGAATGGTTAGAAAAGATGGTCATTTTGGTACGATTTGGTTGCTTTTGGTGCTTGAAATGATTTTTTTTTTTTCTTGTAGGTTTGACCCTAAAATGGGTGGCAAATTGGCCTTGAAAATGGCCTATATTTGCCCACACAGTTGAGCACACGGGCATGTGGCTCGACCGTGTCACTTAAATTTGTAATTCAAAATAAGTCAGTGTCGACCACAGGCTGGACACACGGGCGTGTGACTGGCTGTGTGATGCAAGTCAATGTCGACCACGGGTGAGGCACACGGACGTGTCCTGGGCCGTGTGGACAAGTCAGTATGTATGCCCTATTTTGCCACGGCTTAGACACACGGGTGTGTTTGAGGCCGTGTGAGGCACACGGCCTGCCCACACGGGCGTGTGACCTCTGTAACTTTGAAAAATGTTTGATTTTCAAAAAAAATTTGTATGATCCGGGTTTAGTCCCGACCCCTTTCTAATGCATGTTTAAGGTCTCGTAGACCTCATTAAGGGACTATATGCTTGTATTTTGCTATGATATGACGATGATATACTTATTGATGTGAAATGTTCGTAAAAGTTTTCGATTTGTCCGGTAATACCTCTTAACCCTAGACCGGCGATGGTTACGGGTTAGGGGTGTTTCATTTTATTGGTATCAGAGCTACGGTTTAGTCGATTCTAGGACTAACGTAGCATGTGAGAGTCTAGCTATACATGCCATATATACGAACTGTGATAGTGTGATGAATCCTGACATATAAAATGTGTTTTTCGTATAGTAAATGGATCCCGAAAGAGCTATAGCTAACGATGTTGAAAGTAATGCGCCTGCTCCAGCTCAAGGGACAGCGCCAACTGATTCGAGACCGGCTACTAGCGGTCAGGAAGGAGAGGCTAAACAAGCCTTCTTCCAAATGATGAATGAGTGGTTCACTCAATACATTAGAACAAATTCAGCTGTTTCACAACCTCCGCCCCCACCCAATCCTCCTCAGGCTTCTGTTGTGTCACCGGTTATGAATTTGAATCTGTTGAATAAGCCTCCAGTCGATAAAATTCGTAAATATGGAGCTGAAGAGTTTAGGGCCATTAGTGATGATGATGCTGAAAGAGCTGAGTTTTGGCTCGATAATACAATCCAAGTGTTTGATGAAATGTCTTGTACTTCTGAGGAATGTGTGAAATGTGTCGTTTCCTTGTTACGAGATGCAGCTTATCAGTGGTGGAAGACTTTGATTTTTGTTTTTCCAAAAGAACGGGTTACATGGGATTTCTTTCAGTCTGAATTCTGGAAGAAATATATTAGCCAGAGATTTATAGATAAAAAACAAAAAGAATTTCTGAAATTGAAACAGGGTCTCATGTCTGTCAATGAATACGAACGAGAATTCGTGAGATTAAGTCAATATGCTCGGGAATGTGTTTCAACCGAAGCGATAATGTGTAAAATATTTGAAGACGGCCTAAATGAAGATATCCGTTTGCTAGTTGGAATTCTGGAAATAAAAGAATTTGTTGTGCTTGTTGATTGAGCATGTAAAGCTGAAGCACTCGGGAAAGATAAAAGAAAAGCTGAGTCTGAAGCAAGAGATGTGAGAAAGAGATTTTCGAGTAAATCATTTCAATCTGCATCAAAGAAATTCAGAGATGAGCATAGCCGTTCAAAGGCTAATGTGAGACATTCGAATAGAGATCGAGCTAGATCGCAGTTGAACTTCAAAGCTCCAGCTACTTCAATAGCTAGTGTGGGAAATGCTCGATCTGAGCGACCTGGATGTAGATATTATGGTAAAAGACATCCGGGTAATTGTAGATTGAACGACCGAGCCTAATTTAGATGTGGATCATTAAATCATTTCATTAGGGACTGCCCTGAATCTGTTGAACAAGAGATTATACAGAATCTGAAGTCAGATAATGTTTCAGTTAGAGGAAGACCTTCTAGAAATACCAGAAATATGAGTGGTAGTCAGAGAGCTACGAAAGATACAGTTGCGAGATCTGAAGCTAGGGCACCTTCCAGAGCTTACGCCATTCGAGCCCGTGAGGAAGCTTCGTCTCCAGATGTTATTACGGGTACATTTACTCTTTATGATACTTTTGTGATTGCATTCATAGATCCAGGGTCTACTCATTCATATGTATGCATGAACTTAGTATCTAATAAGACTTTTCCTATAGAGTCTACTGAATTTGTAATTAGAGTATTGAACCCCTTAGGTAAAAGTGTCTTGGTTGACAAAGTGTGCAAGAATTGTCTGTTGATGTTTCGGGATATTTGTTTTCTGGTTGATCTGATGCTATTACCTTTTGATGAGTTTGATATAATTTTGGGTATGGATTGGCTAACATTGCATGATGCTGTTGTGAACTGCAAACGAAAAATTATTGATTTGAGATGTCAAAATGATGAAATAGTTCGGGTTGAATCTAATGATGTGAATGGGTTATCGGCTGTGATATCAGTGATGAAAGCTCTGAGTTATGTGAAAAAGGGTTGCGAAGCCTATTTTGCATATGTAATTGATTCGAGTGTGACTGAAAAGAAAGTTGAATCTATGCCAGTTGTTTGTGAGTTCCCTAATGTGTTATCTGAAGAATTACCGGGATTGCCTCTGATACGAGAAGTTGAGTTTGGTATTGATTTAGTGCCGGGGACGACTCCTATATCAATAGCTCCGTATAGAATGGCACCAACAGAATTGAAAGAGTTGAATTCACAGTTGCAAGAGTTGACCAATAGAGGATTTGCACGACCGAGTTTCTCACCTTGGGGTGCTCCTGTTCTATTTGTGAAAAAGAAAGATGGCACGATGAGAATGTGCATTGATTACCGTTAGTTGAACAAAGTGACTATTAAAAACAAATATCCTCTACCCAGAATTGATGATTTGTTTGATCAGATGAAAGGAGCCACCGTGTTTTCAAAGATAGATCTGAGATTGGGATATTATCAGTTGCGAGTAAAAGATTCAGACATTCTGAAAATTGCTTTCAGAACGAGGTACGGGCATTATGAGTTTTTAGTTACGCCTTTTGGACTAACCAATGCTCCTACTGTCTTTATGGATTTGATGAACAGAATTTTCAGACCGTACTTAGATCGATTTGTTGTTGTATTCATTGACGACATTTTGATTTATTAGCGTGATGAAATTGAGCATGCTGAACATCTGAGAATCGTGCTACAAAATCTGCGAGATAAGCAATTGTAAGCAAAATTTAGTAAATGTGAATTCTGGTTGCGTGAAGTTGGGTCTTTGGGGCATATTGTGTCAGCATCTGGTATACTAGTTGATCCAAGCAAGATTTCAGCTATTTTAGAGTGGAAGCCTCCAGAAAATGTGTTTGAAGTTCGCAGTTTTCTGGGACTTGCTGGTTATTATCGACGGTTTGTAAAAGGCTTTTCGATGATCGCAACTCCACTGACGAGATTACTTCTGAAAGATGTGAAATTCGAGTGGTCTGAAAAGTGCCAAAAAATTTTCGATCAGTTGAAAGCCCTTTTGGTGATCAAGCTTAGCTGGGTACAATGAGAATCGGGTAAAGAGTTCGTGATTTATAGTGATGCTTCGTTGAACGGACTGGGATGTGTTTTGATGCAGGAAGGCAAAGTTATAGCTTATGCCTCGAGACAATTAAAGCCGCATGAAAAGAATTATCCGACGCACGATCTTGAACTAGCTGCTATTGTGTTTGCTTTAAAGATTTGGCGTCACTATCTCTTCGGTGAAAAATGCCATGTGTTTTCAGATCATAAAAGTCTGAAATATTTGATGACTCAAAAAGACTTGAATCTACGATAGAGAAGATGGTTAGAACTGTTGAAAGACTACGAGCTTGTGATAGATTATCATCCGGGTAGGGCAAATGTTGTTGCTGATACATTGAGTAGGAAATCACTGTTTGCATTATGTACGATGAATGCTCATTTAGACTTGTCTGATGATGGTTTAGTTTTGGCTAAATTGAAAGCGAAACCGTTGTTCTTATAGCAAATAAGTGTTGCTTAGAAAGTTGATAATGAAATATTAACGAAACGAGCTCAGTGTAATTTGAATTCTGATTCAGAATTTCGAGTTGATAATGATGATTGTTTGAGATTTCGAGATCAGATTTGTGTTCCGAGGAATTCAGAGTTGATTCAGTTAATATTGAAAGAAGCACATAGTAGTCGTCTATCTGTTCATCCGGGAAGTACAAAGATGTACAATGATTTGAAGCAACTTTATTGGTGGCATGGTATGAAGCGTTATATCTCAGAGTTTGTTTCGAAATGTTTAATCTGTCAGCAAGTTAAAGCTGAACATCAGGTGCCATCCGGTTTGTTACAACCGATTATGATTCCTGAGTGGAAATGGGATAGAGTGAAGATGGATTTTGTTTCAGGGTTGCCTTTGACACCGAGAAAGAAAGATGCAATTTGGGTCGTAGTTGATAGATTGACGAAATCAGCTCATTTTATTCCGGTACGATCCGATTACTCACTTGATAAGTTAGCTGAACTATATATTTCCGATATTGTGAAATTGCACGGGGTGCCACTATCTATTGTGTCTGACAGAGATTCGAGGTTTACTTTATGATTCTGGAAGAAATTGCATGAGGCTTTAGGTACTAAATTGCATTTCAGTACAGCTTTTCACCCACAGACGGATGGTCAATCTGAGCGGATTATTCAGATTCTCGAAGATATGTTGAGATGTTTCATTCTTGAGTTTAATGGTACGTGGGAACTGTAACACCCCTAACCCGTAACTGTTGCTGGTCTAGGGTTAAGAAGCATTACCGATCAATCTGGAATATTTACTAACATTTTACAACACAAAGTTTATCATCATCCAAACATAACAAAATATATACATATAGTCCCTTAATGAGGTCTACGAGACCTTAAACACGTGTTAGAAAGGGGTCGAGACTAAACCGAACACATACAAAAATTTTCCAAAAATCAAATATTTTTCCAAGCTACAGAGGTTACACGTCCGTGTGGGTAGGCCATGTGCCTCACACGGCCTCGGACACGTCCATGTGTCCAAGCCGTGGCAAAACAGGGCATACATACTGACTTGTCCACACGGACTGAGACACGCCCGTGTGCCTTACCCGTGGTCGAAACTGACTTGCACCACACGGCCAGTCACACGCCCGTGTGTCCAGCTCATGTGCGAGCCTGACTTGTTTCAATTTGGAAACTCGAAAGACACGGTCGAGCCACACGCCCGTGTGCTCAACCGTGTGGGCAATTATAGGCCATTTGCAAGGACAAATTGCCACCCACACTTAGGGTCTCACCTACAAGCACAAACCAATTCAATTTCATACCTCAAATAGCATTCGAACATACCAAAACATACTCAATTTAATCTCTTAACATCATCATTCATTATCCCAAACAAATCCATCTATACCTATCAATCCAAAGTATCAATTACATAACAAAAACTTGTAATTCATGCACCATTTAATCTCAATCAAATCATAGCATGAACACACTATCTCCATATTACCAAAACATATCATAAGGTCATTCACTAGAACAAACATTCCCATATTGACCAATCTTTACTCAAGCCAAAAACATATACCAAAATCATTAACTACCAAGCCAAATCACATGGCTAAGTTTATACACTTCAAAACATGCTATATCTACTAGCCTATACATGCCATATACCATATATATACATCTTCCAAAAGTACCAAAATAGATAGCCGATAGTGTGATTTAGTCACTGACGATCCCCAGATCCGAGCTAGCTTTAAAGACACTGTAAAACAGAGAAACACTATACAGTAAGCTTTTAAGCTTAGTAAGTTCGAAACATAATACATTTAACTCAACAATTCAAAATCAATAAACAAGATAAATCATCACTTAGATTATTTTACAAAATTACACAATCTCATCCATATCCAATACTCCAATAACTATCCATTCATCTATTTCCAAATCAAAAACCACACAGGTTTCGTTCATACCTTTTCCAACACATAGTTAACGAACAGTTTTGCTACTCAATGCTCAATACCACCATTTCGATCAATCTTCAATAATCATTCGTTTTACTCGCACATTTAGTGCCATTTTTTTAGCCGGAGCTTAAATTTCATCGCACACTTAGTGCCTTTACATTAAACCAAATTTATCTCGGTATCGCACACACAGTGCCAATCAATAAAGCCGAGCCTTTCATTACTTCGCATACAAAGTGCTATTCACTTCTATTTCGATTCTAATTACGCACATTTAGTGCCACATTTCTCAAATTCACATATAGCATTTTTAATTCCATAATCACATATTCATTCATTTCATAGCGCTTAAACATAAATTTAAAAACTTGTATTATATCCAAACTTACCTCGGACGTCAAAGTAACAAAACGAGTCGATTAATCGAGCACTTTATCTTTGCCTCGATCTCGATCCAAATCCTTCTTTTCTTGATCTATACATATTCAAATTTAGCTCATTCAATCACCAAATCATTCAATTTAGTCCAAACACACATATTTAGGGCATTTTACAAAATAGCCCTCACATTTTCACATTTCGACACTTAAGTCCCTATTTCATAAAATCATCAAATTCACATAATTTCATCTCACACATGCCTAGCTGAATTTTCCTTGTGTCCATACAAGCCCACATATTTCATTTATTTCACATTTTAGTCCTCCAATTTCTCATTTTCACAATTTAGCCCAAAATAGCCAATTTCATCAAAAATTCAAGAACAAGATATATTAACCCAACATCAAACATTCATATTTCACCATCAACTATCACAAAGCTCAAACATTCATCAATGGAATCTTTCAAAAACACCAAAAAATTCAAAAATTAAGACATGGGCTAGCTAGAACACGAAGCAACGATCACAAAAACGTAGAAATTATCAAAAACCGAGTTAAAAACACATACCAAATGAAGCTCACAAGTGCCGAACCCTAAATGGCCATGAAAGCTTTCTTTTTCTTCTTCAAATTCGGCTAAGAAAGATGATAATTGCCTTTAATTTCTTTTGTTTTATTTTAATACATATTATTTCATCAATTACTAAAATATCCTTTAACAAAACATTATTATTTCATTCATTTAATGGCCATTTATGTCAAATTCCACTATAAATGGTGTAATATCAACATAAGGACTTCTTATTTATAAATCCATGCCAAATAAGCACTTTAACAAGTAGCACACAGCTTTTACATTTTATACGATTAAGTCCTTTTTGCAAATTAATCACACAATCGATAAAATTTTCACACAGAAATTTCACACATGTTCAATCACATATTGTAAACACAAAAAATAATATTAAAATATTTTTCTGACCTCGAATTTGTGGTCTCAAAACCACTATTCCGACTAGGGTCTAAATCAGGCTGTTACAGGAATAATATTTATCATTGATTGAGTTTGCGTATAATAATAGTTTTCAGTCGAGCATTAAAATGGCACCTTATGAGGCTTTGTACGGACGCAAATGTCGAACACCTCTATATTGGACTGAGCTAAGTGAAAATAAGATACACGGGGTCGATTTGATCAAAGAAACTGAACAAAAAGTGAAAGTGAAAGTGAAAGTGATAGTTTGAAAGCCGCATCAAATCGTTAGAAATCGTATGCAGACTTGAAACGAAAAGATATCGAGTTTGAGATTGGTGATAAAGTGTTCTTGAAAGTCTCACCGTGGAAGAAAATACTTCGTTTTGGCAGAAAAGGCAAATTGAGTCCAAGGTTCATCGGACCGTATGAAATTATTGAGTGCATTAGACCAGTTGCTTACAGATTGTTGTTACCACCTGAGTTAGAAAAGATCCATAATGTATTTCATGTTTCTATGCTACGATGATATAGATCCGATCCATCGCATGTAATTTCTCCGTCTGAGATTGAGATCCGATCCGATATGACTTACGAGGAAAAACCGATCCGGATTTTAGATCGTGAAGTGAAAGAATTGAGACATAAGAAAATCTCATTAGTGAAATTCTTATGGCATCAACACAGGGTTGAAGAAGCAACGTGGAAGCCTGAAGATGCAATGAGAGATAGTTACTCTAACCTATTCACCGGTAAGATTTTCGGGGACGAAAATCTCTAAGGGGGAGAATTGTAACAGTCCGGTTTAGACTCTAGTCAGAATAGTGGTTTCGAGACCACAAATCCGAGTCAAAAAATATTTTAATATGATTTTCTGTGCTTACAGCATGTGATTAAGCATGTGTGAAAGTTTCGTGAATTAATTTTATTATTTGTGTGCTTAATTAGAGAAAAGGACTAAATCGCATAAAAGGTAAAAGTGGCTTTCTATTTGTTAAAGTGCCTTAATGCTATGTTCTTTTAATGTGAAGGCCTTAAAATGGAATTAGGTCATTGTATTATGGCATGGACGGTAGTGGACATGCATTTAAAGAATTTATAATGTATTTATAAAGGATAAAAAGGTAAATTAGATAAAAAGCTTAATAAAAAATAAAACAAAAGAATGAAAGCCATTATTCATCATCTATATTTCCGAAAATAGAAAAGAAAAAGAGGGTTTGAAGTTCTTGTATATTCGGCCAAGGTTTAAGATTGATTAAGGTATGTTAGTTGTTCGGTTTTTGATAATTTTTACGTTTTTGAGATTGTTGCTTAGTATACTATCAAGCCCATGCTTTAATTTTGGAATTTGATGAAGATTATGAGATGTGCCACTGATGAATGTTTAAGCTTTGTGACGTTAGTTGATGAAATATGAAATATATGTGTTAGATTAACATGTTTTGTCTTTGGATTTTTGATGAATTTGAGTAATTTGGACTAAATTATGAAAATAATATTTTGAGGGACTAAAATGTAAAATAAATGAAATATATGGGCTTATATGAAGCATATGAAAATTCGGCTAAGCATGGGTACAAAGAAATTATGTGTATTTTTTGATTTTGTGAAATAGGGACTTAAATGTCAAAATGTAAAAATGTGAGGTCTAATTTGTAAATTGCCCTAAATATGTGTTTTTGGATTGAATTGAATGATTTGGTGAATAAAAGAGTTAAATTTGAATATGTATAGATCAAGAACCAAAGAAAACGGATTTAGACCGAGGAAAGTCGAAAGTGATCGAGTAGTCGAATTCGTCCGTTTATATCCGTACGAGGTAAGTCTATATACAAATAAATGTATTTAGGTTGATTTATTCATGTTCATATAATATTGAATTGTGATGAATGGCTTTGGAAGATATACATGTGAAAACTGAGAAAAGTATCGACAATGTGACAATGTCCGAAAAGTCCCGTACGAACCTTAGGAATAGATAGGATTCATATGTCATGACATAGGGTTTCGATGTGTGATATCGTGTAAGACCACGTCTGGGACGTTGGCGTCAATTTGAGAATTACGTGTAAGACCATGTCTAGAACATTGCCATCGTAAATGATTTCGTGTAAGACCACATGCGGGGACGATGGCATCGATATTTGATTACATGTAAGGCCACGTCTGGGACGTTGGCATTGTCTGAGTATTCTGAGTTATCCGAGTATCCTATTTGATTCCGAATGGTTCAACGGGCAATTCTGAGAAATAAAAGACTATGTGAAATGTGTAACCGATTCAGGTGCGTTTGAAATGTACTCTATGTTTGAGTATGGAAGGTAAGTATATGTGAATTTGCAAAAGTGAGATATGTGCATAGAATTGTTGAAACAAAATGTGATATTTGTATGAATGTGTTATAATCTAATGAGATACATGGAGATGTGAATTGTTGTCAAACAAATGGTTAGATACCTTTGAGCTAAAGAAGAAATGTGAATATGCTATTGAGATATGCTAAAGTTCTTGTAATTGAAATGGTTATAAATGTTATATATATTAAGTTTATTTGTATATGGCTTACTAAGCTTTGAAAGCTTATTCTGTGTGTGTTTGCATTGTTTTATAGATCGTTAAAGCTACGGAAAGCTCGGGGATCGTCGAGGATCACCACACTATCAAATCATATTTTGGTACCTTTTGAATGTGTACATATTTTAAGTATGGCATGTATAGACTAGTTGAATTAGATGATGTTTTGAGATGTATATATAAGCCATGAGATATGGCTTGTTAATGGACTTGAATATGGTAACTTTTTAATCTATGTTTTGAGATGCAAAGTTGGTATATCAATTGATGAAAGGTTGTCAAATTGAATTGGTAAGTTTTTGAATGGATGATACTTAGAAATACTTGTGATGAGAATGAGATAAATGGTACATAAGTTGGCATGTTTGATATGCTCTTGAATGGTTAGAAAATATGGTCATTTTAGTACGATTTGGTTGCTTTTGGTGCTTGAAATGATGATTGTTTTTGCTTGTAGGTTTGACCCTAAAATGGGTGGCAAATTGGCCTTGAAAATGGCCTATATTTGCCCATACGGTTGAGCACATGGGCGTGTGGCTCGACCGTGTCACTTAAATTTGTAATTCAAAACAAGTCAGTGTCGACCACGGGCTGGACACACGGGCGTGTGACTAGCCGTGTGATGCAAGTCAGTGTCGACCACTAGTGAGGCATACGAGCGTGTCCTCGGCCATGAGGACAAGTCAATATGTATGCCCTGTTTTGCCACGGCTTAGACACAAGGGTGTGTTTGATGCCATGTGAGGCACACGGCCTGCCCACACGGGCATGTGACCTCTGTAACTTTAAAGAAATGTTTGATTTTCAGAAAAATTTTGTATGATCCCGGTTTAGTCCTGACCCCTTTCTAATGTATGTTTAAGGTCTCGTAGACCTCATTAAGGGACTATATGCTTGTATTTTGCTATGATATGACGATGATATACTTATTGATGTGAAATGTTCGTAAAAGTTTCTGATTTGTCCGGTAATGCCTCTTAACCCTAGACCGTCGATGGTTACGGGTTAGGGGTGCTACAATAACCCACCAATTATGGTCTTACACGATATGGTGCATGGACTTTTCCTTCCAAAGATCCTGATTAAAGTCCCAACTGACTCATTTAGACGACTCCATGGAGGCAGACACAGACTCACTAGCAGACCTTTCATGCATTAGCACTAAACTTAGCATACATCTCATTTTACACATTTCGGACATGCTCATATAGTCATATCTTTGAATCCATATTTCTTATCAGATACTTTATACTTGTCAGATTCATACCAACTATATATGCAAATCTTATCCAACATTCATATATCAGCATACTCAACGTAACATTCTTTTATAATCTCAGTTCATGTTTTGTACGGTTGTTGACAAAGGTATTTAGACTAAACCAATATACACACACAAGAGTCAGCTTAGGAACTCACCTTTTTCTCTTCTACAGTAGTTCCAAACTCCAGATCCAGACTTCCCTTGTAAAATCAGTAGCAATTACTACTATAGAACATGGAAACTCATCAGGATCTATTCAAATACCCCCCTTTTACCATCATTTCTAACACCAAAAATCCCCAAACAGAGCCTTATATCATCCATCTTACAGATTTACCAAGTTAATAGATTTACTCTTTCACAACATAATATGGAGGGTCAAAAATCTTACCTTGACATGGAGCATTCGTAGGTAAAGATCCTGACCTACAAAGGTATTTAGACTAAACCAATATACACACATAAGAGTCAGCTTAGGAACTTACCTGATTCTCTCCTATAGTAGTTCCAAACTCCAGATCCAGACTTCCCTTATAAGATCAGCAACAACTACTACTATAGAACATTGAAACTCATCAGGATCTATTCAAATACCCCCCTTTTACCATCATTTCTAACACAAAAAAAATCCCCAAACAAAGCTTTATATCATCCATCTTACGGATTTACCAAGTTAACAGATTTACTCTTTTACAACATAATATGGAGGGTCAAAAATCTTACTTTGACATGGAGCATTCATAAGTAAAGATCCAAACCTACAACTTAGCTTAAGTAAATGAAGGAAATACTCTATGTTCCTTTAGATCTAGACAAAAATACTTCTTGAAGAAGAAAGAAGAAAAACTCCCTTTTTCCAATCCTGATTATCTAAATATACAACCTTTGTACCTATGGACACTTGACACGCGTCATAATCCTATTCAATTTGTCGTATAGATGGTTTACAGCTGTAAGAAAGTACGAAAATATAACATTTCACATATATAGAGTAGTTTCATCGTTCGTTCCTAACCACCTCATTAGAACGCAACCAGCACCATAACGAACCAAACTTGACGTACCATACTCTCCAGCGATGACCCGATTACCTAAAATTTCATAATACATTACCAAGATCCTTTCTTTAACAATCATTCTTTCTAGGACAATTTCTCGTAATAATCTAATACCTGCTACGCGTCCACATTTACACGCTGAGAGCATCAGTTGTGTGGATAGCACTATGCCACTCAAGTACTACTTGATTTACCCGCCAATTTTAGAACCAGCCAAAACCGGGAGTTGTAGACTTGGTGGTCATCCATGGAAGTCGCAACTTCACACCTTAAATGTCACGACAACATGCCACCTCGTTGTGTCATCCCCCATTAAGGTAGCGACTTCGACTCTATTTTATTTTGAAAACCTTACAATTTGATTCTCAAGTTGGGAAGCTTGGCTACTATCTTCAAAATTATGATACCAAGCCCTTGAAATTGCGACACCTACTTGGGATATTTTATAAAACTTTTCTCTTTGGTCCTTGACTCCTAGATGGTATTAAGCTTTTTTAAGCTTGTATTTGACTCGGAAATGATTATTTATTGTGTTTAATGCGTGTAATACCTGTATAAGAATGTTTAATGGTGGAATTAATATATAGTTTATCGTAGTTGCTCTGACAATGAATGTAGCACCCTGTAACTCAGACTTGGTGATCAGATTAGGTATGGGGTGTTACAAATGTGCTTAGAATGCTCAAGATTTACAACCTTACCACTAGAAGATGAAACAAGAAGTTTCGATGGAACAACAACTGACCAATCAAGAAATCCTTCCAAGCCATGACTTTTAATAGTAAGAAGCACTTGTTGCTTCCCAAGTAAAAAGTTCTTTCGTTCAAGCAAACATTCACACGTTTGTTAAAAATACCTAACTAATCTTGCTCTCAGGAATAGCATGATCAGAACTTGATACCTCTGTACGTCGAATCTCAATATCACTTACCATGATCGAACCACAAGCTTGCATCAAACACCGAAACTGGCAGAAATACAATACAAGAATAATGAACAAACAAACAACAAATAAGAACAAAGTATAAGCGAATCAAACTTCTTTATTGATGAATCACCTAAGCTTCACAATAAGCCAACTTACAAATTTATAGTCTCCTTCACATATCACAACTATTATACGTAACTAACATGAAACTACTCATAACTAACTTAACTAACCAAGTCGGGTTAGCAAATGACTTAACGAGATAATTGTTGGTTGTTGCTCGACAACCATCACCTTTTCTACACGTGATTCATATGCTTTTAATAGAAAGGGGTCAATTTATACCGATGTAAAACTAAAGAAGTTTTATACACTTTTATAATTTTCTGTACGATTAATATTTTAACAATTCGATCGTCATATTTTATATTCAATTTATGTAGATCATGCATGTCAAGTTTTGGTTAAATTAAAAATGTCTAATTATTACTTTCAAATATAAAATATCTAATTATTTATTTTATGTAAAAAAAATTTCAACAATTAAATATATATTAATAAATACAATATTTTATATAGGTATGATAGAAATATTGAACCGATTCAAAAATTTACATGTATAACAAATATAATTATATATTTATATTGATAAATCTAACAATTAAATTATTAAAATATTAATAAAAAAAATTAAAAAATTCTTAGCTAAAAATATCTCTCTTTCTTTTTTTTTTTAATTAATAAGGTTCATTTAATTACTTCTCCGATGGTCGGGAAAAGAGCATTGAACATTTTTTTTTTCCAAAATTACCAATTTAATGGACGACATCGTAAAAGTAAAACAACTCTTTTACAAGAAAAATAAAAATAAAAATATCTCCCTTGCCGGAGATAGTGTACTGCAAAATAAGACACGCTTCTTCACCTTATCAAACATACCCCTTCTTCAATGGCAACCTAACCCAAAATCTCCATTTTCCGTAATTAAAAGAAATGCTTCAATCTTTTAATTCAACGAATCCTTCAATGGAACTCTCATCATCTCTTACACCCTTCTCGAAAAAGCTCTCCGATATCTCATTCTCTTCATCCCTCTCCCCCTTCCCACTTCAACTCTACCCACAACCATCAAAACCCAAAAACCTCCGCGTCCTCGCTGTTGCTGTCGGCCCATCGCAAGAGCTTCCCAGAAACAGCCCGCAAAGACTCCTAAAAGAGCTTGCCCATCGTAAAAAAGCCACAGCTCCAAGGAAAAAAGTACCCCCAAAAAGGTTCATACTGAAGCCTCCCCTCGATGACAAAAAACTGACAGAAAGATTCCTAAACAGCCCACAATTATCCTTAAAACAGTTCCCTTTGTTAAGTTCTTGCCTGCCTTCTTCAAAGCTTAACACTGCTGACAATACTTGGATAGACGAGTATTTGCTTGAAGCTAAGCAAGCTTTGGGGTATCCTTTGGAGAAATCTGATGAATTGGGAGATGATAATCCGGCGAAACAGTTTGATACTTTGTTGTATTTGGCGTTTCAGCATCCTTCTTGTGATAGGACTAATGCTAGGCACGTTAGGTCGGCTCATTCCAGGCTTTGGTTTTTGGGGCAATATGTACTGGAGTTGGCTCTGGCGGAGTTTTTCTTGCAGAGGTATCCGAGGGAATCGCCGGGGCCGATGAGGGAAAGAGTGTTTGGTTTGATTGGGAAGAGGAATTTGCCTAACTGGATTAAAGCTGCTAGCTTGCAGAATCTAATCTTTCCTTATGATGATATGGATAAATTGATTAGGAAAGACCGGGAACCTCCTGTGAAGTGAGTTTTTCTTCTGTTTATCATTTGACGAATAATTTGATTAGTAGATCTTGACGTGTATGATTCATAAATTTCTGAATTGCTATATATTTGTTTGAACTTGAGGGTACGTGGGGGCAGGTGTTGAATTTTCATTTTGGGAATTGGTGCACCTAGCTTTAGTCTCACATACCATGGCATAGATATAAAACCATTGAATTCCTCTTGCCTTTAGCTATGATGTTTTGACCGCTTTTACTTGCCCATGGTTGTTGCCTTCTAAGTATCATTACTTGAGTAGAATTTTGGTTTCGTGAATCCATGCTAGGTTAACTTAGGACTTAATCCTGTGCATTTTAGCTGTGTTGCTCCAACTCTTTCTTTTTTCAAGTACCCATGTTCGACACTGGTGCCTGGCGTATATCAGGACACAGGTATGGTGATGAGTCCCTCCAAGACTCTCCAAATACATGGAAAAGCTTAAAAAGAAAGGAACATACCCATATCAAACTCAAAATTGTATATGGCTCACACTTAAGTCCAAGTAATATAGCCTTTTTAGTTTTTAGGCTGCGCTTCAGCAAGCCAGGCATCAATATGCACTAGGCACATTCTTCTGTTGTTCTTATGGTTGCATACCGGTTTCGCATGGCAACATGATTTGGAATTGATAGCATGTGACGAAATAAGGCTATCCATACTTGTTAAGAAAATGATATTTTTCACGGTTGGACTTAGAATTTAGCTGCTTAGTGGTTGCAGCTGCACTGCTCAAACATATATCGTGAATGTTACATGGTTCAAACCCTAACTTGCTCAAACATACTACGTCTTAGTAAATGCTGCATTATGTTTCTTGTGTGGTCTAGATAAAATAAAAACAGAGTCAAATCGGAGGCATATGATAGGATTGCTGTGATATTAAGGTGACTGCAGTAGGATGGAGTTGCCATCATTATTATGCATAATCTTTGTTATCTGCTAGTGATGGAGCTACCAAGTTTACTTATATTTATTGACACCCTGCTTTACTCTTTAAAATCTTTACTTTGTGAGGTTGAGAAAGGGGTTTTGCACATTAAGCAATTTATTTGCTGTTATCTTTTTGTCAGTATGTATGATATATTGAAGAGATAATCTCAGTTTTCTATTTTTAACTACAAATGCATGGCTAGAATAACATCAGGACAGAGAAGATCCAAAAACTTAGAAGTCATGGAACGCTGCTAATATTAGTTTAAACAATACAAAAAAAATGTCAGGTTATGGATAGGAAAGCTGATGGATGTCTTGTATTGCAATACGTCAGTGGCAAATATATATAGGTATATGCCTTGTATTTGATGGGTAACATGTACCAGTAAGCCTTAGCTTACTGGCAGGAAATGTTAGCTGTCGTATGAGAAACTGTTTAAGAATGGATAGATTATGTCATGCTGCATGAGTTCATATCACTTGATGCTTTGGGTGGTGGCACTTTGAGATATCTGAAATAGACTGATTACATGTGTGTGTGTATTGGCTACTAATTTTTGTTATTTCGGCCAGGTCCGTCTTTTGGGCTCTGTTTGGGGCAATATACTTGTGTTTTGGCATGCCGGAAGTGTATCGTGTTCTTTTTGAAGTATTTGGAATGGATCCAGAAGCTGAGGACTGCCAGCCACGATTAAGGAGACAACTTGAAGATGTAGATTATGTTTCTGTTGAATTTGAAGGGAATAAGCTCAGTTGGCAGGATGTTGCTACTTATAAGGTAAGCTTTGATTTTTTTTACCCTTCATTTGTAGATAGCTTATTATTTAAAATGGAAATTATTAAAGGGAAGGTGATTGAGGAAAGAGATTATGTGTTGCGGCAATGTTTCTGTGTACAGGAGCCTGGTTAAGCATTTTGTTCAAATTGATATTACGAGGAAACTTAACCTAATTCATTTTTCTTACAGCCACCAGAGGATGCTCTTTTTGCACATCCAAGGCTATTCAGGGCTTGTGTTCCACCAGGTATGCATCGGTTTCGGGGAAATATCTGGGATTATGACAGCAAACCACAAGTTATGCAGATACTGGGATATCCCTTGGCAGTAAATGATAGAATCCCCGAAATTACTGAAGCCAGGAACATTGAACTCGGGCTCGGGCTACAGGTTATTTGACTGTTTATTCTCGTTCTCTAGATGCAAGGCACTATTTACTCATCTTTCTCCTGCTTGATTCCTTGTGCTGTTTCGTTTGTGGTACTACAGCTTTGTTTTATGCATCCATCAAAATACAAGTTTGAACATCCTCGGTTTTGCTTTGAGCGGTTGGAGTATGTCGGCCAGAAGATCCAGGTAATGGTTTTTGCAAAGTTAGACATATGCTTTGGCCTCTCTCATATTTGATACAACACTGGAAGAAAAAGAATGATCTTTTCGGGTTAACTCAATCTGAAATGGATTTTTGTTTTCGAATTCTTTAGGATCTGGTTATGGCGGAGAGGTTGCTGATGAAGCATCTAGACGCCCCTGGAAGATGGCTACAAGAGAAGCATCGCCGTGTTCTTATGAACAAGTTCTGCGGGAGGTATTTGCGGGAAAAGTATCTGCATCGTTTTATCATCTACTCGGAGCAAGTTCAAGATGCGTATGAGAACAATCGAAGACTCCGGAACCCTGCCACAACTGCTGTTCAGCAGGCCCTCCATGGCCTTTCATACACTGTGTATGGTAAGCCAGATGTGAGACGCCTTATGTTCGAGGTTTTTGACTTTGAGCAAATTCAACCAAAATCTGTGTAAATATCTGGACACTGATTCGTGAAAGCTTATTGTTTGATTTGAAGTAGGGGAAAATTGGATGGTTGATTTTGGTTTTAAAGATGGAACTAATTAGGTTTGGTCGATTATTTGATATTGGGTTGGTTTCGATGAACGAGGTTTTGTTTTTTTTTTTTTTTATTAGTACCAAGTTTTATCTATTTAAATATTAATAAATTAATGTTCCTTTTAAAATCATATATTCAACACAAATAATGTAACCAACTTGCTTAATTGTGAAAAAATAAATTTCGTTTTCAATCATCAAATAATTGTGAATTGAGCTTTACCAAATACTATTGTAGTAATGAGGAGGAAGAGGGTTCTTGTGTTTTTCTGATCTAAAGGTTAAAAGAAGAATTATGACTTATGGATAGAATCAAAGTAATTTACTCTTGATTACTAAATAACATCTTTAAGTGTGACAACTTACATATAAATACAGCTAGTTGTGATGCCCTAAAATATTTTAAATCGCACTAATATAAAATGATATATATATATTAAATTTATAATATTAGTTTTTGTTTAAGATTTTTAGTGAATGCCTTCAAAACAATCATTAAGGCACGTTGTTATTGGATGAAAATATAATTATTAGGGTAATAATTATAAAGAATTGTAATTTTCTAAATATGCTTGGCTAACAGAGTATAATTTTATCATAATTTCTTAAGTTTGAGACTTATTGAAATGATATGTATGTGTTTGAACGTGTTTCTATGTATTTTTAGACTAGTTTTTAATTTAAGGAATCCAAGTAATGGTATTTATACTAAAAGCATTGAATCATTGCAAGACGGTAGCTGAAAAGCTACAGTTTCTAGCTCAAGTGTCATTTGTTGCTAACTTACTCAAGGCATCAATACATAGAATATATGTACCGTTACATAAGTATTGAACTTGGACCACTACATTATTTCGAATTTTTCGAACCCTCAAATTTGACCTCAAATACTTCCAATCACCCATAAAATGATTTTAAATTATTTTAAAATGCTTCTATAGCCCTCAAATTGTTTTAAACTTGGTTTTAATATTTTATAAAATTATTTTAAAGTTTAAAATTTTAAAGATCTCTGATATTTTTGTTCCATGTGTGCTCCACTAACATCTCACATTTGTTTCGTATGTCAGGATAGGTGATGGGTGTTACATGATATATGCATACAAAATATTTAGAAATATCAAATAAATGAGATTAAATTATTTCATTATTAAACAAACTCAAAATAAACAAGGAAAAAACTATTTCATTTATTAAACAATAAGATTATCTCATACTATTAACAATTCATCATTCAAAAATCCAAAATAAATGATAAAAATTTAAATTACATTTTAAAATTCATTTCTTACAAACCAAGATACACCATATTCTAATTGTGCAGAAATATTGGAGCAAAATTGATTACATTCTTATATAATTTTTGAACTTTTATATTTTAAAAAATATATAAATATTTTTACTTTTCATATATTTTTAAAAATAAAGATCAAATTGATAAATTGCGTAAATATTGAGCTCTAAAATTATTGACTTTTAGAATCAAGACTAAAGTGACAAAATGTATAAACATTGAGAGCTAAAATTGTTAATATACATATCAAAAGTAAAATAAAGGGTAAACTACATGAGATAATCACTCAATTATAAAAAAATTCATTTTAGACACCCAAAATACAAAGTTTGCAATTTAAGCACCCATGTTACATAGTTCAATCATTTTGGTCACTCCAGTTAAAATCACAAATGGCAAGACAATTAAAAATAGGTATAATAACAAATTTAACCCTCAACTTTTACTTATCATATTGGTTTAGTCATAATTTTAAAAAATTAACCCTTAAAATTTACAAATATTCTCAATTTGATCCTAATACTAAAAAATTTAAAAAATATTTTAAAAAATATTTTAAAAGGATATATAATAAATTTAAATTTGGGAATAATTTATATTAGGATCATCCTACAAAGTATGATTTTTAGCCACTAATAAAATAGTGCCACGTCAATAAATTTTAAAGATAACAAAATATTATTATGCATTCATTTATATCTAATATATTCTTCAACTTAATTTAACTTTAATTAAATTGCTTAAAATAATTAATTTTTTAAATTATAAACAGACATATTTTCCATAAGTTATTTTTTTTTTATTTTTGTGCAACCAATTTAAAAAAAAAATAGTAATTTTTGTGTAATATTTTTCCATGTTATTTACACATAATTTTGGTAATTATTTTACCACAAACCCCAAACTCAAAACCTCAAATCTTGAACTCGAATCATGAATCTTAAACTTTGAACCTCGAACCTCAAGGTTAGGGTTTTGGTTCGAGATTTAAGGTTCATATTTAAGGTTTAAGAGTTTGGGGTCACATGTTTACGGTTTAGCATTCAAAACTTTGGGGTTTATGGTTCGTATTTATGGTTCAAGTGTTTGGGAATATGGGTTTAAGATTTTAGGTTTTGGATTTAAGGTTCGAAGTAAAAAAAATTATCAAAATTATGTGCTAAAGACAAAAAAAAATGTTGAAATGTGGTTAAATAATTGGAAAGATATCATAAATAATGTTGTGGGAATGGTTTATAAAATAAATTCTCTATAGATAAATGTATAATAATAATTTCATATCTTTAAAATTTAATAATGTGGTAAAATTATATTGGTGGCTAAAAACCTTAGTTTAAAAGATCATAATGTAAATTATTTTCTTTAAAATTTATATTAATATTAATATTAATATTAAATAAAATAAAAAAAAAACCCTCCCCATCCCATCCCGTCCCTCTCCCTCTCCCCCTCCCCCTCCCCCTCCCTTCCTACCACCGTCCCTCTCCCTCTCCCTCTCTGCTGGTTTTCTACTGCAGCAACAGCAACAACTTGAAAGAAATGATACCAAACATAGAGACGATCATCATTCTCCTCCTCCTATATTTGTCCACGAAAGCCATACTAACAATGGAGCTGACAGCATTGAGACTAGACATGACTAGAGAAAGCACCAATGCTATCTTGTTGGAAGCAAATCCAGCGAACTGAATTATTGTTGGGCTGTAATACATAACAGTATTGATACCCGAAAACTGTTAAGAGTCCCCTTCGCACGACAACATTGCTTAAAGCCCCTTCCAATTTTGTTATCAAATTATCCCTGGGGGCTTGTTCATCAGCTTTCTCTGCTTCATTGGAGTTTCTAAGAGCAATCAGTTCAGATTTAACTTCACTAGCAGGACAAATCTTCATTGGCAACCAATTATGATATAATATGTAAAAATAGTTGAGGTAAACATCTCGTTATTTATGATTTTAACAGTAATGGTCAAGATGATCGATTTTTAATTGGACGAGATTATATGTGTAGTTTACCTTATAATTGCTTTCCTTCAAAATTGACCAACTATTCTTTTAAAGAGGAAACTGATTTGCTCATATCAAAATGGAGAGATATTTTGTTCTTTTAAGAGATAAACATCCGGCGGATGGAACATGAAATTGGTCTCAATATCAAAATAGGTTAGATCCCAGCAGCTCAGCTCAGCTCAGCTAAGCAAGCAAAGGCCCTAACTCCCCTCCCGTACTCCCGTTTCTCTCTAAAACCAAAACTTATCATTCAAATAAATGGGCTGGCTTGGCTTGGCTTGAGTGAATGAATTATGCCCGACGCACCACCACCAACCCACCAATCCACCAATCTTACTCCACCTCTTTCTATTTTTTGCCATCTTCGCTTCCCGCCCTCTGCTCGCCCACTACTGTTCCGTTAACCGTGAGATTGACAAGATCTCCTGCCCTTATCGCTGGCAAGTCATGTCCAAATCTCGCGTTTATTCTGACGTCAATGTCCTTCGTCCCAAGGAGTATTGGGATTACGAGTCCCTCACTGTTCAATGGGGGTAAATTTTTTAAGTCGATCGTTGATTAGGTTGTTCTCGAATTTCCTTTAATCAATTTTTAAACCAAGTCACATCAGCTAATCTGAATTGAAGATTATGTAATTTGCTTAAAGTTAGAATTGTTTCTTCTAATCTTACTAACCTTAAGCATTTTCTGCAACTTTTCTAATGAAAATCCGATTCGGTTCATCAATGAGCATAAATTGATATCGTTTCGGTTATATTCGGTTCTGTATTAGGGATCAAGATGATTATGAGGTTATTCGGAAAGTTGGAAGGGTAAATACAGTGAGGTTTTCGAGGGTAAAAATGTCGATAACAATGAATGCTGTGTAATCAAGATCCTCAAACCTGTCAAGAAAAAAGGTTGCTAGTTAAGACTTTAATTATATTTATATGTGATGAAATCTTAAGGCATAGCCGCCATGATCAATAATCCTATCATTATTTTTGTTATTATTGGTAGATTAAGAGAGAAAAAAAATCCTTCAGAATCTATGTGGTGGTTCAAATATTATTAAACTTCTTGATATTGTTAGAGATCAGCACTCCAAGACGCCTAGCTTGGTATTTGAGTACGTCAACAATACAGATTTCAAAGTTCTCTACCCAACTTTGACAGATTATGATATTCGCTACTACATATACGAACTTCTCAAGGTGAAATTACGCCTCTCGTAACAAATTTTTTATGTATATAACTCTTCTCCATGGTATTTTTGTTGCATGACCGTTTGTAGTTTTATTCTTTACTTGATCCAATTCCAAATTATTACTGGCTTTGTTAAGCTTTTGGGGATTTCTGGGTTGCATTTGGCGTTATAGGATGATAGGAAAAGATTTCTTTTCTTTGTAGGCATTAGATTACTGTCATTCACAAGGAATAATGCACAGAGATGAGAAGCCTCACAATATCATGATAGATCATGAGCTGCGCAAACTTAAGCGATAGATTGGGGACTTGCCGAGTTTTACCATCCTGGAAAAGAGTATAACGTCCGTGTGGCTTCCAGGTAATATTTTGAAGGCATCATGAATCATGTGATTTACTTTACCACTGTCGACCTTTATATATTTTCAAAATTGTTTTCTTCTTTAAGACCTTAGTTAGAAAAGGACTAGCCTTATATATTAGTCCATGTTTGAAAAAGAAAAAGAAATCCGTTTGGGATTATTTACCTGTATGTTTTCCTTGCTTGTACTTGGAATTCTTTCCTTTATAGAAATTGAACTTGGCCTGTAATACAGGCATATAGATGCAAAAATTTAGCATGAAACTCATTAAACAAGTCGAGCTAGGGAATTTAGATATGCAATACATTTAATTTTTTCTCAACTCCTTGAAGAGTAAATCTGTCTTTTCTTTCACTTTTTATAGACTCTGAGTATTAGCTTTCAATGATCAGGATGTCAGAGAGCTTTGATTCTTTCTTTAGGATACGAAAACCTTCTAGATAATGGAAGACCTATATGTTCTATAAACAGATTTGGATTCAGTTTAGAGTACCATCAACAATCTGGATACAGTTTTGGGAAGTTTAATTTCTCTCCTTATTTCTTAGGTACTTTAAAGGGCCCGATCTTCTGATAGATTTACAGGACTATGATTATTCTTTGGACATGTGGAGCCTTGGCTGCATGTTTGCTGGAATGGTGCGAAATACCATTGTTCTAATTTGAGTGTACTAAACTTTCATTTAAAATTTCAATTTTGAGTGCATAATAGAATATTTATGTTTGTTTGATTTGTTTGTTATACTTGTTTATCGTGCAGATATTCCGGAAGGAACCATTCTTCTATGGCCATGACAACAATGATCAACTAGTTAAAAGTGCAAAGGTAATATGCTTTTGCAAATTTGTCAATGTTTCTTATATTGTTGTTGAATATTAATTTTCTTTTCATCATTGTTATTGTTAAATTAACATTTTGGTTTAGATAATTCATCATTTTCTAACTGCTACTTAGAAAATGTATTATTCTATGTCTTTGTACCTTCACCACCTCAGTAATCTTTGCTTTTACAATCTACATCTGGAGTATCACTTTGTAACCTTTTCAGCACCTGCTTGGGTAATTTATTCCTTTGTTACTCGAGCTTGGGTTTGAGTAACGAACATGGGTATGTTCAAAATTTGTCAAGATTTCCCTGTATTTGGAAGGTCCCTGGAGGACCGTATCCCCATATCTATGTTTGGATATGCATCAGATGCGGATGTCAGACATGGGTACTTCAAGAACAATGAAGAGCTAGAGCAACGTAGGTTTATTCACTACCCTTTGTAGACGCAGCATTATTCATATAGGTTTGATTTAAACATTTATTCTCTTTGTGACTATCACTTGTTAGGGGATTGTTACTAGGTGGATGCTTTATATGAACACTCAAACAGGAAAATCTATTATCTTTTTTTTTTCCTAACCATATATCGCCAGTTTACAAGGAATGTGACAAAGCTTTTGACTGCTAAATTATTGTAACTTCAGGTGGTAGGAACTGATGAGTTGAATGCATATATGAACAAATACCAGTTGGAGCTTGATCCTCAACTTAATGCTCTTGTTGGAAGGTACATTAAGCATGACCAGATATACAAAGTTTGCACTGAACTATTAAACAAGGCAATGGACCCTGTGGTGATGCTGTTTGACACACAGATTAGATCCCTCTGGTAGGCACTAATAGTGTGGAATGACTAACTCTATTGAGTTAACATATTGATATGTTGTTCAGGCACAGCCGAAAACCCTGGTCCAAATTCATTAATGCCGATAATCAGCATCTTGTTTCACCAGAGGTAAATTTTCTTCTTTAGGCAAACATCTTGGAATTGAAGTACAATAAGCTGAGTTACATTGCGCACAAAATGCCTTATAGTAATCGAGATTCAGTCTTTAAAGCTCTTTTGACCTGTAGGCAATTGATTTTCTGGATAAGTTGCTTCGATATGATCATCAGGAGAGGCTAACTGCAAAAGAAGCTATGGTAGACCAGTAGCTTTTTCTGCTTCTTTGGTTTAATTAAAAGTGTTATTATGAAATGATCCTCGATTCTTTTTTGTTCTCTGCAGGTCCATCCTTACATTTCTCAAGTGAGGGCTGCTGAAAGTTGCAGGATGCGAAGTCAGTAACCCATTCACATTGGGTTGGTGTGCAGAGCCCACATTCGGCTGGGAAGATTTATTGTGCTTACTGCTGCTGCCATCCTCAGTTTTAGGCCGTTGGAGGTTTGTTTTGTCAACATAGCAGTTTTCATTTTCTTTGTATCAAATAAAGTCTCCTTTTTCTTATGTTTATATTTTATATCCAACACATCCACATCAAGGTTATCTTTAAGCCTTGATTTTCCAACAATGCAATTGTGTCGATTATTCCAAGATTTCTAGTATTTCTCAAGTCATTTACATATTTATGCTCAAATATGAACCTAAATAATGTTCAACATTAATATTTAAAAGGAAAAATCGAAATAACACAAGTGTCTTACACTTATATTTCCAGCCACTCTTTTTAACACCATTTGGTTGTAATTTAATTAAAACAGTTACATTTATTGGAAAACTGATTTTCATGTTATATTTTACTTTATAATGATAATAATAATATATTAAAAACATATTTTGCTAAACTACCTCTTGTTTCAAATTTTTAAAATTTTAACTAATTATTATTAATATCAATATATTATAATTTTTTAATTGAGTAAACTACAAAAATAGTTCATCATGTATGGTATAAATAACATTGAATTTTAATTTATGATGTCTTGGCCACTAACGTTATCAATTTGTAACATTTTAGTCACTGAACTGTTGATTACTGTTAATGGAATTACGGGGATCTAACATGACACAAATTGTGCCATTAAACATTGACGTGTCATCATCGCATTATTTAAACATATTTTTTCTTTTGAAAAATTAACTTTTTATTTATTTCCTTTCCCTTTATTTCTCCTTTATTTCTTTTTATTTTTCTTTCTTTTCTTCTCATGGTTGTCTCGTCTCTCCCACTCTCAAGCTTCATTCGAAGATTAGACTTTCTTTTTAACAATGATGACACCAGAACGGGCAGTTGATGATTGTGAATGAAGCTTGAGAGAGGGAGAGTGCTCTAGAAAGCTAAGTTGAGAGAGTAGAGAGAAAATGAGAAAGAATACGAAAAAAAAAAAAGAAATGAAGAAAAGAAAGATTAAGATGATGTGGATGACACATCAGCGTTTAAAGGCATAATTTGTGCCACATCAGATTTTCATAACTCCATTAATGACAGGTAATGGCCCAGTGATCAAAACATTGTCACGTTAGCTATCAAAACATAATAAATCGAAGTTCAATGACCAATAAAGTTTACCCTTATTAATTTGAAAATTAAATTAAAAGTGCTATTATAGGTGTATTACAGCCACCTATCTTGTCGAGGATGACTATATATCAATTCCATACTAATGTACATATCTATACCGCAATCATTTCTAGATCCGAATAACATAGATCTGGACTTGATTTCATGCACAAAGAATCTACTGCATTACTTCCACATCATCGAACAAACCAAAGGTTATTGGATTCCCCACATTACAAATTAATTACTACTTAAGACGGTTAATGTTCAAGAGAATGGAACCAGCAAATGACATACAAACGGAACAACGCTAAAAGAAACAAATTCACAGCAGCATTTTTCCAAGAGACAATGCTAAAATAAACAACAATGTTCACTTTACCATTGAAGCAGGAATGAACCGATCTCCAATTTGTCCATTTGTAAGGGTTTGAGGATCAATTGGTTCCTCACTCTTGGGGCATGCACAAATAGTCCCTTAGTATCTATAAATCACGGTTGAGGCTTTACATTAACTAATATCCAAACAAATGTCTATATCTAACAGTAGAATTTTCTTGCTCCAACTACATCACTTCTTTAGATGAGGAAAACATGCATACACATCGGTTTTGGATGCTTTGCTTCTGCATGTTCCCGGCACTTCACCTCAGATGTTGTGCACATAAATGCCTGCATGCATACCTTGCACTGCATTTTAATTGAGTAGATTGTTACAATCTCCAATAATTAAGAACATCATACAGATGTTAAGTTCAAATGCTAAATCATAGTAATTCCTTGCACTCCATGCATATGTCAAATGGACAGATTCAAACTGACTCCACTATAGTCTCATCTGCTGAAGGTTTAAAAATCTACAAAAAAGATGCTGAAGAACATCATCACGAACACGCCTAGTGCTTTCATCTATAACCATTTACATAAAAGAGGTCCTAATCTCCTTGGTAACATATCAATGACACAAGATTCCTCGTAAACTTAATGTCATTGGAAATCACTGCTATCGCACCACTAGTTCTCACACTTGCAAACGCTTCATAAATAACAAATAAGTACCTCAAATTCTAAACCCAACATACTATCCATAAAATGATGGAGAGAAATAGGGGACAGAGCGAACAACCATAACCACCCCCTTTTTCTTTCCCAAAAAATAGTGCTTAGAGAAAAAACAAAATCAAACGCAAGGATTAATGTACTAAATATGTACATGAAAACAAATTAAAGCACTTCAATTAAGAATTGCATTTAAAATTTCATGCACCGGCACAGAGACAATTTGTCATTGTAAAATACATGCATGGCAGACCATTCTACAACATGAAGACTAATTCCTTACATGAAATGAGCACTTGAAGCCACTTTCATGGAAGGAAAGGTTAGTTTAAGGGTTAAGGATGGGAAAATTCCAATCCCAATGGTTAAGCTACAATGTGAGGAAGTGATTATGAAACATAACCATTAGATTAGAAAATTATGAATTCTTATCCATTTTTATCATTTTACAGAGCAAAGCCTTGTTGAAACTAATCAACGAACCAAATTTGAAACAATATCAGATAATTTGAAGCTGCAAAATTACAAAGTATCAGAAAGAAAAAAAAGTAATTAAACCTTTTCCTCTGTCTAAAAGAAAGGCCAATATATCTTCATGTTTCAGTGGGGAAAAAATAGAAGATAAAGCAATGCAACCCACAAAAGAACTAGCAAACAGCAATAAAAGATGACCAATAAAGAACAAGAAAAAGAGAAGGAAAATAATCATGTTTATTTAATAAATATATAGACACCAAAATTTACCTGAATCGACATAGCTTTCTTTATTAGATTCGAGCTAACTTCCTGAAAAATAAAATAAAATATAATCAATAGAAGCATATAATTCATATGAATTAAAAAAAAAAAAAAAAAAAACCTACTTCTTACTATTTATTCAAGTTCCTGATACGAAAAAAAAGAAAGGTGAAACCTTTAGCTCCGGCTTTAGCCTTCTCAAGGTTTCTCTCACGCGCCGTCTTGGACTTTTGGGCATTGCCTCCTCCCATATCTGATCGATTTGGCGTGAATATGAACCCTAATTTTGTGAAGTAGAGAGAAGATTGATTCAAATTTAATTATTTGCTTCAGTGAAATATAAATACGAAAAAGAAAAACAGAAGAAAATTACATAAATAATAATAGGGGAATTTATATAGCGGTGGCTTTTGGCTAAATTTGATTAATATGCTGGTTTTTTTTTTCTTTTTAATTTTGCTAGATAACTTTGGGCTTTATTGATATACTCAATATTGGGTTTCTATGCTAAGTGTTTTGTCCGTAGTTTCGGGGTATTCACGTTTGGCATATGCCTGTTTTGATCGAGATTTTTGGAGATGATTCTGTACTACAATTCAGTGGAGAAACTTTAGGACACCGTTGGGGAAATGCAGGGTGTCGTAGCTAATCGAGTAACTTTAGAAGCATGTGTACAAGCTCGTAATGAGGCGTGACCTTGCTGCGAGGGTAATGAAATCATCATGAGGCTAGCAAATGGAGTCTGAACTATTTGTTTCTTGTGAAGTGTGGAAGGCGGTTAAGTTTGAATTTGGCGTAGTGGATAAATTAGATAAACCAACTTGATAAATCAAATTTGAATTCGAAGCAATGGATACTTTGTAATCCAAAAAGATAATTAATGTCGGATTGTTGAATTGCAATTAAATTTGGCCCAATCTTTTACACTCTCCAAGTGTGATTGTCCCCCCTCACTCCCTTCTTCCTTACCATGGCAAGTATTTGTGAAATAAGAAATAACTCCGATCACGAAGAAAAAAAATAAGAGGGCATTAAGAGACCTTCTTGACCCAACCCTAAACACTTTAAGATCCTTTTTCAAACACTGCTCCCATTTAGTCAAGAGATAGATAAATAGAGACATCCCATTGCACTCGATCGGGGCGTTAAGTAATGACCGAGGGTCAATTTTAAAATTAATTAGGAAATAGGTCATTTTAGGAGAGAAAGTGAAAGCGCGTCCAACTAGGCGGGTTTTACTGCACATGGCAAGAAAGCTCATCTAGCTCAATGGTAAAATGCAACGAGTTTTTGACCATTGCTGCGTAACGTTAAAAAAAAAATTAAAATTCCCCAACGGTTTTTTACTTATAAGTACCCCCAAATTTCATTTTTTTCACTCACATCCTTCTCTCAAACTCTCTTAACTCTCCAAGATTTTTATTCAATATTTATTTATATTTTCATTTTAAAATATTATTTTTTTAATTATATTGTATTTTATTTGTTCGGATCAATTTCTCGAAAATAGACGTCTCTCTAATCTGCTTCGATGACAACCATATTTCTGCCGTCCAATTAGCAATGGTAAGACGAAATTTTAAATTTTATTTTTTTAATTATGTTAATATTTATTTTTTTATAAGTCTAAATATTTTTTTTATGTTATAAATAGGCGGGCGATCGTGTGCTAGAGGCATTCATACATTATATGGGGAGCTTCCGATCCCTGAAATTCCTGGGTACCTGCAAGAGGCTGGATTCTTACATTCGTCTTGCATGCAAGGGGGCTGCAAACTCGATCACATACTAATCAGCGTGTTGGTAGAAAGATGGAGGCCCGAAACACACACTTTCCACCTTCCATACGGTAAGTGTACAATCACACTTGAGGACATAGTGTTATAGCTCAGTCTACCGATGAATGGGCCAGTCATCATGGGATCAACGATGGTTCGGAGGAAAGTGGACTCTGCATGGGAATGTTGGGGAAGGTCTCAAACCGTTTTGAAGGTGGTCGGATATTGATCAACTGGTTGGAGACAAATTTCAATAAGCTCCCTAATGACGCAACAGAGGAGGTCATACAACAATATGCCTGAGCTGTAACACCCCTAACCCGTACCCGTCGTCGGAACAAGGTTTCAGAGCATTACCAGAACATTCAGAACATTTTTTTAGATAATTCATACAATTACTATTCATTTACCGAGATCATCCATATCATCCCTTGATCAGGCCCTCGAGGCCCAATATGAGCATTAAAATCGAATCGGGACTTAATCGGAACCTCTAAGAATTTTTTGCAAAATTACAAAAATTTTCTAAGGTGCAGGACTCATACGCCCGTGTGGCCCAAGCGACACGCCCGTGTGACCCTTAGACACGCCCGTGCCTCAGGCCGTGTCCGATTTAGGGTGCTCTCTGACTTGCGCCACACGGCCATGCCACACGCCCGTGTGCTAGGCCATGTGGTAATTTAATTTAATTCGAATTAGGTGCAGGTTTCACGGCCAAGACACACGCGCCATGTGTTCTAGCCACTACGGCCCGAGACACACGCCCGTGTCTATGCGTGTGCTCAGTTACGAGCATTCTGTTTCTCAAAATTTAGAGTGCGGGGACACACGGCCTAACTACATGCCCGTGTTACCGGGCGTGTGTCACACACGGTCTGACCTGCGCCCGAGTGTTTTGCGTGTGTGGACAAAATGAAGCCATTTCTAGCTTCATTTCTCACCCAAAACCTGCACTTGAAACACACACCCAATACCAACCAATTCAAGCATTCAAAACAAGCAATTCCATCATTCAACATGGCATATCATTTCAAGCACAAGTGTTTATAAACTTACCTTGGTTTAACTTATGCAATAACAACATTAGACCACATACACTCAACATAACACATGTGTATTTATGTATCAAAATAATCTACTTAGTCATACCAAAATGAACCATTACTAGCCATTCCAATGGCTAGATTACAAAACATCATTTTCAAGCCACTATTGGCCAAGTGGTCCTATACATGCCATTATACCAAAATGTTTTTACTAAGTAAACCCAAAATGCTAGTTGATAGTGTGTGATGCTCCAATGATCTTCCAACCTTAGCGAGCTTTCGAGCACTATATAAGGACAGGGGAAAATAAAGGGGTAAGTATTACATGCTTAGTAAGTTCGTATAATGGAAACTAAACTTACCAATCTTGTTTATTAAATATAAGCACACAATAACATGATTTCCATCCACTAGCAATATGGCCTAAGCATATGCACTCAATCAAACATGTTAGTCATCAAAATCTTCATATCAATCAAGTAAATATAGATGAGCTCATCATGCAATTGTAATATCCGGGTTAGGGGCTATTTTGTTGTTGCATGATATTGCAGTGTTGGTGTGCTATGTTGCTATTTCTATGTTTTAGGGGCTTAATTGTAGGCTAGGAGTGTGCACTGAGTAGGTAGGAAAATTTGTGTTTTAGGCTTAAGTCGGGAGGCTGTTGGAGTGAGGGTATAAGAGTTTTCTTTGGTGTTTCATAGCACAAAAAGTGAGTGGCAAAGTGGCAAGCATGCGTTACTTGGGGAGCTAGGTGTGGCGTCATCTACAAGGGGAGAGATCCTGAGTTCAAGCTGCGAGTTCCCCATTTTGGCTTCATTTTTGGACGGCATGGAGGAAGAGGTAGAAGACAAGTAGAATTCTTCCTTGGACTTGGTCTCCACATTCAAATGAAAGGTGGAGAGCAAATAGTGGAGGAAGACTTGGTCATGGTTGTTTGAATGTGTGGTATGGAGTGATTGGGGGATTTTGGCGAAATTTAGGGAGTTGGAGGGGGTGTGGGCGGCTTTGTGTGGGAGAGGGGGAGGCGAATGCACTTTTGCTTTTGGTACATTTTCGGTCTTCTTTTGGTAAGCAAAAGTTCTTTTGGTTTTTGTTAGCCGAATGTCAATAGAACTTCTTCACATTTTCTTGTTTTCTTTTTTGTCAAACCGATAGTCCATGTGTTTGTTGCCGAAACTTTGCTAGTTTTCTTCTAACTCTATTAGCTAGGCCAGAATGCTCCTCCCCACTCTTTCTTCTTTCTTTCATTTGAGTTGAGCAGAAACTTTCACTTCCCAAACACCTTTAACATTCTTTTTCTTGCTCAAAACCGAAAGTTCCCACCTCCTATCCATCTTTTGTTTCTTTCTTTTCCAAAACCCTTAGCTGTTTTTCTCCATTTGCTTTCCTCATTTCTTTTGTGCGAACCTATATTTCCATCTTCCATTCTCTTTCTTTTCTTTTCACTAAGAATTGAACATAAGTGTGTGTTAAACACTTAGGCCGAATCTTCTTTTATTCTTGGGTTGCATCTTAGCCAGAGATCTCCTCTCCTTGAAGTCCTCTCTGGCCAGAATATCGGTGAAGGGTGGATCTTGGTTGGTTGTTCAATCCTTGAACAAGGTAAGTGGGAATGGCGAATGGCCATTTGTCCCCTCTCTTGTCTTTTCTTTGGTTATGGTTTGGTTAAGGGCCGAATATGGTTTTTGGAAGGGTATTAATCTCTTCATTATAGGGTCATTGGAGTGTGGAGAAGCAAGAGGGGTTGTTTTACGAACAGATTGATAAGTGGTGGTAAGAGGATTATTTGTTAGACTATTCTTTGGATTTCAATAAGATAAGGCTTCAAGTGTTTTAACTGCTCTCTTTTGAAGGTGTAGCCGATTGTTGGAAGGAGAACCATTGCAGTTCGGGTTTGATAAGAAATCAAACCAATAGCAAGGTGAGGATCAACATTAACCCTTTGGTTAATTGATGTTGGCGAATGTGGTGATTGTCTAATGCTTTTTCTTTTGGCCGATTATAGGAGCCGATGATCAAGAAGCCTTAGATCGTTTCTTGTGGTATTAGGGTTGCGCTTTAGTAGGTGTGTAAACTAACACACTTCTATTTAGTAATGTGATTGATAACCTTATTGTGATTAATGAAACAGATAATGATTGATATGATACCTATTGGGTATGATCTTGGACTCGGGTAAATCGGCATTATTATTATAAGTTTCTTGATGATCTATATGATACCATGACTATGGATATATGCGATATGAGATATGATGTTAAACATATTAGCATGATATGCATGACTTGTATGATATGCATGATCACATGAGTATGGTATGTTGATGGGTGATATGAGTGGAGGGAGAATGATGATATCCGTGTCTTTGGGACAACGTGTCTTTGGGACACGAGGAGGTTTGGCACCTCCGGTGGTTTGGTACCACAGTTGATTTTGTGACTTCGGTCACCAAAGTGATTTGGTATCACATTTGTGTCTTTGGGACACGGAGGTTTGGCACCTCATTGCGACTCGTCCTGTGGTTAACACCACAGGTGGGTTGGCCCCACTTTGAGATATGGGATAAATGCGCTGGTGATTTGGTATCACCACGATGGGTTGGCCCCATCATCGGATTTGTATTGCGGTCACCAGGTGATTTAGTATCACATTTGTGTCTTTGGGACACCGAGAGGTTTGGCACCTCATTGCGACTCGTCCACGTGGTTAACACCACCGATGGGTTGGCCCCACTTTGAGATATGGGATGAAATGCACTAGTGATTTGGTATCACACGATGGGTTGGCCCCATCATTGGATTATTCGTGACTTTGGGTCACCGGTGGTTTGGCACCACACTTATGGATATCGTGACTTTGGGTCACGGTGGTTTAGCACCACCAATGGTTTGGTACCACCTTTGAGGGTAGAAAAGGCGATATGGATGGTTAGGATCGGGTTGCATTAATCATGTTGCTATGTATGATGTGTGTTAGCATGTTGTTTTATCGGGAGCGGGATTTATGCCTTGAGTCATTCGACTCACCTCTCCTTTGACATTCCAGGTGACACATAGACGCGGACATGGGCGGGATGGACTCGGGGGTGCTCATGCCACGCTTAATAAAGTTTTACTCGAGACTTTATAATTTGGGTACTTTAGCTTGCTTTTTATTATTTGGGTTTTGTTTTGGGTTGTAAAAGGCCTTTAAATTATGTTTTATGATGTTTATGCTTTAAATAGACTTTAATATGCCTTAACAAAATAAGTGGGTTGAAATTTTACTAAAATTTGGAAAGACAATGATTTAAAAACTATAGCATAAAGTGTTTTAAACTATACCATCGGGTATCTCACCATGACTTGCATTAGAAACTCAAACGATTTCCAAATCAAAACTCGATTTTCCACCAAGTTAAAATGTCTTAAGTAACACTAAGAAGCTATTTGAATAATGAAATGGAATAAACTCGTTTTAACTACATCTTTTGGTTAAGTTTTCAAAATTTTGGGTTTTCTAAATACACCACCCGATTTCAAACAAGCCTACCCAAATTTTCTTCAAATACACTATATAGTGAAGTGTTTACATCCTTTTAAGCGAAAAACCTAAACCTCTCAAGTCGTTTTCCCCGTAACATACCAGATTCGATGCGTGGTGTCTTGGCCGGGTTTGGGGTGCTACAATTGTGGTATCGAGCCAAGTTCAAAGGCTGTCATTGTGGGCTGAGGGCCCAAAATGCTTTCAAAAGTGCATTTTAAGTGTTTTGTTTGAAATAAATGGTTTGAAGGGCATGACACCGAGTCTCGGCACCAGATTCGCCCAGTAAGTACCCACCCCACTATTGCTTGTGATTTGTTGGATGTGATGTGATTTGATGATTAGCAATAGTGGATTATTTTAAAATCTGGCCCGATAGGATTACGTGAACTCGCGAGAACAAATCTCCTTAAATATTCATAAGATTTGCTTTAAAAGCATGTGGAATAAATCTGATGCATAAAACTTCTAAATCGGAGGATCGTAGAGAATTTAGTCATGGCGCTAGAGGTGGGCGTGGTCGTGAATGAGTCGGGATAGGATGACCAATTTACGAACCCGTAGGATCTCAGTGAAGTCGAGAAAATGAGATCTGCACGTACCGCCACCAGGCCGGAGGTGGTGAGTTTCAAGATCGATTGGGGATGATGCGGTGTCACGACGATCTTTGCGAGTGTTGGAAAGAGTAGGCTGGAGTAAGGGTGGTGCGAGAGTTAGGAAATGCGTGCTCTGGCGACTTCGGGCAAATGGGGCCGAAGTCTTTTCGAGTGTATCCGGTGTTGCTCCTAGCACCTACTGAATATTGGCTGGAGGCAACCCGGGCGGATCATGGATGATCTGGACTTAACTCTCACGAAGAAAGCTGAAGGGCATCGTATCGCTTCTCCGGGATGAGTCATATCGATGGTGGCTCACGGTTCGGGACGAGGGTGGCAGCAGAGGATCCGACATGGGATTATTTCGTGCTGCGTATCAAAAGAAGTACATTGGGGCTAGTTATATTGACTCCAAAGGAAAAGGCATTTCGAGGCTTGTCTAAGGGAGTAAGTGCATTTTCCGAGTATGAGGCCGAGTTCTTGAAGTGGCCAGGTATGCTAGGGGTATTGTGGCTCACGAACACGAGAGGTGTGTTCATTTCGAGGATGGTCCGAGAGACGAGTTGAGGTCTTTGATTGCTCCTCGCCGTGAAGCGTGAGTTGCTTTGTCTGGTTGAGAAGGCTAAGGTAGCCGAGGGTGTTAAGGAGTCCGTGAGGGGTATGGGCGAGAACAGGCATAAGAGGAGCTTTGGGTCTTACGGATCGTCGGGTAATCCTCGAGAAAGGCCAGACGAGTGGGTAATCGATGCAGTAGGGTTGTTGCTTCTTTAGTCGGGGGCCGCCGCGGTGTAACCATTGTGGGGAGATATCATTGGGAGGCTTCTTGGGCCGGTGGAAAAGGTTGTTTTGAGTGTGGTTCTCACGGATCATCGCGTGAGGGACCGTCCCCGCGTAAGTTGGCCAGATTGATCCGGAGTCGGTGCGTGCTCGATTCGAGAATAATGTACCGCCACCACGAGGGGCCGTGGTAATGGCGAGTAGTAATGGTTAGTGGGGCCGTGGAGCACGAGCGAGAGGCGTGCGGGTAGTTCACGATGCCGAACGATGCAGGTTAGTGTATGCACGACAAGGCGCCGAGAGAGGCGCGCGCCGGACGTCATGCCCGTGCGTTCTTGATTTTTGGTTCTCCTTTTCTTGCTTTGATTGATGTGGGTTCGACGCATTCTTACATGGCGATGGTATAGTAGAGACCATGGACTTAGACTACGAGATATCTTCTAGGCGGATGACGTAATTAGCCCTTTAGGTCACTCTGTGGTAGTAGATAAGTCGTTTGTTTGAGACGTACCCTAGAACTCCGAGGGGTAGTGTTTCGCTGCGATCCGATGGAACTGCCGTTTGGAGTTCGATCTGATTCTTGGGATGGACCGGTTGGTTAAGTACCGGCGAAGTTGGATTGCGTGACTAAAGCGCATGGTTCTAAGGGCGATTGAGGGTGATGAAGTGGCTATGATAGGTAATAGGAGAGATTGCTTATCTAATGTGGTATCTGCTCAAGGCGAGAGAAGATGGTCGGGGGAAGAGTGAGGCGTATATGGTTCATGTGTATGCCTTGGAGGCTAAGGAGTCCAGTCAGAGAAGGTCCGTCATTGTTAAAGGAATTTCTTTGATGTGTTTCTCGAGGAGCTTCCGGGTTTGCCGCCGGATCGTGAGGTAGAGTTCGGGATAGATCACATTACCCGGAATCTGCGCGCGGTGTCTATTGCTCCGTATAGGATGGCGCCAAAAGAATGGTGGAGCTTAAGGCTCGATTCGGAGTTATTGGATCGAGGTTTTGTCGGGCCAAGTGTTTGGCCAGCGGTGCGCCGGTACTCTTTGTTAAGAAGAAAGATGGTACAATGCGGATGTGCATAGATTACCGCCAGAGTTGAATAAGCGGCGATTAAAAACAAGTATCCGTTGCCACGAATAGATGACTTGTTTGATCATTTGAAAGGGTGCAGCGGTATTTTCTAAGATTGACCTCGAAGTCCGGGTATCACCGATTAAAGGTGAAAAGAAGCGGATATTCACAAGACGCGTTTCGGACTCGGTATGGGCACTACGAATTTCTGGTAATGCCGTTCGAGTTGACTAACGCACCGGCGGCATTTATGGATATGATGAATAGAGTGTTTCAGCAGTATCTGGATCAGTTCGTCGTGGTTTTCATAGACGACATCTTGGTGTATTCAAGAACAGAGGAAGAGCATGATGCGCATTTGAGAGTTGTCTTTGCAGATCTTGAGGGAAAAGCACTTCATGCTAAGTTCGAGTAAGTGCGAGTTACGGCTTAGAAAGTGACTTTCTTGGGACATGTAGTGTCACCTGAGGATTAGAGTGGATCCTCGAAAAATTGAGCGATTTTGGATTGGAAACCGCTTAAGTCGGTGGTGAGATCCGGAGTTTTCTGGGTTTGGCGGATACTACCGAAGGTTTGTTGAGGTTTCTCGTTGATAGCAGCGCCCATGACCAAGTTGTTAAGGAAAGAAGTTCCGTTTGTTTGGGTGAAAGCAATGGGAGAGTTTCGACAAGCTTAAGAAGATTCTATGAGAAGCTCGGTTTTAATTCAACTGGTGCCGGTAAGGAATTCACGAGTCTATTGCGATGCATCATACGGAGGCTTGGGTTGTGTAATGCGATGCGCGAAGGTAAGGTTGTGGCTTACGCTTCTCGACAGTGAGGCCACATGAGGTCAACTATCCGACGCATTTATCCAGAGTTAGCGGTGTGAGTCTTTGCGTTGAAGATTTGGAGGCACTACTTATGCGGAGAGAGATCAATAGTCTACACCGATCATAAGAGTCCTGGCAGTACCTCTTGACTCGGAAGGATTTGAATTTGAGGCGTGCCGATGGGTTGAGTTGCTTAAAGATTACGACATTCGATTGAGTATCATCCGGCAGCAGGCTAACGTGGTGGCGAGCGCGTTGAGCCGTAAGGTTGTTTCGGACTTAGAGCGATGTTTGCCCACTTGAGTTTGTATGGCGACGGGAGTATTCAGCGAGAGTTGCGGGTTAAGCCTACTTGGGTTGGCGAATCAGAGAGAAAGCTTGTTAGAGGATGAGGTTCACGAGTGCGTGAAGGTTGCAAGTGCGGGATGGTGGTTTGGAGATTACTGACTTGTCTAGTGATGGGGTCTTTGTGTTTCCAAAGTAAGGCTTGTATGCCTAAAGATATTGGTAGAGAAGAGATTCTTGTGATCGCCATAGCAGCGATCCTTATGCTATACATCCTGGAGGTAGTAAGATGTATAGGGATCTCAGAGAAGCGGTTTTGGTGGCTTTGGTCTGAAGAAAGAAGTGACAGAGTGTGTTGGGAAGTGTCGACATGTCGGCAGGTCAAAGGCGAATGATCGCTCGTCAGCGCCGTGGTTGTTTCCCACCGTGGAAGATTCCTCAAAGTGGAAGTGGGAAAGGATAACCATGGATTTTGTCGGTGGGTTACCGACACACCAAGC